>CM067323.1:49342500-50542500 GCA_034376525.1 Nicotiana benthamiana
ATGTAAAAGACTTTATTCATAGGTAGATATATATGAGGGTATAAATTGAACTTTTAGTTTAATCTAGATTAGTTTATAGGTAGATAAAAATAACATAGACACATGATAGTATATTTGGATGTTTAATATAGACGCATGATATATATTATGATATAAATTGAACCTTTAGGATATGACTTGAACTTTTGTGGTTATGAATTGAACCTTTTAGGTATGAGTTGAAGCTTTTAGGATATAAATTGAATTTTTTGGTTTAAGTTTAAACTCGTAGGATATTAATATAACTATTAGGATATAAATAAACCTAGAATCATTGTATTGTCTTGAAGTTTTAGTTTTAAATAGAAATTTTAGGATATGACTTGAAGCATTTTGGTTAAGACTTGAACTTTTAGGATATGACTTGAGCCTTTTAGGTATGAGTTGAAGCTTTAGAATATAAATTGAACTTTTTAGTTTAAGTTTAAACTCGTATGATATGAATATAACTTTTCGGATATAAATTGAACCTTGTATCTTTGTATTGTATTGAAGCTTTAGTTATAAATAGAAATTTTAGGATATGACTTAAAGCTTTTAGGATATGACTTGAACTTTGAGGATATGACTTGAGCCTTTTAGGTATAAGTTGAAGCATTAGGATATAAATTGAACTTTTTAGTTTAAGTTTAAACTCGTAGGATATGAATATAACTTTTAGGATATAAATTGAACCTTGAATCTTTGTATTGTCTTGAAGCTTTAGTTATAAATAGAAATTTTAGGATATGGATTGAAGCTTTTAGGATATGACTTGAACTTTTAGGAAGCTTTAGGATATAAATTGAACTTTTTAGTTAAGTTTAAACTCGTAGGATATGAATATAACTTTAGGATATAAATTGAACCTTGAATCTTTGTATTGTCTTGAAGCTTTAGTTATAAATAGAAATTTTAGGATATGACTTGAAGCTTTTAGGATATGACTTGAACTTTTAGGATATGACTTGAGCCTTTTAGGTATATAAATTGAACTTTTCAGTTTAAGTTTAAGCTCGTAGGATATGAATATAACTTTCAGGATATAAATTGAACCTTGAATCACATAAATTGAACCTTGAGCCTTTTAGGTATGAGTTGAAGCTTTAGGATATAAATTGAATTATTTAACAATGAGTTGAACCTTTGGGATATGCATTGAAATTTTGGTTTATGTTTTGGAATTTTAGATTGCGGGAGGTATACGGTCAGAAGAGGTTGATGACGTTATTACACATGAAATGGAACCTCCACCAAGAATAACTAAGATAAAGTACCTCGCAGAATGTGCTTGTAATTGTTGTTCTAATTAGCGACATTGATGATTAGAAGGCAATGCATGTGTTTCACTAAGTGATGGTGTAGGTAGGAATTTAGTATTTCCTAAATAGATAAAAGAAGAGCTTATAGGGTAATTCTTTACTTCATTTTCCATGAGGAAAAAAAGTTTAATTGAGAGTGACGAGGTTGATACAGATGGAATGTGTTCCGTCAGTCATGACGGTTCCCATAAAAAGGGGATCATAAGACTGTATGATGACAAAGATTTTAGGAAGCTTTGTACTCTACTTTCTTCCAATGTTAATAAATACAAGTTTAATGTGATATTGGTGATAGTTTGTCGGATTCAGACGGTGATTTGACGGACATAAGTATGGAAATTTTGATAAAAAGAATTAGAGGTTGAATGTTTTTACCTCTAATTCAAGAGCATTTCCATACTTTTGTCGGTCAATCAGTGTCTGAATCCGAAGAAATATCACAATTATCACGTTAAACTTGTTGGATCAGACTTGAAAGAAAATTTAGAACAAAACTTCCTATAATCTCTATCATCATAGAATCTTATGATCCCCGCTTTATAGGAACTGACACGACCTACGGGAAATATTCCGTCTTCATCAACGTTGTCACTATTAATCAAACTTCTTTTCCCCTTGGAAAGTCAAGTAGAAAATTTCTCTATAACCTCTTTTATCTACTTAGGAAATGTTAAATCCTACCTATACCATCACTTTTTTGAAACACATGTCATTGCCTTCTTATTATCATTGTAGCTAATGAGATAAATAATTTATCAAAGACACACTCCGTCATGTACCGTATCCAAGTTATTCTCTATATCAAAGTTCATCCTGAGCACGACGATAATCACCAAAGCCACCAGGCAACTATATGATGCCAATGAAGCAAGATGAGATATTCAATGAAAATCGTAGTGTAAAGAAGAAGAAAGAGACGGATTCAGAAAGGAGGGTCGAGCCTCGACTTCATACATGTAAGTTTTTTACTTTTCATTAAATATTTTTATTTTCTTTTATATAGAATTTGAAATACTAATTCAATATAATTTTTCATATAGGTTCAATTCGCTTCACATTTGACGTGGGGGAATTCATAAGCAGTTAACCACCTAATGAACCAAGCGAGGCAATCCAACTTTCAGACGAGGATACTGAAAGAACACTCCTTCAGTACTTTATATACTATTGTGTTAGTTCTAATGTATTATAACTAATTTACTATTATGTTAGAACTAATATACATTGTGTTAGTTCTATTGTATTAGAACTAATTTACATACCAATTTAGTATTGGGTTAGTTCTCTTTAGTTCGAATGGGCTTGTAATAAGCGTTAACTTAATTTTATTAGCTTAATGTATTAGTTCTATTGAACTTTATATTTTGTTGCTTTTAATTGCTTTTTATTGTTGTTGTTGTTGGCATAAAATGCCTATTTAGGAAATTGGTATGACTGGCAGGTGGTGTAGCTGCAGAAACATGCCGTTTCTGGCAAAATAATACACATAAAAGCGACCAAAGTTGGTCTCTATTTGGTCGCTTTTCAAGTAAAAAAAATATTTTTATGGAGAAAAGCGACCAACATTGGTCGCTATTTTCTCAGATTTCATTGTTATATAAAATTCTGCTAATATAGAGACCAAATTTGGTATGCCTGTTTTTGGATGCGGCTGCATGGAAAGAGTTCAGAGGCATGACATTTTTGAGGAAAACCTACGCGGACCGCATCCATTTCTATGCGGTCCGCATTGATGAAGATTCAGAGGCAAGGAAATTCAAGGCATAAGACCCACGCGGCCGCGCACCAAAAGGAGGCGGTCCGCGTGGGCACAAGTTCTGAGAAGCAACATTTTGCCAGTTCCTCTTGTGCGGCCACACCTCACTTTCATGCGGTCTGCCTGATCCAACCTACGCGGCCGCAGTGCCTTTCCATGCGTTCTGCTTGCCAAGACCTACACGGCCGTGATACATGTTGATGCGGTCCACATCTATTAGCCAAAGGCAACTGAAGTGAAGACACCATGCCCTATGCGGCCGCACGCCATTTCTGTGCGGTCAGCATCAGACCCTCAGGGGTATTTTTGTCCAGTTTTCCTGAGTAGTATAAATAGAAAACTTTACTAATTTAGGTGAAGTTTCATTATTTGAACAGTAGTTGCACTCGTGAGGTTTTATATTAGCCTATTTTAGGCAACATCTTATTGTAATTAAAGTGGATTTGAGTAGATTTAGCATATAGTTAATAATTATGTTCATCTCTTTCATTATCTTTGCCTTTTCTATTTCTTCCATGTCTAGCTAAACCCATTATCTAGGGTTGTGTCTCAATCCTAGTGAGGGTAATTAATGGGTGTTTTTGCCTAATACTTGGATGTTGTTGGGTGTTTGGTATTTGGGTTGTGTGTATGTTTTCACTTTCATTTGGTGGTTACAAACACTAAGTCAAGCTTAGTGGGTCTTGACTCTTCTTGAGAAAGAGAGTCTATGACCTCACATTCAACCCAACAAGGATTAGGGATGGACCCATGAGAATGGTAGTCCCAAGTAACGGGTTAAACCTCGATAGAGTAATTACCCTACTTGAACCTTGTGTTGCTTGGGCAAATTGGCCTACCCAATTGGTCTCGAGAGAGTCAATTGGGAAAAATCGTTCTCTCTACCGAGAGGTGTGAGAGCGAGTGCTAAAAGTACAACGGTTATCCATATTCCCCATAATTAGCATCCTTGTGTTAGAATTTTATACTCATTGATTATCCGCCTAGGTGGGTGTCACGACCCTAGTGCTTTTATCTTATTGCTTAAACTTAGCGTCAATCATCTTAACTTAATTTTAGATCACATTAGTAGTTGATAGCTATTTTAAAAACCAAAAAATAAAAGATGACCAATTTGAAGCTAGAACGCATCTCTAAGCCATACAATTATTTATCTCCAACTTGAATCTCCCTGAGGAATTTCGACCTCGATATACTATTGGGCTATTAGTGTCTCACTGACTCTTTCTTCGGACTGAGTTTGACCCTATCACTTTTTGGCGCTGTTGCCGGGGAGCTTTACGGTGTTTGACTATTTGTTGGCTAGTTGTGTGTTTTTGCTTCTCTTTCCTTCTTGTTACTTATTGTTTTTGTTAATTTCAGTCAGGTACCAATGTCTTTGAATGCAAATGAGCCTCTTGGAGTGGAGGAGGTGGATGACATGGAACAAGATGAGATTTTACCCCAAGCTCAAAGGAGGGGTAGAAATGCAAATGCAAATGACTACATACCAGACCCTCCTCCACCTCCACTATCGCACCAAGGATATTACCCAACCAGGGTTATGCAAGTGCAATCATTCCTCCCCGAATCCAGGCGGGGAACTTCCCCTCCTTCCAAAATACCAATGTCATGCTGACCTTGCTCGAACAACGAGGGTACTTCACAGGCGCCTCAGACCAAAACGCTTACAAGCATCTTAATGGGTTTGTGGATACTTGTTGGGGAGCAAGCAAACAAATGTTTCTGAAGACGCATTGAGGTTGAGGCTTTTCCCTTTCTCACTTAGGGGGAAGGCGATCGATTGGTTAGAGAGACTCCCCAACCATTCCACCACCACTTGGGATGAGTTGGCGGATAAATTTATTGCCTAGTTCTTTTCACCTAGTCACATGGCGGCTCTTAGAGACTAGATTCTAGCATTCAAGAAAGAGCCCACGGAGCCTTTACATGAAATTTGGGAGAGGTTTTGTACTATGGTGAAGGAGTGCCCCAACAACGATATGAATGATGTGATGATCCAGCAGACTTTCTATCGGGGTATCAATACAACCAATCAGTTTATAATCAATCAGTTGGCAGGTGCTAATTTCATGAAACTTCCTTATGGCGAGGCGTGTGACGTTCTTGACGAAATGGCCAACACTTCATCGGCGTGGCAAAGCCGTGCTAATGTCCCTCAGAGTGATCTCAATGTTATACACTTGCACAAGGAGCTACATGATCATGGGAAAGCCATAGCCGAACTTACAACCACAATGAACCAGTTGGCCAAGGCACAACTTCAACAAGTTCAAGGCCCGGGACAAGTAAATGCCATGGAGGGGGTGAATTTGATGAGGAGAAGGAATATAGGGCAACAAAAACCTCAAGAGAACTTAGTTAATTGTGATGATGGAAATGGTTGTTATTCAAATGATGGTTGTGAGGATCAAGAAGAAGTGCGATTTGTGAATAACTATCAAGGGAATAGAGGTAATCAAGGGAACCAACAATGGCATCCCCAAGGCAACAATTGGGGAAATCAACCAAATAGTGGGAATTGGAACAACAATAATCATGGCAACAATTTGAACAATCAAGGAAATCAAGGCAATTGAGGCGGCAACAACAACAATTGGAACAACAATCGCTGGTGGAACAACAACAACCAGGGAGGAAACCAAGGAAATCGGGGGCAAGGCTTTCAAAGGCCCCCAATGTACCAACAACCAAACAGCCCACCCCCATTCCAATCTCAAGGGTCTAGTTCTTCAAGCAATGATATTGGTCGAATTGAGATTATGATTGAGCAAATGATAAAGAAAACTCCGATGCCCAACTAGCCTCCCATAATACTTCAATCCGCAACTCAGAAGTGCAACTTGGGAAAATATCACAATCTATTAATACTTGCCCGAAGGGTGCTCTACCGAGTGATACGGTAGTGAACCCGAAGGGTGGGCACAATAACCATGTGATGGCAGTGATAACACTTAGCGGAAGAGGTGGTGATGTGCAAACCTCTAGGGTTAATCAAGTTGTGATCGATGAGGAGGTAGTGCAAGAAGATAATTCTCCATTTGTGGTTGATGATGTTTTTGGTCCTAGTGTGAGAAATAAGGTGAGAATTGATATTGATGAGGCTGAGGAGGAGACCCAAGAGGCCGTGAACCCGTCTAGGGAACACATCATTGACATGCCGGAACCTTCGGTGCCAAAAGCCAAGGCACCTTTACCTAGGCCTCCTCCGCCATATCCTTAATGATTGGCCAAGCAAAAGGGTGACAATCAATTTAAAAAGTTTATTGAGATGATGAAGAGTTTGACTATCAATGTGTCTTTGGTGGAGGCACTTGAACAAATGCCGGGATATGCAAAGTTCATGAAGGATTTAGTTACTAAGAAGCGATCTATGGAGTGTGAGACCATCAAAATGACACACCAAGTGAGCTCCATTGTTCATTCCATGGCACCAAAGTTAGAGGACCCCGGCGTCTTCACATTTCCATGTACAATTAAGAGCGCAGATTTTGCTAAAGCCCTTTGTGATTTGGGGGCAAGTATCAATCTCATGCCATATTCGGTGTTCAAAACTTTGGGTATCGAACAACCTCGTCCAACTTTTATGAGTCTTCAAATGGCGGCCCGATCTATAAAGATACCTTCGGGTATTATTGATGATGTCCTTGTTCGGGTCGATAAGTTCATCTAGCCGGCCGATTTTGTGATTCTAGATTGTGAAGTGGATTTTGAGGTGCCCATTATTCTTAGAAGGCCGTTCCTAGCTACAGGGAAGGCCATGGTTGATGTTGAGGCGGGAGAATTGACTTTTCGCGTTGGTGATGAAAAGGTGATTTTCCATGTATGCAAGTCGATGCACCAACCAAATAGCATCGAGGTGTGTTCGTTTGTTGAAATTGTCATGGCAGTGATAGTAGATGACACAAGCGCCATGGCGAATGATGAGGACCCACTCGAGGCCGTGATCATAAACATGGATGTTGATGATGTTTCGAAAAGGGTGGAGTGTGTGAATGCACTTCATGGCATGGGCTCATATTCCTACGAGCCGAGGAAGCTATCTCTTGATCTTGAAAATCGCAAGACTCCACCCACCAAACCATCCATTGAGGAGCCACCGGTGTTGGAGTTGAAACCACTTCCTCCTCACCTCAGGTATGAGTCTTAGTCCCAATTTCACTTTGCCGGTTATTCTTTCTGGTTGTTTGACTAACGTGCAGGTGGACGCCACTTTGGTGGTTCTTCAAAAGCGCAAGCGGGCGATTGGATGGACCTTGGCGAACATTCGGGGTATTAGCTCCGTATTTTGCATGCACAAGATAATATTGGAGGAGGTTTCTAGGCCATCTCTTGAACATCAAAGGAGACTCAATGAGGCCATGCAAGAGGTGGTTAAAAAGGAAATCATCAAGTGGCTTGATGCCGGTGTGGTATATCCAATCTCCGATAGTTCATGGACCTCTCTGGTGCAATGTGTTCCAAAGAAGGGGGAATGACGATAGTGACCAATGATAATAATGAGCTAATTCTGACTTGTAATGTGAAGGGTTGGAGAGTATGCTTGGACTACCGAAAACTAAACAAGGTTACAAGGAAAAACCATTTCCCATTGCCATTCTTGGATCAAATGCTTGACCGTCTTGCGGGCCGGGCATTCTATAGATTTTTGGATGGGTATTTAGGCTATAATCAAATCCTCATCGCACGGGAAGATCAAGAAAAGAAAACATTTACATGCCCGTATGGTACTTTCGTATTCTCGCATATGCTATTTGGGTTGTGTAATGCACCGGTGACCTTCCAAATATGTATCATGGCAATCTTCACCGACATGGTGGAGGACATATTGGAGGTCTTCATGGACGACATTAGTGTGGTCGGGGATTCATTTGGTAATTGTTTGCAAAACCTTGATCGTGTATTGGCCCGATGTGAAGATACAAATTTGGTGCTCAATTGGGAGAAATGCCACTTTATGGTGGAATAAGGAATTGTGTTGGGTCATAAAATTTTGAAGAAGGGAATTGAAGTTGACAAGGCTAAAATCGAGGTGATCTCAAGGCTTCCTCCCCCTAACTCTGTCAAAAGGGTGAGGAGTTTTCTTGGACACGCGGGTTTCTACCGGAGATTCATCAAAGACTTTTCTAAGGTAGTGAACAAGTTGTGTAAATTGTTGGAAAAAGATTCAAAGTATGTGTTTGACAAGAAGTGCATGGAGGCGTTTGAGATTCTAAAGTAAAAGTTGACGACTACCCCCATCATTACCGCACCCAATTGGAGCTTACCCTTTGAGCTCATGTGTGATGCTAGTGATATCGCGGTGGGGGCAGTTTTGGGCCATAAAATTAACAAATTGTTCCATCCGGTGTACTACGCTAGCAAGACAATGAATGCGGCGCAAAGAAATTACACGGTCACCGAGAAGGAATTGCTTGCAATTGTATTTGCTATGGAGAAGTTTCACCCGTAACTAATTGGGGCCAAAGTGATTATTCATACCGATCACGCCGCCCTAAGGTACTTGATGACCAAGAAGGATTCAAAAGCAAGGTTGATGAGATGGGTGCTTCTTCTACAAGAGTTTGACTTGGAGATAATGGATAGAAAGGGTAGTGAAAACCAAGTGGCGGACCACTTGACTCGTTTGGAGGAGGAAGGGAGGCCTTCGTATGGCCTTGAGATAAATGATTCTTTTTCGGATGAGCAACTCCTCTCGGTTTCTATGCTTGACATGCCGTGGTTTGCCGACATTGCAAATTATTTGGTAACCGGTGTGGTCTCGTGTAAGCTCTCTTCTAACCAAAGGAAGAAGCTCAAGCGTGATGCTTTGGACTTCTATTGGGAGGAGCTTTATATTTTCAAAAATTGCACCGATGGTGTAATTCGCCGGTGTGTTCCCAAACTAAGTATTGTGGAAGTTTGTCATTCCTTGCCTTATGGTGGCCATCATGGCGGGGCGAGGACGGCGTCCAAAGTGTTGAGTTGTGCTTTCTATTGGCCTTCATTGTTCAAGGATGCCGGTGACTTTGTGAAAAGATGTGATGAATGTCAACGTGCGGGAGGAATTTCAAAGAAAGATGAGATGCCCATTAACACGATTCTTGAGGTTGACATTTTTGATGTATGGGGGATATGTTGGAAATAACGCTTTACGCTAGAGGGGGGGGGGGTGAATAGCGTTTTAAAATTATTAAGCGTTTTAGTGCGGAATTTAAAAACTTTGCAGAAATTAAGACAAGTGCAGTAAAATAAACTTACACAAAGATGTATCCTGGTTGGCCACAAACGTGGTTAGTCCAGTCCCCGAGAGACTCTCTCGAGATTTCCACTAAACTTGTCAAGCTTACGGGTGCTTAACAAACCGTTACAGCTGAGGACACAAGCCTCACCTAGGTGCTCGGGGATCACAATCCCAAAGACTTCAATTGCTCGGGGATACCAATCCCAAAGACTTCAATTGCTCGGGGATAACAATCCCAAAGACTTCAATTGCTCGGGGATAACAATCCCAAAGACTTCAATTGCTCGGGGATAACAATCCCAAAGACTTCAATTGCTCGGGGATAACAATCCCAAAGACTTCAACCGAGGAAACACAAGTTCCTCAACAAACGAGAATCGCAATTCTCTTACAAACACAAAGACACACTCACTTTACAAAGTACTCCTCAATGAGTAGATATGAGTAGAAATAGTACGCTCAAGATCACAACAACTTAGCTCAATAGAATGGCTCTTCAAAAAGCTTTATAGATGAATGAAAATGATGATCAATGTAAGAAAGCTTTTAGCAATGAAAATACTTAAATTGTATGTGTTGTTGTTGTGAAAACACTGAGTTAAACCTGTATTTATAGGTGAAAAACTCAGTCTTACCGTTGTCTAATTGCCAATTAAGGATTGCTGAAATTACTCAGTGACAATCGATTGTCAGGACTAAACAATCGATTGTTTGCCTATCAGATCAAAAAATCAATCCCAGATTTTACGTTAACAATCGATTACTTCAAATCAATAATCGATTAATTATAACGTTAAAAAATCCTTTCCAATTTTTGGCATAAAACATCGATTATCAGGAAATCAATAATCGATTATTTTAACAACGTTCAGAAAATCTTTTCCAGATTTTACGCTAAAACATCGATTGTTAAATATCACAATCGATTACCTGAAGGTAATTTGAAAAAAGTATGACAACGGTCTGCTTCAACAATCGATTATCAAATAGAACAATCGATTATTAATTAATTTCAAAACTTACTGTCTCATATATAATCGATTATCAAAAGCCACAATCGATTATTAATTAATTTCAAAACTTACTGTCTCATATATAATCGATTATCAAAAGCCACAATCGATTATCATTTTACTTAAAATCACTGGGAGACATTTTTCTCATTCCAATCGATTACCATTAGTTCATAATCGATTTTTATGAGTTTTGAAAACTTTGCCTCAGTTAACAATCGATTATCGAAAGTACACAATCGATTGTTATGCAGTTTTCAAAAACCTGATGTTAACTGGCTTACTCACAATCGATTATCATTAATTCATAATCGATTGTCATGCAGTCTTGGCTTAGAGATACTCGATTATCATAAGTACATAATCGATTATCTTAGCCCAGATTTTTGAGGCATGTTTGGAAAACATTTTAACAAATGTAAATATGCATAGTTTAAAATCATTTGACACTTACTTTAAATATGCATGATTTTGGAAAAAATAATTTTAGTAGAGAAGCCATGTTGTGAGCCAAGATTGAGGAATCAAGATCACAATTAATATTGACTCAATTATAACATTTCCAAGCATTGTCTTGAGCTTCTTGTAATGCATCCATTATGTGCTTGTCCTTGAGCACTGCTATATATCGCTTATTGCTTTGTTTGACATTCATCAAAACCTACAAAAGAACACACGTTTAGTATATTGCATTTGAAACGTGTTTCCAACAATTTCCCCCTTTTTGATAATGGCAAACATAGGCGGGATATATGCAATAATTATTTTGATAAACCAAGACAAGTGTCATGTTCCCCCTCAATTCATGTTCCCCCTCACTTTAAGCATGAATGAAGTTGAGAGCATATAGCATAATATAGCATACTTCTTGATATCCCGTTTCTTCCCCCTTTTGCCATTAGCAAAAAAATGTACACAAGGGAAGAATAACAAATATGAAATAAACACAAGTTTATTTATTGGAAAAAAAAAAAATTATAACAGTACAAGGGTGGAACAAAACATGACTAACCAACAAAAATAATAAACCAATAACAATTTCACATTCATCATTCAACAATTTCACATAGATAAAATAGCAATTTCATCATTCATCACTCCCATCCCCTTCATCATCATTTGGAGGCGCTTGATATGGCACCATCTGAGCATAGGCATAATTCACGTGATCAAAGTAACCATGGACCTCACGTGTTAATTGAGTAATTTGGTCAGAAATGGTTCGGAGGGTAGGCTCCTGAGGAGGATGAGCACGACGGGCTTGTCGATTTTGAGGAGGAGCGGGAGCATGATCACCATCATGATGAAAGGAAGACTCCGAAATTTCCCAGATTTTGGTGCTCTTTTTGAGAGGACCATTAGCAGTATTGACCCCGGAAGCTTCAAGAAATTTCATTATCAAGAGGGCATAGGGGAGAGGTATGTCATCTCTGGTGGCATTGAACATATGGGATAGAATAAGCTTGCACCAATTTATGTTAACCCCGGTGACAATGGCGTAAAGAAATTTGGCATCCTCTTGGGAAATGGTGGTGTGATTGAGTTTACGGGGTTTGAGAACACGAGTGATGAAATAAAGAATGAAACGATAATTCGGGTCCATACCCTTTATGGTGGGACGACGGGAAGAAGACTCAGCATAGGCGACTCCGGCTTGGCGGAAGAGGTTTGTTTCATCAAGCATGTGCCCGGCATCATTTATGTATTGGTAGATGTCTTCACCATCATGCGGAATGCCGGCAATGAGGTGGAGGTTATCTTCAGAAATTAGAATGGGAATGCCGTTAACATTGGTAACAAGTTCACCCTCATCATTTTTGTGAAGGTTGGAGTAAAAAGCTTCAACCAAAGAAATGTTGTAGTAGGGGTGAGTAAGGAGTAGGAAGTTGAAAAGATGGCACTCTCTTAGCATATTCGCGGCTGGAATGAATGGTGCAATAAGAGCGTTTGTTGAAAAGCGAGGAGGGAGAATAAGGCGTTTCTCAAATTTGGTTACGAACCGGGTGAGCTCTTCATTGGATTCAAAAAATAGAACCGATCCATCTTGATATGGATGGCGAGAAGAAGAGGCACCTTGTTTGGAACGAGCACGTTTGGAGTTGCGGCTTGACATTTTTATTTTTTTTTTTTTTGAAAAGAATGTGCTAGGATTTTTCAAAGAAAACAAGAGAATTTGATGCTTGGAAGCTTGAGTGAGTATACAAGAGCATATGTGCAGCCTATATATAGAGAAGGAATGAGTCTTACATTTATTGGAAAAGATTTGAAGAGATGTGAAGTCTGAAACGGTAAAAATAAATTCACTGACCGTTCGACAATCGATTGTTTGAATGAAATAATCGATTGTCATTAATGAAGATGATCTGACACATCGATTACACGCCAGAACGGTAAAAATTTGAAAGAGATAGTCGATTGTCAAACTTGGTAATCGATTGTTTGTCAAATTTATGACCTGACAGGAATCGATTATAGAGCCAAAACGGTAACATAAGTTTAAAACAGATAATCGATTGTCAGTATATAGTAATCGATTGTTTACTCACAGAGAGTTTGAATTTTGGCAAATAATCGATTGGCAGAACAAATAATCGATTGTTTGGAAGGGGGATGCTAAAATGATGAAACTTAATTCTATCAGGCAATGTAAACAGTCAACAAGATTTCATGGCAGAAAATTGAATCAACAAATAATCGATTATTGATACTGATAATCGATTGTAAGCATAAATGATCGATTATGATCGATTTTTCTTGTATCAAGATAATTCATACTTTCCTCTTACCTTTTTGGGGGGATGCCTGCAAAATAGAATTAAACATCTCCGACGCTCAAGTCAGTAATCTATAAATGAAATGATAACTTTGAAACTTGTGTAGTCGGGTGAAGAACGTGAACTCTTAAGAATTTTGTCCTAGGATGTTCTTAAGAGGGTTTAGGGTACTTACCTTCCCTTCGACTTTGCCAATTACCTGATTTTGAGCATCCTCCGTTCATTTTGGTCCTTTGGCTCATTCTTCAATTTGAGAAGCTTCTTTTACAATTTTGCCTTTGTCTTCCTTGTATTTTGTCTTTTTTTTTTAAAAAAAATTCGAAAATACTTCCGATTTAAAGAAGTCTCTAAACCGACTTTTCGTCTCTTCCTCCTTCTTTGTGCTTTAATTGAAGGAATTTTGAATTCGTCTCCCGTCAAGTGTTTGGAGCATCCACTACACTTGATTCCTTCAAGCACACCTGCAAAACAAATCAATGTTCTTTTGGTACCCATGCCATTTTGGGTCCTTGAGGGTTATGCATACTATAATGATATGTTTGAGTAGCATGTCTATGTCTAGTAAAGCATGCGGGAGCAATATGACCAATTCGTCTACAATAATGACATGTCACATTTGGATTATGCATGCGTCTAGGCTCATAGTAGCTGGAATAATGCACATTGTTTTCTCTATTTTCATTTCTCCTAATTTGAGCACCATAATCATTTCTAGGTTGAACATTTCGGGATCTTCTAGCATGATCACTGTTGTGCCTAAAGTATGCATCATGTCTATGGTGACGATTGCTAGGTGGAAGGTCATGTCTAGGTCTCCTAGTATTTTGTCTAGCATGCATGTTAGTTTTAGGAAAGACATTTTTGTTATTAATCCTAGGTTGAGCTCTAGGTGGTTGGGTTTTTGCATCAACCTCTTCTTCATTTATGAAGCCTATTCCATGCTTGGTTGATTTCAAGTTATCAAGCACCACATTCAAGTTTTTATGAGAGGAGTTGAATTTGTCTAGTGTGCCTTTTAATCTACCTACTTCATTCTTAAGGACTGCACAAGAAGCACAATTTTTTGTAGAACTCTCGGGCTTGTCAGAACTTCTTTTCCCATAAAACTTGTTTTGTTCTAGTAGCTTCTCATTTTCAAAAACCAATTTTTCTAATTCTTTTTCTTTTAATGAAAACTGTTTTTGAAAATCTTGTTCTTTTAGAGAAGCACTTTCTCTTAAACTAGTGACGGTTTTTGTAACTTTGAGAAATTCAGCATACAATTCATCAAAGGCATTTCTCATGTCATCAAGAGTATAAAAATTTTGAGAAGAGATTTGACTTACCTCACTTTGATTTTCTTCCTGTGCCATGAGGCAGAGATTTGCCGCTTCTTCATTTTCTTCTTCACTGGATTCGTCTCCGGAATCTCCTCCCCAAGATATGTATGCTCGTTGCTTCTTGAAGGGTTTCTTCTCCTTTTTAAGATTTGGGCAGTTTGTTTTGATATGCCCTGTTTCACCACATTCATAACATTTAACTTGCTCACCTTGCTTTTTCCCTTTGCGGTCATATTCTTTTCGCATGAATTTTTGGAACTTTTTGATGATGAGTCCAAATTCGCTATCTCCATCCTCTTCAATCGGTGATTGACTTGTGCTCGCCTTTAGAGCAATCTTTTGCCTTCTTTGTTCATCAATAACAGGGTTAAGAATAGTGGATTCATAAGTCTTAAGATTACCTCTAAGAGCGTCTATGGTGACGTTCGTGATTCCAATTGACTCTTGAATCGCATCAGCCTTTGATCGCCATGCCGGTGTTAGGCTCCTAAGGATTTTTCGAACTAGTTCTTTGTCTGTGAACGTCTTCTTGAGCGCGTGGAGATCATTCACTATTGATGAGAACCGCTCAAACATCTCGTCTACCTTTTCGCCTTCATTCATATGGAACAATTCGTAAGCATGAGTTAAAAAGTCAATTTTAGCTTCTCTTACCTGGTCAGTCCCTTCGTAAGTGACCTCAAGCTTGTCCCACATTTCTTTCGCTGTTTTGCAGCAGGAGATTTTCCTGTAATCATTAGCATTTACAGCACAAAGTAATAAGTTAATAGCTTTAAAATTATTTTGGACTATTCGATTATCCTCGGCGTTGAATTCCTCTTCTGATTTTGGCACCCATACTCCTTCCACCTGTTTGACAGGAACCTCATTTCCTTTGGTGTATACCTTCCACAAGTAAGGGCTGTTTGATCTGACGAATATCTGCATCCTTTCTTTCCAATATGAATAATTTGTCCCGTTGAACAAAGGAGGTCTTGTGGGGCACTGTCCTTCATCAATACCTGCAAAAGAGTCTAGAGTAGAAGCCATGGAAAGATTCTCTCAAACGGTTAAGTCTTTCAGAGAGTATGGCTCTGATACCAATTGTTGGAAATAACGCTTTACGCTAGAGGGGGGGGGTGAATAGCGTTTTAAAATTATTAAGCGTTTTAGTGCGGAATTTAAAAACTTTGCAGAAATTAAGACAAGTGCAGTAAAATAAACTTACACAAAGATGTATCCTGGTTGGCCACAAACGTGGTTAGTCCAGTCCCCGAGAGACTCTCTCGAGATTTCCACTAAACTTGTCAAGCTTACGGGTGCTTAACAAACCGTTACAGCTGAGGACACAAGCCTCACCTAGGTGCTCGGGGATCACAATCCCAAAGACTTCAATTGCTCGGGGATACCAATCCCAAAGACTTCAATTGCTCGGGGATAACAATCCCAAAGACTTCAATTGCTCGGGGATAACAATCCCAAAGACTTCAATTGCTCGGGGATAACAATCCCAAAGACTTCAATTGCTCGGGGATAACAATCCCAAAGACTTCAACCGAGGAAACACAAGTTCCTCAACAAACGAGAATCGCAATTCTCTTACAAACACAAAGACACACTCACTTTACAAATTACTCCTCAATGAGTAGATATGAGTAGAAATAGTACGCTCAAGATCACAACAACTTAGCTCAATAGAATGGCTCTTCAAAAAGCTTTATAGATGAATGAAAATGATGATCAATGTAAGAAAGCTTTTAGCAATGAAAATACTTAAATTGTATGTGTTGTTGTTGTGAAAACACTGAGTTAAACCTGTATTTATAGGTGAAAAACTCAGTCTTACCGTTGTCTAATTGCCAATTAAGGATTGCTGAAATTACTCAGTGACAATCGATTGTCAGGACTAAACAATCGATTGTTTGCCTATCAGATCAAAAAATCAATCCCAGATTTTACGTTAACAATCGATTACTTCAAATCAATAATCGATTAATTATAACGTTAAAAAATCCTTTCCAATTTTTGGCATAAAACATCGATTATCAGGAAATCAATAATCGATTATTTTAACAACGTTCAGAAAATCTTTTCCAGATTTTACGCTAAAACATCGATTGTTAAATATCACAATCGATTACCTGAAGGTAATTTGAAAAAAGTATGACAACGGTCAGCTTCAACAATCGATTATCAAATAGAACAATCGATTATTAATTAATTTCAAAACTTACTGTCTCATATATAATCGATTATCAAAAGCCACAATCGATTATTAATTAATTTCAAAACTTACTGTTTCATATATAATCGATTATCAAAAGCCACAATCGATTATCATTTTACTTAAAATCACTGGGAGACATTTTTCTCATTCCAATCGATTACCATTAGTTCATAATCGATTTTTATGAGTTTTGAAAACTTTGCCTCAGTTAACAATCGATTATCAAAAGTACACAATCGATTGTTATGCAGTTTGCAAAAACCTGATGTTAACTGGCTTACTCACAATCGATTATCATTAATTCATAATCGATTGTCATGCAGTCTTGGCTTAGAGATACTCGATTATCATAAGTACATAATCGATTATCTTAGCCCAGATTTTTGAGGCATGTTTGGAAAACATTTTAACAAATGTAAATATGCATAGTTTAAAATCATTTGACACTTACTTTAAATATGCATGATTTTGGAAAAAATAATTTTAGTAGAGAAGCCATGTTGTGAGCCAAGATTGAGGAATCAAGATCACAATTAATATTGACTCAATTATAACATTTCCAAGCATTGTCTTGAGCTTCTTGTAATGCATCCATTATGTGCTTGTCCTTGAGCACTGCTATATATCGCTTATTGCTTTGTTTGACATTCATCAAAACCTACAAAAGAACACACGTTTAGTATATTGCATTTGAAACGTGTTTCCAACAGGATAGACTCATGGGCCCTTTTGTGAGTTCTTGTGGCAACACTTATATTTTGGTAGCGGTGGACTATGTGTCGAAATGGGTTGAGGTCGTTGCCTTGCCTAACAATGAAGCTCGTAGTGTGGTGGATTTCTTTAAGAAGAGCATCTTTACAAGGTTTGGCACACCCCGTGCCATAATTAGTGATGTTGGCTCTCATTTTTGCAACCGCGCTTTCGATTCGTTGCTCACCAAGTATGGGGTAAACCGTAAAGTGACCACTCCTTATCATCCTCAAACGAGTGGCCAAGTTGAGTTCTCGAACCGGGAAATCAAGAGTATTCTTTCCAAGACCGTCAATGCAAACATGACTGATTGGTCCAAGAAATTGGATGATGCTCTTTGGGCTTATCGCACTGCTTTCAAGACTCCGATTGGTATGTCGCCATATCGGTTTGTTTTTGGTAAGGCATGTCATCTTGTAGTGGAGTTGGAGCATAAAGCAATGTGGGCTTTGAGAAAGTTGAATTTAGAGTGGGATGTCGCAGCCAATCTCCCGGTTAAACAATTAAATCAGCTTGATGAGTTTCGGTTTCATGCATATTCTATCTCATCTTTGTACAAAGATAAAATGAAGTATCTTCATGACAAGTACGCCCGGGGAAAGGAGTTCAAAGTTGGTGATATGGTTCTTCTCTTTAATTCTCAGTTAAGGTTGTTCCTGGAAAGTTGAAATCCAAGTGGATCGGTCCTTTTGAAGTGGTTGGTGTTACGCCTTTTGGTGCTATTGACCTCAAAAACAAGAATGGTGAAGTGTTCTGGGTAAATGGGCATAGGGCCAAGCACTATTTGGGAAAAATTGATGATAGCCATGTGGTGGCGCTTCTTCACTTGAAATGATCATGATGGTAACGCGAGTCGTGCCGCGACGTTAAATCAGGCGCTTCTTGGGAGGCAACCCATGTCTTTTCATTTTCTTTGTTTTTCTTTTGTAGAGTAGGATTTTTGAGTTGATAGCTTGTGGAGTGTTGTAGGGATAGGAGCAAATCAGTGCAAAGAACAAATGGAAAATGCACAGTTTCTATCCAGTGCCCATGCGGCCGCACACCATTTCTGTGCGGTCCGCATGGACTTGATTGACTGAAGGAATTAGCTAAAGGAAGTACCACACGGCGGTATGGCACTTTTGCGCGGTCCGCGATGGATGAGGCGAAAAATGGCCACTCTGAAGTTTTCTCACGCGGCCGCGGACAAAACCAGGCGGACCGCGTGACAATGGCTAGAAAAGGCGTGTCTCTGAAGTTTACTCACGCGGACGCGGACAAAACCAGGCGGACTGCTTGAGAAGTGTGCATCAAGTGTTAGGTGAAAAATCCTGCGCAGTCCGCACGCCAATTTTGTGCGGCCGCGCAGGTAGGTGAGTATTGGGCCCCACGGTGGTCTATAAATAGACTCCTAAGCCATCCTTCTACCCTTTTAGCAAAATTTCATCCTGAAGATTTTTCTTTACTGTTTATCCACTCGCTTGTGCATTTCATCTCACTCTCATTATTTCCTGGTAACATTCCAAAATCCTTGTTGATTATTAGTGAATTTCTTAACTATTGCCATTACATTTTGTTAGATTAACTTCTTAATTTCTAATTTTCCTTTTAGAAATTGATTAGGTTAGTTTTTTTTAGTTTCGATTGGTATTCTTGTTCAAATATGGGCATAAACTGATGATTTTCTACTGAGTAGGGACAAAACTTAGCATTTTTCATGTTGAAGTGTGAACTTATATGCAAAAATGCCCTACCCAATCTGCTTTCCATACGTGGTCGCACGCCTTTTTCGTGCGGTCCGCGTGAGTTTACCTAACTCCTAAGGCACTCTCTGATGAGCCCGCATGGTCACTTTGGTGCGGTTTGCGTGGTGTCTTATGTGGCCGCGTCCAAAACCAGGTGGACTGCATGGGTTGTTTTATCAGAGACCTTTAATTCTTTTGGATTTGTCTTGTGCGGCCGCGGTCCAAAACCAGGCGGACCGCATGGGCCTGCTTATCAGAGAGTTGAAATTTTGGTGTTGTCCTGTGCGGACCGCGACCAATTTTGTGCGGTCCGCGTTACCCCTGTGCGGCCGCGAGCCCTAATGATGCGGTCCGTGTGACCTATTCTGAGTAATGAATGTTGAGGCTATTTTGCCTGTGCGGACCGCATGACCTTTTTGTGCAGTCCACCTCAGCCCTGTCTGCAACACATGTTTGTTCAACTGTTTGATCTTTCAACTGTATATTTCTTCTCTGCTTTCACTAACAATGTTAGATGTGATTCTTTTGTAGACAATGCCTCCAAAGGGTAAGCAAATACAACGTGGACGTAAGGACAAACATCCGGCGAGGGGTAGAGCCTCCAAAGTAAAGACAGTTTGGAGAGTACTCAAACTCTCTGCCAAGGAAAAAGAGGATATCAGGAAGACGAGAAAGATTATATGGGAGGCAGACAAGGCTTCCTCTCATTCTTCTGGCAGTGAATATGACCCCTCCCAAAGTTTGACTCCAAAGTCCATACCCTCATGGATGTCCATAGAGGTGCCAGTGCCAATTTCATCATCTCCCGAGCATGAGCAGGAAAACGTGGCCACTTCCACGAGGCTAGTAAACACAATACTCACGGATTCGTCTGACGAGTCCGGGTCTGAGAAAGAACCTGATGAAGAATATTCCACCTCTCCCAAAATATCATCATCAGGGGAAGGTGAAGGTGGTGAGCCACAGATTGAGGGGCACAAGAGAACCAGAAAAAAGGAAGTGTGGGAAGATAGATTCGTGAATGAGGTCTCCGTTCACATGTACAGAACATGGTGGCCCAAAAGGAAGCTGATAGTCGAGAGGAGATTCATTGTGTCTGATTTTCTCCCTCACAACCCTCACGTACATGCTCAGTTCCATACGAGAGAGGGTTGGGGCTTCTTTACTGAGAGTGTGGATATAGCCAACGAGCACATGGTGAAGGAATTCTATAGCAACGTCCACCACATGGTTAAGGGTGCAACAACTACGAAAGTGAGGGACAAGGTGATTCTTTTTTATGGGAAAACTTTGAATGAATTTCTGGGGTTTGCTTAGGAAGGCGAGTCTCAGTATCTGGAGAAACTGGCTCTTAAAGAAGAGGTTAGCCCATGGTTAGTTGTGATTATTGCAGCTACAGGTACAATTTCTGAATGGCTAAAGGAACCGGCAAGATTTTTAGAAACACCCTGAGCATTGAAGCAAAAGGGTGGTTATCATTTGTGTGAACCAGACTCGACCTGTCAACTCATGACAACTCTATGCCAATTGAGCGTGATGTCCTAGTTTCCTCCATTATGGAGGGTTTCCCATTAAATGTGGCTAACATCATGCAGAGTGTGATTTCCAATGTGGGGCACGACACCCAGCAAAATTACCCATTCACCAATATCTTGACCATGTACTTCAGTGATATGAAAGTAAAGAAAAAGAACTATGATATTGAGGTGCCTCCGAAGGGTGCCTACTCGTGGTATGATCAAAAGGGCCCGGACAACCCCAAAAGCACCAAGAAGGGTCAAGCCTCGACCTCTACTGCAGCTGGCCAGTTTGAAGAGCCAGCTGCAACTGAGCTTCCATCTAAGTCCACCATTGAGGCATTGCAGCCTGGCTCATCTTCAGCCCATCCTTCTACTTCAGTAAGCCGGTGATCCCGGTGTCCAAGACTCATAGATTCACCACTCATCAGCTGTCTCAGTCTCTTGTTAGTTTGAACAGCTGGGTGTCGGTAGCGACATCCAAGTTATCAGCATTGACTACGGCTGTTGATGCTCATAGGGAACCAGTGACGGTTGAGGTCCCTGCTTCGATTGAGGAGATTTTGAAGAAAATCCTGGAAAACCAGGTAGCTCTGATGAAGAATCAGGATCAGCTGGAGAAAGCAGTCGGGGAGCACAGCAAGGCACTAAAAGAATTGGCCAAGGAGCATAGAAAGATCAGAAATGATAGGGCCTCAAAGGAGTTAGTGAAAGAGTTCCGGAAAGATGTTGACAGACTCTGTGCCAATCAGATGCCCTTAGATTTGCTATTTGGGTATCTTAGTGTTGAGGCAGCAGCAGCACAGTCACAGGTGGAGGAGAGCAGACCTCGAAAGAAGAGGAAGCTCCCAAGCACAGAGGGCGTGGTGATTGAGATAGCACCAGCACCAGAGGGCCCGTTCGGTATTGCAAACATTGAGCCTCCAGCAGCACTAGTGGGAGATGAGCCACCTCAGGAGCATATAGTTGATGTCCCAACACCACAAAAGCAGTAGGCTGGGGACCGGTCTGAGGTCCCCGCCGGTACAGAGGACACAATAGCCATTGACCAGCAGAGAGCTGTTGATGAGGCTTGAGGGGCCACTTTTATATCTTTTCCCCTATTTTTATGCTTTATTTCATAGTTAGCATTGGGAACACTGCTAGCTTTTATTCTTGGGGTCATGGCCCTACTTTTTGATTTGGATGACTATATATATACTACTTACTGTTTACTTTATGCACATTTGTAGTTTAGATGGTTTGTATATAATTTTGGATTCGGAACCCCTTTAGTTGTATATTCTACTTCCCCGTATGTATTTATTCATTTGGTGATCATTTGAGCTTTCTTGTTATTTTTCATTTGAGCTTTCTTGTTATTTTCATAAAAATTTTCGTTTTAGCTCAAAGTTAGGCTCGTAGCCCCCTTATTGTTTTTGGTTGATGTTGCAATAAGCCCTTGGTTTTCTTAATGTCACGGTTCTTTCCAAGGGTAGAATGTTGTGTGAACCGGGTGGCTCTTCCCAATGATAGATAGCGCGACAACTTTCTTAAGGGTTGAGTTAGTTTTTTTGAGTTTTGTGTCTTTTTGATTTGCAAGCTTTTTGTAGTTAAGAGTACCTCAGGCAAAGCTTCACTTGGGCCTAACACATTTGCCTTCGATCTTATGGTCAAAGACATCAATTTGTGTTTAGGATGGTGAAAGTCTTGGCTTTGAGACTCTTGTGTTGACTAAGCAATCATCATATGGTCGTGTGGGGCCATTGTATGTTTATATTTTATCTAAGGTCTTTGTGGGCCCTCGACTCCGTCTTTGGCAATCCTTGAGTGTATGTGTGGTGATAACTCGATTTGTGAGCCCTAGTGCCGAGCCGATGGTCTAGAACTTGCCCCGAATGTTTGTTGAGGCGAAATCGTGGGTGGAACTTGATTTGAGATATGATTATAGGCTCTCCTTGATCCCAAAATGTATTCTTGATTAATTTCATGACCTACCAATAGAATTATCCTAGTTCACCCATTTCAGCCTAAATCCTTATTCTTTCATAACCAAGCTACAAACCTATACCCGTTCTCAATTAGACCTTCTTTTGGAACCCAAAAATCTTCCCTTGGTTATTGGCAATGACATAAGTTTGGTTGGGGGGGAGAGACAAGAAAGGAACCAAAGTGGTATAAGGTACAAAAAGGAAAAGAAAAGGAGGGCAATGAAAAGAGAAAAAAACAAAAGAAAAGGAAGTCAAAAAGAGAATAAAAATCAAAAGGGAATCAGAGTACAAAGGTTGAGAAAGTAGAAAAGAAAGGAGAAAAAGGCTTGTTTTGCAAAAAGAAAGAGTGACAACGTGTCTCTCCACCCCCGTTGAAGAGGTGAATTGCATGTTTGAGTCAAGAAAGTGTGCCAAAACGAAACAAAAGAAGCGCTTAAGGGAAGAGTACACTCATGTGAACAATTAAATATCCTACTTGTTGCCCTACATGATCTTGAATTAAGGAAAACCTACATTAGTGGATACTAACATGAAGGGCAAGCATATGGTACTTAGAGCCGGACTTAGGGTCTCTTCTTTGTGAGTGTGAGTGAGAGAGCTTTCCACCTCGATTTGTGTGCATATATTCAAAAATGTGAGGTTTACTTAGGGAGAGTCAAGGATGTACGAGTTTGGGATCCACAATGACCAAAGTACTAGAGAAAAAGCTCCATGATGATATGTGTCAACTCTTAAGGCTCTTGTGTCACACTTGATCCTCAAGTTAGCAAAGTTTAAAGTGTTAATGGTTCATTTGCATTAGAGACAATTGTTAGTCCCAAGTGAGGGTTGTTGAGGTTACTTTAAGGCAAATAGGAATTACTTGGTCGTTTTATATTGATGGGTGTGTCTCATTTTATTTGCTTGAGGACAAGCAAAGGTTTAAGTTTGGGGGAGTTGATAACTATGAATTATACATGATTTATGCCCCTTCTTACCTTATCTTTGTGCATAATTTTCCTTTGATTAGTCCTGAATTACTTACAAGTTGCGCTTGACTACAGGTTTGAGCGAAGAGATGATTAAAATCACAAATTGACTCAAGGAGGAGTGAAATCTGCCAAGTGACAAGAAGATGACAAAAAGTGGGAATGAAGAACCTGCGCGGACCGCACTGTTTTGGTGTGAATGATCAGATACTCATCAACCTACCTTGCCTCCTGCGCGGTCCGCCAGTTTTTGGATGCGGCCGCATGGAAAGAGTTTAGAGGCATGAAAATTTTGAGGAAAACCCACGCGGGCCGCATCCATTTCTATGCGGTCTGCATTGATGAAGATTCACAGGCAAGGAAATTCAAGGCACAAGACCCACGCAGCCGCGCACCAAAAGCATGCGGTCCACGTGGGCACAAGTTCAGAGAAACAATATTTTCCCAGTTCCTCTTGTGTGGCCGCACATCAATTTCATGCGGTCTGCCTTATCCAACCTATGCGGCTGCAGTGCATTTCCATGCGGTCTGCTTGCCAAGACCTACGCGGCCGCGATACATTTGGAGTAGTATAAATAGAAAACTTTACTGTTTTAGGTGAAGTTTCATTCTTTGAACAGTAGTTGCGCTCGTGAGGTTTTATATTAGCCTGTTTTAGGCAACTTCTTATTGTAATTAAAGTGAATTTGAGTAGATTTAGCATATAGTTAATGATTATGTTCATCTCTTTCATTATCTTTGACTTTTCTATTTCTTCCATGTCTAGCTAAACCCATTATCTAGGGTGCCTAACGCCGCACCGATCATTCGGGGGGAGGCGGGACACTGCGAGGTGGGTAGTTTATCTGGGGCTCAATCCTAGTGTGGGTAATTAATAGGTGTTTTTGCCTATTACTTGGATGTTGTTGGGTGTTTGGTATTTGGGTTGTGTGTATATTTTCACTTTCATTTGGTGGTTGCAAACACTAAGTCAAGCTTAGTGGATCTTGACTCTTCTTGAGAAAGAGAGTCTATGACCTCACATTCAACCCAACAAGGATTTGGGATGGACCCATGAGAATGGTAGTCCCAAGTAACGGGTTAAACCTCGAGAGAGTAATCACCCTACTTGAACCTTGTGTTGCTTGGGAAAATTGGCCTACCCAATTGGTCTCGAGAGAATCAATTGGGAAAAATCATTCTCTCTACAGAGATGTGTGAGAGCGAGTGCTAAAAGTGCAACGGTTATCCATATTCCCCATAATCAGCATCCTTGTGTTAGTATTCTATTCTCATTGATTATCCGCCTAGGTGAGTGTCACGACCCTAGTGCTTTTCTCTTATTGCTTAAACTTAACATCAATCATCTTAGCTTAATTTTAGATCACATTAGTAGTTGATAATTATATTAAAACCCAAAAAATGAAAGAAGACCAATTTGAAGCTTGAACGCATCTCTAGGCCATACAATTATTCATCTCCAACTTGAAGCTCCCTGAGGAATTTTGACCCCGATATACTATTGGATTATTAGTGTCGTGCCCACTCTTTCTTCGGACTGAGTTCGACCCGATCAGCGTCCCGCCCTTCCTCGACTGGCCGGGAGGTCGAAGCTTTTCCCCTCGCCAGAGGGTTGACACTTGCTTGCCCGACTAAAGCAGCCGTTGAGGAACCAATCTCCCTCCTAGTAGCTGGAACTGACGATGAAGCCGGCGAAGCGACTGTGTCACTGCGGCCTAAGCTGACTGGGGCAACCCCCATTGTATTTTCGCCCTCAAGGGCAGGCGAAGCCGTCCCCTCCCCCACAGCATCCGAAGGCGGGGAATCCAAATGCACCACCTCGGCGGTAGGCGTGAATGCGACCCTTCGCCTCACCAACGGCCTCTCCTCCTTTTCCTCTTCCTCCTCATCCACCGAGGGTTCCTCCCGGGGACAAACAACCCCGAAGGCGCCTTGACCCTTTTTGAAGACCGCACTAGGGAATGAGCCTCCGACGACTCAACTGAAGTCGCCCTCGAAACGGGGCATTGGGTTTGTACCATCGCCAACTGAGCAGTCGCACCCGGTCTACGGAAAGCAAGTTGAGGAGCCCTTACAAGGCGCACTGCCCCTGACCAACAAAAGAAAAGGAATTAGGAGAAAAGAAACTCAACACGACTAAACAGGAATGATGCGATAGCTCGGACACTCACTCGCGGTTGTCCTACGGCCATGCCTCTCCGAGAAGGCCGGCCATGGGGGTTGGATAGAGGCAGTGGAGGCGCCCGCTCAACTGCAAGCACGAGACAAAAATTAACACCCACTAGAGCAGGAGTAATAAAGAGCGGAGGATAGGACCCGACGAATATTAAACTCACGTATGTTGGAAATCATTGATATCATTGATATGTGTTCTTTGGTTGTATTAGCATGATTTCCAAGTGCAGTTTTTGATGAATGACAAACAACGAAGTCAGCTGTCAAACAACTATATTAGTGTATGACATATGACAAACAATGAAGATGCATTAGCAAACGATCAAGATGGTTGACGAATCAATGATGATGAATCAAACAATCAAGACTGAATGCCAAGAAGCATATTGATGAAGGGATTGCATAGACAAGCCAAGACGAGCTCAAGAGTTCTAGCTTTTGAAGACCCCAAACGTAGGTCGTTAGGTTGAACCAATGTAAGAGCAACGTTTAAGTTATCTCGTCTTTTGGCTCAACATAGGTCATCATAAATATGCATAAAATCATTTTATCAAATCATAATCATCATAAACATTTGTGATATCCTTCAAACAAAATGATTTTTAACGT
This sequence comes from Nicotiana benthamiana, assembly GCA_034376525.1. Lineage (NCBI taxonomy): Eukaryota > Viridiplantae > Streptophyta > Magnoliopsida > Solanales > Solanaceae > Nicotiana > Nicotiana benthamiana. The sequence continues at coordinate 49,368,845 of CM067323.1, forward strand.
TTTCATTTTAACCAAAATGGTTTTTGAAGTAAGTTGTCAATTCTGGACAGAATAGCCACATAATCGATTATGCTATAAGAATAATCGATTATGTTAAGTTCCAGCTTAAACTGGAAATTCCAGAACACAAGGATAATCGATTATGCTAAGTAGATAATCGATTATGCTGACAAGTCCCACAAGATAATCGATTATCTACTTAGAATAATCGATTATCCTTGTGACCGTTGCCTTCCAACGTCTAGTTTTTGAACGTTGAAAGGATAATCGATTATGCAAGTTAGATAATCGATTATGCTGAGCCAAAATCAGATTTATTGTTTAAACGTTGGGCAACGGCTATATCACCTCCACACCCTATAAATAGAGGCCTTTGGAGCTGATCTTACATGAACAACATCTCTCATTATTCTTGAACATATTGATAACATTTATACATCATATTTAGAGCCTTTATTGAGCCATTTGAGAGACAACTTTGTGTTGTTCATAGAGCTTATATTGTATCTCTTTATCTACTCTTCTTAGAGAGTTCTTGTTGTAAAAGAGAAAGGTTCTAGAGAAGACCATACCTTCTCATTGAGCGTTGGGTTTGCTAAGTACCTTCAATCTTAGTGTGTGAAGTCTTGTGGTGCGGTATCCACGAGCAAGGTGAAGTCTTGAGGTGAGGTATCCTCGAGCAAGTTGAAGTCTTGTAGAGCGTACATCTACGAGCAAGTGTAACGGTTTGTTAAGAACCCGTAAGCTTAACGGAGTTAGTGTAAACTCGAGAGAGTCTCTCGGGAGACTGGACTAACCACACGTTGTGGTGAACCAGTATAAATTCGGTGTGTCCTCTCCTTACTCTTTTAATTACTGCACTTACTTTACTCCTGTAATTTTAGTTCCACAAAATTTATCGACATTCTCGTGCCTCACTATTCACCCCCCCCCCCCCTCTAGTGACGGGCATAAATCCTAGCAGTTGGTATCAGAGCCTAACTCTCTAAAAGCCTTAACCGGTTGAGAGAACGTTCCATATATTTGTTGAGAATGTTGAACGCAGGAATGATGAGCGAAGGACACTCTACCATTAGGCCTCCACTATTTGATGGAACAAATTACACATATTGGAAAGAGCAGATGAGAATCTTCATCCAATCAAATAACTTTCGCTTGTGGAAAATCATCAAGAACGGTGAACAAATGCCGACAAAGAAAGTTGGGGAAACCACGGTTCCAAAGGAGGAAGATGAATATAATGCCGAGGACATCAAGAAGGTTGAAAATAACGCAAAGGACATCAATATGTTGTATTGTGCGGTAAATCCGGATGACTATCAGATAATTTCTTGCTGCACAACCGCCAAGGAGATGTGGGATAAGCTTGAGGTCACATATGAAGGTACGCCTCAAGTCCGAGAAGCAAGAGTTGATTTTCTAACACATGAATATGAACTCTTTAGAATGAAGGAACCTGAAAGCATCGATGATATGTTTGATCGATTCTCAATGATCATCAATGATCTCCATGCTCTTGGGAAAGTATATTCGAACAAAGATCTTGTTCGAAAAATCCTGCGGAGTCTCACTCCCGAATGGCGTTCCAAAGCCAATGCCATCCAGGAGTCGATAGGAATCACGGACGTCACAATTGATGGACTAAGAGGTAACCTCAAAACTATGAAAGCACAATTCTTAAACCTTCATTTGGAAATGAGAAAAGTCCAGGTATTGCCTTCAAAGCCTCATCTTCTAAAAGAGTAGAAGTAATTGATTGGGAAAGCGATGATGATACTATTTCCAACGATTTAATTGAAAAGTTTTATAAGTTTATGAAGAAGGAAATGAAGAAGGAAGAACCAAGTCCTTCATGCCATAATTGTGGAAAACTTGGCCACACCAAGTCACATTGTCAAAAACCCAAGGACAAGAAGAAGAAGAAACACCAAAGGCGCGTGACATGGGATTCGGACAGCTCGGGTGATGAAACTGCCGCCCTATGCCTCATGGCCAACGAGGAAGAAGAGGTAAGTACTCCTAACTCTTACTCTTATGAAGAATTACAAGAAGCTTTTCAAGAATTATATGATGAATTGAAAAAGTCTTCAAAAATCTCCAAAGAGGCCAAGGCTAAGATTAAAGTTTTAAAAGAGAAAAATAAATTTTTGGAAAATGACAATATTGATCTTAGAAATAAAATTAAGGAGATGAATGAAACTTCTTCAATTGATCAAAATTCTAATTTTTCATCTTGTGATTCTTTGAAAATAGAGAACATAGAACTTAGGAACACACTAGAAAAACGTAGTGTAGAAGAACCTAAAACAGTTCAAGAGATTAAGAAGAAAAAGCCCAGGAAATATAAAAGGCCTAAAAAGAATAAGAATCATGATAGAAATGATGTTGCACAACCTAGAAATAATTCTAGGAATCTTGTCAATGAGTCTAGAATTAATCATTTTAGACCACCTAGAAATGACTGTAGGAATTTCAATACTTCTAGGAATAATGACGTTAGATCACCTAGAACGTTTTTGGCTCAACTTAGACACATGCACAACCCGAACGTAACATGTCATTACTGCAACCGGGTAGGACACATAGCACCCGTATGTTTTACAAAACATAGGGATTTATCTTTTGGCTATGATTATTATTTGTCTAACCCCCAAGGACCCAAAAGTGGTTGGGTACCTAAAAACTATTTTTAGGTACGTTTGCAGGTGTGCTTGAAGACTACAATGTTGTAGTAGATGCACCAAGCACGAAACCTTATTGCATCAAGGGGGAATTTCGGCCAGTCATCATTTTTGATAAAAGCCTAAGAGTCGATATGTGTTAACAGTTGGTATATTCTTTTAAATAATAAATGATTCATGCTTTGATGATTATAACTCTTGTTTTTTTTAAAATTTAAAAGTTGATATGGAAATAAATAATATGTTTTTCTAACAATAACAATTGGTATCATTTTGATAAAAATAACATTTGATATGTTTCTTTTCTAACAATTGGCATGTCTTTTAATTATTTGGGCAATCTTCATCATGCATATTCCTCATTGTCTTTCCTATTTTATTTCTGACATTTGTATACCCAAAAGGGGGGAAGTGTCTAAAGGGGAAAGTAGCCTTTGTATACTCTCTTTTTGCTAATGCCAAAAGGGGGAAGAACTTAGGCGATATGCATATGTCTCCACCTTCTAGCATGCCTTAATTGAGGGGGAATATTCAATTAAAGTGGAATAGTTTGCATGACTTATATGTTGAGATATAGCATGAATTTAGGGGGAATCCTATATGCATATCTCCTATTGTTTGTCATTATCAAAAAGGGGGAAATTGTTGGAAATCATTGATATCATTGATATGTGTTCTTTGGTTGTATTAGCATGATTTCCAAGTGCAGTTTTTGATGAATGACAAACAACGAAGTCAACTGTCAAACAACTATATTAGTGTATGACATATGACAAACAATGAAGATGCATTAGCAAACGATCAAGATGGTTGACGAATCAATGATGATGAATCAAAAAATCAAGACTGAATGCCAAGAAGCATATTGATGAAGGGATTGCATAGACAAGCCAAGACGAGCTCAAGAGTTCTAGCTTAAGAAGACCCCAGACGTAGGTCGTTAGGTAGAACCAATGTAAGAGCAACGTTTAAGTTATCTCGTCTTTTGGCTCAACATAGGTCATCATAAATATGCATAAAATCATTTTATCAAATCATAATCATCATAAACATTTGTGATATACTTCAAACAAAATGATTTTTAACGTTTTCATTTTAACCAAAATGGTTTTTGAAGTAAGTTGTCAATTCTGGACAGAATAGCCACATAATCGATTATGCTATAAGAATAATCGATTATGTTAAGTTCCAGCTTAAACTGGAAATTCCAGAACACAAGGATAATCGATTATGCTAAGTAGATAATTGATTATGCTTACAAGTCCCACAAGATAATCGATTATCTACTTAGAATAATCGATTATCCTTGTGACCGTTGCCTTCCAACGTCTAGTTTTTTGAACGTTGAAAGGATAATCGATTATGCAAGTTAGATAATCGATTATACTGAGCCAAAATCAGATTTATTGTTTAAACGTTGGGCAACGGCTATATCACCTCCACACCCTATAAATAGAGGTCTTTGGAGCTGATCTTACATGAGCAACATCTCTCATTATTCTTGAACATATTGATAACATTTATACATCATATTTAGAGCCTTTGTTGAGCCATTTGAGAGATAACTTTGTGTTGTTCATAGAGCTTATATTGTATCTCTTTATCTACTCTTCTTAGAGAGTTCTTGTTGTAAAAGAGAAAGGTTCTTGAGAAGACCATACCTTCTCATTGAGCGTTGGGTTTGCTAAGTACCTTCAATTTTAGTGTGTGAAGTCTTGTGGTGCGGTATCCACGAGCAAGGTGAAGTCTTGAGGTGAGGTATCCTCGAGCAAGTTGAAGTCTTGTAGAGCGTACATCTACGAGCAAGTGTAACGGTTTGTTAGGCACCCGTAAGCTTAACGGAGTTAGTGTAAACTCGAGAGAGTCTCTCGGGAGACTGGACTAACCACACGTTGTGGTGAACCAGTATAAATTCGGTGTGTCCTCTCCTTACTCTTTTAATTACTGCACTTACTTTACTCCTGTAATTTTAATTCCGCAAAATTTACCGGCATTCTCGTGCCTCACTATTCACCCCCCCCCCCTCTAGTGACGGGCATATATCCTAACAACGTATATGATTCCAAGTCTGGGAAGTGTCTGACATTCCCCACCAAGTGCTCGGTCTGGATATAGAAGAAGTTCTCATAAGGATGAGCTTCGGCTGTGTCGTCTAGCTCAGCAGTCAAACCCCGGGCCCCCCGAGGGACCTATCGAATCATGGTCCTATAGACCCTCTGAGGGGCGTACAAAGTCAGCACGTGCCTCAGTGTCATTTCTCTTCGCGCCAGTACCGCATACTTGGCGTGCATAGCAAAAAGCTTGAAAACAGAAGGGACGAGTTGCCCAGGACACGCTTCATAGTAACAACAAAAATCCACTACCAGCACCGGAAGGGGGAGTCTGAACCCCAATCTGAAAGGGTAGGCAAGAAAATGCAATACCCAGGGCGGTCGATATGAACCCTTTCCTCGCTCCTCGCCAGGGAGATGGAAGAAAGAGGAATACCCCATTGCTCCCTCAATTGGGCAAGGCCACCTCACCTATTAGTGGGGCCTCATTAACATAAATCTCCCCTTCATCGTCTGTAAAGTCGGTCGTTGGGCCCCTGGGCAGAGAAAGGATATCGGCCACTAACGGGATCCAATCAGCTTCCGCTGGTTAAACGGGCCTCACCACAGCAGAAGACCCATCAACCGCTGGAAGAATCAGCGGAGGAAGCTCCGTGTTAGAACTACTTGCCATCGATAAATTCTGAGCAATGAGTGAACGAAGCTTGCTGAAGAAGAAGTGATAACGGAGATTGAGTGGAAGAGGAAAAAAACAACACAAGCTGATGAAGAAATAGAGTGAGAGAAGTTTCTTCTTCGAAAATCTTAGAAAGATACTGAAAAGTGAGAAACAGATAACATTACTCAATTTATACTACAAAATGGCTTTCCCGAATTCCAAAAGCCACCATTAACTGCCCAACCAACCGCAAAACGGTTCGAATCCATAAGTACCGGGTGTAATTATGACAGATATCACGAAACGGTTCTTGTAACCGTCAATCGACGCTTCGTTCTCGAGGCAGGGTCAACAACCTGGGTATGATGAAAAGGCGTTCAGTATGCCTCCATACAACAAGCGTCATTTTAATGCACATCAGGCAGGCCCATATCCTCAGCGGCCACCTACGGGAACACGCGGCCCCGGATAAAAACATCAAACGACCATCCTCTAAGTGAGTAAATAGCTACGGTCGTTCTTCTAAATATAAATGGCCACGGCCGTCTTCCGAGTGCATATGGCTATGGCCGCCCTGCAAATGTAAAATGGATGCGGCCGTCTTCCAGGTGCATATGGCTATGGCCGCTCCTTCAAATGTAAAATGGCTACGACCATCCTTTAAATAAGCAAATGGCTACGGCCGTCTCCCAAATGTAAATAGCTACAACCGTCCTCCAAGTGTAAATAGCTATGGCTACCCCCAAAGTATAAGAAACCACGGCTGTTTATTGAAAATACAAGTGGCAGCGACCATCTCCTGAGTATAAACCGCTACGGTCGCCTCAGGCTGCAACCAGAACGACCTCCGATCTCTTTTTCTTCGGGTTTATTTGAATCGCGCACGGTAAAGTCCGCTCATCGAGTTCGACCGGATCTCCACCTCAATAAGCGGAGGGACTAAATGTATGGGTCAAAACTTGACCCGTGATAATTAATAAGATTAATTATCTCTTAAGCACATTTGGAATAACAAATGTCGTGACTATTTGTTAATAAAGAGCATTTCGAAATCGTCCAGCATAATCAATAAGGACACGGCCTGCTCATTACTGGCGGGCGTCCTCTCGATTCGACCACGGCCGTCCAACACCAGTTGGCAATCCAACGCCAGTTGGCAAGGTGCACAGCTATAAATACAAAGAAAAGGAACCCTAAAAGGGGGGCTGCTCTTTCTTCTTCACTTCCACTTCTACAAAGAATATCATTGTAAGGCTCTGAACTTCTCCAAGGAAAGTCATACCAAACCAACATCATGAATAAAAGATCTTCCACCTTCCTCTCTTTAACAAGTTACTACTATCTCTCGCATTTCATTCCTTTGGTCTTTTGATTATTACGGTCTGCTATGATTGACCCTAGATTTATGTCGGTTGTTTTTATGCTTATAAAATATATGAGAACTTTGAGCTACACAACTTTAAATTATTATATTATCATACGTGAGATTATGGGAAAAAACAAGGCCAAAGGAAAATAAAACTAGAAAAATGATTGGCGCACTCTAATTTCGATCGCGTCTTGAATTCCATAGGGCCCAGACATTTGTTAATCATTTCGAGTTGCTCATTGGTACTGAGCCTAACTATCTATTGTTTGCTCAACAGTCTTCTTCTTCTTCATCAGTCTTTCTAGATTTTTCTTTCATTTTAGATCTCAATGGATTGCTTTGAGTTAAGCTTTGAATCCCCATATGAGCTTCTGCTTAAAGCTGCTTTCTTGATACCCATTTCTCGTTATTTCTTGGGCTTCCAATTTTTACTCTTTGTATTTCTCTATCATTTCTTAGAGATTCACTTCTTTCAAGATTTATGCACCGGGTTTAGGGGGCAGCCTGTGTCTTTGACCTTTAACTCTTCCTCTGAGCTGTATCAAGAGGTCGTTTCCAAGTGTAAAATTTTTCATGGCAAGTAAAAAATGTATAAGAGGCCGAAGTTCAGTGCAGCGAGCTGCTTTTTTTTTTTAATTTTTATATTTATTGGTATATTAAATATCCTATTGCTTAATGCAGGTTTTCATCCACTCCATGGCTTTGTAGTCCTCATCTTCAGACTGTCTTTTTACAGTTCTTTGGAAGGGCACCTATTTCCTATTATCAAAGGTGACAATTTACAGACTTTTGATTAAGGAATATGTTTCACCCACAATTCAAGTGTCGACAGTTCTTTTGTTAATTTGGTCGTTTGGAGTTCCATGTTTCATAGCAACTAATTAATGCAAATATTCTTGTTTCCAGAGAGATATTTCACACGTCTGATGGTGGGACAATAGCTTTGGATTGGCTAAGGAATGTGGATGGTAAACTACATTTTTATACTCCTATCTATATAATTCGTGACGAACATTTTTCAACCATGTTGGATAACCTGTTTTAAGAGCTTGATCTTACTTACCACGTCTCATTTATATGATAGTTTTTGATTGGTATGAAATTTAAAATAGAAAAAAGGACTTGTAACACATTCCGAAATTATAAGTATGGATTATCAAATATTAATAGACAAGAGGGTTGCTCAAGCAACCCCCACTTCCAATCGAGAGGTTGTGAGTTCGAGTCTCCCCAAGAGCAAGGTAAGAAGTTCTTGGAGGGAAGGAAGTCGGGGGTCTATTGGAAACAGCCTCTCTACCCAAGGATAGAGGTAAGGTCTGTGTACATATTACCCTCCCCTGATCCCACTAAGTGGAATTATACTGGGTTGTTGTTGTTGTTGTTGATTATCAAATATCACAAATTTTTTAACACCCCCTATCTTGGCCTGTTGAGAGCTAGCGTGGGTGCACTCACAGACGGATCTAGAATTTAAATTATATGGGTTCAATTTTAATATTTTAAATATTGAACCCATTATATTTTTAAAGTTATGGATTCATATTTACTATTTTTATAATTTTAGTAAATTTTTACATATAAATTTTTACTCCGCATCGAAAGTTATGGGTTCAGTTGAACCTGTAAATATACACTACATCCGCCTCTGGGTGCACTCGCGCGCCTGCCACATGGATTTTTATGTATATGTGTTATTTTTTCTTAAATAAAATATATTTTTACCTTTTTAACTATGTTACTTTTTTGGATAATTTTTTTTGTTGAATATAATCTATAATAAAACTTGGATAAAACTACATTATTTAGGCTAAATATTTTACTTGGCTAAAAATAATAAAGTTTTAATTAAAAAATTTTTTTGAATTTGATCTGAAAATAAAAATTTATACAATTGAAATAAATAGTCAAGACATCTAAAAAGTTATATAAAAAAATACATGACTTTTCGTTTCTTCTAACATCATGCACTTCGAATTGGATTATGAAAACTCCTGTTCAATTTTTCGGTCATGAAATACCAAACCTAATAATCTCAGTTTGGTTTGTTTTCTTACAAATTTCAAATTAATTGGTTTAGTTATTTTGAAATTTCTGTTTAAACCTATGGACATCTTCTGACAAGAAATAATGAACCTTTAAATAAAGTATTTATGTCCAATTGCCTAATTACTTCATTCCCACTATATTCATCTGCAAATTTGATAATTGTAAGTACAAAGGAAAATCTTTGATATGACAAAAGTATTACAAGAAGAAAAAATAATAATAATAATAAAGTATGAGACTCTCATGAGTGTATGTTATAAATAATCAATTGATATAAATAGTTAAGGCATTCAAAAAGTTATAAAAAATTATATATAACTATTTATTTCAAGTAATTTGTATTTTCAAATCAAATTCAAAAAAAATTAACTAAAATTTTATTATTTTTAGTCAAATAATTTTTTTTAACCTAAATAATATAGTTCTATCCAAGTTTTGTTATAAATTGTATCTGAAAAAAATTATCCAAAAAAATAACATATTTAAAAATATAAAAATATATTTTATTTAAAGAAAAAGAAGTCACATATACAGAAAAATTCGCATGGCAGGCGAGTGCATTCACAATATTTGCTACATCAGTTTCCGGGGGTTAATGACTCTCAAAAGGACAAATTGAGGAGATAATTAAGATCCTAAATTATTTAAGGTTGTAACTAATAATATGTATCAAATTTAGAGATATATTAATGAATTTTGCCACTGTTATATATTATAATAGTAAAGCCACTACACTATATTTTGCCACTTTAAAATAATTGAACTTCAACCACTACAACATTAAAGTAATAAAACTATTTTTGTCACCCTAAAATAATTTCATCCACATTAAAAATAAAACTCACAAAACTTTTACCTACTATAATGTTAAAGTGACTTGCTCCAAGTAATGGTGGCGAACGGGGTATTGAAAACGAATTGAATAGAGAACGGGTCAAAATTCGACCCATCTATACTTATACGGGCAAACCGTGTTGGGTTGCCGTATTTTTAGGAATGGGGGGAATAGGAGAAAGCATTAACCCATAGTCCATACTTCATAGTCTTGTATGCAAGGTACAAACCCAGGCGAACCGATTGATAGAAGAGATGCGCGGATATTACACATTGGCTGAGAATTGCAGGGGAAAGATGAAGATAAATCACTCGCTTCTGCTACGGCCATTACGAAATAAAACCATTATCTGGTTGTTACGTTTGAGGAGAAAATCAAAGTATTTATATTTCGCTTTTGGCCGCTACCCGCTAATACTTTTAGTTCTACTCATTATATTATTGAAGTAGCTGTTTTAAGGGTGGATTTGGTTTCTGTTGTTGGTTTCTATTTGATAGCATTTGGAATCTGTTATGTTGAACATATATTGAATATGGGAGCTACTATATGGAAAATCATGTACTTTGATAGGTATTTGCGGTAAGTTACAAGCTTACGCCACACCAATTGAGCGTTTTTAACTATTTAGTAGACGAGTTTTTGATTCTTTTGACTTATGTTGCTTTTATATGTTACTTGATGGAGTAAATTGCATCAATTTTTCCTTTCCTTCTCCTGATGTGAATTTAAATGGGGAACTTGACATTATAGCCGATCCAAACTTATTTGGGATTGAGACGTTATTATTATTGTTGTCGCTAGTTAAAAGTCCATCCAAAGAAGGTTTTGATGGAGTTCAAAGTGATGATAAAACTCCCATCATGATAGTGGTTCCTGGTTTAACAAGTGACTCTGATTCTGCTGTAAGCTTTCTTCCACTCTTTTGCAAGTTCTTTGCTAGTTTGTGTCTTCCTTTTATGGAGAAACAATTTTTATGCTAAAACAATGTCTACCTCCATTGAGTTTTTATTCTCCTTCATTTCTTCTCTGTTTATAAATATTATTGTTTGGTTCAAAACATATATATACTTTGTAAGTTTAAAAACAATCAACAAAGTATACGGGTAAAGCGTAATCAAGTATAATAAGCCCTAGAAAAGGTTATCTAGCTAAGATCGTGGTAGATCTGAAAATGTAAAAGGTTATGGAGAGTTTTAATATTGGAGAGATAGAGAGAAGCTTGCTTGCTAACAATAGAGAGAGAAAGTAGAGAAATGGTATTACTTAGAATAATGCATATACCCTATTACAAGGTAAAAGTCTCCTTTATATATTAGGAGACTTTTCTCGAAATAATCAAAAGAAAAGTACAAAAGTTGGTAGCTTCTTCGTACGGAGGAAGCCAAGCCCTAAACGACGTCGTTCCTCCATCTAGTTAATTAGGACGTCCTTGCTTGGGCCGTCTTTGCCTGGGTCGACACGACTCCTTTGTCATGAAAGACGTGCTCGCTTAGACGGGGATGTGGCGAGTCGAATTTTACATCATACAGTTAGTTCCTCCGTTCATTGAAGACGTGCATGATGGACGTCTTCAACGGACGGATATGTATGCTTTTACTTTCTCGGAAATTTGACCGCGTCCCTAGATGCTTCTTTGCGAGGGATGAACGCTTATGTGATAATATAAAGCCGTTGACGTTCAGCTCCTTTTTAGAGTAACTTCACCGATCACGTACGTCATTATTATTTTTGCTCCCGAGATGGTTCAGAGCATGATGTGATGTTTTGTTTTCCCGCGCCAGCTTTCAAATGGTGCCGCTTCGATTTTCGTGTGCCTCGCCTTTATAAATAACGGAGTGGTTAAAAATGATTCACCATTCGAATCTTTAAAAGACATTTCTCTCTTTTTTCATCTCGTTTTCCGGCAGCCACTGCTTTGCTTGAGAACTGTTGTTTTTAAAGATCGAACCTTGTATGCTAAAACACTCCTCTTTGCAAATTATATCATGGTGAAACGTCATCAAGGTCAAGAGGTCCAAAGATAACACCCCTTCTAGGGTTTTACCTTCTTCTGATAGTGAGGTGGAAGAGGTGGGAAAGGCCCTCGTTCCTCTATCTGTGGCTAACGTTCTTCCGAAGAACATGAGTAAAAGGAATGACTTCAATCAAAAAGCTCACTTCTACCCTGGGAACACAAAGAATTGACGACATCTCACTTGGATGCTCTTAGGATGACGTATGGGTTCCTGGATCATGTTGAGATAGTTCCTGCCGGAAGGGACTACGCCAATGGGCACGGACCCGGGTTCCGTACGTTCTATGAGTATGCATTCCGAATTGGGTATATCTTCCCGCTCAACCCTCTAGCGGAGGAACTTTGCCACTTTTTTAGAGCATTCCCGGCTCAACTTACCCCTTACACTTTGAAGGTGCATAGGGTACTTACCACACATGCGGAAAAAGCCGCGTGTGATATATCATCTTTTGCAAATGTATAATGCAAGTTAACTGAGGGGTTCAATGTTACACTTGACGCGCCGCGGCAAGAAGAGCTTCGTGGTACATTCCGATGATAAAGCCAATCGCGGCTTTTGGAAGAGATTCTTCTATGTTCGAACGGAGCATTTGGTGACTAACCCCGAAGGGTTTCCGAAGGTGTGGAACCCGGAGTGTAAGTATCCCTTTGTGCTCTTTCCAGTGTTTTTCATTATGGCGGCTTAACCACTTACAGATTTTTTGTTTGTTGTTTGTAGTGGCAGCTTGTATGCCTGTAAATTCTTCGTCCCTTTTTTGTAGGGAAGACATCAGGTTGTGGGTGGAGAGGCTGATACCATATGTAGAGGAGTGCCGTACCTGGGCTCAATTCTACAGTATGTACGGCCCGACTGGTAACGACTTTCCCTTGTTCTTTCCTTTTTCCTCATGTCTTGATTCGAGGATTCCTTTGTTTGACATATCCTTTCCCCGGCAGGTTGGGGCACTTATAAGAAGGCCAAGAGAAGGAAAACTGATGCCGGCCTGTCCAGGGCAGAGCCAAGCTCTAAAGACAAAGATGTGCCCGTGGGGGGTTCGCTCGAAAATAGTGCCCTTTCGACCCCTCATCAGGAGGTCACATCAAAAGTAATGTCTGAGGCAGCGCCTGAAATGACGACGTATGTGGTGTCGGCGAAGGTTCTGGTGGTGGCACCCGAGTTCGTGCCCGCGAGGGGGACCGAGGTCGCGTTTGTCAATGAGGCACTTCCTTCAGGGTCGCCTTTGCAGCCAAAGGAAGCGACTTCTGAAGATGATGAGCCACTTGAAAGGAGGAGGCGCCGGCTGGTCGCCGGCAAAGGGATAGCTACCGGGGATGAGAGGGTAGAACTACCTCTTCGCGAGTCGGCGCGACTTTTTGTGGCTGATGCAATCCGCTCGGGGAGGACTGCTCCTCGAAGGAGGGCTGATGTTGAGACTAGCCCGCCTTCCACTTAGGACAACGGCTCGTTGGCCGCAACAACGGGAACAAGTGCGACCGCAAAGAGGGAGGGCTTTGAGGCCGCCGTGAGAGAGCGGACAGAGGAAGGAGTTCCTCCGTTCGTGTTGAAACGATGGCCGGTAGGTCTACTCGTCCCATTGTGATTCCTAGTGGCTACAATCTTTTGGAGAACTGTGAGGAGGCAGCGGCGGGTATGACCCTTCTTTGCGCGGGCATCGAAGGTGAGGCGTTGGCGGAAGTCAGCGACAAGGGCTTGTCCCAAAGGGTAGCAGGCGCGACATTACAGGCAAATTTGACTCTTTTTCCCATTTGTGTTGCAGGGATGGTCTGTCCACGTACTGACTCATCCTTTGATGCTTTTCAGATTCTTATCTTGGAAGTGCAGAGGGGGCGGCGCTCGGCGAAGAGGGAGGCCGCCCACAAAAGACTGTTGCAAAAGTATAACTGGGACTGTGAGGCATATAAAACGTTGGCTGATATGTACAAACAGTACCCTAAATTCAGCCTGTTCCGTGAGGGCCTTACGCAAACAGATGAGAAATTAAAGAAGCGACGGGCCAAGATGGAGAGGGCTGATGAGCAGCTCGTGGCCGCGGTTGCACAAAATACTGAGTTGGAGGTTCTCCTTCGGGCGAAGGATGATGAATTGGAGATTGACCGTGCGGTAGCGGCGGAGGATGCTGAACTTCGGGCCCGAGTTGCGGCCTTAACCGCTGATCTTAGAGCTAAGGAGGCTGAGATTGAGGCCCTTACGTGGACCGCCCCACAAGATGTTAAGCGCCGTGATTCGCATGAGATGTGGGTGTATCATGATGCCAGGTTGTTCGTATTGGAAGAGCTTTTGGCAGCTGCTGGTGCTTTCGAGGCGGAAGTAAATAGGCAACAGTGTCTAACCCACGCTGCTCGTGAGGTGGCCGATCACATCTCCGACTCGCCCGTCAGAGAGGGATATAACTCTGAGGATGTCAACCGCTTGGACTCTAGGGACTACCCGCCAGGGGGTGGTGATGGATCGAACGCTGGTTGTGCTGGCCAGGGCGATAGGGGTTCTTCGTATTTGTATTTGTACCTTTTCTTTTGTTGTAAATGGGACCTTTTTCTGAGGTCGGATGTGCGTATATTCTTTTGGAGATAATAATACATGCTTTTTTCCTGTTGTTATTCTTCTTTCATTCCTTGGAACTTCTGTCGTGTTTGCAATTGTAGTTTTAGCTTAGCTTGACATGGGCGATTCTAACTGTTGTCAATGTGCTCGTTCTATTGTAGTCGAGATTAGGTCGATCATTAACGATGATGGTATTGTCCATGTAAGTGACTTCGACTGTCGTCGAGTCGTTTGCTTTGTTGTAGCCGACATTCGGTTGACTATCAGCGGCGATGGCCTTAGCCATGTTGAATCACTGGCCTTGGCCATGATGATTTTGATGCCTTAGCCATGAAATTGACTTCGACTATTGTCGAATCTTTCGTTTTGCCATAGTCGACATTGGGTCGACTGTTAGCGGCGATGGCCTTAACCATGTTGATGTTGATGGCCTTAGCCATGTAATTTCGTTTTGTTGTAGTCGACATTGGGTTGACTGTTAGCGGCGATAGCCTTAGCCATGTTGAATTAATGGCCTTGGCCATGATGATGTTGATGGTCTTAGCCATGTAATTGACTTCGACTGTGTCGAGTGTTTCGTTTTGCCGTAGTCGATATTGGGTCGACTGTTAGCGGCGATGGCCTTAGCCATGTTGAATTAATGGCCTTAGCCAAGATGATGTTGATGGCCTTAGCCATGTAATTGACTTTGACTGTGTCGAGTCTTTCACTTTGCCATAGTCGAATTGGGTCGACTGTTAGCGGTGATGGCCTTAGCCATGTTGAATTAATGGCCTTGGCCATGATGATGTTGATGGTTGTCGAGTCTTACATTTTGCCGTAGTCGACTGTTAGCGGCGATGGCCTTAGCCATGTTAAATTAATGGCCTTGGCCATGATGTGTTGATGGCCTTATCCATGTAATTGACTTCGACTGTTGTCGAGTCTTTCGTTTTGCTGTAGTCGACATTGGGTCGACTGTTAGCGGCGATGGCCTTAGCCATGTTGATTTAATGTCCTTGGCCATTTCATTCATTGGAGATGGTCTTAGCCTTTTCATTCATTGGAGATGGTCGTAGTCATTTCATTCATTGGAGATGGTCGTAGCCTTTTCATTCATTGGAGATGGCCGTAGCCTTTTCATACATTGGAGATAGCCGTAGCTTTTTCATTCATTGGAGATGGCCGCAGCCTTTTCATTCATTGGAGATGGCCGTGGCCTTTTCATTTATTGGATATGGCCATAGTCTTTTCATACAGTAGAGATATTCGTAGCCTTTTCATTCATTGGAGATGGTCGTAGCCTTTTCATGCATTGGAGATAGCCGTAGCTTTTTACACATTGGAGATGAAGATGGTCGTAGCCTTTTTCACATTGGAGGCAAAGATGGATGTAGCCTTTTACACCTTAGAGATGTCGCTGGTCCAGTCCATGTATCATGTCGGGCTAGAGAGCGTATGGGGAGGCTGATATGATACACTTGTTCCGCAAATATCTCCAGGTGTTCCCTTTATTGCCTCGTAAAAAACCTCCCCGAGAAAACCCAGTTGGGACAAAACTCGGGTAAGGTAGAATGAGTGCGACTTGGGGGACGCCTTTTTAGAAATGGAAATATTTAAGGTGGGCGACATTCCAGTTGTTCTGGAGTGTTTTTCCGTCCATTGTTTCCAACTGGAATGCCCCTTTGCTGGCTGTTGTTGTGATTTTATAGGGTCCTTCCCAGTTTGTGCCCAATTTTCCTTCACTTGGGTCTTTGGAGGCCAATGTCTTGGCTTTGAGGACGTAGTCTCCTACTTTGAGCGGCTTTATTTTTGCTCTTTTGTTATAGTATCTTTCGACTTGCTGTTTTGGGCCATCATTATTATGTGGGCCATTTCTCTTCTTTCCTCGGCTTTATTAAGGTCTTGGAGCCTATTTGCATCATTTTCTGTTCCACTGGTGTGAGAATAACTCATGCTTGGTTCGCCTACTTGACGGGTATGACCATGTCGGTTCCATAAACCAATGAGTATGTAGTTTACCCTGTGCTGGACTTGGGTGTTGTCCTGTGTGCCCACAACACTTCGGGTAGTAGTTTGGGCCATAGCCCTTTGGCGTCTTCAAGCTTCTTCTTCAGTATGTTCGGTATTGTTTTATTGTAGGATTCTGCTTGGCCTTTAGCGGCGAGGTGGAATGGCGCTGAGAGTATCCTCTTGATGCGCCATTTTTTGAAGAATTCAATAGTCTTTTGACCGATGAACTGTCATCTGTTGTCACAACTGATCTCTTTGGGAATATCGAAGCAGCATATAATGTTCTTCCAAATGAAGGCGATGACCTCCTAAGGGTAGGGGCCGACTATATCCATTCCCCATTTGATGAAGGGCCAGGGAGAGATGACTGAGTGCAGGGGTTCTCCTGGCTGGTGTATCATCGGGGCATATTTTTTGCATTGCTCGCATCGGCAGACGTAACTTGCTGCTTCTTTCTTCATGGCGGGCCAGTAATAGCCGACACGTATGACACCGTACAAGGGCGTGGTTACCTGTATGGGTGCCACAGTGACCCTCATGTACCTCTTCGAGTACTAGCCTTGTTTGGTGCGGGCCTAGGCACTTGGCCAGGGGTCCGTCAAACGTTCTCTGTAGAGGTCGTTTTGATTAGACAACACCGGGTGGTTTGCACGCATAGTTTCTTCGCCTCTTTCTTGTCATGCGGCAGCGTTCCATCCTGTAGATAGGATACGAACTGGTTGCGCCAGTCCCAGGTTGGATTTAAAGAAAATACCTCAATGTGGTCGATGGTTGAATGGAGGAGGGTGACCACACTTTCTTTGTTGATGTTTTTGGTAACCACAACCAATTTTGCCAGGCCTTCTGCTTCGAAGTTCCGTGCCCTCAGAATTTGTTCGAAGCAACATTCATCGAATGCATCCATCAGATTGAGAGTTTCTGTCTGGTATTTTTTTAGCCTTTGCTCTTTGATCTGGTAAGTCCCAGTGACCTGGTTTACCACGAGTCAAGAGTCGCAGTGGAGGAGGATCTGTCGAGCCCCATATTTGATGGCTAGTTTCATACCTGCAATAACGGCCTCATACTCGGCTCGTTGTTAGTCATTTAAGCACATCTTATGGACTGGCGAATTGTTCGCCTATGGGGACCTCGAGAACGAGTCCCGATCCCGATGCATTGGCGGGGCCATCAGTATGGAGGACCCATAGGTCGCTACTGGGGGAGGCGTGTCGGGCCTCGAGTTATGCCTTCAGTAGGATTTCCACACTGAAGTCAGCTATGAAGTTAGCCAGGACTTGAGACTTTATGGCATTTCTTGGAAGGTATGAAATGTCGTGCTCACTGAGCTCAATGGCCCATCTTGCGAGCTGGCCTGATAGTTCAGGCTTGTGTAAGACACTCCTTAGCGGGAAGGTCATTACCAATTTTATGGGATGGCACTTAAAATAAGGTCGTAGTTTCTGTAAAGCTACTACCAATGCTAGTGCCAGTCTTTCAAGGTGTGGGTACCGAGTTTCGGCGTCCACTAGTGTTTTGCTAATGTAATAAATAGGAGACTGCGTACCTTTGTTTTAGCGCACCAGGACGGCACTGATGGCGTCCTCAGACAAGGCCATATACACCAACAGTAGTTCACTTGGGCTTTCTTTGACTCGCAGAGACAGCGAGGATAGGTACGCCTTCAAGTTCTTTAGGGCCTCGACGCACTCCTCGTTCCATTGTAGCCCTTGGTCTTTCTTCAATACACTAAAGAATTTATGGAACCTGTCGGAGGATCGTGAGATGAACCTGGAGAGAGCGGCTATCTGGCCCGTCAGCTCCTGTACTTGTTTTTTGCTGCTTAGCACTTTTGGGATTGTGTCTATTGCGTTGATCTGATCCGGGTTTACTTTGATACCTCTCTATAATACGAGAAATCAAAGAACTTTCCTGAGGCCACACCGAAGGCGCATTTTGTTAGATAATACGCTTAACGTTAGAGGGGGGGTGAATAGCGTTTTAATGAAAATTAGCGTAAACTTGCGGAATTTAAAATTTGCAGGAAATAAATAAGTGCGATAAATAAGAAAGAACACACGGAAGTATTCTGGTTCACCACAATCCGTGGCTAGTCCAGTCCTCGAGAGACTCTCTCGAGATTTCTACTAACTTGTCAAGCTTCCGGGTGCTTAACAAACCTTTACAACTTGAGGACACAAGCCTCAACACCTTTGCTCGGAGATACAACACTCCAAGACTTCAACCAAGGAACAAGTTCCTTACAACAAGAAAATCACAATTCTCTTACAAGTGTACAAAACACTAAACACTCAAACAATACACTCCTTAATGAGTAGATATGAGTAAAAGAAGTAAGCTCAAGATCACAACAACTTTGGACAAGAATATGGCTCTCAAAACTTATGTAATGAATATAAAATGATTAGCAATAGAGTATGCAAGATTATAGCAATTGTATGATCAGTTGTTGTGTGTTATTGTGTTTAAAACACTGAAATGGAGCTGTATTTATAGTTGAAAAACTTGGCATTACCGTTGCCTAATTGCCAATTAAGAGTTGCTGATTTTACTGTGTGACAATCGATTGTCAAGAATCCACAATCGATTGTTTGCCAATCGTTCCAAAAATCAATCCCAGATTTTACGCGTAACAATCGATTATCCAAGATCAACAATCGATTATTAGCAACGTTCAAAAAATTATTTCCAGATTTTACGTAAAACAATCGATTATACAAAATCAATAATCGATTATTCAGCAACGTTCAAAAAATCCTTTCCAGATTTTAATTTCAACAATCGATTGTACAAAATCAACAATCGATTATTCAGCAACGTTCAAAAAATCTTTTCCAGATTTTAATTTCAACAATCGATTGTACAAAATTAACAATCGATTACCTGACGGTATTTGAAAACTTTACGACAACGGTCAGCTTCACAATCGATTGTGCAATGTTAACAATCGATTATTTATCAGACTTTGAAAATCATTTTAGACACTGCCTCTTGACAATCGATTGTTGTATACTCACAATCGATTATTTAATAACTTTGAAAAAGTCTGGAAGACACTGCCTCAACAAAATCGATTGTCATATGTTCACAATCGATTATTTTGTGACTTTGAAAAATCTGATGGACACTGTCTCTTCACAATCGATTGTCATTAGCTTCACAATCGATTATTCTGAGTTTTGAAAAACTTTGATGTACACTGCCTCATCACAATCGATTGTCATAAGGTTCACAATCGATTGTCATGCAGGTTTGAAAAACCTGATGCTCACTGCCTTAACACAATCGATTGTCATTAGTTCACAATCGATTGTCATGCAGTCTTGGCTTAACATAATCGATTATCATAAGTACATAATCGATTATCTTAGTCCAGATTTTAGAGGCATGTTTAAAAATCATTTTGACTAAAGTAAATATGCATGATTTAAAATCACTTAGCATTAAATTAAATATGCATGATTTTGTAAAATAGTTTTACGAGAGAAGCCATGTCATGAGTCAAGTTGTCGGATCAAGATCACAATTAAGAACGACTCATTTAAACTATAAAACTTTGTCTTGTGCTTGAATCTCGTTATCCACCAATTGTGCGCTTGTACTTGAACTTCGTCATATATCAATTTGCGCTTGTTTGTCATTCATCAAAACCTACACATAAGAACACACGTTTTAGTATAAAGCCGTGAGAACGTGTTTCCAACAATTTCCCCCTTTTTGATAATGGCAAACTTTAAGCGGGATATGCAACTTAAATAATTTATAATTACGATTCAAGACATGCAACAAGTACCAATTTGTTCCCCCTCAATATATGTATTCCCCCTCAATTTAAGCTTATAAATATTGAGAGTGCATACCCGTTATCTTCCCCCTTTTGCCATTAGCAAAAAATATAATAAGATGGCAAGGATTAAAAAACTTGTTTATTTATTGAAAATAAAGCGTGATTTCTTAAAGAAAGTACAATAACTCAAATAATAGCAGTACAATTGATTATTGATACGAGATAATCGATTATTAGACGACAGAAACCGATTTTTCTGAAGAAGACTCGATTGTTGCGCGTCATGCTTTATAATTCCCCCTACCTTTAGGGCGATACCTTTCTCATCTTTGTCTAGATGATCGGATGTGCTCATGGGAGTCGCCATTGCTTTTGCATTGTTCATTTCAAATCGTTTCAGCAATTCTTTGCAATAGTTGGCTTGGCAAATGAACGTACCTTCTTTCATTTTCTTTACTTGTAATCCCAAAAAGAATGTTAACTCACCCATCATAGACATCTCAAATTCGCTTGTCATTAAATCGGAAAATTCCTTGCATAAGACATTGTTAGTAGCACCAAATATGATATCATCCACATATATTTGAACTAATAAAATATCATTATTTTTATGCTTAACAAAAAGAGTGGTGTCAACTTTCCCTCTAATGAAATCATTTTCCAATAGAAATTTACTCAATCTTTCATACCAAGCTCGGGGAGCTTGTTTTAAACCATAAAGAGCCTTTTTGAGTTTGAAAACATGATCGGGAGATT
The DNA here is from genome assembly GCA_034376525.1 of Nicotiana benthamiana. NCBI lineage: Eukaryota > Viridiplantae > Streptophyta > Magnoliopsida > Solanales > Solanaceae > Nicotiana > Nicotiana benthamiana. Next base: position 49,389,573 of record CM067323.1, read on the forward strand.
TAAAATCTTCAAAACCGGGGGGTTGTTCAACATAAACTTCTTCTTGAATAACACCATTTAGAAAAGCACTTTTCACATCCATTAGATATAAATTGAAATTCATAGAAGAGGCAAATGCGAGCAATAGACGAATAGCTTCTAATCTAGCTACGGGAGCATATGTTTCTTCATAGTCAATACCTTCTTCTTGGTTATAGCCTTTTGCTACGAGCCTAGCTTTGTTTCTAGTGATTACACCATTTTCATCTAGTTTGTTTTGAAAAACCCATTTCGTACCAATTATGGTATGATTTTCGGGTCTTGGCACCAAATCCCAAACGTCATTCCGTTTGAATTGGTTAAGCTCCTCTTGCCTTGCCAAGGTCCAAAATTCATCCCCAATTGCTTCGGAGATGGTTGTTGGTTCAATTTGAGAAACAAAAGCAGTATGTCCTAGGGTGTTCTTAAGGAAGTTTCGGGTACTTACCTTTTCTCCGACGTCGCCAATTACCTGTTCGAGAGGGTGATCTTTGATTGTCCTCCATTCGTTAGGCATTTTTGTTTCTTTCTCCAATTGTGGCGCTTCCTCCATTGGTTGTTCCAAAATTTCGTCTTGATTTTCCTTAGGCGTTTCCTCTTGTATTTTGTCTTTCAAGCTATCTAAAATACCTGCAAGATCAAAACCGGAATCCTTTCTCGCCAAGCGAGCATTATTTTCGGAAAATACAACATGAGGGGATTCCTCCACAGTTTCGGTTCTTTTATTAAAAACCCTATATGCTTTGCTACGTGAAGAATAACCAATGAAAATTCCCTCATCGGACTTAGCATCAAATTTTTCCAATTGATCTTTTCCATTGTTATGAATAAAGACTTTACAACCGAATACTCTAAAATGAGATGCCAATTGCCAAGCATTGTCGAACATGTCATGATATATCAATATATTTCCAACAAGATAAGGCATGATAAAATCATTAGTTGGAAAACGCAACAAGTGTATCAATTTTGATTTTATTGACTGTAATGCTAATTGTTGTTTTTAACAAAGCATATTGAGAAATTTGTCAACAGTTAGCATCTTGATAGATCAATATCTTTAACAAACATTACGAATCAACTCTTTGAAAACTATACCAACTGTTATAAATCAAAGAATATATTTATTAAAACAGGAATCAATTTTCTAACAACAGTATACCACTTAGTTAGCATATATCAACTGATGACACTCAAGAGTGGTAAACATTACTCACTATTATCAGCTGTTGAGAGCATGAATCAATTACTATTCAAGAATGTATCAACAGTTATTCAACACACGAGGATTTTCATTTATCAAGATATGAATGGACTGTTTTTGGCACAAGCATGCTGACTGTTAATAAATACTAACAAATATTTCAGGAAGTAATTTTATCCGAAAACAGATACTAATTGTTGATTAAAACAGATAATCAGAACATAATTGATCCTGATTGTTATTTGAAAAACAAGACTCCAATTAACAAAAATAGTTGATATCGAATATTTGCAAGGATGTATCAATTGTTACAACATATCAAGTATTGCGTATGTATCAAAGGTATGATAACTAACCGACATTCCCCTTTATGCAATAAGGTATTGTGCTTGGTGCATCTACTACAATATGGTAGCCTTCAAGCACACCTACAAGACAGATTAACGAATTCTTGGTACCCATGCCATTTTGGGTCCTTGGGGGTTAGGCAAATAGTAATCATAATTAACGCATAAATCTTTATGTCTCGCAAAACAAACGGGTGCAATGTGTCCTACCCGATTACAATAGTGACATATAACATTAGGATTATGCATATGTCTAGGTTGAGCCAAATGCGTTCTAGGTGATCTAAAGTTGTTCCCCCTAGAACCGTTGAATTTCCTATAGTCATGTCTAGGTGGTCTAAAATTATTCATTCTAGACTCATTTACAAAATTCCTAGAATTGTGTCTAGGTGGTCTAAAATTATTCATTCAAGACTCATTAACAAAAGTCCTAGAGTTGTGTCTAGGTGGTCTAAAATTATTAGTTTTAGACTTATTAATAAAATTCCTAGAGTCGTTTCTAGGTGGTCTAAAACAATTAATCTTAGACTCATTAGTGAGGTTCCTAGAATTCTTTCTAGATGGTCCGACCTCATTACTTATATCCTTTTTATTCTCTTTAATTTTAGGACTATCAACACTACGTTTTTCTAGTGCGTTCCTAAGTTCTATGTTCTCTAATTTTAAAGAACTACAAGAGGAACAATTAGAACATTTATCAATAGAAGAAGCTTCATTCAATTCCTTGATTTTATTTTTGAAATCAGCAATGTCATTTTCCAAAAATTTATTTTCTTTTTCTAAAAAGTCAATTTTATTTTTAAGAACACCATTGTCATTTTCAAGAGAGCTCATTTTTTCTTTTAGCTCCTTATTTTCACTAGTCAATTTTTCAAAATCCATTTCTTTCAAGGAGGAGGATTTTTCAAAATCTTTTCTTGCAAAGAAAGTGTTTTCTGCAAAGAAAGTGTTTTCTGAAAATCTGTTTCTTGCAAAGAGATTGTTTTCTTCAATTCCATAATAGTTTTGGAAACATAAACAAACTCACTGTATAATTCATTGTAAGCATTTTGTAATTCCTCAAATGAATGAGAGTTAGAATTACTTGCCTCCTCTTCTTTGTTGGCCATGAGGCATCGGGCAGTCGGTTCCTCACTTGAGCTGTTCGCTTGTTGAGGCATACTATAGTTGTCCTCAAGCTTATCCCATATTTCTTTTGCAGTTTTGCAGTGGGAGATTTTCTGATATTCTTTCTGATTCAAAGTACTATATAACATTTTGATTGCTTTGGTATTATAGTCACTTACCTTGGCTTTCCCGATTTTTGCCCTCATTTGTTCACCGTGCGTGATGACTTGCCACAGCCGAAAATTGTTTGCTTTGATGAAGATGCTCATCCACTCTTTCCAATATGTATAGTTTGTCCCGTCAAATAGTGGAGGTCGGGTGGAGCATTGTCCTTCATCTATTCCTGCAAAATAATCACGAGTAGAAGCCATGGATGTTTCTCTCAAACTGTTAAGTCTTCAGAGAGTTGGGCTCTGATACCAATTGTTAGATAATACGCTTAACGCTAGGGGGGGGTGAATAGCGTTATAATGAAAATTAGCGTAAACTTGCGGAATTTAAAATTTGCAGGAAACAAATAAGTGCGATAAATAAGAAAGAACACACCGAAGTATTCTGGTTCACCACAACCCGTGGCTAGTCCAGTCCCCGAGAGACTCTCTCGAGATTTCCACTAACTTGTCAAGCTTCCGAGTGCTTAACAAACCTTTACAACTTGAGGACACAAGCCTCAACACCTTTGCTCGGAGATACAACACTCCAAGACTTCAACCAAGGAAACACAAGTTCCTTACAACAAGAGAATCACAATTCTCTTACAAGTGTACAAAGCACTAAACACTCAAACAATACACTCCTTAATGAGTAGATATGAGTAAAAGAAGTAAGCTCAAGATCACAACAACTTTGGACAAGAATATGGCTCTCAAAACTTATGTAATGAATATAAAATGATTAGCAATAGAGTATGCAAGCTTATAGCAATTGTATGATCAGTTGTTGTGTGTTATTGTGTTTAAAACACTGAAATGAAGCTGTATTTATAGTTGAAAAACTTGGCATTACCGTTGCCTAATTGCCAATTAAGAGTTGTTGATTTTACTGTGTGACACTCGATTGTCAAGAATCCACAATCGATTGTTTGCCTATCGTTCCAAAAATCAATCCCAGATTTTACGCGTAACAATCGATTATCCAAGATCAACAATCGATTATTAGCAACGTTCAAAAAATCATTTCCAGATTTTACGTAAAACAATCGATTATACAAAATCAATAATCGATTATTCAGCAACGTTCAAAAAATCCTTTCCATATTTTAATTTCAACAATCGATTGTACAAAATCAACAATCGATTATTCAGCAACGTTCAAAAAATCTTTTCCAGATTTTAATTTCAACAATCGATTACCTGACGGTATTTGAAAACTTTACGACAACGGTCAGCTTCACAATCGATTGTGCAATGTTAACAATCGATTATTTATCAGACTTTGAAAATCATTTTAGGCACTGCCTCTTGACAATCGATTGTTGTATACTCACAATTGATTATTTAATAACTTTGAAAAAGTCTGGAAGACACTGCCTCAACACAATCGATTGTCATATGTTCACAATCGGTTATTTTGTGACTTTGAAAAATCTGATGGACACTGTCTCTTCACAATCGATTGTCATTAGCTTCACAATCGATTATTCTGAGTTTTGAAAAACTTTGATGTACACTGCCTCATCACAATCGATTGTCATAAGGTTCACAATCGATTGTCATACAGGTTTGAAAAACCTGATGCTCACTGCCTTAACACAATCGATTGTCATTAGTTCACAATCGATTGTCATGCAGTCTTGGCTTAACATAATCGATTATCATAAGTACATAATCGATTATCTTAGTCCAGATTTTAGAGGCATGTTTAAAAATCATTTTGACTAAAGTAAATATGCATGATTTAAAATCATTTAGCATTAAATTAAATATGCATGATTTTGTAAAATAGTTTTACGAGAGAAGCCATGTCATGAGTCAAGTTGTCGGATCAAGATCACAATTAAGAACGACTCATTTAAACTATAAAACTTTGTATTGTGCTTGAATCTCGTTATCCACCAATTGTGCGCTTGTACTTGAACTTCGTCATATATCAATTTGCGCTTGTTTGTCATTCATCAAAACCTACACATAAGAACACACGTTTTAGTATAAAGCCTTGAGAACGTGTTTCCAACACATTTCTCGGGGTTTAGTTTCATCATGTATCTTCTCAATTTTTTGAAGGCTTCCTTCAGATGTTCAAGGTGGTCCTCTTTTCTTGACGGCTTTACTACCATGTCGTCGATATAGACTTCCATTATACATCTGGTCACCAACCTTTGGTGCATGGCCCCCATATTTTTGAGTCCGAAGGGCATTACTTTGTAGCAGTATGTTCCTCGGTGAGTGATGAAAGTCGTCTTCTCATGATCTTCTTCGGCCATCATGATTTGATTGTAGACAGAATATGCATCCAGGAAGCTCAATAGTTCATGTCCGGCCATTGCGTCTATTAGTTGGTCGATGTGGGGCAGTGGGAATGAATCTTTTGGGCATGCCTTGTTCAGGTCGGTGAAGTCTACGCACATTCGCCACTTCTCATTTTTCTTCTTGACCATAACAACATTGGCAACCCACTCAGGGTACTTGGATTCCCGGATGGAACCACTTGCCAATAGTATGTCTACTTCCTCACTCACAGCTTCGTTGATGGCGGCGTTGAATTTTCTCCTCGTTTTTCACACGGGCGGGTGTAGTGGATCAACATTTAGTTTATGGGTGGCAATTTCTCGTGGAATCCCTAGCGTATCTGAATGGGAAAAAGAGAACAGGTGTGCATGGTTAGATAAAAATTCATGATACTTACTTGGGTTTGAAAGGCCATGGCCGATTTAGGCCTTCTTCGTGAGGTTGTTATTATCTAGTTGAACGGGGTCGAGGTTCTCGACCGTGGCTTTGCTGGCCTCTATGATGTCGGGATATTTGATGGAGTCCTCTGCCGGATGGACCTTAGTCCTCAACAGGGCTGATTGCTATGCTTTTGCGCTCGCCCCTTCAAGTTGTTTGGTGTAGGTGTAGTCTTGAGCTATTTTATAGCATTCCTGGGCGGTGTGAGGTTCACCTCGTATGCTGAACACCCTCAATGGGATAGGAAATTTGATTACTTGATAAAATCTGGAGGGGACTGCTCTCATGGCATGTATCCACGGACGTCCAATGATGGCGTTTTATGCCATTTCTTGGTTCATCAGCGTGACTCCCCCCGCCAGGACGGGTAGTATTACTTTTCTGGAGGTTCTTTCCACTACATTGTTAAAACTAGCCAGCGTTATGCAGCGCGGTATTATCTTATCCTCGAGTCCCATAAGTGCAAGAACCCTTGGGTGGATAATACAAGCGCTGCTACCGTCGTTAACCATAATTCTCCTAACATCCATATCTACAATGCGTAAAGTAATGACTAAAGCATTGTAATAAGGAAAAGAGAAACTGTCGGCATCGAACTTATCGAAGGTGATACTATCTTCGAAGTCGTCATACCGTTCGTGAGTGATGGTTCGCTTTAACTTGTGAGTGGTGGCAAATTTGACGTGATTGATCGCCGAGTCATTTTCGTCCCCGATGATCATGTTGATTGTACGTGTTTGTGAGGGCAACCTTGGTGGCCCGTTGGGTTGTTCCCGTCCCCGTGCAAAGTTGAGTTTTCCTTTATCGCTGAGTAGTTCTCTCAGGAACCCTTGGTTCAGCATCCTGACCACCTCCTGCCGTAGACCTATGCAGTCTTCGGTTTTACGCCCTCGCTCCTGGTGGAACTCGTCTATTGCGGATGATTACGTGGTTTATTTGCAAGAATCAAATTTTGACATTGGTCTGAATAAGGATCAAGTTTCATTTTCACAAGCCATAGAGAGTAATGAGTCTGACAAATGGATTGATGCCACGAAGGAAGAGTTAAAATCCATGGAATACAATAAAGTCTGGGATCACGTTGAATTTCAAGAAAGTTCTAAAAGAATCGGATATAGATGGGTCTTTAAGACCAAACACGATTCAAATGGCAATATTGAGAGATACAAAGCTAGACTTGTTGCCAAGGGTTATACTCAGAAATAAGGCATTGATTATAAAGAGACCTTTTCACTGGTCTAAAAGAAAGACTCGTTAAGAATTACTATGGCTTTAGTGGCTCATTATGATTTAGAGTTATACCAAATGGATGTGAAAGCTGCTTTTTGTAATGGAGATCTCGAGGAGCGAGTGTATATGGACCAACCAAAGGATTTAGAAACTAAAGGAAAAGGTCAAATGGTGTGTAAACTAAAGAAGTCAATATATAGACTTAAACAAGCCTCATGACAATGGTATATAAAGTTTAATGATACCATAACATCTTTTGGATGTGGAAAATATTGTTGATCGATGTATATACCAAAAGATCAGTGGGAGCAAGTTTATATGTTTAGTCCTATATGTTGATGATATTCTACTTGCTGCTAATGACTTAGGTATATTGCGTGAGACTAAATATTTTTTCTCTAAGAATTTTGAAATGAAAGATATGGGTGAGTCATCCTATGTGATAGGAATATAAATATTCCATGATAGATCACAAGGAATATTGGGATTGTCTCAGAAAGACTATATCGAAAGAGTTCTAGAGAGATTTAACATGAATAATTGTTCAGCAGGAATTGTTCCAATTCAAAAAGGGGACAAATTTAATTTCATGCAATGTCCTAAGAATGATGTAGAGCGAAAAGAAATGGAATCAATTCCTTACTTTTCTATTTTTGGTAGTCTGACGTATGTTCAGACTTGCACAAGACCAGATATTAGTTTTGCAGTCGGAATGCTAGGAAGAATCAGAGTAATCCAGGAATTGATCACTGGAAAGCTGCAAAGAAACTTTTGAGGTACCTGAAAGAAACTAAGGATTACATGCTCATATATAGGAGGTCCAGGCATTTGGAAGTTGTTGGATACTCGGATTCAGATTTCGCTAGATGTATTGACACTAAGAAATCCACGTTTGGTTATTTGTTCCAATTAGCTGAAGGAGCAATATCGTGGAAGAGTGCCAAACAGTCTGTCATTGCTACATCCACGATGAAAGCATAATTTGTGGCATGTTTTGAGGCCACAATTCATGCATTATAGTTGCGTACCTTTATTTCAAGACTTGGGGTTGTCGACACCATTACTAAGCCGCTGAAAATTTACTGTGATAATTCTGCAGCAGTATTCTTCTCCAAGAACGATAAGTACTCCAAAGGTGCCAAACGTATGGAATTAAAGTACTTTACCATCAAGGATGAAGTTCAGAAACAAAGAGTGTAACTTGAGCATATTAGAACTGATCTTATGATTGCAGATCCGTTAATGAAAGGTTTACAGCCAAAGATATTTAAAGAACATGTACATATAATGGGTCTTGCCTATATCTATGATTGATGTATTTATGATGTTTTGACACTCTGAGCCCATTTATATGTTTATGATATACATTAATGATTCCTGTTTCTCATAATGGTGTACTCATTATTGTTTTGAGATATTACAGGATAAGTCTCAAGGAGACATTATTGTGGACTATAATATTTTATAGCTTATGAACATGATGCGATAAATTACTAATGTTATAGTATATGGAAGGGAGTACGTAGACAAATTATGTATAACCGCCATAACTCACATTTATTAGTTTATCGTATTTTGGTATTTATGATGGACATTATAGAAGAGATTTGTCTATGCGCAACTAATGTTCCTATATTAGATATTAATATTACGTGATTATTGGGCCAAGTGGGAGAAAATCGTGTAAGCATGAACTGTAATTTTACCAGGATCTTGAACATGATAATCTTACATGTAATCTTATAGAAAACATACCTGAATCGTGAGCCATCATCTTTAAGCGGAAGCGTTAATCGGTAATTGGTTTCTCGCCCCTTGCCCTAACTTTTGTTACCATCGGTTTTAAGGATGGAAGAGAGGAAAAAGCAGTAACGCTAATGGGTGGGGAGATGACCAATTTATAGAGGTTCTCAGTTAATCTGGTACGTCTATCAAGTAATTAATCGGACGAATGAAATTTGATTATTAATTAAATTTTAATTATGGACCTAATTAAATTGGGCCACATGCATATAGAGAAATAACTTACAAATCATTCCTGTTAAAAGATGTCTAAATCAACTTTCTCGGCATGGTAGAATATCAATGTGGGTGCTTGCATACGTTGCAATCATAACTACATGGCCAATTCTTGCTTCAACTTTACCATTGATTTTCAAGAAAAAGCTGCGCAACATTTTCTCATTATCCTCACTGAAAAGATGACGATGGTCATGCTTGTGGCAATGCCTAAATATATGCATTATCACCAAAGAAACATTTGTGACCGAATGCTGGGTAAGGGGTAAAAGCTGAACTCCAAAGTCAGATTTGGAATATTAAATTTTGTTGAGATATAGGCTATGATGATACACTAATTCTGAGCCTAATAATTGGTCATTTCCTTAATTGTGGCTAATTCTGTAATTCCTTTATTCTTTTGTATTCTTTTGTAAAATAGGCTATATGTGCAAATAGGCTGTATTTGTAAATAGGCTACTTTTGTAATAAGTATATTTAATATATACACTCACATAACTCTTGACCCTTCAGAGGGGTCATTTGTTCAGTTTCTGATAACCGAGTCTTCTTCGAGACTCTTCTATTCTCTCCTCCTTCTCTCTACTTTCTCTCTCTAAATTTTCTCCGATTCTCTGTATGTTTTCATGGTATCAGAGCCAGATAACCTTCCGATGATGATGATCAATGAGTCGGTGGCTTGTTTCGTTGAGTCTATGATGAAAATTTGAGATTTTTATCAATTTTCTGAGACTAGAAAGGCTGTGATGTGTTTTACCCCCAAGCTAGGGTTTTTCTGAGCCTATATTCAGGCGATTTATGTTCGCTTTCATCTAGTTGATGGATTCAACCTGCTGAGAAGTTGTTGTAAAGTTTTCGGAGATTTTTTTGTGAATTTTTTTTAACCTCTAGGGCTTCTGGCAGTCAAACAACTCGTTTGATTACCATTCCGGTGGTTTGATATTCACTATCCTTGATACTTTTCAGTATTATCGGTGCTATTCTCACATTACTGACAAGTTTTGCCGACATTTGTGACTGTTTGTTTTCTAGGGTTTACGATGTTGACGAAGGGCGATCTCCTCCTGTTTTTTTTGAAGGACGGTAATATCGTTTATGTTCTGTGGTTGTGATTCTGTGACTAAGTGTGATTCTTTCATCTTCCTGTGAATACTATGCATTTGAGGTGTGATTGTTGATATTGATTATCTGGACTGTTATACTTGTGAGCGATTGATCCATCTGAGCCATGACTTCTAATGTGCCTAATGTTGCTTCTGGTAGTGCCACTGGTTCTGTCGATCCCTCAAATCCATTATTTGTAAATTCATCTGATATACCGGGGGCATGCCTTGTTCCTACTCCCTTCTCTGGCAGTGGTTATGGGGGATGGAAGCGTAAAATGATTATGGCTCTATTTGCAAAGAATAAAATCTGTTTCATTGATGGTTCATTTTCTCGACCTGTTACTAATGTGACCCAACAGAGGCTGTGGGATAGGTGTAATATGTTGGTCATGTCATGGATAATTTCTTCTCTGTCTACACAAATTGCTGATAGTATCCAATATTCAGACACTGCTCAAAGTATGTGGACTCAGCTTGAAAAGAGATATGGTGTGCCTAATAAAACTAAAATCTTTGAACTTAAAAGGGAACTTTCACAAACATCCCAAGGCTCTCTTGATATAGCCTCATATTTTAATAAACTCAAAAGTTTATGGGATGAATTAGGGACAATGTGTCCCAATCATGGCCAGAGGTGCACTTGTGCTGCCAAGAATGGTATAATCGAGGAAGATGATGAAAACAAGATCTACCAGTTTCTTATGGGGCTGAATGAAACATATTTGGGGGTGAGAAGTAATTTATTAATGATGCAGCAGTTTCCTTCCCTTGACAGTGTTTATAACATTGTCCTTAATGATGAAAAGCAGAGACAAGTGAAGGCTGTCTCTCATATTAGTCCAGACTCTATGTCTTTTCATGCCAATGTTGACAAGGCTACTGGTTCCAACCAAGGCAAGCTGCCTAATACCAATTTTAAAACTAGAGTCAATTTTGAACAAAGCAGAGGTACCCTTTTTTGCAGATATTGCAAGAAGTCTGGGCACTTAATTGATAAGTGTTACAAACTTCATGGTTTTCCTCAAAACAACAATCACTTGAAGGGAAGGAAACCTGCAGCTGCTCATCTTTCCACTGGTCCTGATTGTGTGTCTGATGATGCTGAGAAGTCTTTGCCTGTTCCTCTTGGGGATCCTGTTGCAAGTCAACCTGTGATACCAGGGTTGAGCAGACAGCAGTGTGATCAAATCATAACCCTGATTCAACAGACCCTTTCAAAGGACTCCAGTGATCAAAGTCTTACTCCCCTGTGTTCTGCTAATTTTGCTGGTACTTTGTTGTCTGAGAGTCTTGTTTCTGATTCCAAGCTGTGCATGCTTACACATATTGATTCTGTTACCTGGATTATTGACTCAGGGGCTTCTAATCACATGACCTATAACAAAAACTTACTTTTTGACATTATACCCTTAACTGTTCCTTATCTTGTTTCCCTTCCCAATGGTTATAAAGTAAAGGTAACTTGTACAGGCTCATTTGCATTGACTTCTTCTCTTACTCTACACAATGTGCTCCTTGTCCCTTCTTTCAAACATAATTTGATTTCTGTTCACAAGCTGATGAAACAATTAAATTGTTTGGTTCTGTTCACACCAACTTCATGTCTTCTTTACCTGTTACAGGACCTTTTTCTGAAGAGGCTTCTGGATCTTGGTAAAGAGGAGAATGGTGTGTACAAGTACACTTGGTCTCCCTCTTCTGCCTCTTCCAAGCCCTCTTCCACTTCTGAGCATACTATTTCAAGTGTTTGTAATGATGATACTGTTTCTGATAACAACCATTTTAGCTCAACTGTGCAATTTTCCAGTTGTAATAATGTTGCTAATGCTGACATGAACTATATTTGGCATTTAAGATTGGCTCACACTTCATTTGCTAATATGAAACATGTTTCTGGTTTGTCTTTTTCACTTGCTGCTAAACAACCTTTTCCATGTACCATTTGTCCTATGGCAAAACAAACCAGACTGCCCTTTCCTGACAGTAGCATTAGTACTACCAAACCCTTCCAACTTATACATATAGATACTTGGGGACCCTATCATACTCCCACTTCCCTTGGCAGTAAATACTTTCCTACCATTGTTGATGACTTTTCAAGGGCTACCTGGACACATCTCATGGGTTCTAAAAGCAATGCCTTCTCCCTGCTTAAATCCTTTATCTCATATGTTCAGACTCAGTTCCATTCCATGGTCCAGGTTGTCAGGAGTGATAATGCACTAGAACTGGGTTCCAGTGCAGAAGGTATTTCCTTTTTTAGCAAACTTGGCATTGTCCATCAAACCACTTGCCCCCATTCCCCTCAACAAAATGGGGTTGTTGAAAGGAAGCACAGATCTTTACTTGAGACTTGTAGAGCTTTATTATTCCAATCTGGTTTGCCAATATCCTTCTGGGGGGATTGTTTGTTAACAGCTACATACCTCATTAATAGATTGCCATCCAGAGTCCTTCACCATAAAACACCCCATGAATTGTTACATGGTTCTCCCCCTTCTTATTCTCACCTAAGGGTTTTTGGTTGCTTGGCTTATGCTACTGTCCCTATCCCTCAAAGAGACAAACTGAAATCTAGAGCCCATACTTGTGTTTTTCTTGGTTATCCTTTTGGCAAGAAAGGTTATAAATTGTATGATTTAGAATCTAAAAAATGCTTTGTTTCCAGAGATGTTATCTTTCATGAAACACATTTTCCTTTTAAATCTCCTCCTCCATCTCCTTCCCCTCTTCCTCCTGCTCCTCTTTCTGATGACATCTTTGAATATTCCCCTTCATTACCCTCTTCTAATGCTCCTACACCTTCTTCTCCTACTAGCTCCTCTCCTGTCTCAATTCCTCTTCCTTCCTCTCCTGACTTACCTGCTTCCCAGCCTGTTCCCCTGCCCAGAAAATCCACCAGACCTCACACTACCCCTTCTTACCTTAAGGATTATGTTTGCCAGCTTCCTGCCTTCTCTGGCTCCTCTTCATCTCATTTGGAATCTGAACCATTGTACTACTCTCAAGCAGCATCTGTACCAGTCTGGCAGGATGCAATGAGAAAAGAATTTGATGCATTGGAGGCTAATCACACTTGGGACCTTGTGCCTCTTCCTCCAGGTAAGAAACCCATTGGGTGTAAGTGGGTTTACAAGATCAAATATAAATCTGATGGTACTGTTGAACGATATAAGGCAAGGTTGGTGATTAGAGGTGATACACAGGTTGAAGGTGTGGATTTTACTGACACATTTTCTCCTGTTGTCAAGATGACTTCTGTGAAATGTATTCTTGCAGTGGCTGTTAAGCATCATTGGCCTTTGTATCAGCTTGATGTTAACAATGCTTTTCTTCATGGTGATCTGGATGAGGAAGTGTATATGAAACTTCCTCCAGGTTTGGTGGTATCTGATCCTGTTTCCCCCTCTTCTTCTTCTACTTCTTCTTCTTCTCTTCCATTAGTTTGTAAACTGAAGAAATCTTTGTATGGGCTCAGGCAGGCCTCCAGACAGTGGTATGCTAGACTGTCTTCTGCTCTTCATTCCAGAGGTTACATGCACTCTTTGAATGATTATTCTTTATTTCTCAAAGGTACTCCTGATTCCCTTGTTGTGGTAGCTGTATATGTTGATGATATAATTGTAACTGGGCATGACTGTGATGAGATTTCTGCCTTAAAAGTCTTCTTGGATGACACTTTCAAAATCAAGGACTTGGGGTCATTGCATTACTTCTTGGGTCTTGAGGTTAATCATGTCCCTGGTGGGGTACATTTGAATCAGCATAAGTATGTTACTGATTTGTTGCATACCTTTGATTGTGTCTCTGTTTCCCCTGTTGCCTCTCCTCTGGACATTTCTGTCAAATTACATGCTGATTCTGGTGATATTTTGCCCGCTCCTGACCAGTTCAGGAGTCTTGTTGGCAAATTACTATTCTTAACCCATACTAGACCTGATATATGCTTTGCTGTGCAACATCTGAGCCAATACCTTAAATGTCCAAGAGTTCCCCATATGTCTGCTGCCATGCATGTCTTGAGGTATCTTAAAGGCACTTCATCCTTGGGTCTCTTTTATTCTGATGTTGCTGATTTCTCTGTGCTTGGCTACTCTGATAGTGACTGGGCAGCCTGTCCTGACAGTAGGAGGTCTGTTACTGGTTTCTGTGTGATGTTGGGAGGTAGTTTGATTAGTTGGAAATCAAAGAAACAACCAGTTGTTTCTCTTTCATCTGCTGAAGCTGAGTACAGGGCTTTAAGCAAGGTTGCAGCTGAATTGACCTGGCTTTCTCGTTTACTCACTGATCTTGGGGTATCTGTTCCTTCTCCTATTTCTGCTCTTTGTGATAGTCAGGCTGCTGTTCACATTGCTACTAACCCTGTTTTTCATGAGCGTACCAAGCATATTGAAGTGGATTGTCACTTTGTACGCACTATGTTAAATGATGGCTTCCTCCGGCTCTCCCATGTTCCTTCTTCTCGGCAGCTGGCAGATTTGTTAACTAAGGCTTTACCCGGGTCTACTATTTCTACATATTTGTCCAAGTTGATGGTGGTTTCCCCCCTTCAACTTGAGGGGGGGTGTTGAGATATAGGCTATGATGATACACTAATTCTGAGCCTAATAATTGGTCATTTCCTTAATTGTGGCTAATTCTGTAATTCCTTTATTCTTTTGTATTCTTTTGTAAAATAGGCTATATGTGCAAATAGGCTGTATTTGTAAATAGGCTACTTTTGTAATAAGTATATTTAATATATACACTCACATAACTCTTGACCCTTCAGAGGGGTCATTTGTTCAGTTTCTGATAACCGAGTCTTCTTCGAGACTCTTCTATTCTCTCCTCCTTCTCTCTACTTTCTCTCTCTAAATTTTCTCCGATTCTCTGTATGTTTTCAAATTTCTCATCTGTTGTCAAACTAGATTTGTCAAGGCTATACGATTTCTTATTTAGCGCTTAAAAATGTTCATATATACGTAACCAATAAGATCTAATTTCTTTTGGTTGCTTATTGCTGTGCAATTTATGGTCATGGTAGCTTTAACCAATTCTGGTGATTGTACGTCTCCTAATTCATCTGTTAGCTGGGTTTTGCAGTATTCACTCCACTCAACTTGTATTTTTTTCTCTTAATTTTATTTGAGAGTGCGAGTAAAGCTTTGCAGCTAGCTTCCGCAGATGAATCCGACAAGAGGGATTGCTCTGATGGTAAGCATCCTGACTTCCAACCGAGAGGTTGTGAGTTTGAGTCTCCCCAAGAGCAAGGTGAGAAATTCTTGGAGGGAAGGATATCGAGGGTCTATTTAGAAACAGCCTCTCTAACCCAGGGTAGAGGTAAGGTCTGCGTACATACTCCCCTTCCTAGACCCATTATCTGAAATAATACTGGGTTGTTGTTGTTGTTATATATATCGATATTGTGGTAGAAACAGCCTCTCTAACCCAGGGTAGAGGTAAGGTCTGCGTACATACTCCCCTTCCTAGACCCATTATCTGAAATAATACTGGGTTGTTGTTGTTGTTATATATATCGATATTGTGGTAGCATGTTACTTATTATTTTTACTAGGTGACCAGTTAATATTTATTATCGAAATTTGCTTGTAATTACATAATATATTAGTAGCTTGTTAATATAAATTACTTCTAAAAATAAGGGGCATTTGCATCTATACCCGTTTTTGTGTCACATTTTAACTTGTGGCCGCTTTGCAAAAAAAATTGTAAGCGTACCCGCTTTTTCACCTAACTTCAGCACATATGGCTGAAGTAGCAAAGACAATCACGCAAAACTTCAGCATCTTAGTAGGCGGTCCTGAAGTTCAGCTCTAGAGCTGAAATTTTTGTCTTTGTAACCGGAAAATTTCAGCTTGCCAGTTATCAAAATAAAATCTTCAGCTCTAAAGCTGAAATTTCTATATTGTAATGTTCCTATGTTGTAACTAGAAAACTTCGGCCCTACAATTGTACAATTTTTTCCCACAAATGCGTTGAGATTTTTAAAACACCTGCAATAACCAGTATGACACTATAAAAAGAGAATCTTAAACTTATTGTCAACAAAACAGCCAGTCTTTAATTCATATTCATCCAATCCTTGCTTTCAAAGTTCCCAATTTCATTCCACCACTGTTCTATTGTACCTATAAATTCCCAAATTTGATACTATCCATTTTCTTAGAAGAAAAGGGGAGGAGAAGGAAAAGTTTGAAGTTTTCAAAAAAATGAATACACGAGTAAATATAAAGACAAAACAGTTACATATTAAAAAGAAGCGTCCAAATAGGACGCCCCATGCAATTTTTACTAAAAATAAGGGCACACACCGTAACAAAAGGGGTGTGAAAAATTTAACTAAACAAGGGCAACCTCTTGTTGATATTGAATGTCGAACAATTCTTAACGATATTGCTCACCAAAAACTCCTTAAATACAATTAATTGTGCAATTAATTCGACCCTTTCTCTTCATATCTTTTTCACACAAAAAAATAAAAAATATAGCTTTCAAAAGTCATTAAACCATAAAGAAATACTACTACAACATTTTCAGGGAAGAAATGCTTCAACATTTTCAATGCTCCATCCCGAGATAATTATAAATGTTAAATTTTGAACTTTCCAAGTTGGTGGCCTTAACTTGTCAAACAGGAAGAGCAAACTTCCACTTCCCCTTTTCCTTTTCCTTCAAACAATTTATAATATTCAACTTATATGTCAAATACTCACATCAGTATATTTTATATTATAATTATGTGTAACAACAATTATTTTTTAAGTAAACTGATAAATATTCTAAGCTGAACTAATTTCGAAATAAGACAACTATGGAAATATCGAAAACTAAACAAGAGCAAAGAAAATGTTTGGCAAATCTACAGTCACGTGTCCAAATGGCCCAAGTCCCAACCATTTGTTGTAAATTCGAGTACTAGCCCCAACCGACTATTCCCCTCCCTTCTTCCCCATTTAATTAACTACCCACCCTTTTGCTTCCATATTTCTTTTCCATTTCTTGTTACAGATCCCCATGGATTGCATTGAGTTAAGCTCTGAATCCCCATATGAGCTTTTGCTTAAAGCTGCTTTCTTGATACCTATTTCTCATTATTTCTTGGGCGTCCTGTTTTTACTGTGTGTATTCCTCTATCATTTCTTGGAGATTCACTTCTTTCAAGATTTATTCACTGCGTTTAGGGGACAGCCTGTGTCCTTGACATTTAACCATTCCTGTGAGCTGTATCAAGAGGTTGTTTCCAAATGTAAAATTCTTCATGGCAGGTAAAAACTGAATAAAGGGGGTAAATAAAAATATAATCTTGGTAAAATTGAATGCTTTCTGAATCTTGATCATTATATTTTTTGAATTCTATCTTGCTTATAACAAAAAAAGTGTTAATTCTAGACAAAGCATGCTTGAATGTATCTTGTAAGTGGTAGGATGGCTATAACCTGGAGTTTTAAACTGAAATTAGTGTGACATGAGTATACTCATTGGTATACTTATTCTATTGGTTATTGCAGGTATTTGTCTACTCCATGGCTTTGCAGTCCTCATATCCAGACTGTCTTTTTACAGTTCTTTGGAAGGGCACCCGTTTGCAACTATAGAAGGTGACTATTAACCGGCTTATTTAGTTTCAACCTTAAGGAAATAAACGGGGTTTAAATGTTCAATCTAGTGTATCATACTATGATAATAGCAGTTTTGGTCTCCCTTGTATGTTAGGTAAATATTGGCAGACAATTTTAGCTCAGTGCACTTACTGTTTGAACTGTGTAAGTATGGGATTCACGTGTTAAGCATACTCTTCATTTAGGACATAAATGAGACTCACTTGTCTGTGAGCAGTTACCCTTGACATTGTGAAAACATCATATTCTCATATGAGGCACTGAAGAAGTGCTACTTTTTGCTCACTAATGCTTTATTGCCTCCAGACAGATATTTCGCACATCTGATGGTGGGACAATAGCTTTGGATTGGCTAACGAATGCGGATGGTAAATTGCATTTTAAGCATCATTCTTCATTTCATCACAGACCGTTTCAACTCATAATTGATTGAATGAGCTCGTGTCTTAGAACATAACTAAACTTCAAAACTAGAATAAAGATCTGGAATATGACAATGTACTTTTGATGTAAAAGTCAATTTCTTTACAAGATTGGAGGAATTTATGGAATTCCAATAGTTAAAGTTTTGTCTAGTCATCGAGAACGTTTCCCAACTATGTTGGATAACCAGTTCTAAAGGCTTTACGTTCTAGACAACTTACAACAACAACAACAACAACAACTACCCAGTATACTCCCACCAGGTGGGGTCTGGGGAGGGTAATATGTAGGCAGTCTTACCCCTACCCAAAAGGGCAGAGAGGCTGCTTCCATGCGACCCTCGGCGCATAGGACAGAGTTCTAGACAACTTAGACCTTTGAAAAAGATGCTCTGGACAACTTGGGAAAGTAATCCCTAGTAATATCAAAGATGAAGGATTAGTTGAAGTGTTAAATGAGGACTAGCCAACTGAATTAAGTATAAAGGAATTGAGTTAAGGAGGACCGTATTATATAGTTTTTGCTGTTCGAGGAGGAGTTCAGGGGAAGAAAGAAGATGGTATTATATTTAGCTTTGGCCATTAGTTTTGTGTAATATAAAATTATTGGAAAGTTGAAATAAAAAGCTATGGAAGAACCTCTTCTAATTCCATCTTTTAACTTTTAATAAGTGTGAAGCCCTTTTGAATGTTAGAATGAACCAATAGAAGATCAACTTTCTATGTTTTTTGGGTATGCTTGATGGAAAGCACTATAAGGATGTAAATTTTGCGCCAATTTCTTTTATATCTTATGTACTTAATGGATTAAATTTACACCAATTTCTGTTTCTTTTTATTTGTCAGTTAAAAAGCCAGTCGTTGAACGTTTTGATGGATTTCACAGTGATGATAAAAGTCCCATCATGGTAGTGATTCCTGGTTTAACAAGTGACTCTGATTCTGCTGTAAGCTTTCTTCCACTCTTTTCCTGTTGTCTGCAAAATTATTAGTTTTTTGCATGTTTATGTCTCTCTCTTTTGAAGAAACAATTGTGCTGCAAAAATAATTCCTTCCTCCATTGAGTTTTTATTCTCTTCCCTTCTTCTCTGTTTATAAGCATATTTCTTTCCTTTTCCTTTCTATAGATATAACCAGGTCTTCTGGCTTTTACAAAAAAAAACTCTAACTTTATACTGGTTGATTGAGCTCTATCATATGATTACTTGAGGTTATATGCTGTCCACTGCAAATATTGGCTTTGCTCTTTCTTAAATCAGCTATAATTTAGCAGTACATAAAGCATCTTGCCTTTAAGATGGCTAAAAGTGGATGGAATGTCGTTGTGAGCAATCATCGGGGTCTCGGCGGAGTGTCAATAACTGTGAGTACTCCATCCTTAAGCAAGAACTTTAATCTTTTCCAGTTTAGTTATTTTTGATAAGAGAAAATATGGCCTAAATTTACTTCAGTTGAATTTTGAGTTGAGGAGAGATGCTATGAACTTTCTAATTTTAAGTTGCTCGTGGATCAGCTAGTTTTTACACTGACCTGCCTTATTACTATGGTCCCTGAGGAATTCAGCAAATTGAAACTTCTTTAATGGTTTATGGTGCCTCCCATTTTCATTATTTTTTGTTGTTCCTCTTAAACTTTATGCCTGTAAATTTTCTCTTCACGTTATATAAATAAGACTGAAAATAGTGAAAGTTAAAATAATAAATTTCATTCATCTAAGGTGCATTACTTTGCTAGTAATAATATGTTTATTGTGTTATGAATATATAGTTTGTGGACTATTGGGCAATGAAAGCTCAAGATTCATGATATCTTGATGGCAGTCTGATTGCTTTTATAATGCTGGATGGACGGAGGACGCCCGCAAAGTGATTGACCGTCTTCACACCCAATACCCTCAAACTCCTTTATTTGTTGTTGGGACTAGCATTGGTGCAAATGTTCTGGTACGCAGTCACAATTTTGGTATTGAATATTCTGTTAGCTTTTTTCCTTCGCTAAAGAATCTTCAGTATGGTTACCTGAAGACAGAAACTAAATTTGAAAGATAAAGGAAGAGAACTACCACAGTTTGTTACAGTAAATATCTTCAGAGAAGTTATTATTGTCAGCAAGGTATATATACATGCACACACAACAGGTACACAGGCAAATGATAACTGTCTTGATGGCTTTCATAAAGCTTTAGTTGTCAGTTCTTCATCGTTATATACAAAACCCCTATTGTATGTCAACATTATGACCATTCAAAAAAAAATTCCCACATTAGTGAGGAAGTTACATCTAAGCAAGATAATTCTCCGGTAACTAGTGTCCATCTGCTGAAGTTTGATATGTTACAACCTTAGGCATGAATGGACGTACTAATGATTCGATTTCAAAGGCTTTTTAAGTAAATGGGCATTCCTCTTCTAAATATTGAGCTTCTAACGAGTTCAGGTATATTCAACGGGGCAGCTGTTGTGGATGAAGCCAAGAATTATTTTATTGACAATATTAATACTTTCCAGGTAAAATATCTTGGTGAGGAAGGAGTTAATACTGCAATTGTTGGAGCAGCTGCTATCTGTTCTCCTTGGGACCTTTTGGTTAGTATCTAGACTAACTAATATGCATGCTCTAACTATCTTTTAAGGTATTGGTGAATTGCTAACTTTTTTGTTTCCTTCGTCGTCCTTTATCGGGTATATCTTCCCACTGAAATGGATTCTACTATATATTTTTTATTTCTTGGGTTAAAGGCTGTTTTGGATGTATGATCTATTGGATTATCATGATCTCGAAAGAGTTTGTCTGGCCTGAAATAATTCTTGAAGATGCTATATCAAGATAGTGATAGTGGCAACCTTAGTCTAATTAAAGTCAGATTGTCATTTTTTAAGTTTATTCTTTAACATTAGGACCTAGGGTGTTTTGGTCGGAAGGAAATCATCATGGAAAATGTTTGTGGTGTTTGACTGGTGAGTGAAAAATATATTTTATAAAAAGTGTATGTTAAAAATTAGAGACAAGAGGGGTTGCTCTGATGGTAAGCAACCCCAACTTCCAACCGAGAGGTTGTGAGTTCGAGTCTCCCCATGAGCAAGGTGGGAAGTTCTTGGAGGGAAGGATGCGGGCGTCTATTTGGAAACAGCCTCTCTACCCAAGGGTAGGGGTAAGGTCAGCGTACACACTACTCTCCTCAGACCCCACTAAGTGGGATTATACTGGGTTGTTGTTGTTGTTGTATGGTAAAAATTAAAAATAATATTAGCAAATTGGAGAGTGTTTTGATGGAACTATCGAGTACTAGAGATTAATAATAATGTCTAAGTGTTAGCTAAAACAACTAATATGCAGTTAAAAGTTAAGATCGTTGTTAGGAAAATAACATCCGTCTATAAGTGGGGAAAGTCATTTTCTTCCTTTTGATGGAAAATGACTTCTGTCATACCATACGCTAGAAAATAACTTTCTCATGGAAAATATTTTACTTCCTACCAAACACACCCCTAATCTTGTTATTCCATGATCCGTCCTTTGCTTGTGTCAGACAAAAATTCATCCGTGCTTTTCTCTATCTATCTAAAGTCAAATCCACTTGTTTTTTTTTCAGATTGGTGACAGATTTATTAAACGCAGGCTAGTGCAGAGATTCTATGACAAAGCTCTTTCAATTGGATTAAAAGATTATGCCAAGTTGTACGTCCCTCTAGTCTCTTTAGTCAGTTTGATATTGTGTTTCGTTTAATGGCTTTGCGATTAGCTGTGATGGCATTAATCCTAAGTTAATTCTATGTTCCTTGTAGTTTTATTTCACTTGGTCTTCATTCAGAAGTCCTAATTCCTTTTGTGTGGCAAAATCTGTTTGCAGGCATCAGACTACTTGGTCCCGTTTGGCAGATTGGGAAGGCATTGCTAAGGTCATCTAATTCTTCTGACCTGTTGTCCGTAGACTCTGTACCTTATCTTCGATGACTATCACTTAAATCAATCAACTACACCTCAATCCAATACTAGCTGCACTGGTTATATAAATCATATGTATTCATTCCGCTCTCGGGCCGGTATCGTCATGGAACCTGTGAGAAGGCACGGGAGAAAATATGATATGTATTAATATATTGTGTGTTCAATACAATATAAGAGGTCCTTATTTATAGCTATACTATACAAGGATATTCTACTCCTATTCCAATGTGGGACAATACTACATATCTAACACTCCTCCTCAAGCCGGTGCATACACATCATATGTACCGAGCTTGTTACACATGTAACTAATACGAGAACCAATAAGAGACTTAGTGAAAATATCTGCTAGTTGATCATTCCACTTTACTAACTTTGTAACAATATCTCCTGAAAGTATTTTTTCTCTGACAAAGTGACAGTCGATCTCAATGTGTTTAGTCCTCTCATGGAACACCGAATTTGATGCAATATGAAGAGCAACTTAGTTATCACACACTAGTTCCATCCTGCTGAATTCTTCGATCTTTAACTCCTTGAGCAACTGCTTGACCCAAACTAACTCATACGTTGCCATAGCCATGGCCCGATATTTCGCTTCGGCGCTAGATCGAGCAACTACATTTTGTTTCTTGCTCTTCCACGAGACCAAATTACCTACTAGAATACAATATCTAGATGTAGATCGTTTATCAGAAGGTGATCCAGCCCAATCAGCATTTGTGTACCCAGCAATTTGCTCGTGGCCTCGATCCTTGAATAGTAATCCTTTGCCTGGAGCTGACTTTATATACCGAAGAACTGCATCCCAGTGACTATCACATGGAGAATCCATAAACTAACTTATAACACTCATCGGAAAAGAAATGTCAGGTCTAGTCACTGTGAGGTAATTCAATTTTCCAACCAACCTCCTATATCTCGTAGGGTCTCTAAGAGGCTCCCCCTGTCTAGGCAAAAGCTTGGCATTCGGATCCATAGAAGAGTCAATAGGTCTGCAACCCATCATTCCAGTCTCCTCAAAAATGTCTAAGGCATACTTCCGCTGTGAAATAAAAATACCTGAGCTAGACTGAGCGAGACCTCAATACCTAGAAAATACTTCAGTATGCCCAAATCCTTAGTTTAGAAGTGCTGAAAGAGATGTTGCTTCAGATTAGTAATACCATCCTGATCGTTGCCAGTAATAACAATATCATCAACATAAACCACCAGATAAATACGCATATTCGGAGCAGAATATTGATAAAACACCGAGTGATCAGCCTCACTACGAGTCATGCAGAACTCCTGAATAATTGTGCTGAACTTACCAAACCATGCTCGAGGGGACTTCCAAACCATACAGTGACCTGCGCAATCTGCATACACAACCACTAGACTCCCCCTGAGCAACAAAATCAGGTGGTTGCTCCATATAAACTTTCTCGTCAAGATCACCGTGGAGAAAAGCATTCTTAATGTCTAACTGATAAAGAGGCCAATGACGTACAGCAGCCATGGACAAAAAAAGACGAACAGATGCTACTGTAGCCATGGGAGAGAAAGTATCATTATAATCAAGCCCAAAAATTTGAGTATATCCTTTTGCAACAAGACGAGCCTTAAGCCGATCAACCTGGCCATCCGGGCCGACTTTGACTGCATAAACCCAACGACAACCAACAGTAGACTTGCAGGAAGAGGAACAAGCTCCCAAGTGCCACTTGCATCTAAAGCAGACATCTCGTCAATCATAGCCTGTCGCCATCCAGGATGAGATAGTGCCTCACCTGTAGACTTAGTAATAGAAACAATGGACAAAGAAGATATAAAAGCATAATGAGGTGACAACAGACGATGATAACTTAGACCAACATAGTGGGGATTATGATTAAGTGTGGACTGTACACCTTTGCAGAGTGCAATTGGTTGAGTGCAATTGGTTGACTAAGAGGAGACAAGTCAACCTGGGCGTGATGCTGGATGTGGACGTGAATCACCTGGGCGTGATGCTGGATGTGGACGACGATGATAAGTCAAGAGTGGCGGAGCTGCAGAAAGTTGAACTGGATTATGTGGAGGAATTGGACCTGGAGCTATAGATGGTGGAACGAGCATATGTGGTGGAGCCGGAGATGTAGAGGAAGATAGATAGGAGATACTGACTATATTTTCAAAAGAAGGGACCAGTAGTACCTTATAAATAACTAAGTGATTACCTGGACCTGTAAAGTATGATTGGGTTTCAAAGAAGGTAAAATCAGCAGATATAAGGTACCGTTGGAGGTCAGGAGAATAGCATCGATACCCCTTTTGCGTTCTCGAGAGACCAAGAAATACGCGCTTAAGAGCACGGGGAGCTAACTTATCTGTTCCTAGAGTAAGGTTATGGACAAAACAAGTTCTTCCAAATACACGAGGTGGAAGAGAGAACAAAGGTAAACGGGGAAACATAACAGAGAATGGAACTTGGTTCTGGATAGCTGAAGATGGCATACGATTAATAAGATAGCAAGATGTAAGAACTGCATACCCCCAAAAACGCAACGAGTCATGAGATTGTATGAGTAGGGTATGAGCAATTTCAATAAGATGTCTATTATTTCTTTCAGCTGCTCCATTTTGTTGAGATGTGTATGGATAAGATGTTTGATGACTAATCCCATGAGATTTCATAAACTGCTGAAATGGGAAAGACAAATACTCTCGGGCATTATCACTACGAAATGTGCGAATAGAAACCCTAAAATGATTTTGAATTTCAGCGTGAAAGGTCTGAAATATAGAAAACAACTCATATCGATTTTTTATCAAAAATATCCAGGTGCACCTAGAATAGTCATCAATGAAACTAACAAAGTAGTGGAATTCTAAGGTAGAATTGACTCGACTAGGATCCCAAACATCTTAATGGACTAAAGTAAAAGGTGACTCTGCTCGATTATCAATACGTCGAGAAAAATGAGAGCGAGTATGCTTACCGAGCTGACAAGACTCACACTCTAGAGATGACAAGTGAGATAAATCAGGTACCATTTTCTGAAATTTTGACAAACTAGGATGTCCCAACCGTTTATGTAATAAATCTGGTGAATCGGTAATACAACTTTGAAGGAAGACAAGATGTGAGTCTATGTGATTTAGTGAGGATTAGGTAATAAAGTCCATTTGATTCACGCCCGGTACCAATGATCCGCCCTGTACTACATTCTTGTATAAAAACATGATCATCAAGAAATAAAACGGCACATGTAAGTGATTTGGCTAGGCGACTCACAACTATGGGATTAAAAGGACTATTAGGGACATAAAGAGCTGAATCTAAAGGTAAGGAAGGAATTGGGCATGATTGAGCTATTGCAGTTGCCATGGTTTGAGACCCATTGGCCATTGTGACTCTTGAAAGAGATTGAGAATACGAAATAGTAGTGAAAAGAGATTTGTTATCAGAAATATGATTCGATGCACCTGAATCAATGACCAAAGACTCAGAAGATGAAGATTGAGAGACACAAGTCTCACTATTACCTCACTGAACAACGGAAGCTATCTCAGAAGATGTCTGCTTACCTGCTTTGTACTGAAGAAACTCAAAATAATCCACTAAAGAAACCATTCGACTATTTAAAGCATCAGTTCCCATGTCACTACAATTAATAATAGTAGGGTTAACTTGAAATAGTGAAAATTAATACTCTTTCCATTTCATATTGTTTGAGGTAGTTTGAATCGGCATGGAGTTTAAGAAAAAAGAAGAAGACTTTTAAAACTTGTGGTTTTAAAGGATTAAGGAGTAAAAGATTTTTGGGGCTATACCATTTGTGTGGCTATAAAAGCTTCTCACTAAGGGCAAAAAGGGTAAAATGAAGAGTTTAAAGTTGAATTATTTTCAAATTTAGAAATGTGTCATTTATGTTGGAACAGACTAAAAAGGAAAGTACCTCAAACAATATAAAACGGAGGGAGTAACTCTTTTGGGAAAACTGAAGAAATCGCTGAGAAAACACTGTTTATAGCAGGAAAACAGAACACTGTTCTGCACCGAAAAATACTGTTCACTTCAAAAAATACTGTAGCTCGGAGTATTACTGTAGCAGCCGGAAAAAATTCAAAGCGTTCGGAATGAAATAAAAACAACAGGGGTAGGATCAGAATTAACAGACGACCCAACTGTTCTGAAGGAACTTTTTCAAAAAATGGCTGGAAGTCCACTTTTGAAATCACTATTCGTGCCGGAAACATATAAAAGTGGTCGGAATTTGGTGTAACCTAGATGGGTAGGCTCGGAATTGCAAGGGGAACAATCTGTCCTGAAGAATCGTCGCCGAAAAATGGCCGGAAGGTGGCCCACGCGACATCGGAACTTCGCCGGAAAATTTTCTTCGGACAGCTACAATATCGCCAGATATTTTAACTGGGGTTTGGTCGCTGGACAGTGACTACTCTTGTGGTAGTGTTGGATTTTTTACACAACACTGACAGAGACAAAGCAGACACAAAACAACTTTGAAAGTCACCGGAAGAAGGGTTCCGGTGACGGATTTCACTTTCCGGAACGGCTGGAATTTATGCACAGTGATAAATCTCTCACGATAGCTCAGATACCATGTGAGAAGGCACGGGAGAAAATATGATATATATTAATATATTGTGTGTTCAATATAATACATGAGGTCCTTATTTATAGCTATACTATACAGTGATATTCTACTCCTATTTCAATGTGGGACAAGACTACTATCTAACAGAACCCTTGCCCATTTAGCACGAAACCCTGGTGCAGACGTAGCACCTACCTAAGAGAACACGTTTTAACGAATTCAACGTTTTAAAGGATTTTTTATACTATGACTATTTCATGCTAGGACCAGCTAACAAAGACTTACATAGATGGAGTTTCCCCAATTAAAATATATTGAGTTCTAATCACTGACATTTGAGATTTCTATCAAGCAACCAAACTATAGGTTTTCCCGTAAAGGAGCATAGTGCTGACTTTACATAAATTGTTGGGTATCAGATGGGAAATACAAACATGTGTGATGACACCTACCTAAGAGAACACGTTTTAACGAATTCAACGTTTAAAGGATTTTTTATACTATGACTATTTCATGCTAGGACCAGCTAACAAAGACTTACATAGATGGAGTTTCCCCAATTAAAATATATTGAGTTCTAATCACTGACATTTGAGATTTCTATCAAGCAACCAAACTATAGGTTTTCCCGTAAAGGAGCATAGTGCTGACTTTACATAAATTGTTGGGTATCAGATGGGAAATACAAACATGTGTGATGACATCTGGAATCTTACACTATAGGAAGTCTACATGTCAAAAGAAAGTAAATGCCAAATCTAATATCTGATGGAAAATTTTGTTTTAGTGCCAAGGAAGGATGACAAAGACAACATGTAAACCCTGTGTGGCTTAACTTATTCATATATGGATCCATCTACCCTTTTAGTTTAGTTTGGGATGGTCCTCTTGAGATGAGACATCTACAATAGAATACAAGAAAGAAAATATTAGTAGGGGACAAGAAACCTTTGATGTGCTTTGAACTTCTAGCTCCATGGAAGTATCAAGAAGCTAATGAAACACAGGCACCCTCATTTAGATATAATATTCTTACCCGAGTAACTTCAAGGATGTGGTGAGTCCTCTTTTTTCATGCGTATTAAGAGCACATTTCTCTGTGTTCCTTGTAAAAGAGTTGATTTAATTGATAATTTATGCAACTAAAAGGTAGATGATCAATCTTTTGTGTATTGCTCATTCTGATGGCTTATTTTCTTTGTTTCTCTTGCAGTCACGTTCTATCAGAGATTTTGACCACCATGCTACTCGTATTCTTGCTAATCTTGAGGTAAACAACTTTGCCTCCTTTTCCACTAGTCTGTTCAATGCCTTATTAATCAGCATTTATTTCCATCCCCTCTCCCCCAAGACTGTTGATACATATTACAGAAAAGCAAGCTGTACCAGTTATATAGGGAATGTGATGGTTCCCCTCCTCTGCATTAGTAGCTTGGATGATCCAGTCTGTACAAGAGAAGCAATTCCATGGGATGAATGTAGGTATGTCATCCTTTCTGTTGCAGAATATCCTTTTAGCTTCTTTTCGAATTTTCTAGACCAGATAAAAGGTCAGAGCTAATGTGAAGTACAGCTGCAAAATTATACTGTCGTGGGGGGGGGGGGGGGGGAGGGGGGGAATGGAATGTGTGGTTGTTAAGTAAGACATGAAAGAGTGATTTAATGTGTTAAGCATTTGGTGGAGTCACACATAATGGAAACTGAAAGCACTTGTGCAGAAAACCTTACTTCTGTCCCTTCCCTTCTCTAGGGGGTGTAACTATTCCGCAATTTATATGGGGTGTTCAGTAAAGTACTTATAATATGAGAAGACTTAATTACCTAATGGAAGTTGGAAGTTGAGGCTTGCTTATATTGAAGTCTCACATCATCTGTGTCTGCTCCTGATCATTTTATTCTTTATACTTTCAATTCATGTCTCTGTGTGTGCGTGCGCGCGTGTGGTGCACCTCTAAATATAGTATGACAACATGATTCTTGTTCAGGGCAAACAAAAATATCGTACTAGCTACCACGCACCATGGTGGACACTTGGCATATTTTGAAGGGATTACTGCCAAAAGCCTCTGGTAAGTTGTGTTCCTCTCATCTGATATGGTTTTGGCATTGTAATTTAGTTACCTTTATGTTTTTTGTTAAATCTAATTAGCACTTCATCTCCGCCACTATTCATTCATCTCAATTCTTTTAGCATGCAAAAATGCTCCAAAATGGAAGGATAAAGAAAAAACTGATTTCCTTGAGTATAGACTTTGGGATTGTATATAGAATATGGGTTTGTAGGGGAGACCTAAATTGGAGAATTCAGTAAATCTGTATTTAATAAGCATTCAGATGTATTACTTACTCCTCCAAGTTTCGTATTGAAGTGTATGCTGACTATTTAGTAGCATGAGCTATGACATCAATACATACTGAGAACAAGTTAATCATGTGTTCCTTACGGTGCAGGTGGGTTACGGCTGTTGAAGAATATTTTCGTGCTTTGAAATCCAGCTCATTGATCCATCGAGAAAACGTATGCAGATTTGTACACTCACCTTGAAACTGCTCATACTTTAAAGATTAAATGCCTAGTTAATTGATAGCTCTACTCATAAGTTATTGTGAATGCCTAGTAAGGCTTGTCTACATATTACCCTTCCCAGACCCCACCTGGTGGGAGTATACTGGGTAGTTGTTGTTGTTGTATACATCAGAATGATAGTTGAAGCTAGAGTAATTGGGAGCCTTTATGTCATTATATTTCGCAGATGCAGAATACTACAATGGATAGTCCCCTGGAATCATCCATTGATCAGGCACCATATGTGAATGTCAGAGAAGACGGAATGATTACTGCATTTAGCAATGAGCCATCAGGTGATGTAGGAAGTCAGCAGAATGAGCAATTGGCTGAAGATGACAATGCTGGAGATAGTGTTAGAGGTGTCAATGCTACAGTGCATGAAGAAGAAACAAATGCAACAACTCAGCTTGATCCTGCTCCGAAAGCAGATTTTGATGCAATGATGGTTCCTGTTAAGAGATGTCTTAATCAGCTCTCTCGGCGTAGCAAGATTTCAATGTGGGTACTTGCATATGCTGCAATCATAACCACATTGCCAATTCTCGGTTCAGCTTTACCACTGTTTTTCAAGAAAAAGCTGCGCGATATTTTCTCGCTATCCTCTCCCAAAAGATGATGATGTCATGCATGTGGCAGTGCCTATGCTCTGTTCATTGCTGTTGGTGATAAATTTGTCATACAATTGCTGCAGAAGGGTGACAAGCTGAGCTACAAAGTTGGTTTTGGAAATTTGAATTTCTTATCTGTTGTCAAACTAGGTTTGTTGAGGCTGTACTATTTCTTTTTACTTAGAAAATACTCATATATCATTATATAAGCTATTTATTAGAAAGATATCATTATTTCCTGATTGTTTCTTGTCTGCAAGATAACAAGACCAAATCCAGAACAACCTTGGAAGAAAAAAATGTAAAAATAGCAGGACTGGCCAGTTTTCGGACTGGTCATTCAAAAATAGCCAGTGTTTGCCAGGTCATTGAAAAATAACTATTATTTTGTTGCAACAGAGACCGGTCCAGCATAATATACTGGAGTTTGGTGCACCTGTGTATGAATTTTCAGCATATTATGTTGGAACTCTAACACACGGAAAGTTTCAGCATAATATACTGGAGATTCGAGCACTTGTGTATGAACTTCTAGCATATTATATTGGACTGGTATACTTTGCTGGAACTCCAATATATTATGTTGGAGTTAGTGTACTTGTACTCCAATATATTATGTTGGAGTTAGTGTACTTGTGTTGGAACTCTATCATTTTATGCTGGAGTTCCAACCTCCATTAAATATGCTAAAGTCCAAGTATACTTATGCTGGAACTCCAACATAATATACTGGCGTATTTTTCGGGTTTTGAACAGTGTTTTGTTCAAATTTATCTTTACATTAAAAGTGGTTAAATTTCGATTACTTTTGGAAGCTTAAGTATTTTTGAATGACCACTTGAAAATCTGGCTATTTTAGAATTTCTCCTGAAAAAAATTGGCAATGTGGTCAACATCAATTATTTGGTAAATAATATTTTTGTACTTATTACACCAATTTTCATTTTTTCCTTTCTAAGTTAATGGCTGGAAACATTAAGGAAAAAGGTGATCACGTACACAACCAGATAGTAACTAACCATTTGAGCCTTTCAGACTTATATAAGCGTTCATCACCATTGCTGATACAAGCTCTCAAGAAATTGTCAAATCTTCCGTTGCATTAGAGGTGTGGGTTAAAATTATAATCATAACAACAAAAACAAAAGAAAAGAAAAGAAAAGTTGTAACATGTGTGACGTCATCAACTTTGTTGTAGCAGATGCAATCACTCGTTCCAATCACTTAAGACCACCAAAATTCAGATTTTAGTTTTCCTACTTAGTGTAAGAAACTGTTCTCAGTTCTAACAAAATATTATTTTAACTGAGTGTACCCATTACTTCCACAATAGGCGCCAAACTAAGTCAAAATCAACAACCCGTGGCCAAAATAAGGAAATACCCCTAGACTACTTAACTAAAGTACAGAACCAACAAAGAAGCATCCCATCTACCTAATACAAGAATCAAATTCAGCGACACTGGGACACACAATGACCATTGACGGGATCTAGAGAAGATTGAGATGGCACATAAACTCGAATCTACCCAGCCCGGGTCATTTTCATTTTTGGCATTGCCTTCTTCATCTGCCGAGCACGCTCTTTAGCCTCTTTCTTGCGAAGAGCTTCTGCACTAAGCTTAGCCTCAGCTTCCTCTATCTTCTTTCTCTGCTCAGCCTTCTTCCTCTGCAGCGCTTCTTGCCTGGCATTCTGCAGTTCTTTGTAAATCTCTTGAGCAACCTTCGTTCTGGCTCCATCAGTTTTTGTGCGGGCCTGAACCATAGAAATCAAAGTTCAGAAAATATGAATATGTTCAAATTTTACATACAGTAAAGTGTCATCCATAATTACTCACATGCGAGCTCAATTTGTATCGTCCAACTAAGTCAATGTAATAAGGTACGAGAGCCACAAGCCGGGTCATATCAGCCATGTTTTTGGCATCAGGGAGAGCAAACTTGAACACTAGCATCTTCTTGTGTGAACCCAGATGTTGATCAGAGAAATGCATCGAGATGAAACCTTTGCCAAATTTCTCATATGCTTTGTCACCGAAAACCTGCAGGTATAACATAAAGCTATATCACATACTACACCTGATTAAAAAAAGCTATATCATGTACTACTCATTAAGGATGCTCATCTGAGAGCAATAAAAGTTCATCAATGGCTTATTCTGCAGTTTGCTGTTCTGTGAACCAAAGGAGCAAGTGTCCCCACAGAAAAAGAGCAAATGAAAAGAAATGACTTTCACCTATGGGGGAGGTATAGAGGACTAGGACTGAGAGTTGAGCCTAATAATCAGGTAGATTGCAACCACAGGTGACAAAAAGGAGCGGCTAGAACTGGATAAATGTGTCCTCGGGTCAGAACAGAGACGTAGAAACACATGAACCAAAATCCTTTTCCAGAAAAGAATTCCACCTTCACAACATTTGCACAAGACAAATCCCAATGTTTGTAATAGATTTACCCTCTTGGCACAATTGATGATAAGAATAATATTCTGACTGATTTTAGCACTTTAAAAACAACAGAGAAATCAATATGGTGCTCAGTTTCCTAGCCACCTCATCTAAAATTCGATAATCCCGCAGTATCGATACAGAGATGTGGGAAAGAATTAAACTTTAAAATCTAATCCAGGGACTAAATTTACATTTAAGAAAGATTTTCTCTTCAATAATTATGAATTTCATTTACCCAATCAATCCCAAGTTCAGTAATTATAATTGTCATTAATCCCACCAATCCTAAAAAAAGAATCCACCTCCTTTTCTTTTGTATCCCTTTCTAAAAGATTTTTTTACCAAATACTTCATCACCCCCATTTTGCCCGACCAACTTTCTACTTTAGCATGCTCCAAAGAGAACATTCTATTCCTCAAATGGAAACTAAATCGACATCTCAGAAAGCCAAGTTAACTGATAATGACACTACTTTACGTTGTTTGCTTGGATAAATAGCGTACACTGAAGGAGTAGAAGTAAAACTGGAGCCTAAGGAGTCATTTCAATGTATAAGATGAGTGGACCAGAAATGAATGAGTTGGTTAACCCTCACCATTAACTTTTATACTCCATCAAAAATTGGACAAAAGAGAAGAATGTATCATGCCCCTTTTTGGTGGAACTTCTCTTCCCGTTATCAGGACAATAAATCATCAATACTTCAAACAGAAAGCCTAAACCAGTTAGTCTCTCTTCCCCCCTGTTCCTCCCTCCCCACAGGACCACAAATAGTGTCATATCTTTATGAATTAAAGGTGAGATTGTCATACTCTTCCCACATCTTCTAACACTCTTGACGTCTCTAATAAAGTTAATACAATTATTCACATACTTTTTTCCTAGTCTCCATAAATATCAAACAAAGTCAATCTTTTTGAGCGATGATAGTATAATTTACCACCAAAAAATACATTGACCTACTTTTTAAACTAGATAACTGCGTCAGGCAGGGTCAAAATATCGTTCCTTTTTTGGATCAAGTAGGATCAGATAATTTCATCCTGTCCTTTAATCCTTGAGGTTAAGGTTCCTGTCCCTTTCAGTTTCTACCCACAAAATATACAAGTAGTTAGGTACTTAACGGTGTAAATCTTAAGCTTCTTCTAGCAAGTGAAGCTCTGTCACAGTTCACATGCAAACTGAACTACTTAACAATCCTTTCCAATTCTCCTTTTCTTACATGTACTACCCTTCAATTGTCACTAAGCAACTCTACCTAACATTGCCCACTCTTATTCCGATTCAGTAGATCACCAACTTCCACAAGGCATAATTACTTCAACTTCATCATAACAATTATAACTAATAGCTTACTAGTAAAAAAATCCTAGAAACCATAATTCTCCAAAACCTGAAAGTTAGCACTAACATTTAAGCACATGAGATTTCCACGCTCCAATATCTATATTAGAAGCCTTCATGGCTTCGCGATAAGTGCTCGAATATAGGAAAAATATAAATGGAATCAAAGTCACCGCAAATATATAACAGTCCAGAATGATAGTTGAGCTTAGATTGGATACTCCAACTCAACGTTTGCAAAAGAACACGAAATTTCAATCAAGCACAACTCACTAACATTCATATTATTTTTCTACCAACAAAATATCCAAGCTAGAAAAAAGGCATTCAGACACAAACCTGATCGAGCACGGTTTCATTGATCATATCCCCAGCCACCTCCTTCGACTCGGAGACAACGGCCAACTCTTCAGCAACCCATTTCCTCCCAGTGGGCGGGCTCACTAACGATGCGAACCTCTGCAGATCCGTAATCTCCTTTTGCATAGTCTTGGCCAATTTCTTCCTAGCCACAGCAAGAACCACGTGGTCCATAGCATCATCATTCATGTACACCTCGAACGTTATCTCATCTTTGCAAGGCACTACCATATTATACAACCTCGAAATCAAATCATGCCTGCTTTTAAGCTCCATCGTAGCCAACAAACCCTGGCAAAATCTCCTCCCACTAGCATAAAATTTGAACACATTTTGTCCTTCTTTCAACAACAATGGTGAATCATCGGTCTCCCCAACACCCAATAAGCTAAAATTCTTCTCAAAGATAGAGTTTTTTGTTGCAAATTTACTAGCCCAAGCTAATGCTAAGTTCTCATTCTCTTTTTTTCCAGTAAAATAGTTTATTACAAACATAATCAAGAAAGAAACACAAACAATCTCAACAGTAAAGGAAGATATGGATTTCGGGCTTTCAGGCTCGGGCTCTGGTTCAGATTTCAAATTAGGCTCCGAATCGGAAGAAGTGGGAGTGGCAGTGGCAGATTCAGTAATTAGAGGGGAATCAGAGGGTAAAGATTGAGGAATACCTTCGAATTCATCCTCATCCCAGTAGTCAAAAGATGTTGAAGCTGGTTTCGGATCGGACGGCTGAGATGTAACTGGAGGGGCTGGATCAGGAGGGCCGTGGTGAGATTCAATAGGGTCGGAGACGGAGAGAGTGGTAGTGGGGGGAGGTGGTGGGGTGGATGAGATGATTGGGTCGATGGGTTCGGCGAAGTCGTCGACTTCATCGGCGTCGAAGCCCTCGAAGTGGCGGTTTTCGGCGGCGGAGACGGGGGAGAGATGGTGGAGGAGGAGGGAGAGGATGGAGAAAAGGGCAATAAGGTAAAAGAGAGTGTCGCCTCTAGGGAGGAAGAAGGAGGAGAAAGGAGAAAGGGAAAAGGACCGCTTCGCCATGAGAGAGTGTGTGTTATGGATTTGATCTCTCTCTGCTTCTGTGGAAAATAAGGAGGAAGAAGAATGAGATGATATATACAAGAATACATACATTAATAATACAACAGTAAAATGGGATATATTAAGAATTCGTCATAATCTTTTATCTTTTAATTGTAGATTCTATACTAAAATTTATACATCATGCCAAGTAATAGAAATTGGTTATTGACTGTCATCGCAATCACTGCATACAATCCCCAGAACACTTTCGCATGCCAAATAAGGTCAAAACATCCAAGTGGTAAAATGCCGCAGTCCAATACATACGACATGAGGCATAATACTAAGCGTTTACTAGCTTACAATAACTTTTTTTGGTTTCCCGCCCATTATTCGGTATCCATATTAAAGTCCGACTATATTCAAATTTGAGCCACGTAAGTGCTCCCTGACAAATTTTTTTTCATATCCAAAATTTTAACCCAAATTTTCTAATAAAAGGAAGAGCAAGCTCATCCGCTTACAATAACTTCAAGCGTAGCTCCTACATATATTGCTAGGGGAAAACTTAAATAGTCCGTGTTAAATCCATACCAACATTATTACAGATAGCGGTATTCAAATAAAATCGCAAAATCGATCCATATCGGCAAATAGATTTAAAGAACTTGTGAAGAGGTCATCACTTGTTTTTAAAACGAATTCTGCGTTTCAAGACTTTAAAATTTTCTTTTAGCATCACCTCAATTTGTGTGCGCAGTTGGGGCGCGTAGCCGAAAAGCTTATATGTGAAAATTTGTGAAAAATGATAAATTTTGACTAAACAAAGTTAATTTGACTTCGATCAACGTTTTGGGTAAACGGGCATGGACCCATGATTTGACGGTCGCGGAGGGTCTGCAAGAAAATATGGGGACTTGAACGTATGCCCGGAATCGAATTTTGAGGTCCCAAACCCGAGAAAGGAATTATTTTCTGAAAAATATGAAGGTTTTTGAAAGTGAAATGTTATGTGAAACATGTGGTATCGGGCCCGTATTATAGTTTCGAAGTCCGGTACAGGTTCAATATAATTTATATGTATTGTCGGTAAAATTTGGTAAGAAACGGTTGAAACGACGTGAATCGGATAGTTATTGAGAAAATTAGAAATTTGAGGTCTTGAGAAAGTTTCATGATTTTGATGCTAAATTCATAGTTGTTGATGTTATTTTAGTGATTTGAATGCACGAACGAGTATGTATGATGTTTTTAGGGCGATGTGCATGTTTGGTTTTGATCCCCGAGGGCTTGGGGGAGTTTTGGATAGGACGCGGGGTGGAATTTTGGACTTAAGAAATTGCAGGCATGCACGCTTCGCATTTTCCCAACCTCCCTTCGCAATTCCCAGTTCACATTTCCCAACCTCCCTTCGCAAATCTCAGTTTGCATTTCCCAACTTCCTTCGCAATTTCCAGTTCGCATTTCCCAACCTCCCTTCGCAATTCCCAGTTCGTATTTCCCAACCTCCCTTCGCAATTTCCATAATTGCAGCCTGCAACTTTTATATTTAGCCGAAAAATAATCCTTTTCACATCTTTTTAAAACAAAAACTCTCTAGGACGATTTTTCAAGAATAACTCTCCTTCCAAGTCGCTTTTAAGTCAATTTTTATTAGTGTCCTTCAATAATAAACATCTTTTAACATGATTTCAATTCAAAATCAATATTTTTCATGGAAAATTGGGTGTTTTGAGTAGAACCAAGATTTTCCAAAAATTGAAAATTTGGACCTCAATTTGAGGTCCGATTTCAAAACAAATTATATATTTGGGTTTGTGGGGGAATGGGTAATCGGGTTTTAACCATGTGGACGGGGCAATTTTTGACTTTTTAGGTAAAAATTTGGGAAATTCATTTTCATACATTCAAATTGATTCATTTAGCGTTTATTAATGTAATTAAGTAACTTGTGACTAGATACGTGTGAATTGGTAATGGAATCACGAGGTAAAGCTATAGTTGAATCGTGAATTGTGTTTGTGGCATCGAGGTAAGTGTTTGGTCTAACCTTAGCTTGAGGGATTAGGAGTTGTGTCTATTTACTATGTGTTAATTATGGAGTACGACGTATAGGCATGGTGAAGAGTATCTATATGTCGGTGTCAAACATTCCCGTGAGTTTTGTGTTATAAATTGTTAAGACTCCATTGTGGTTTATTGTGCCTCACATGTTATTATCATCATTGTTCCCTTGCCGGGATGTTTGTCTGATATTATTGTTCCCTTGCCGGCATATTTGTCACGACCCCAGTTCACCCTCCGTGAACATGTCGTGATGGCACCTAGTCGCTGCGACTAGGTAAGCCTAACCAATGCTGAAATTTAATCAATTGCGGAAGAAAACATTTAAACTGAACCAAATAAATAAATCAACGATCAAGGTGCCACCTGGCACATACAATATCAACTCTCATAGTTAAACAAAATTCTCAAAACCCGGAATCTCACAAATCACAAGCTAAGGGATAAATAAGAAGCTTTGACTCAAGAATGTCTATACAAGGAGAATTACTGGAAGGACTATACTTATTACAGAAAGCTGGAAAGGGACTCCTCGGTCTGCGAATGCAGTAAATATACCTAGAAGTCTCTAGCGATACGCCACCCTCCAAGGCTGACAGAACTGAATGGGGGTACCTTATCTGCACAACAAAAGTGTGCAGAAGAGTAGCATGAGGACACCACAGCGGTACCTAGCAAGTATCAAGACTATCCTCGATGGAGTAGTGACGAGGAACAGTCAAGACACCTACCGGCCAATAAATAGTATAATCTTAGGGATAATGGAAACGATATATAATTATGTAAAGATTGCATGAATGACTAAATGCTACAACTCACAATGAAGGAAAAGGGCAACAAGTAACAACGAGAATATGATAAATGATGATGCAAAATGACTGCAGAATGATAATCCAAATCTAAGGTCACAACATATCAAGGACAAACAAGTCACTAACTCATTATTCTGCAATGATGCTTACATAAGGTCTTTTAAACTCTTTCCACAATTTTACCAAAAATCTCGGACCAGCCACAACTCATGAAAACCTAGCATCTGAAGTTTAACACTTGGCATCTTGTGAACCATCAATCTCACGGTCATGCTAACAACTAACTAATCAACTAGGACTACTCTCACATATATAATGGGTAAACGAGGGTGTATCTCCACCCCTAGCCAAATTAGGAGGGATTCATCTCTAATAGGAGGGTCCAACTACGTGTATGCTTGTGCAAGTGTATCTAACAAGAATTCTACCAACTAGTAAGTATAAGAAATGGAACGGCCAGCACCCGAATTATTCGCACCCGGATAGAATCAATGAAATATCAGTTTAGAACACAATGAGTTTAACGGGGATCTCTCAGCATATCGTTCCGGAGTCTCAAACATAAAATATGTGTGCTAGGGATTTCTTGGTATGCCGAGGATCTCTTGGTATCCTCAATAGATGTGCTGGGGATCTCCTGGTATCCCGAGGATCTCTTGGTATCCTCAATATATGTGCTGGGAATCTCGCGGGAATCGAACCCGTAGTCCATCGCATTTGAATATCTGGAGGATCTTTCGGGAATTGAACCCGTAGTCCATCATATCAGTTTCTAGAGGATCTCCCAGGAATCTAACCCATAATACATCATATAAATTTCTAGAGGATCTCCTGGAAATCGAACCCGTAGTCAATCATATCAATTTCTGGAGGATCTCTCGGGAATCGAACCCGTAGTCCATACGCAAATGCACAACCAAATCAGAGAAATATTCAGAAAAATGAAGTACAACAGAAACAATAACGTCCTGACAAGGGAATCAACACTAGAAACAATAACGTCCCGACAAGGGAATCAACAAACCTAATAAGGTCATGGAACACCAAGGAAAAACACAATAACCTCAATGACAAAACAAGACATAATAATTGCATAGTAACTACATCGATATCACAACAATTGGACATATAATATATTTGCACGAAGTCACAGATGAACTTACAATCAAGGAGTATCCATACAGTAAGGAAGTTAACATGAATCAAATAATTACAATTTAAGGAAATATCAACTAATCATAAGATATCTATTTTCTTTCCAAATAAGACCGATTAATTACATGAGATATAACATTTATGGTTTCCAATTAAAGACGAGTAGTTAGGACGAATAATATGACTACAGAAGGGTAATTGTCTTCAGTTAATCACGTAAAATTCCATTAACAACAATAATAAATCAACAAAGGGCAAACAAATACCAAGTAAGACATGTAGACGTGAAACTAATAACAAGGAACTCAATTGTATCAATATCATCTTCATACTCGGTGATTTCAAGAGTCTGAGAACCTAAAAGGGACAATTTACCACAAATAAATGCGAGCACGCACTCGTCACCTCGCGTGCACACAATACAATCAACAGAGAAGACTCAAATCCTAAAAAGAAGTCCCCCACACAAGGTTAGGCAAGATACTTACCTCAAACTGGCTAAAATCAACTCGCAACCACATTCCTGCAATGAGTTCTCGACTCCAAATATCCCAAATCTATTCAATTAAATCACACATTGCAAATAATATCTCAAGCAACTGATTCTAAAATTTAATTCAAAGCTAAAGCGCGAAATTAGGTAAAATGACCAAAATACCCCTCGGGCCAACGTCTCGAAATCGGATGAATTTAAAATTTTCAGAACACTCGTACTCTCATGATTCTAACCATATAAAAATCTCTCAAATCGTAGGTCAAACTCTTTCAAAACCCAATAATTCGGTTTATGAAGTTCTACCCATTTTACATTCAAAAACTGAAATTAAAGGATGAAATTAAGAGGAGATTCATGGAAGTTAATCTAAATCGAGTGAGAAATACATACCCAAGTTTCCCAGGTAAAAATCCCTTCAAAAATCGCCAAAAACCGAGCTCTAGAAGTCAAAATGTGATAAAATAGTGAAACCCTTGAGTTTGGGGATTAAATCTTTCTGTCCAGGTATTTGTGCATGCGATCGCGGGAGAAGGGACACAATCACGTAAAAGAAATTTCAAGGCAAGTGAAGACAATTAGACCTTCGCGATCGCGGGAAGTTTGATGCGAA
The DNA here is from genome assembly GCA_034376525.1 of Nicotiana benthamiana. Taxonomy (NCBI): domain Eukaryota; kingdom Viridiplantae; phylum Streptophyta; class Magnoliopsida; order Solanales; family Solanaceae; genus Nicotiana; species Nicotiana benthamiana. The sequence goes on from CM067323.1 coordinate 49,429,554, forward strand.
CGGAATGAAGAAATTCACAGAACTTTGCGAACGCGAGGAGACGAATGCGAATGCGAAGAAGAGTTTTGAGGTGGTCTTCAACAGGGCATCGCGATCGCGGGAGAATCTTCGCGATCGCGAAGAAGGATATCAGCAGTTCAAAATGGAGGAAAAAGGATCCATAGCCCATTCAAAACACACCCGAGGCCCCCGGAATCCCATCTAATCACACACACAGGTCATATAACCTAACACGGACTCGCTCGAAGTTTCAAATCTGTAAAACAACATCGCAACGACGATTCAAACCAAAATCAAGCTTATGAACCTTCAAATCTTCAAATAACGAATCTCATGCCGAAACCTATCAATTCAACTCAGAATGACGCCAAATTTTGTAGACAACTCTAAAATGACATAACGGAGTTGTTCCAACTCTCGGAATTGCATTCCGGCCTCGATATCCCAAATGGCAATTGTGGGTCAAACTTCTTCATTTTCCAACTTCAACTTTCGCCGAAATGCCTCAATTTACTCTACAGACCTCCAAATCTGAATCGGGGCGCGCGCCTAAGTCCAAATCACCATACGAAGCTGTTGAGATCATTCACGACCCATTCTGGGGTTGTTTACCCAAAAGTCCAGTTCCGGTCAAATTTTCACTGTTCTAACTTCCAAAATAAGGTTTCTTTTCTAGAATTAACTCTAAACCATCTGAAAACCAAATTCCACCATGCACGCAAGTCGATACTCATGTTCCGAAGCTGCTCCAGACCTTATGCTGCTGAACGGTGATTAATTTCTCAAAACGACCGGTCGGGTCGTTACATCCTCCCCCTCTTAAAACCAATGTTCGTCCTCGAACATGCTAAGATTCACCTCGAAGTACTCAAGTCAGTGAGTGCGTACTTCCAACATACGCCCGTGGGTGATCCCATGTCACCCCAATCCATTTAGGCATGAGGACACCATCTCAACTGAAATTTAACATTTCTAGCAATACCATTAAGCCTTCAAGCCAGATTCCTCACCTTCTATCCATTTCCAAAAGACGCGATTCCAAGTCCATATCCAGTGTCAGTATCAACCAGCTATTTCCATACAAGCCAACACACATAGGGTACAACCACACAACACGACTCACCACACATAGGCCCACAATAATATTTCTGATAGCAATACTTTCCTAAGATCAAATTTGCACTGGTCTTAAGCCTCATATTTAATAGAAACTCTTTTACCAACCTCCACAACACTGGTGATGATACAATAACCATGAAAACCACATAACAAAATACCCGAATAGCCAAGTCTCAGCCAGCACCACCGGGTGCACACCCCACAACTAAAACTCAAGAAGCATAGGATGAAAATGATTAAATACGGGAAAGGAAAACACATAAGGGAACTAATAAACAAATCAAACTAGCACAAATTCTTCTAAAATAGAAATCTACAAGGACATCTAACAAGAAGGAATGAAAGCACATAAAGGACTCACGAGGATCTTATACTGATACAACTCTCACCGTAGCACACAATCGGTCTCAACATATCAAAACACCTGAAGTCACGAGGTTTTCGCCCTCAATCACTGAATCACAAGTAGGGCTCATACTAACCCATCTAGAAACTCTCACTAGATCAATCTTGTCTATAATTTACAACACACTCTAGCTCCCATACCGGTGGAGCATAGAAACCGCAGCTCGTAAGCGAGAATACTCAAAAGTGGCAATCAAACCTACCAAAACAAACAACAGGAATTTACTACTAGCCTCTTAGCTCTCGACTACAGCTAGAAACAGATGATAGACACAGCTATCACTCATAGAACCTCCCAACAGGATAATCACATAAATAGAGTGCAAATCATGAAGCACTCCCAATAATGGAACAACAAACAAGGAACTCATCCTAATAAGTAGAAGTGTGATGAACTACAGAGAGTGCCTCTTTATAACAAACTAAATTGGTACCTGAACGACATTAGCTGGCACACCGGCCTCAAGACTACTATATGAAACACATCAAAGGGTCAGGCCTCCTCCTCTTGGGCGCCCTCTACCTGCCTGAATACCTCGTTGCAACATAACGGTCCGAAGTCTGGGACAATCTCTCACCATGTGGCTAGTATCTCCATACTCAAGGCACCCTCTCTGCCGACGAGTCGGTGGGGAACTGTGCGGTACGAGTACTGTGAGACCCATGAACACCTGAATCACCATCCAAGGCCTGAAACACGAACTGAACTGGCTGACATGTAAAACCTCTACCATGGCGTACCCTGCCTCCGAAACCAGGACCAGTATATCTCACCAGTCTATGAGGCCTCCTCGCCTCCTCAAGATGTCTCTCTTGATCTCATCTACTCTCTCTCTCATGACCCTGACTGCCCTCTCTCTCTCTGTCATGCATACCCTCTATCCTCCTAGCAATGTTTATCACCTGATGATATGGAATGTCCATCTCTAACTAACGAGCTATATTGGATATGATGCTGGGAATAAGTCCCTCAATAAAACGGCGGACCTTCACACGAACAGTAGAAACCAAGGCTGAGGCATGTCTAGCCAAACTGGTGTATCAAACATCATACTCCGAGACGCTCATAGCACCCTGATGCAAATCAACAGCAAAGACTCAAATCCTAAGAGGAAGTCCCCACACAAGGTTAGGCAAGATACTTACCTCAAACCGGCTAAAATCAATTAGCAACCACGTTCTTGCCATTAGTTCTCGACTCCAACTAGCCCAAATCTATTCAATTAAATCACACGTTGTAAATGATGTGTCAAGCAACTGATTCTACAATTTAATTCAACGCTAAAGCGCAAAATTAGGTAAATGATCAAAACACCCCTAAGGCCAACGTCTCAAAACTGGATGAATTCAAAATTTTCAAAACACTCGTACTCTCATGAGTCTAACAATATAAAGATCTCTCAAATCGAAGGTCAAACACTCTTTAAAAACCCAATAATTTGGTCTATGAAGTTCTACCCATTTTACATTCAAAAACTGAAATTAAAGGATGAAAATAAGAGGAGATTCATGAAAGTTAATCTAAATCGAGTGAGAAATACATACCTAAGTTACCCACGTAAAAATCCCTTCAAAAATCACCAAAAACCGAGCTCTAGAAGTCAAAATGTGATAAAATAGTTAAACCCTCGAGTTTGGGGATTAAATCTGTCTGTCCAGGTATTTGTGCATGTGATCGCGGAAGAAGGGACACGATCGCGTAGAAGAAATTTCAAGGCTGCCCAAATTTCTCATCGCGAACGCGAGATCAGGGATGCGATCGCGAAGTGAAGACGATTAGACCTTCGCGATCGCAGGAAGCTTGATGCGAATGCGATGAAGAAATTCACATAACTTTGCAAATGCGAGGAGACAAATGAATACACGAAGAAGAGTTTTGAGGTGGTCTTCAGCGGGGCATCGCGATCACGGGAGAATCTTCGGGATCGTGAAGAAGGATATCAGAAGTAGCAGTTTTGCATTTCAAAATGGAGGAAAACTGATCTGTAGCCCATCCGAAACACATTCGAGGCCCTCGGAACCCCGTCTAATCACACATGCAAGTCATATAACCTAACACATACTCGTTTGAAATTCCAAATCATGAAAAACAACACTGAAATGACGATTCAAACCAAAAATCAAGCTTATGAACCTTCAAATCATCAAATAACGAATCTCATGCTGAAACCTATCAATTCAACTCGGAATAATGCCAAATTTTGTAGACAAGTCCAACATAACATAACGGAGCTGTTCCGACTCTCGAAATTGCATTTCAACCCCGATATCCCAAATGTCAATTGTGGTTCAAACTTCTTCATTTTCAAACTTTAACTTTCGCCGAAATGCCTCAATTTGCTCTACGGACCTCCAAATCTGAATCTGGGCACGCGCCTAAGTACAAAATTACCATACAAAGCTTTTGAGATCATTCACGACCAAATTTTCCCTATTCTAACTTCCAAAAAAAAATTTCTCTACAATTGACTCTAAACCATCCGAAAAATGAATTCCACCATGCACGCAAGTCGATACTCATATTCCGAAGCTGCCCAGACCTTATGTCGTTGAACGGAACTTAATTTTCAAAATGATATCAGGTCGTTACAATATTATTGAGAAATTATTGTTCCCTTGCCAGGATATTATTGAAATATTATTGTTCCCTTGCTGGAATATTGTTGAGATATCATTGTTCCCTTGCCTGGATGTTTGTTTGATATTATTGTTCCCTTGCTTGGATTCCATGTGATTATTGTTGGCTTGTAAATGGGAGCGGGTGGTACACCTACCACATGATATAATGAAATGGGAGCGTGTGGTACGCCTACTATAAGTATAATAAAATGAGAGCGGGTGGTAAGCCTACCACAAGATAAATGAAATGGGAGCGGGTAGCACACATACCACAAGATACAGGAAATGGGATCGGGTTGCACGCCTGCAACAAGATGTGAAAAGAAAATGAAATCTGCCTTCGTTTTTCTTATTCTTGTTAATGGTTAGATTTTGATTCCTTTATAATCTTCTTGATATTCTAATTTTTTTTACATGTTACCCGAAGCATGTTTTCCCCTCCCACCTTTATTTTTTTATTTCTGCTTTACTTTTCGTTGTATATTACATAACTGCATAGGTTTATTTGGTAGCCTGGTCCTAGTCTCATCACTACTTCGTCGAGGTTAGGCTAGACACGTACAAGCACATGGGGTCAGTTGAGCTGATACTACACTCCGTACTTTTTTGTGCAGAACCCAGTGTTATGGACTTCGAACCGCAGTGAGATTGCTGATTCTTGATAATTAGGTGACCCGAGGTAGTTCTGCAGGCATCCGCAGGCCTTGGCGTCTTCTTCTATCTACTATTCTTGTTTATTTCATGCATTTCTAGAGACAGTATTGTATTTATTTCTTTTAAACCCTTTTTGTAGTTTTCTTAGACCGTTTGTGAAACTGAGATACCAGTTCTGAGTAGTCGAGACTCAAGCAGTTGTATTAGATATTCATGTTCAGATAGCTTATTGTTTCTTTCTTCCGCTTATGTTAAATTTCACTCTTTAAATGTTATTATTTTGAAATTGTTAATGAATATAAAATGGGTAAAAAGGTAAATTGTGCAATTAGCTAGCTTGCCTAGCTCATATTAGTAGGTGCCATCACGACTCACGTGGATGGAAATTTGGGTCGTGACAGAACTACCTTAAGATTAATTTTGATTTGGTTTGGTGTGAAATTTATTAAGACGAAGAATATTAAAGTGATTTGATATTAAACAAAAAAATCTGATCAAACCAAACCAAACCGACAAATAAACTTATTTATGTATCATATTATATTATAAGTATGAAGTCGCAAAGGAAAAATTAAATTATTACATTACCAATTAAACATTGAGTAATGCTTTTACCCTTCTCTTAAACACTATTTCTATAATATTTTTGTATGAAAAAGTAAACTTGCATTATAATTAACAATAAATTTGTTCTACCTATTAAATACTCATGTAATGTGGATAGATTAAAAGCAACTGTAAGGATCCGGTTGGTCGTTTCGTGAAGTATAGCTCCGCTTTTTCTCATTTTTGCTTCATTATGTGTTCCTCAGCTGTATTTTATCGTATCGTGTTGGTTAGTTTGGGTCCGGAGTGATTCCGGTGTGGAATGAGACACTTAGTCTCCTATTTAGAAGTTTAAGTTGGAAAGTCAACCAGATGTTGACTTATATATAAAACGATCTCGGATGTAAATTTTGATGGTTCGGTTAGCTCCGTTAGGTGACTGTGGACTTGGGAGCACATCTGGAATGTTATTTGGAGGTTTGTGGTAGAATTAGGCTTGAATTGGCAAAATGAAAAATTTGGCATTTTTCAGTCGGCAGTGGAAACTTTTATATCGGGGTCAGAATGGAATCTGGAAGTTGGAGTAGGTTCATAATGTCATTTGTGACGTGTCTGCAAAATTTCAGGTTATTCGGAGAAGATTTAGTAGGTTTTGGCATCGTTTACAAAATTTGGAAGTTTAGAAGTTCTTAAGCTTGAATCCGAGGGTGATTTTATGTTTTGATGTTGTTTTTAGTGTTTTGGAGGTACGACTAAGTTTGAATGTTGATATGTGACTTGTTGGTATGTTAGGTAGAGGTCCCGAAGTCCTCGGGTTGATTTCGGGTTATTGACAGATCAATGATGGGAATTTAAGGAATGCTGAAGATTTCATTGAGGTGTCATAACAGCACCTGCAGAGGTGGAACCGCAGGTGCGGGCACGCAGAAGCAAAGAAAGGGCCACAGTAGCGGCCAAGGCTAAGGAGGGCAAGAACCGCAAGTGCAGAAGGTGGAGCGCACCTGTGAGGTGGGGCGACTGCAGAAGCAGTTTTGGAGGATTAAGTGACTTCCATAGATGCATACATTTTGGCGCAGAAGCGGTATCGCAAATGCGACTATTGGGTCGCATATGCAGAAATGCCTAGGCACAAGGTATAAATTGAACCCTTCGCAAAATTTGGGTTATTTTTCACCATTTTTACGGGCTGGGAGCTTTTTGGAGAGTATTGAAGTGAGCTCAATACTCGTGATTATGATAATTTTTAATTGTTTAAGCATATAATTAGTAGGAATTATGGATGAAAATAAAGGGTTAGAGCTTTGAAATTGGAGAGTTTGATTTTGGTAATTTGAGGGACCATTTGATGTCGGATTTTGATAAATTTGGTATGTATAGACTCGTGGGTGAAAGGGGTTTCTAGTTTCAAGATTTTTGTCGGATTCCAAGACGTGGGTCCGGGGTCAGGGTTTGGGCGAATTTGGGATTTTAGTCTAAACTGATTTTTTGGGTATGAAACTGGTTCCTTGGCCTATATTGTATTGTTTTTGGTTAGATTCGGGATGTTTTGAGGCCTATTCCAGAGGAAAAGGTATTACGGAGTAGGGATTTGACCGGTTTGGGATACACAATGATTGTGAATTTAGTCATGAGGGTATGGAACCCCGAATTTTGTGCTTTTTTACTATTTTGAGGTGGCGTACATGCTAGGTGACAAGCGTGTGGGCGTGTATCGCTGGGAATTTTAACTTGGTTCGTCCCCTAGCAACTATAAACTTGCGTATTTGATTGAAACAAAATTATACTTAGGTGTTTTAGAAAGAGTTTCTATAAATTGGGCTGAATGCTACATTTGGGCTTTGTACCAGAGCTGTTTGGACTCTTAGGGGCTTTTTATTATTATCCTCTCACTGTTTTGATTGAAAAGCTATACTCCGTCATGCTATGCTTACTAATTTCATAACTCAATCTTTATTATCACGTTTTGATGCAGATAAAATGTTCTTTTGGGTCGAGCACCCTGTTTTTACTGTTAGCTCGAGTGCCTTGAGAGGTTTATGACTGAGTGAGGCCGAGGACTGTTTTTGTGAGGATAATATGGGATCAAGTAGCACGCCGCATCAGGTTGTGTTGGACAATACGCTTTACGCTAGAGGGGGGGGGGTGAATAGCGTTTTAAAAATATTAAGCGTTTTAGTGCGGAATTTAAAAACTTTGCAGAAATTAAAACAAGTGCAGTAGAATAAACTTACACAATGATGTATCCTGGTTGGCCACAAACGTGGTTAGTCCAGTCCCCGAGAGACTCTCTCGAGATTTCCACTAAACTTGTCAAGCTTACGGGTGCTTAACAAACCATTACAGCTGAGGACACAAGCCTCACCTAGTTGCTCGGGGATCACAATCCCAAAGACTTCAATTGCTCGGGGATACCAATCCCAAAGACTTCAATTGCTCGGGGATAACAATCCCAAAGACTTCAACTGCTCGGGGATAACAATCCCAAAGACTTCAACTGCTCGGGGATAACAATCCCAAAGACTTCAACTGCTCGGGGATAACAATCCCAAAGACTTCAACTGCTCGGGGATAACAATCCCAAAGACTTCAACCGAGGAATCACAAGTTCCTCAACAAACGAGAATCGCAATTCTCTTACAAACACAAAACACACTCACTTTACAAAGCACTCCTTAATGAGTAGATATGAGTAGAAATAGTACGCTCAAGATCACAACAACTTAGCTCAATAGAATGGCTCTTCAAAAAGCTTTATGGATGAATGGAAAATGATGATCAATGTAAGAAAGCTTTTAGCAATGAAAATACTCAAAGTGTATATGTTGTTGTTGTGAAAACACTGAGTTGAAGCTGTATTTATAGGTGAAAAACTCAGTCTTACCGTTGTCTAATTGCCAATTAAGGATTGCTGAAATTACTCAGTGACAATCGATTGTCGAGACTAAACAATCGATTGTTTGCCTATCAGATTAAAAATTAAATCCCAGATTTTACGTCAACAATCGATTACTTCAAATCAATAGTCGATTATTTATAACGTTAAGAAATCCTTTCCAATTTTTGGCATAAAACATTGATTGTCCGGAAATCAACAATCGATTATTTTAACAACGTTCAGAAAATCTTTTCCAGATTTTAAGCAAAACATCGATTGTTAAATATCAACAATCGATTACCTGAAGGTAATTGAAAATATATGACAACGGTCAGCTTCAACAATCGATTATCAAATGGAATAATCGATTATTAATTAATTTCAAAACTCTCTGTCTCATATATAATCGATTATCAAAAGCCACAATCGATTATCATCTTATTTAAAATCACTGGGAGACATTTTTCTCATTCTAATCGATTACCATTAGTTCATAATCGATTTTTATGAGTTTTGAAAACTTTGCCTCAGTTAACAATCGATTATCATAAGTACACAATCGATTGTTATGCAGTTTGCAAAAACCTGATGTTAACTGACTTACTCACAATCGATTATCATTAATTCACAATCGATTGTCATGCAGTCTTGGCTTAGAGATACTCGATTATCATAAGTACATAATCGATTATCTTAGCCCAGATTTTTGAGGCATGCTTGGAAAACATTTTAACAAATGTAAATATGCATAGTTTAAAATCATTTGACACTTAATTTAAATATGCATGATTTTGGAAAAATAATTTTAGTAGAGAAGCCATGTTATGAGCCAAGTTGAGGAATCAAGATCACAATTAATATTGACTCAATTATAACATTTCTAAACTTTGTCTTGAGCTTCTTGTAATGCATCCATTTTGTGCTTGTCCTTGAGTACTGCTATATATCGCTTTTTGCTTTGTTTGACATTCATCAAAACCTACAAAAGAACACACGTTTAGTATATTGCATTTGAAACGTGTTTCCAACAATTTCCCCCTTTTTGATAATGGCAAACATAAGCGTGATATATGCAATAATTATTTTGATAATCCAAGACAAGTGTAAAGTATGCAATTTGATGTTCCCCCTCAATTCATGTTCCCCCTCACTTTAAGCATGAATGAAGTTGAGAGTGATATAGCATACTTCTTGATATACCGTTTCTTCCCCCTTTTGCCATTAGCAAAAATATATACAAGGGAAGAATATGCAAAAAAACATATGAAATAAACAAAAGTTTATTTATTGGAAAATAACATTACATGGGTGGAGCCAAACACAATAAAACGAACAACAACTAACCAACCAAGGAAAAACAAATCAAAAACAACAATTTCACATCATCAAAAACAACAATTTCATCATTCATCACCCCCATCCCCTTCATCATCATTGGGAGGCGCTTGATATGGCACCACCTGAGCATAGGCATAATGCACGTGATCAAAGTAACCATGGACCTCACAGGTTAATTGAGTAATTTGGTCAGAGATAGTCCGGAGGGTAGGCTCCTGAGGAGGATGAGCACGACGGGCTTGTCGATTTTGAGGAGGAGCGGGAGCATGATCACCATCATGATGAAAGGAAGACTCCGAAATTTCCCAGATTTTGGTGCTCTTTTTGAGAGGACCATTAGCAATATTGACCCCGGAAGCTTCAAGAAATTTCATTATTAAGAGGGCATAGGGGAGAGGTATGTCATCTCTGGTGGCATTGAACATATGAGATTGAATAAGCTTGCACCAATTGATTTTAACACCGGTGATAATGGCATGAAGAAATTTGGCATCCTCTTGGGAAATGGTGGTGTGATTGAGTTTACGGGGTTTGAGAACACGAGTGATGAAATAGAGAATGAAACGATAATTCGGGTCCATACCCTTTATGGTGGGACGACGGGAAGAAGACTCATCATAGGCGACTCCGGCTTGGCGGAAGAGATTAGCTTCATCAATCATGTCCCCGGCATCATTTATGTACTGGTAGATGTCTTCACCATCATGCGGAATGCCGGCAATGAGGTGGAGGTTATCTTCAGAAATTAGAATGGAAATGCCGTTAAGATTGGTAACGAGTTCACCCTCATCATCTTTGTGAAGGTTGGAGTAAAAAGCTTCAACCAAAGTAATGTTGTAGTAGGGGTGAGTAAGGAGTAGGAAATTGAAAAGTTGGCACTCTCTTAGCATATTCGCGGCTGGAATGAATGGTGCAACAAGAGCGTTTGTTGAAAAGCGAGGAGGGAGAATAAGGCGTTTCTCAAATTTGGTTAAGAAACGGGTGAGCTCTTCATCGGATTCAAAGAATAGAACCGATCCATCTTGATATGGATGGCGAGAAGAAGAAGCACCTTGTTTGGAACGAGCACGTTTGGAGTTGCGGCTTGACATTTTTGAAAAAGATGTGCTAGGATTTTTCAAAGATAACAAGATAATTTGATGCTTGGGAGGCTTGAGTGAGTATACAAGAGCATATGTGCAGCCTATATATAGAGAAGGAATGAATCTTACACTTATTTGAAAAGATTTGAAGAGATTTGAAGAGCTTTGAAGTCTGAAACGGTAAAAATAAATTCACTGACCGTTCAATAATCGATTGTTTGAATAGAATAATCGATTGTCATTAATGAAAATGATCTGACACATCGATTACACGCCAGAACGGAAAAAAAAATTTGAAAAAGATAGTCGATTGTCAAACTTGGTAATCGATTGTTTTTTATATTTATGACCTGACAGGAATCGATTGTAGAGCCAAAACGGTAACATAAGTTTAAAACAGATAATCGATTGTCAATATATAGTAATCGATTATTTCACTCACAGAGAGTTTGGATTTTGGCAAATAATCGATTGGCAGAACAAATAATCGATTGTTTGGAAGGGGGATGCTAAAATGATGAGACTTAATTCTATCAAGCAATGTAAACATTCAACAAGATTTCATGACAAAAAAAATTGAATCAACAAATAATCGATTATTGATACTGATAATCGATTGTAAGCATAAATAATCGATTATGATCGATTTTTCTTGTATCAAGACAATTTATACTTTCCTCTTACCTTTTGGGGGATACCTGCAAAATAGAATTAAACCTCTCCGACGCTCAAGTCAGTAATCTATAAATGAAATAATAACTTTGAAACTAGTGTAGTCGGGTGAAAAACGTGAACTCTTAAGAATTTTGTCCTAGGATGTTCTTAAGAGGGTTTAGGGTACTTACCTTCCCTTCGACTTTGCCAATTACCTGATTTTGAACATCCTCCGTTCATTTTGGTCTTTTGGCTCATTCTTCAATTTAAGAAGCTTCTTCCACAATTTTGCCTTTGTCTTCCTTGTATTTTGTCTTTTAAATTTTTCGAAAATACTTCCGATTTTGAAAAAAAATGCCTAAATCGACTTTTCCGTCTCTTCCTCCTTCTTTGTGCTTTAATTTAAGAAATTTTGAATTCGTCTCCCGTCAAGTGTTTGGAGTATCCACTACACTTGATTCCTTCAAGCACACCTGCAAAACAAATCAATGCTCTTTTGGTACCCATGCCATTTTGGGTCCTTGAGGGTTATGCATACTATAATGATATGTTTGAGTAGCATGTCTATGTCTAGTAAAGCATGCGGGAGCAATATGACCAATTCGTCTACAATAATGACATGTCACATTTGGATTATGCATGCGTCTAGGCTCATAGTAGCTAGAATAATGCACATTGTTTACTCTATTTTCATTTCTCCTAATTTGAGCACCATAATCATTTCTAGGTTGAACATTTCGGGATCTTCTAGCATGATCACTGTTGTGCCTAAAATATGCATCATGTCTATGGTGACGATTGCTAGGCGGAAGGTCATGTCTAGGTCTCCTAATATTTTGTCTAGCATGCATGTTTGTTTTAGGAAAGGCATTTTTGTTATTAATCCTAGATTGAGCTCTAGGTGGTTGGGTTTTTGCATCAACCTCTTCTTCATTTATGAAGCCTATTCCATTCTTGGTTGATTTCAAGTTATCAAGCACCACATTCAAGTTTTTATGAGAGGAGTTGAATTTATCTAGTGTGCCTTTTAATCTACCTACTTCATTCTTAAGGTCTACACAAGAAGCACAATTTTTTGTAGAACTCTCGGGCTTGTCAGAACTTCTTTTCCCATAAAACTTGTTTTGTTCTAGTAGCTTCTCATTTTCCAAAACCAATTTTTCTAATTCTTTTTCTTTTAATGAAAACTGTTTTTGAAAATCTTGTTCTTTTAGAGAAGCACTTTCTCTTAAACTAGTGACGGTTTTTGTAACTTTGAGAAATTCAGCATACAATTCATCAAAGGCATTTCTCATGTCATCAAGAGTATAAAAATTTTGAGAAGAGATTTGACTTACCTCACTTTGATTTTCTTCCTATGCCATGAGGCAGAGATTTGCCGCTTCTTCATTTTCTTCTTCACTGGATTCGTCTCCGGAATCTCCTCCCCAAGATATGTATGCTCGTTGCTTCTTGAAGGGTTTCTTCTCCTTTTTAAGATTTGGGTAGTTTGTTTTGATATGCCCTGTTTCACCACATTCATAACATTTAACTTGCTCACCTTGCTTTTTCCCTTTGCGGTCATATTCTTTTCGCATGAATTTTTGGAACTTTTTGATGATGAGTCCGAATTCGCTATCTCCATCCTCTTCAATTGGTGATTGACTTGTGCTCGCCTTTAGAGCAATCTTTTGCCTTCTTTGTTCATCAATAACAGGGTTAAGAATAGTGGATTCATAAGTCTTAAGATTACCTCTAAGAGCGTCTATGGTGACGTTCGTGATTCCAATTGACTCTTGAATCGCATTGGCCTTTGATCGCCATGCCGGTGTTAGACTCCTAAGGATTTTTCGAACTAGTTCTTTGTCTGTGAACGTCTTCTTGAGCGCGTGGAGATCATTCACTATTGATGAGAACCGCTCAAACATCTCGTCTACCTTTTCGCCTTCCTTCATATGGAACAATTCGTAAGCATGAGTTAAAAAGTCAATTTTAGCTTCTCTTACCTGGTCAGTCCCTTCGTAAGTGACCTCAAGCTTGTCCCACATTTCTTTCGCTGTTTTGCAGCAGGAGATTTTCCTGTAATCATTAGCATTAACAGCACAAAGTAATAAATTAATAGCTTTAAAATTATTTTGGACCATTCGATTATCCTCGGCGTTGAATTCCTCTTCTGATTTTGGCACCCATTCTCCTTCCACCTTTTTGACAGGAACCTCATTTCCTTTGGTGTACACCTTCCACAAGTAAGGGCTGTTTGATCTGACGAATATCTGCATCCTTTCTTTCCAATATGAATAATTAGTCCCGTTAAACAAAGGAGGTCTTGTGGGGCACTGTCCTTCATCAATACCTGCAAAAGAGTCTAGAGTAGAAGCCATGGAAAGATTCTCTCAAACGGTTAAGTCTTTCAGAGAGTATGACTCTGATACCAATTGTTGGACAATACGCTTTACGCTAGAGGGGGGGGGGGGGGTGAATAGCGTTTTAAAAATATTAAGCGTTTTAGTGCGGAATTTAAAAACTTTGCAGAAATTAAAACAAGTGCAGTAGAATAAACTTACACAATGATGTATCCTGGTTGGCCACAAACGTGGTTAGTCCAGTCCCCGAGAGACTCTCTCGAGATTTCCACTAAACTTGTCAAGCTTACGGGTGCTTAACAAACCGTTACAGCTGAGGACACAAGCCTCACCTAGTTGCTCGGGGATCACAATCCCAAAGACTTCAATTGCTCGGGGATACCAATCCCAAAGACTTCAATTGCTCGGGGATAACAATCCCAAAGACTTCAACTGCTCGGGGATAACAATCCCAAAGACTTCAACTGCTCGGGGATAACAATCCCAAAGACTTCAACTGCTCGGGGATAACAATCCCAAAGACTTCAACTGCTCGGGGATAACAATCCCAAAGACTTCAACCGAGGAATCACAAGTTCCTCAACAAACGAGAATCGCAATTCTCTTACAAACACAAAACACACTCACTTTACAAAGCACTCCTTAATGAGTAGATATGAGTAGAAATAGTACGCTCAAGATCACAACAACTTAGCTCAATAGAATGGCTCTTCAAAAAGCTTTATGGATGAATGGAAAATGATGATCAATGTAAGAAAGCTTTTAGCAATGAAAATACTCAAAGTGTATATGTTGTTGTTGTGAAAACACTGAGTTGAAGCTGTATTTATAGGTGAAAAACTCAGTCTTACCGTTGTCTAATTGCCAATTAAGGATTGCTGAAATTACTCAGTGACAATCGATTATCGAGACTAAACAATCGATTGTTTGCCTATCAGATTAAAAATTCAATCCCAGATTTTACGTCAACAATCGATTACTTCAAATCAATAGTCGATTATTTATAACGTTAAGAAATCCTTTCCAATTTTTGGCATAAAACATCGATTGTCCGGAAATCAACAATCGATTATTTTAACAACGTTCAGAAAATCTTTTCCAGATTTTAAGCAAAACATCGATTGTTAAATATCAACAATCGATTACCTGAAGGTAATTGAAAATATATGACAACGGTCAGCTTCAACAATCGATTATCAAATGGAATAATCGATTATTAATTAATTTCAAAACTCTCTGTCTCATATATAATCGATTATCAAAAGCCACAATCGATTATCATCTTATTTAAAATCACTGGGAGACATTTTTCTCATTCTAATCGATTACCATTAGTTCATAATCGATTTTTATGAGTTTTGAAAACTTTGCCTCAGTTAACAATCGATTATCATAAGTACACAATCGATTGTTATGCAGTTTGCAAAAACCTGATGTTAACTGACTTACTCACAATCGATTATCATTAATTCACAATCGATTGTCATGCAGTCTTGGCTTAGAGATACTCGATTATCATAAGTACATAATCGATTATCTTAGCCCAGATTTTTGAGGCATGCTTGGAAAACATTTTAACAAATGTAAATATGCATAGTTTAAAATCATTTGACACTTAATTTAAATATGCATGATTTTGGAAAAATAATTTTAGTAGAGAAGCCATGTTATGAGCCAAGTTGAGGAATCAAGATCACAATTAATATTGACTCAATTATAACATTTCTAAACTTTGTCTTGAGCTTCTTGTAATGCATCCATTTTGTGCTTGTCCTTGAGTACTGCTATATATCGCTTTTTGCTTTGTTTGACATTCATCAAAACCTACAAAAGAACACACGTTTAGTATATTGCATTTGAAACGTGTTTCCAACAGGTTGTTACTGATTCGTGATTATGTGAAGCCGAGGGCCTGATTGATTTATGCCACGAGGTGGTTTGTTATAGCGCTTGGGCTGTAGGAGCCCCTCCGGAGTCTGCACACCCTAATAAGCGCGGGTACCCTGAGTGAGTGATATGAGATATGCCCCAGGGGCTGTATCTGAGTGATGTTTTGTCCGAGGGGCTGCTTATGAGTGATGTTTTTCCCGAGGAGCTGTTTACAATTTTTATCACTTTTGCTCTCTTTTGCATTTGAGCCTCTGTTGAAACTATTGAAAAATATCTTTAAATGATTTTTATCGAAAACTAGATTTATCAATGAGATGATTTGACTCACGTATTGATTTGAAAGCATTTTGTAACTTTCTAAGATTTCAGGATGTGGAATTTATGTGTTTCTATTGCTCAATCTTTATTTACTTAGTTGGCATACTCATATTATTATTTGCACCTTGTTTGCAGATCCAGGGGTTGCTGGACGTGTTAGCGAGTGTTGATTGTCATCCGTCGCGGATCTATGGAGTTAGCAAGGCAGCTGCTTGGCGATCGCAACCCTGCTTTCCTCCCTCCTATCTTCCTATCGATGTTATTAGTTGGTTTCTAGACTGTAGTTGTCGTAGTATTTTCAGACAGTTCTTAGTAGATACTTATGATTAATGATACCCCGATGTCGGGTTTTTCTTTCGGCACTTTATTGTTCATATTTATCTTATCAATTTTATTAATTAAATAGATTGAATAAATCTTTAAACTGAAATATCGAGTTGTTTTGGTAAAAAATGTCAGCTTGTCTAGTTCCAGGATAGGCGTCATCACGACATGGTAGATTTAGATCATGATAGCAACCAGTAATGAGAATTTAAGGAGTTGCAATTAATGGTACAAACGAACCAAATTCTCTTCAATTGCTATTTGTGGTCTGTTTAGTGCTGCACATTCCAACATAATCTCAGTTAATCAAAATCCAATAGCAAATGAAAGGATAATAATCCTATTATTTATGCTACAAGTAAATCAATTAATACATCCAATAATAATCTTCTAAAAACAGCTAACATATTTACATTGCCCATGCTGCATGCTTTTTCGTTTCTCTCAAATTTATATCTCATCCTTCACTTATTATTCTTTACTCTTTTGATGGAAAGACTATCTATCTCAAAAATTATAGTAGAAAAAATCATATTGTAAGATGAATGTCCTCAAAATTCAGTGACAATAGAAGAAGCGGAAAGATTAATGTTCGACCACACTGATAGCTAACAAAAATTTCAATTTCCTTACTTTCATGAACAAGTAATATCAAGGCAATATGATTCACTATATTTTAGTGATAGAACAAACATTTCAGCTCCAAATCCGATCACTATTGATATCAAGAGATTATGAAAAAGCAGAGACCGATTTGTCGAAGACGTCAATGAATGTGAGTTTTTTATTTTCTCGACCAAATTATATTCAATCTTTCAAAATTGTTTGCTTTTATTAATTTAAATTGATCATCATTGTTTTCCCTTAAAAGACGGATGTTTTTGGTAAATTTCATGATTCTTAAATTACTTTTATTAGTATCACTTTGTTTGTTTTCAACAGATGCAAATCAATACAAGTATACAAGTATTTCACTATATAATAAGCGAAGGTTCCTTCGACGACCAAGGGTGTTTTGGTAATTTTATACATGGATATTTCTAGAACCTGGAGCCATTATTTAATTAAGACCCATTGAAAGTAGATCACATGTGTCCTTTTTGCTCAACTTTTTACTTTATCATTTATTGCCTTTCTTTTACACTTTCCATTGTGTAATGTCCAGCCACTTCATCTTCTTCGTTGGGAAAAGGTAAGATCCTCTACCCATTTCAGTTTCAATGGTTTCTCTATCTCATTATCTACTTCTCCTCTATAGTCTATCAATGCATTTCTTTCATGTTTTATTTCATTTTGTGCGTCTCTGTCTTAGTATCAAGATTCTCCGTTTTGTCTAATTTATAATTCTCCAAGCTTTCAATTTGTGGGTAAATTTTTGCTAGATTCTTTTCCTTTCCGTTTAATTTTCTTCTGGTTGCCTTTTTTTTAAAAAAACTTTTGGTACTCCTTTTTGGATTTCATTTGTTGCTTTTCAAATTTCTCACTAGAAAAAGGCAGGGAGATGAATATTATTTGTCGTTCCTATGTTTTTCCAATCATGCATGTGTTAATTTACAGTGACATAGAGCAATTTTTGCACTTTTTCTTTGTTACTGGAATTGTTAGCAATAAAAATTAAAGTGATTTCCTATATATTTTTTCTTTTTTTTTCTCTTGATTTCTGTATGCTTTCTGTAATTTATGTCTTGCATGTGTGAGTTCTTTCAGATGAATGTCAGAAGTTAATTTATATTGATTAGCATCTGCAAATTTTATATTTCTGTCTACTGTTTCAGAATAAAATTTAGGACATCTGGAACTTATGGCTATTTCCGTTGATTACCTACATTCATGGCAACTGGAATTCTTTTTCTGCTGAATTTTCTTTTATCTTTACTGTTTATGATGAAATTTATGCTACACTGAATAGTTTTCCGCTATTTTGGTTTTTTAGATAAATTTCTGTGGGTTGATCCATAGGAAAGCATGGGTCAAGAGTTAGGATTTTTTTGTGTACGATCTTAGGTTTCTCTTAGTTTTTGATAGCAATTGGACAATTGCTTTGCATTCTCTTTTTTCCAAACATGCATAAGAAGTTCTTATCAATTCATCATTGTATTAGCAACGGGAGGCCAAGTGAATTATACAATACTTAATTGGGATAAATTTGTGTCTCATGTGTTCCAATCCTGTTCAAAAGCTATTCTTTAGTGTTGCATGTATTAGTTTAGTGATAGATGATTCAACAAGTATGATTTTTTTCCTTCTATTTTTTCTTGTTTTTGGTTTTCTTCAATTGTGATCATATCATTAATTTTGTAGTTGGCTTCAGTTTCTGATCACATTTTCTTGCTGGATTTTGGTTTGATTTGCTGGATATTCAGCAATTTTTGTATTTTATTCTAATGAATAAGATTCAATATTATTACGGGAATGTCATGAAAAGCAACTAAAGATTCAGTTTGAGTACAAATCCAAATGAAGTATTACATTTAAATTATACATATATACGCTAGGCGCACTTTTCACTAGCAATGAATAGTCATTGTTTCTCTGTGCCATAAATGGGTTTTCAATCTGAAAACATGGACTGCTTTTACCTTCAAGTGTAAATTGATCATAAATTTGAATGTTGGGAATCAACTGCTCAATATTATACTTCAAATTTTCAAATTGCCACAAACAATTCGATATTTGAGAGTGCCTCTCTACTATCCTTGGCTCTTCTCGTGTATCTATATTTACATAATTGATTGGTGTTTCCTTGTCTTTTGAAGGTGATAAACTTCTCCTATGTTCTGTTCATCACTATGTTGCTGTTGTTTCGAGTATAACAAGAGTAACTTCTGAGCTAGCCAATGTAGCTGATACATAAAAAGGAACGATGAATCAGAATGTGCTTGTGATGTGCTTTTAGAGATACATTTATTCTATTATGTGGGTGTTGCATCAATATTATTCCTGGTTGTAATAGGTATAGATAGCAGTGTAGTAGAGTGTTTTTACGTCCTCTTTTGCCTTTGTTGTACCACCCTACACTGATAGAATATAAAAGAGAAGTAGATGAATGAGATAGAGAAACCATTGAAACTGAAGTGGGTAGAGGATCTTACCTTTTCCCAGCAAAGAAGATGAAGTGGCTGGACATTACACAATGGAAAGTATAAAAGAAAGATAATAAATGAAATAGTAAAAATTTGAGCAAAAAGGACACATGTGATCCACTTTCAATGGGTCTTGTAACATAAATAATGGGTCCAGGTTCTAGAAATATCCATATATAAAATTACCAAAATACCCTTGGTCATAGAAGGAACATTCGCTTATTATATAGTGAATGTGTACCTATGCAAAATAGATTAAATGTTGCCCTTATAAAGTTTCAGCTTTAACAAAAGGCCTATATGAAATGTGTGCAAGTCAGATGTCTTCTAACAAAAGAAAGATAGATGAAGACCTAACTGATCACATGACAACAGGCCATCCATGTCTTCATGCCAAAAATAATGAAAGAAACCTTAGGCAACGTATTGCGTATAGAGAAATGCCGCCTGAAAAAAGGCAGCACTTCTAGAGCAACGTTGGACTGAATATGCTGCGAGAAAATGCCATCTTTCTGAAATTTCTTATGCCAAACCTTCTGATCAAAGTCATTCTTCTTCCAAATCTCAAAGGATGATTCCAGGACAAGCTGCTACCTTCATCCGAGACATACCTTCTTCTTCTCGAAATGGTTGGTTGAATTGAATTGTAATATTCGATTAAGTTTCGACGTTTTAGGCTATCCTTAGATAGTTAACATATTTTGAGGTGTTGCCTGTATATTACACGCTCGACAGCAGGGACATATAATGAAAATGTAACTACTTATGATATTGCAATGCACCCAATTGTCCTTCCGTTCTAAAAGGCTTTCCAAATTGTAAATTCTGCGGAGCTAGAAGATTTCAATATGAAACTCTTAGCTTTTGTTGTAGTAATGATTCAGTAAAATTAGTTTCACACCGCCTACCTTCTGAGTTAAATAGCATTTACTTTGGTGTCAACGATGAATCCAATCATTTCCGTACTTATATTAGAACATACGACCATATGTTCGTATTTACTTCCCTTGGAGTAAAGTACGATAAGGAATTAGCAAAAAGAACTCAAGGTGTCTATAAATTTAGAGTTCAAGGACAAATATATTATTTTATAAATGACCTCACATCCAGAGATAAACAAAGCCAAAAATTTGCAGCTTTATTTTTATGACAATGATGAGGATATAGTTAACAAGATGGCTTTTTCAGAAAAACTTGACAGGTCGGTTTTTGCAAAATTGATGAACATTCTAAATTTAATCCATACTCCATCTTTTTGAAATCTTTGACGGACATTCTGGATTTATCTAACTTTTACATCGCACTTAAGTGTGATTCTACCTAGCGTATTAGAAGTCGCAACTATATGGGTTTGACGAAGAATTGGAATGTTCTTTATTCTAATTAGTTACATACGGTATACCATGAAAAAATCAAGAAAATATTCCTCATATGTTACTGTTGGGTACGATAATCTCTGTTAGCAGCTATGTTTTACTTTTTTCTCTATTCATCGAATATTGAATGGATTCTTTTGGTGAATTTTGGTGGTCTTTCTTCGTGTTCTCTATACGGATTCGGCATATGCATGTGAGTAATTGTTCAAACGCCTCTGTGGGAGTCCTCTACTCTAATGTTGCAGTCTAGGTGTTCGATGATATGACTGAGCAACTTAACAATTGATTATTTGTTGTTGTTGTTGTTTACCTTTTACATGTAGTTGATAACATATTTGCTTATTAAAAGGATTTGTCTTTGAATTGGTACCTTAAGTTATAAAATTACATGATTTCATCATCTAATATAATTTTCTTTGAATTTTCCTATGTTTTCTCGGGCATTCATGTGTTCCAACCCAATTTTAAAAGAACAAAATTTGGATATATTGAGCTTTTGGATAACATTTTTGCGCTGATGGCTCCTAGAAAAAGGAAAAGAAAACAGTAATGTAGAAGTTTCTTCCTTCTCAAATCTCAGGTTGAGTTTCATGTTATCTTTTCCCTGTACGTTATTTACCTTAATTTTGGTGAGTTTTTCTTTATTTTGTGTTTTGTTAATACACTATGTTATTGTTAATGAGATTTTGTTGGACATTTTACAGTACTTATTAGGTAATTTTGGATAGTTCTTTTTCGATTCTACATGCATATGCATCTTTCTTTCTGATTTACATATTGATTTCTGATAGGTGGTCTACAACTTGAAGGTGGTTGTTTCATTTCGCTGAACTGCATTATTATTTTAATTAGTTGAGTTAATATTTAGGTACAATTAATGAATTAATATTCTTTGTTGTTGTTTGTGTGTTGACTTGGTTGATTGATGGTTGCAGGTAAAGGATTTATTTTTATTTTTGGGTTAGATGTGAGATCAGATGTGGCATTTTATTTGACTGCTGGCTAAAGAACTTGCAAGAATGTGAGATTTATATTTGTACAAGGTAATCCCTCATTTTTACACAATTACTTTGTATCTCTAATTTATTTTAATTTGAGCCAATCGTTGCCAATGATATGGCTCATTATACGATTATTGTGTATCTCTTTGCTATGAAACATTGAAGCTAAGACTATTTGTGACAATGGACTTTCTTTGAGACAATTCCTCGAATAGGTGGTGATTGAAGCTCAGGAGCAATGGAACTTCAACTCGGTTGAGCACATGTCTATCTGCTTCAGACTATATTCATGTATACGTGACAGATATAGAAATAATTTCTTGGTATTTGATGTTTAAAATGTTAGCCTTTGGCTTTAATTAGCTTTGTGTAGGAATGAATAAAAAAATCTAATAATGTCCACGATCTCAAACTTTTGGTTTCTGTTGATCTTGAATGAAACAGAATGTTATATTTTGAGTTGAGATTTTCTTTTTCAGGCCAAGTGAAGGACCATATTGACTTGACGGAATACAAGGAGAAGATATTCAAGTGTCTTCTTCAATTTGTCAAGTATTTCATCTCAAAACACAGCTTCGTATTGCTGGTGGTTGGGTTCGCGATAAGGTTTTGGTTTTAATCCTAATTGTTCTTTGTTTTGCTCCGGTAGTAAACTGTCCTTATTTAACAGTCAAAACTAATTGATTTTACAATAAAATTATGTTATTGAACTTAATCTTAAGGAGCTAATACTTATATTGATTAATACTCCCAGCATTGTGTTTATTTCAATTTATATGATACTCCCCTTTGGACGTCCCCACATGTTTGACGCCATTCTTTTTTGACGTGTGTGTTTGACCTATTTTCATACAACTTAGGTTCACAATTATCAAACTATTCAGGTTATAACTTATTTTTTCCTTCTATAAATTTAACTTTTAAACCTGTTGCGTTCTGAAATTTGAGCTAAGAACACTAGCTAAACCGAGGAAGAAAGCTACTACTCCTAAGCTAAGCTAAGGAAACTAGGGATAATCTCATTGATAGCCTTCCAAATGATAACAACTGAAGAATATGAGAAAAAGCCTAGCTAACTTACAAGGGTTTAAAAGAAATTTGAATTTTTAGTCTACTTGTTTTCATCTATTCTCGTACTCATATTTTGTATATTTAAATTTCTCAATGCATGACATTGCCGATTGTTTATATTAGTTGGAATATAATGATCTCACATTATACATTTCACAGGGTTTTGAAAGTAAAAGTCGCTGAAGGTGGGGATAAAGAAAAACTGCTTCTACAATAGGTTCTGCACTTTTTGTTCTAAAGTTGGGTTGGGTAATTCATTAAAATGTAAAATGATTGTGCTTTTATATTTCATGGTATACTGTATTAATGCATCTCCTTTAGGAATACGTTGTATTAAGATTACAAAAAATGTAGACTTTAATAAAAGAAACTTTACGAGATACCTGGAAAGAAGATGTCTAACAATAAAAGAAAGATGGATGAATTCTCAATAGAGTATTTAGTCCTTTTTTCTCTCTGTTTCTACCAGTTTCTAACTTGTCAATATAGTAATATGTCATTTTTGTTCTTTACGGGTATTAAGTTCATCCGAAAGAGTGACACTTGCACTAAATGTGAAGTTTGAAATCATTGAGAATTTTTAGCAGTGGAATATGTGCTGTTAGAAATATTTCACTTTATAATGGTTATAGATTTGCTAATGAGGTTAATCTTCTTATCATTGGTTTTCTTTTGGGTACTGAATTGTGGATGTAACTTTAGAATCAGATGATCCCATTTGCTTTTGTGCCACTTACGTATATTGTTATTTCCAGGTTAGCCTGCATGAAAAAAGGGTTCTTTTATGGAAGAATAATCATGGTGAAGAATTACTTTATATGAGCAGTAAGGTCCATTTTTAACTCATGTTCCCTCTTACATTATGTTAAAAAATTTTCTACCATGGGATTCTGTTTTCACCATTGCCACAATTTTCTCAAGAATCCCTTTTACGCCTCACCAATATTTTCTGATTTTGTCTTTGCCATTGCTTTTATTGTAGATCATTATGGATTTACCTTTGTATACTATGTTTTATTTCTAATGCATGCTTTTCCATGTCTTTCAGTGAATAACCAGAAGCATGTTGAAGCTTCTAAACTCAAGATTTTATCCAATCTCGCCAATATGAACACGAATAATTTGACTATTTTGGACTTTCTAGCAAGCTTAAGAATGTACATGTACATTTTGTTCCTCATATACATATATATGTATGATGTACTTTATGTTAATATTAAACACATTATGTCAATATTTAGCTTTGTGGTACAACTATCTTGCGCATAATAATTTCAAATAAATGCCCCTGCTTTTGCACGGGCTCTGGCCATCTAGTTATATAAGAAGTGAGCAAGAAATTCATTATGTTCTCTTCCTTTGTTGAGTGCCTTAAATCTTTTTAGCTACTTTGTGAGGATGTATTTGAGTTAAACTGTTGCTTTTGGGTGATATCTTTTTAGATATCAAAATGATTGTTTCTTATCGGGCATATTCTTTTTAGTTATTATTTTTATTTTGTTTCTTATCGGGCATATTCTTTTTAGTTATTATTTTTATTTTTTCTTCTTGCTTCTTACTATCGTGTAAATTATATTGTTTCATCATTGTTTAAGAGTTTGTTCTCGCACATAAGTTGGTAAAGTTTTGCTTCAACAAGTTTGTGATTATGAAATTTTTATGTTGGTGGAAAAAATCAATCGTTGTGATGATTTTGTAGACAATTGGATTGTCACGATCCGGATTTTTCACCCTCGGGAATCATGGTGACATCTACTAATGGGATCTAGGAAAAACCAACCTTAACTACTTGCTACACTTTCATATTGCTTCTTTTCAACAAATACAAGGTGATAATATGATAATAGCGAAAAATTTAATAAATAAGCGGAAGTCAACAATTATATATCTTAAGGCTACGTCTATTACAACTTTTAGAATCTCAAATATACGAAACCTGGTGTCACAGTATCATAAATTGTCTAAGAGTTACTACATACGAGATCTGAAGAAATACAATACATTATTTTTGAACGAAAGAAAATGAAACAAGGAATATAGATAGAGAGAGACGTCAGGGCCTGCGGACACCTGCAGGTCTACCTTGGGTCTCCGCATGGACTGAAGGTAGCCTCCACATTACGGTCCAAACACTGCTTCGGGATTTGCACATAGTGTAGAGTATAGTATCAGCACAACCGATCACATGTACTGGTAAGTGTCTAGCCTAACCTCGACGAAATAGTGACGAGGCTAGGACCAGACTACCAAGTAAATCTGTTGTAATGACCCGGCTGGTCATTTTTGGAATTTATGCCCCGATCCCTCATTAACTGCTTCCCCGACGTTTATTTTTGCTATTTTGGTTTGACGGGACGTTCGGTAATGGATTTTGGAGAGTTTTGGGACACTTAGTCCCTAAATAAGAGCTTACGTGTTGGAAAGTAGTCCGTAACTGAAATAGTGTGAAGACGATCTCGGAATGGAAAATTGATGATTCCATTAGCTCCATTAGGTAATTTCGATATTGGGAGCATATCTGAAATGTATTTTAGAAGTTCGTAGCTCATTTATGCTTAAAATGCCGAAGTTTGAATTTTTGACGTTTCCGGTCCATAGTGAGTTTTTGATCCGAGGTTCAAAATGGAATTTCAAAAGTTGTAGTAGCTCAGTCATGTCATTCGGGATGTGTGTGCAAAGTTTCATGTCATTCGTACGTGTTTTGGTTAGGTTTATTATCGAAAGTATGTTTTGATGAAATTTGAAGTTCTTAGGCTCAAATCGTTGATTAATTCGAGTTTCTAGCATCGTTTTAGGTGTTTTAAGGATTGATGCAACTTTGAATGATGTTATGGGACGTGTCTGTGGGTTTGATTGAGGTCCCGGGTCCTGGGGTGTGTTTCAGATGCTCAACGGGGCAATTGTTGGTGGAAAAAGTTGCAGTAGCTGAATGTTTCTGTCATCTGGTATTTTCGCTTATGAGGCTTGGGAATCGCATAAGCAGGGCCGCAAAAGTGGTTGGTCCATCGCAGAAGCGAGTAGGGGCATCTCCCTCAGGAACCGCAGAAGTGGTAGGAATTTCCGCAGAAGCGGACCGAGGAGGACCGCAGAAGCAGAAGGTTGGATTTTAATGGAGTCCGCAGAAGCAACTCGGATTCCGCATAAGCGGTCCCTTGACTGTATAAGCGGTATTCCCTATTCAGATATAGAGATTTCGAGGTGTAGTATTCAAAAGTTAGAAAAATCAAATTGAGCTCGAGGAAGGGCAATTTTGAGAGGGTTTTGGAGAGGAGATTATTGGGTAACATTTCCTTAATCCCTTCTAGTTATATTTCATTATTATGTAATTAAATCCGTCATTAAAATTCGAATTAAGGATCAAAAATTGGAAAAATTGGGTGAAACTTCTTAGACCAAACTATTGGGTTTTGAGTGAGCATTTGACCTCCGATTTGGGAGATGTTTATATGGTTAGACTCGCTAGAGTACGAGGGTTCTGAAAATTGAAAATTAACCGATTCCAAGACATTGGCCTGAGGGGTGTTTTGATTATTTTACCTATTTTTGTGCCTTAGCATTAGATTTAACAGAGGAATCTGTTGCTTGCGATATTATTTACAATATGTAATTGAGTTGAATAGATTTGAGTCATTTGGAGTCAGATACTCATGGCAAAGGCGTGGTTTCTAGTTCATTATTGAGCCAGTTCGATGTAAGTAGCTTGTCTAACTTTGTGTGGGGGACCATTCCCCTTAGGATATGTTATTTGATGTTTGAATGGCTTGTACGTGAGATGACGAGCACGTAGTTGAGCTAATTGTTGAAAATTCATTTTTGCTTGAAGTATTTAAATTGAGTTTTCTTGCTTACTTGATAATTCTAAGCTCAAGTTTAACCTGTATTAGTTAGAAAAGCATGATTTGTTGAATTTAACGGCCTATTTTCTCAAGTTGCCTAAATTGTACTACGTGAAGCATGTTAGGCTAGTACTACCTATTTGTTTGTGTTTTCTATTTGAATTCTGAATATCCTTTGTTGTGGTTGTGCATTTATATTGGGACTACGGGTGTGGGATTCCGGTAGCTTCCCCCACTTGTTTGTTTATTTTGGGACTATGGATTAGACTCCCGGTAGATCCCCCTGCACATTTACTTTGGTACTACGGGTTAGATTCCCGGTAGATCCCCATGCACATTTACAATTGGAGTACGTGACGGTATCCTGGGAGATCCTTCGAATATATATATATATATATATATATATATATATATATATATATATATATATATAACTACGGGACGGTATCCTGGGAGATCTACATGACAATTGAGAAAGGACTACAGGACGGTATCTTGGGAGATCCTCATTTGATTACTTGGTATTTAGTGGTACTTTTGTGTGTTTACCTTGTTCATTGTTTACCCGTTGTTTCCTTGTAAAATCCGTCTTATTTCTCTATTGTTTATATTATTTCCACGTGTTTTCATTCTGTACACTTATTTTATTGTTTAACCTCAGTAGGGCCCTAACCTTCCTCGTCACTACCCGATCGAGGCTAGGCTTGGCACTTTGAGTACCATTGTGGTGTACTCATACCCTTCATGCGCATGTTTTTCATATGCAGGTCCAGGTACCTCTACTCATACGCATTATCCTTGAGGCGAGGAGATACATCTAGACTTCGAGGTATATCTGCCGTGTCTGTAGACTAGGAGTCTCTATTCTGTTCCAACTTTAGTATTCGGTTAATTCCTTTTCTCTCAGTTGATTAATATTCTGGAGTTAGAGCAGCAGTCTATATTTCTGTTAGCCTACGGTTCCCGTGAATTTTTCGGGTTTTTGGTTTAGATTTTTGACTTCCGCACTTATTATGAGTTGTATATGCCAGGTGATAGTTATATACATATTTATTTTGGTTGTTCAGTCTACATTAGTTGTTTTCCGCAAATTATGTTAAATATTTCCGCATTGTTAGGCTTACCTAGTTGTAGAAACTTGGTGACATCACGACATGTTCATGGAGGGTGAACGTGGGTCGTGACAAGTTGGTATCAAATCTCCAGGTTCATATGAGTCGCGAAACATAGGCCAATTTATTATAGTCTTGCTGATCGGTACGAAGATGTCTGTACTTACCTACGAGAGGCTATGTAACTGTTTAGGAAGAATCTTCACTTCATTGAATTCTGTGTTGTGCTATATTTTGACATCAATTCTAAAACTTTTGTATTCTATTCTCTCACAGATGGTGAGGATACTTGCTACTCGCAATGATCAAGCACCCACGCCCCCTACTGCAGCCGTCAGAAGCATGGCTGGGGTAAAGGCCGAGGACGCGCATGCTGGTGCTGACAGAGCTCGTGCGCGAGCTGCTGTTGAGGTACCACCAGCAGATCCAGCCGGAGTTCAAGCACCTGACACGCCTACAGCTACTACTACTACGCCAGCCCTTTAGGAGACATTAGCTCAGTTCATGTCTATGTATACCACCTTGGCTCAGGCTGGGTTTCTTCTCCTCGCTGCAGCCACATCCCATGCTGGGGGAGGGGCCCAAACTCCCGCAGCCTTCACTCCTGAGTAGAGAGTGCAGATGGAGTAGATCCCAGAGATCATTCCTGTATCGCCTGCAACGCCAGCTCAGCCCAAGGATGGGTCAGCTATTTTAGAGGACGAGCAGATGAGGCTTGAGAGGTTTAAGAAATACAAGCCTACTGTGTTCAGGGGTTTAGCATCGGCGGATGCCTTGGGATTTCTAGAGGAGTGCCACTATATTATTCGTACTAGGGGTATAGTAGAGTCCGGCGGGGTTTCCTTTACTGCCTTTCTGCTTTAGGGAGCCGCCTACGATTGGTGGCGCACTTATGAGATGGACTGTTCGGGTGAGGCTGCTTCACTGACTTGAAACCAATTCTCAGATATGTTTTTGAGAGATTTTATTCCCTAGAGCCTAGGAACGCATGGCGCGCAGAATTTGAGCATTTGCGCCAGGGTGCTATGATAGTTTTAGAGTATGCCATCCGTTACACCAGATTGGCTAGGCATTCACCAGCTCTTGTTGCTACTATCTGTGAGAGGGTTCGCCGGTTCATTAAGGGCCTTATTCCTCCCATCAGATCTAGCATGGCTTGAGAGTTGGAGATGGACATTCCTTATCTGCAGGTAGTGAGCATTGCTAGGAGGATCGAGGGTATGCCCGCTAGGGAACGAGGGGAGAGAGAGGCCAAGAGGTCTCAAGAGTCGGGCCACTACTCTGGTGCCCCTACCCCAGCAGCAGGTCGACATGGTAGGGGTTATATGGGTCGCCCCATTTATTCAGCCTTTCCAGCAGCTAGTAGTGCTCCAGCTCCTCCTAGACCTCAAGACACTTACTATGCACCTCCGGTTTCTAGTGTGCCTCCTCTCCAGAGTGCTTTCAGAGGACTGTCCAGCAGACCTGGCCCTAGCCATTCAAAGCCACTGCGTCTGCCCAGAGCTTGTTTCGAGTGTGGCGATACACATCATATGGTTAGGGACTGCCCTAGACTTGGTAGGGGTACATCTTCACATACTGCTCAACCACTATGTGCTCCTCAGAGTTCTCAGGCCATGATCACAGCTCCAGCTTCTACCCCATCTGCACAGCCAGCTAGGGGCGGAGGTCGGTGAGGTAAAGGTCGCCCCCGATAGAGAGGCCAGTCAAGATGATATGCTATTCCTGCTCGTACCGAGGCTATTGCCTCCGATTCTTTCATTACAGGTATGATACTGGTTAGTCACAGGGAGGCATCAGTTCTATTCGATCCAAGCTCTACTTATTCTTATGTGTCTTCCTACTTTGCTCTGCATTTGGGTATAGCCTGAGATTCCTTGAGTTCTCTTGTTTATGTTTTTACTCTCGTTGGAGATTCTCTTATTGTGGACCGCGTTTATCGATCGTGTTTGGTTACTATCATGGTTTTGAGATCAGAGCGGATTTATTGTTGTTCGGTATGGTTGACTTTGATATTATTTTGGGCATGGACTGGTTGTCGCCCCATCATGCTATTCTTGATTGTCATGCCAAGACCGTGACGCTGGTTATGCTAGGTATTTCGTGTATTGAGTGGAGTGGCACTTTAGATCACACTCTCAGTAGAGTTATCTCTTTCCTTAAAGCTCAGCGTGTGGTTGATAAGGGGTGCGCCGCGTATTTAGCCTATGTGTGAAATGTCAGTGTTGATACCCCTTCTGTTGATTCTATCCCAGTGACATAGGATTATCCCGATGTGTTTCCAGTTAATCTTCTGGGTATGCCATTTGATAGAGACATTGATTTTGGCATTGACTTATTGTCGGGCACTCAGCCCATTTCAATTCCTTCGTACCTTATTGCTCCTCCTGCGTTGAAGGAGTTGAACGATCACTTACAAGAATTGCTCGATAAGGGTTCTATTCGACCCGGTGTTTCACCATGGGGTGCTGCTGTCTTGTTTGTGAAGAAAAAGGATGGTTCTATGCACATGTGTATCGATTATCATCAGTTGAAGAAGGTTACAGTGAAGAACCGTTATCCTTTGCCTCGGATAGATGATCTATTTGACTAGCTTCAGGGCGGTGTTTTCTAAGATTGATATGTGCTCAGGTTATCACAGTTGAAGATTCAGGGGCCAGACACCCCGAAGACTGCCTTTGGGACTTGGTATGGTCATTACGAGTTCCTTGTTATGTCATTTGGCTGACTAATGCCCAACAACTTTTATGCATTTGATGCACATTGTATTCAGGCTGTATCTCGACCCATTCATCATTGTTTTCATAGATGATATTCTCGTATACTCCCGGAGTCTGAAAGATCGTGAACATCTTGAGGACAATGCTTCAGACCCTTATAAAGAAGAAATTATATGCAAAGTTCTCAAAATGTGAGTTTTGGTTAAGTTCTGTGGCATTCTTGGGCCACGTGGTATCGAGTGAGGCTATTTGGAGAAAAAGGTGGAGTCCGTGCATAGTTGGCCTAGGACCTACTCAGTTACAGAGATTTGTAGTTTCCTTGGCTTGGTGGGTTATTACCGTCATGTTTTGGAGGGGTTTTCATCGATTGCAGCTCCTATGACTAGATTGACCCAGAAGGTGCTCCATTTGAGTTGACTGAGGAGTGTGAGGCGAGCTTTCAGAAGCTCAAGACAGCTTTGACTACAGCCCCTATTTTGATATTGCCTACTAGTTTGGGACCTTATACAGTTTATTGTGATGCCTCATGGGTTGGCCTTGGAGCAGTGTTGATGTAGGATGGTAGGGTGATTGCCTACGCGTCCAGACATTTGAAGATATATGAGAAGAATTACCTTATCCACGATCTTCAGTTAGCTGCTATTGTTCATGCCTTGAAGATCTGGCATAATTATTTGTTTGGGCGTGCCTTGTGAGATTTACACGAATCATCATAGTTTACAACACTTGTTCAAGCAAAAAGATCTAAACTTGCACCATAGGAGATGGTTGGAGTTACTGAAGGATTATGATACTACTATTCTTTATCACTCGGCCAAGGACAATGTGGTAGTCGATGCCTTGAGTCACCGGACGGAGAGTTTAGGGAGTTTTAGCATATTTACCCGCTTTAGAGAGGCCTATGGCGATGGATGTTCAGGCCTTAGCCAACCAGCTTATGATATTGAATCTTTCGGAGCCCACTCAAATTCTAGCCTGTGTGGTTTCTCGGTCTTCATTGTTCGATCGTATCAGGGAGCGATAGTATGATGATCCTCATTTACTTGTCCTCAGAGACATGGTTCAGCGTGGCGATGCCAGGGATGTGACCATTGGAGATGATGGGGTATTGAGGATGCAGGGTCGGATCTGTGTACCCAATATTTATGATATTCGGGAGTTGATATTGAAAGAGGCTCATAGTTCGTGGTATTCCATCCATCCGGGTGCCGCAAAGATGTATTAGGACTTGAGACAACTCTATTGGTGGAGGCGGATGAAGAAGGACATAGAGGGTTTTGTAGCTAGATGCCTCAACTGTTAGCAGGTGAAGGCTGAGCACTAGAGACCGGGTGGGTTACTGGAGTAGATAGAGATTTAGGAGTGGAAATGGGAGAGGATCACCATGGATTTTGTAGTTGGACTCCATGAGACTGCGAAGAAATTCAATGCTATTTGGGTTGTTGTTGATCAGCTGACCAAGTCTGAGCACTTCATTCTTGTGTGTGCTACTTATTCGTCGGAGCGGTTGGCAGAGATTTATATCAGGGAGATTGTTCGCCTGCATGGCATTCCAGTTTCTATTATTTCGGACAAAGGTACTTAGTTCACATCATGGTTCTGGAGTTCCGTTCAGAAGGAGTTGGGCACTCAGGTGACGATGAGCACAACTTTTCACTCCCAGAAAGACGGACAGTCCGAGCGCACTATTTAGATTCTTGAGGATATGTTTTGTGCGTGTGTGATTGAGTTTGGAGGATCTCGGGTTCAGTTCTTGCCATTGGCAGAGTTTCTTACAACAACAGTTATCAGTCCAGCATTCAGATGGCGCCGTATGAGGCTTTATATCATAGGAGGAGCAGATCCCCGGTGGGTTGGTTTAAGCCGAGTGAGGTGAGACTATTGGGAACGGATTTAGCTCAGAATGCGGGGGAGAATGTTAAGGTGATTAAGGACAGACTCCGTATAGCCCAGTCCATACAGAAGAGTTACGCAGACGGAAAGGTTCGTGATGTTTCCTATATGGTTGGTGAGCGGGTTCTGCTTCGAGTTTCACCTATGAAAGGCGTCATGAGGTTTGGGAAGAAAGGAAAATTGAGTTCGAGATTTATTGTTCCTTTTGAGATTTTGAGGCAAGTTAGGGAGGATGCTTATGAGCTTGCCTTACCTCCCAGTTTGGCCGGGGTCCATCCGGTATTTCATGTTTCGGCACTCTGGAGGTATCACAGTGATCTGTCGAATGTCTTGGATTTCACTTTAGTCCAGTTGGACAAGGATCTATCCTATGTTGAAGAGCCCGTGGCTATATTGGACAAGCAGGTCAGAAAGTTGATGTCAAAGAACATTGCTTCAGTAAAGGTTCGGTGGCGGGGTCAGTAGACCGAGGAGGCGACTTGGGAGACCGAGAAGGATATGCACAGCTGATACCCTCATCTTTTAACTACCTCAGGTATGTTCTCTATGCCCGTTCGAGGGCGAACGAATGATTAAGTGTAGAAATATGTAACGACCCGGCCGGTTATTTTTGGAATTTACGCCCCGATCCCCCATTAACCACTTCCCCTAAGTTCATTTCTGCTATTTTGGTTTGCCAGGATGTTCGATATTGGGTTTCAGAGAGTTTTGGGAAACTTAGTCCCTAAATAGGAGCTTAAGTGTTGGAAAGTGGTCCGTAGTCGGAAAAGTGTGAATATGACCTCGGAATGGAAAACCAATGGTTCTGTTAGCTCCGTTAGGTGATTTCGGGATTGGGGAGCATGTCCGGAATGTATTTTGGAAGTTTGTAGGTCATTTAGGCTTGAAATGCCGAAGTTTGAAGTTTTCGGTCTGATAGTGAGTTTTTTATCCGAGGTTCGGAATGGAATTCCGGAAGTTGCAGTAGCTCTGCCATGTCATTCGGGATGTGTGTGCAGAATTTCAGGTCATTCAAACATGTTTTGGTTAGGTTTTTTATCGAAAGCGTGTTTTGATAAAATTTGAAGTTCTTAGGATCAAATCCTTGATTAATTCGAGTTTCCAGTGTTGTTCAGGTGTTTTAAGGATTTTTGCAAATTTGAATGATGTTATGGGACGTGTCAGTGATTTTGGTTGAGGTTCCGGGGTCCTCGGGTGTGTTTCGGATGCTCAACATGGCAATTGTTGGTGTTGGAAACAGTGTGCAGCAGCTGAAGGTTTCTGTCATCTGGTATTCTTGCTTCTGCGGCTTGGGAGCCGCAAAAGCGGCTGGGCCATCGCAGAAGCGAGTAGGGGCATCTCCCTTAGGAACCGCAGAAGCGGTAGGAATTTCCCCAGAAGCGGGTCCACTTCTGCGAGAGGAGGACCGCAGAAGCGGAAGTTGGATTATAAAGGAGTCCACAGTAGTGGCTTGGATTCTGCATAAGTGGGACCGCAAAAGCGGTAATCTCTGTTCATATATAGAGATCTCGAGGTTTAGTTTTCAAAAGTTAGAAAAATTAAATTGAGCTCGAGGAAGGACAATTTTGAGAGAGTATTGAAGAGGAGATTAATTGGTAACGTTTCTTTAATCCCTTCTAGTTATATTTCATCATTATATAGTTAAATCCATCATTAAAATTCGAATTGAGGATAAAAATTGGAAACATTGGGTGAAACGTCTTACACCAAACTATTGAGTTTTGAGTGAGCATTTAACCTCCGATTTGGGAGATTTTTATATGGTTAGACTCGTGAGAGTACGAGTGTTCTGAAAATGTAAAAATTAACTGATTCCGAGACATTGGCTTGAGGGGCATTTTGGTCATTTTACCTATTTTCACGCCTTAGCTTTAAATTTAATAGTGAATTAGTTGCTTGCAATGTAATTTACGATATGTAATTGAATTGAATATATTTGAGTCATTTGGAGTCAGATACTCATGGCAAAGGCGTGGTTCCTAGTTGATTATTGAGATGGTTCGAGATAAGTGGCTTGTCTAACATTGTGTGGGGGACCCTTCCCCTTAGGATATATTATTTGATATTTGAATGCCTTGTACCTGAGGTGACGAGCGCGTACTTGAGATAATTATTAAAAATTTATTTTTATTTGAAGTATTTAAATTGAGTTTTCTTGCTTACTTGATAATTCTAAATGCAAGTGTAACCTGAATTATTTAGAAAAGCATGATTTTGTTGAATTTAACTGCTTATTTGCTCAAGTTGCCTAAATTGTACTATGTGAAGTATATTAGGCTAGTACTACCTATTTTCTTGTGTTTTGTACTTCAATTCTAAATATCCTTTGGTTGTGGTTGCGCGTTTATATTGGGGCTATGAATGTGTGATTTCGGTAGCTTCCCCCCTTGTTTATTTATTTTAAGACTATGGGTAAAATTCCCGGTAGATCCCTCTGCATATTTACTTTGGGACTATGAGTTAGATTACCGATAGATCCCCCAGCACATTGATAATTGGACCACGGGACGGTATTCCGGGAGATCCCTCGTGTGTGTGTGTGTGTGTGTGTATATATATATATATATATATATATATATATATATATATATATATATATATATATATATGATGGACTACGAGACGGTATCCTGGGAGATCCACAGGACAGTTGAGAAAGGACTACAGGACGGTATCCTGGGAGATCCTCATTTGATAACGTGGTATTGAGTTGTACTTTTCTGTGTTTACCTTGTTCATTGTTTACCCGCTATTGCCTTGTAAATTCCATCTTATTTCACTATTGTTTATATTATTTCCAACTGCTTTTATACTGTACATACTTATTTTATTGTTTACCCTCAGTAGGGACCTGACTCTCCTCATCACTACCAGATCGAGGTTAGGCTTGGAACTTATTGAGTATGGTTGTGATGGTGTACTCATAATCTTCCTAAGCATATTTTTATATGCAGATCCAGGTACCTCTACTGAGTCGCACTTTCCTTGAGGCGAGGAGATACATAGATACTTTGAGGTATATCTGTCGCATCCGCAGACCAGAAGTCTCTATCCTGTTCCAGCTTTAGTATTCAGTTTATTCTTTTTCTCTTAGTAATTTAGATATTCTAGAGTTAGAGCAGTGTAATATGTTTCTGTTAACCTGTGATTCTCGTGAGTTTCCGGGTTTTAGGTCGAGATTTTTGACTTCCACACTTATTATGAGTTGTATATGCTGAGTGATAGTTGTATATTTCTTTTGGTTGTTCAGTCTACATTAGTTATTTTTTGAAAATTATGTTAAATTATTATGCATTGTTGGCTTATCTACTTGTAAGAACTAGGCGCCATCACGAATTATTCATGGAGGTTGAACGGGGGTCATGACACCTGTGCAGTTCAAATATATATATACAACAGAAAAAAAAGAAATACAGAATAACCAGTCAATGTGGGAGGGAAAAACATGTTGCGGGGAAACATCAAATAGTAACAGAAGAGCAACAAATAAGTATGAGGATCACCACTATTCAATTGAAAACAGGAAGAGGAAATCATTCTATGGGTACAACAAGTATCAACAGAAACCCAGCAATTTAATGTATAGAAACTGTTACATAGTTATAAATAGTAAACTTAGAAAAATCAAGGACAAGTGCACGACATCATCCTTCGTGCTTTTACTATCTCTCACCAAGACAATACATGGCATCACCCTTCATGTTTTACGCTCTTCCTAACCCAAACAATAATCACAAGGAAAATAGGGTAAGGGAATCTATAACCTCGAAGTAAAATCAAATAACAATAAGTAATGAAAGAAACAACATAACTCAGATATCAACAAAGAATCGGAAATCAACAAATGCACGGCATCACCCATCGTGCTTTTACTCTCATCATCACCAAAGTAATCATATAATAAAAATGTGCACATCACTCTTCGTGATTTTACTCTCTTTCCTCACCATATAATCAATAAAACCGGCACGGAATGGTACATCATGCGGCTTTGCATCACCCTTCGCGCTTTCCACTCTTTCCTCACAATAACAAACAATGCACGGCATCACACTTCGTGCTTTAACTATCTTCCTTACCCAAACAATAATCACAAACAATAGGGTAAGGAAATAAAGGAAATTTGCAATAAGAATCCCGGCAAGGGAACAACAATTAAACGATTAAATCCCGGCAAGGGAACATTAATTAAACAATTAAATCCCGGCAAGGGAACAACAAATAAATCAACAGTAGCCTGGAAAGGGTGACAACATAGTGATCTCTTCTCTTTCTCAATTTTACTTCACAATTTACTTCACAACTCGAGCCAATGCTCTAGAAGTTCGATTATCACTTATACTTTCACAACTCATTTCACAATTCGAACCAATGCTCTAAAAGTTCAATTGTCATTTATACTTTCACAGTTTCACAAAACAACTTGAGCCAACGCTCCTCAATGTTCATAGATCACAATTCTTTTCACAAACTTTATACAACAATTAGAAATCTTCTCCAAGGAATGAATAATACAACGAAATCATGAAAATCATAATATAAGACTCACGATCATGTTTGACACCAATGTATAGATACTCGTCACCATGCTTATACGTCGTACTCCACAGGAAGCAAATAGCAAATAGGACAAAACTCATAATCCCTCAAGCTAAGGTTAGACCAAATACTTACCTCAAACTTTTGCGGCCAACTCAAGCCTCAAATACTGCCTTTCCTTTCGAATTAGGCTCCAACACAATCGTATCTATACATAATCGACTTAGTAACATCAATATATGCTAAACAATCCAATTCCAATCTTGAAAATGAGTTTTCCATAGTTTTACCTAAAAAGTCAAAAATTGTCCCCGAGCCCACATGGTCAAAACCCAAGGTTCAAACAAAAACCCAATTACCCATTCCCCCACGAACCCAGGTATATAATTTGTTTTGAAATCGGACCTTAAATCGAGGCCAAATCCCCAATTTTTGAAAAACCTAGGTTCTACCAAAAACACCCAATTTTTCCCATGAAAATCTTTGATTTTAAGTTGAATTCATGTTAAAAGATGTTAATGATTGAAGAAACTAGTTAGAAATGATTTACAATTGATTTAGAAGGAAAGTTGCTCTTGAAAAATCGTCCCATTGTGTTTATGTTTTGAAAAGATGTGAAAAATAGGTTTGAAATCGGCTAAGTATAAAAGTTGCAGGTCTCATTTATGGGAACTGCGAACGGGGGTTTGCAATTGCGAACCAACTTCTGCTGGCTTGGAAATTGCAAAAAAAGTTTGGTAAATGCGAACATGGGAATTGCGAAAAAAGTTTAGGAAATGCGAACAAGCCTGGGAATTGCAAAAAAAGTTTGGGAAATGGAACGTGGGAAATGCGAACAAAGATTGGGAAATGCGAACAAGCCTAGAAATTACGAGAAAATTTTGGGAAATGCGAACCTTGTAATTGCGAACAAAGTTTGGGATATGTGAACAAGCCTGGGAATTGCGAGAAAAGTTTGGGAAATGCAAAGCATGCAGGCTTGCAATTCCTCAAGTTCAAACTTTCACCCCGTGACCTATCCAAAACTCACCCGAGCCCTCGGGACTCCAAACCAAATATATACACAACCTCAAAAACATCCTAAAGACTTATTCATGTACTCAAATCACCAAAATAATATCATGAACATCGAATTAAATCTCAAGATCAATGAAATTTCTCAAAACTTTTTTAAACATCAAAATTACATTTAAGGTCTGAATCACGTCAAATGGATTTCGTTTCTTACCAAACTTCACAGAATTATCTTAAATCATATATAAGACCTGTACCGGGTACCAGAACCAAAATACGGGCTTGATACCAATATGTTCTAATAAAAATTCATTTCCAAACCTTATAAACAATTTCAGAAAAATAATTTCTTTTCAAAAATTTATTTCTCGGGCTTGGTACTTCAGAATTCGATTCCAGGCATACGCCCAGGTCCTGTATTTTCCTACAAACCCTCTGGGACCGTCAAATCAGGGTTCCAGGTTCGTTTACTCAACATGTTGACAGAAGTCTAATTAGCTCATTTTATAGTCAAAATTTAATATTTTTCAAAGATTTTCATATTTAAGCTTTTCGGCTATGCGCCCTGTCACGACCCTGGTTCACTAATTGTGAACACGTCATGACGGAAGCTAGTCTTTACAATTAGGCAAGCCTAACACCATGAGGAATTTACAACTTTTACGAAAATAAAAATTTAAATACTAAATAACATGAGGGAATGCATATAGTTACCGCCTGGCACATACACTTTAACACTACAACTCTGAAACAATTCCTAAACCCGAAATCTCATGGGCAACACGGGCTAAAATAGATACTTTGGGTCTGCAGACGTAGCAGTTATACCTCAAGTCTCCACTAATGCTCTCCAATGCGAGGATGATACGCCTGGAAGGAATTACCTGGGTTTGCACGCGAAAAACATGCGCAGAAGAGGCGTGAGTACACCATAGCAGTACTCAGTAAGCGCCAAGCCTAACCTCGTCGGGTAGTGACGAGGAAGGTCAGGGCGCTACAGAGATAAACAATAATAATAATAAAGTGTAGTATGAAAACAGGTAAAATATTAGAAACAGCCGTGAAATAAGACAGAATCTACGAGTCAACAACAAATAATCGAAATAAGAAATAAACATGGAGAAGTACATCTCAATATAAGTGATGCTATGAGGATCTCCTAGGATACCGTCCTGTAGTCCCTTCTCAACTATCCAGTTGATCTCTCAGGATACCGTCCCGTAGTCCATCATATAAGTGTGTCCGAAGGATCTCCCGGGATACCGTCCCATAGCCCAATTATCAATATGCAGAGGGATCTACTAGGAATTTAACCCGTAGTCCCAAAGTAAATGTGCAGGGGGATCTATTAGGAATCAAGCATCCGTAGTCCCATATATAAACAAACAGGGGAGGGAGCTACCGGAATCCCACATCCGTAGTCCAAATTATAAATGCAGCAGAGATTAATTGAAAAACAGAATTAAACACCAAGTCAACAAGTAATCTAGCCTAACATGCTTCACTTAGTACAATTTAGGCAAAATGAGCAAATAATTATTTAAATCTAGCTAATCATGATTTTCAACCTAACACAAGTTAAGCTTGCATTTAGAATAGTCAAGTAAGCAAGAAAACACAGTTTAAACGTTTCAAGTAAAGCGAATTTTCAACAATTAGCTCAAGTAGATGCTCGTCGCCTCGCGCGCAAGGAATTTATATCATCAAACAACATATCCTAAGGAGAGATGTCCCTCACACAAAGTTAGGCAAGCCACTTACCTCGAACCAGTACAAAATCAACTAAGAAACCACGCCTTTGCCACGAGTATCCGACTCTGAATGGACCAAATCTATTCAATTCAATTACATAACGTAAAGAATATCGCAAGCAAATGATTTCATTATTAATATTAAAACTAAGGCACAAAAATAGGTAAAATGACCAAAACACCCCTTAGGCCAACGTCTCGAAATCAAATAATTTTTACATTTTCAGAACCCTTGTACTGTCACGAGTCTAACCATACAAAAATCTCCCAAATCAGAGGCCAAATGCCCCCTCAAAACCCCACAACGAGGTTTAAGAAGTTTACCCAATTGCATTCCAAAATCCAAAATTAAAGGTTGAATTCGAGATTAGATTAGTGGGTTTTAGTCATATAAGAGTAGAGAATCTTTACCTAATGATTGACTTTGAAAAACCTTCAAAATCTCCCCCCAAATCCCAGCTCCAAACTTTGAGTTTTGATAAAAATGGCAAACATCATTTTTGAAATGCTAAGTACTGTCCAAGACATTTATTCATCGTGAACGCGTAGAGGAGCTCACATTGGCGTAGAGAATTCTCTTTGCGATCGCGAAGGTAGAGCTGCGAACGCGAAGTCCTGGGGTTTGAACCTACGCGAACGCGACACATTTCACGCGAACGTGTATAAGGGAACAAACGCAAATGCGTTGTCCGGGACGCGAACGCAAAAGAGGGCAAGGATGGGCTTTGCGAATGCGGTGGATTCTTTGCTAACGCGGTGGATTCTTCGCGAACGCGGTGAAGGAAAGCAGACCTGCATCTGCAACAAATTCCAAACTCCAATTGCTCCGTTGAGAATCCGAAATACACTCGAGGCCCTCGGGACCTCAACCAAACTCATGGACATATCCCAAAATATCATTCAAACTTGTACCAATCTTCAAATCACCTAAAACAACGCCGGAAACTCGAATAACCAAATATTTGAACCTAAGAACTTCAAAATTCAACCAAACTCGCTTTCGATAAAAAACCTCACCAATCACATACAATTGACCTGAAACTTTGCATGCACGTACCAAATGACATGAAGATGTACATCAACTTCCGAAATCCCATTCCGACCCTCGGATCAAAAATTCACTATCGGACCGGAAACTTTAAAATTCCAACTTTTGGTATTTCTAGCCTAAATGAGCTATGGACTTCCAAAATACATTCCAGACACACTCCCAACCCCGAAATCACCTAACGATGCTAACGGAACCACCAGATTTCCATTCCGGGGTCGTCTTCACGCTGTTCCAATCACAAACTACTTTCCAACACTTAATCTCTTATTTAGGGACTAAGTGTCCCAAAACACTCCGAATCTTAATGCCGAACTACTCAGCAAACCAAAATAGCAGAAATGAACTTAGGGGAACCAGTTAATAGGGGAACGGGGCGTAAATTCAAAAAATGACGGGCCGGGTCGTTACATTCTCCTACACTTAAACATTTGTTTGTCCTCGAACGAGAATAGAGAACATACTTGAAGTAGTGAAAAGATGAGGGTATCGGCTGTGCATATCCCGCTCGGTCTCCCAAGTCACCTCCTCGGCCGGCTGACCCGCCACTGAACCTTTACTGAAGCTTTATCCTTTGACCTGAGCTTTCGGACGTGCCGGTCCAATATCGCCACTAGCTCCTCAACGTAGGACAGATCCTTGTCCAACTAGATTGAAGTGAACTCCAACACATGAGACATTTCACTGTGATACCTTTGGAGCATCGAGACATGAAATACCGAATGAACCCAGGCCAAACTAGGAGGTAAATCAAGCTCATAAGCAACCTTCCCAACTCGCTTCAGAATATCAAAAGGGCCAATTAACCTCGGACTCAACTTTCCTTTCTTCCCATACCTCTTGCGCCTTTCATAGGCGAAATCCGAAGCAGAACCCGCTCACCAACCATAAAGGAAACATCATGAACCTTCCGGTCCGCGTAACGCTTCTGTATGGACTGGGTTGTACGGAGTCTGTCCTGAATCACCTTAACCTTCTTTACTGCATCCTGGACCAAATCAGTGCCCAATAGCCTGGCCTCACCCGGCTCAAAACCAACCCATCGGGGATCTGCATATCCTATCATATAAAGCCTCATATGGCGCCATATGAATGTTGGACTGATAACTGTTATTGTAGGCAAACTCCCCTGGTGGCAAGAACTGATCGCAAGACTCTCTAAACTCAATAACGCATGCACGGAGCATATCCTCAAGAATTTGAATGGTGCGCTTGGACAGTCTGTCTGTTTGAGGGTGAAATGTTGCACTCATAGTCTCTCGGGTACCCAACTCCTACTGAACGGCTCTTTAGAACCGTGATGTAAATTGAGTACCCCTTTCCGAGATGATAGAAACTAGAATACCATGCAGATAAACAATCTCTCTGATGTATATCCCCGCTAACCGCTTTGCTGAGTAAGTAGTACACACGAGTATGAAATGAGCAGACTTGGTCAGCCGATCCAAATCAACATAAATAGAATTGAATTTCTTCGCAGTCAGAGGGAGACTAACTAAAAAATCCATGGTGATCCTCTCCCATTTCCACTCCGGAATCTCCATCTGCTGAAGTAACCCTCCTGGTCTCTAGTGCTCAGCCTTCACCTACTCACACTTGAGGCATTTAGCTACAAAACCCTCTATGTCTTTCTACATCCGCCTCTACCAATAATGTTGCCTCAAGTCCTGATACATCTTCGCAGCACCCGGATGGATGGAATATCGTTAGCTATGAGTCTATGCCAATATCAACTCCCAAATATCATCAATATTAGGTACATAGATCGACCCTACATCCTCAACACCCTGTCATCTCCAATGGTAACACCCTTAGAATCGCCATGTTGAATCGTGTCCTTGAGGGCAAGTAAATGGGGGTCATCATATTTCCACTTCCTGATATGATCGAACAATGAAGACCGAGATACCAAACAGGCCTAGGATCTGAAAGATCCAATCTCATAAATTGACTGGCTAAGTCCTAAATATCCATCGCTATGAGTCTCTTTGAAGCTGGTAAATACGCCAAACTCCCCAATTTCTCCGCCCAGCGACTCAAGGCGTTGGCCACCATATTGGCTTTGCCCGGGTGATATAGAATAGTGATGTCATAATCCTTCAGTAACTCCAACCATCTCCTCTGGCACAAGTTCAGATATTTTTGCTTGAACAAGTGCTGCAAACTCCGATGATCCGTGTAAATCTCATAGGGCACGCCGTACAAATAATGA
Organism: Nicotiana benthamiana; assembly: GCA_034376525.1. Classification (NCBI taxonomy): domain Eukaryota; kingdom Viridiplantae; phylum Streptophyta; class Magnoliopsida; order Solanales; family Solanaceae; genus Nicotiana; species Nicotiana benthamiana. Next base: position 49,472,376 of record CM067323.1, read on the forward strand.
CGCTAGATCTTTAAGGCATGAACAATAACAGCTAACTCAAGGTCATGGACATGGTAGTTCTTCTCATGTATCTTTAGCTGTCTGGACGCCTAGGCAATCAACCTATTGTCCTCCATCAACACCGCTCCAAGTATGATGCATAAGGCATCACAACAAACTGTATAGGACCCCGAACCAGTAGGCAATGTCAGAATAGGGGTTGAATTCAAAGCTGTCTTGAGCTTATGAAAGCTTGCCTCACACTCATATATCCATCGAAATGGAGCACCCTTTTTGGGTAAATCTAGTCATAGGGGATGCAATCAATGAAAACCCTTTCACAAAACGATGGTAATAACTCGCCAGGCTATGGAAACTGCGAATCTCTAAAGCTGAGGAGGGCTGGTCCAACTCTGCACAGCCTCTACCTTCTTTGGATCCACTCAAATGCCCTCACTCGATACCACGTGGCCCAGGAATGCCACAAAACTCAACCAAAACTCACATTTGAGAAATTTACATATAATTTCTTCTCTCTCAAGGTCTGAAGCACTACTCTTAGGTGCTGCTCATGATCTTCTTGACTTTGGGAGTACACAAGAATATCCTCTATGAAAACAATGATGAACGAGTTAATATAGGGCCTGAATACACTGTGCATCATATGCATAAAAGCAGCTAGGGCATTAGTCAGCCCAAATGACATAACAAGGAACTCGTAATGACCATACCGAGTCCTGAAGGTGGTCTTCGGGATATCCGATTCCCGAATCTTCAACTGGTAATAACATGAGCACAAATCAATCTTAGAAAAAAACTGTGCACCCTAAAGTTGGTCAAATAAATCATTAATACGGAGCAATGGATATCGGTTCTTCATTGTAACCTTGTTCAACTGACAATAATCGATGCACATGCGCATAAAACCATCCTTTTTCTTCACAAACAAGATAGGAGCACCCCACGCTGAAACACTAGGTTGAATAAAATCCTTATCAAGCAATTCCTGCAATTGATCCTTCAACTCCTTCAACTCAAGAGGAGTCATACAATACGAAGGAATGGAAATGGGCTGAGTGCCCAACAGTAAATCAATACCAATATCAATGTCTCGATCTTGTGGCATGACCGAAAGATCAGCTGGAAACACATCAGGATAATCCCGTACCACTGGGACAGAATAATAGAAGGGGTATCAGCACTGACATCTCAATCGTAAGCTAAGTACGTGACGCACCCCTTCTCAACCATACGCTGAGTTTTAAGAAAAAAGATAATTCTACTGGGAGTGTGATCAAAAGTACTACTCCACTCAATACGCGGAATGCCTGGCATAGCCACTTCATGGTCTTGGCATGACAATAAAGAATAGCATGATGGGTGACAACCAGTCCATGCCCAAAATAATATCAAAATTAACCATACCGAGTAACAATAAATCTGCTATGGTCTCAAAACCACAAATAATAACCAAATACGACCGATAAATGCGGTCCACAACAAGAGAATCTCACACGGGAGTAGAAACATAAATAGGATAGCTCAATGAATCTCAGGCTATACGCAAATACGGGGCAAAATAAGAAGACCCGTAAGAATAGTTAGAGCCTGGATTGAACCGAACCGATGTCTCTCTATGACTAACCAATATAATACTTGTAATGATTGAATCGGAGGCAAAAGCCTTAGCATGAATAGCATAATATCTGGCCCGGCCCCTCCCTCGTGGGCAACCTCTATCTCCTCGATCTCCTCCCATGGCTGACTAGGCAGATCGGGTGACAGCTGGAGCTGTGATCATGGCCTGAGAACTCTGAAAAGCATATTGTGGCTAAGCAGACTGTGAAGGTTGTACCCCTACCAAGTCTGGGTCAGTCCCTAACCATAGAGGTATGCATTCGATTTTGACCCTTTTCGATAATTATTTATCGATTATCGATTTGAACATATGCTTATCGTTATCGTTTCAATAAGGTTTCGATTTTTTCGATTTTGATTTATCGATTTTTGGGGCTTATCGATTCGATTATCGATTACACCAATAAGAAAATTTTTGGGATTCCACAAAAAGTATATCGCTACAAATACGCCTAACTAATATGGACAAAAAGAAGCTAAAATAAGAAGAGCATCGTTTATAACATTAATATTGTGTCAACAAGCACATGAAACAAAATTAAAGTAAGTGATCAAATGCATGCCACCAACGCTGCAACGGTATAAAAAAATAAAATATATCATCACGGCTAATTTTATTTTCCATTAATTTGAACTTTATTCGCTTGAGGTTTAAATATGATCATTCCTTAAATGTGGTAGAGGAAATAATAGCGCTAGGGACTTAGGGTAAAGGAAATGGTATTATAAAATAAGGGTAAAAAAATTTAAAAAAGTTTTTAAAAAAAATTATAAAAAATTAAAAAATAGTGTATGTTATCGGTTTATCAATAAACCAATAAACCGAAAAGGACATAATCGAAATCGATAACTCGATAAGGAAAATTTTGAAATCAAAATCGAAATCGATAAATCGATAACAAATAATCGATTCGATTCGATAAACCGATTCGAATGCACACCCCTACCTAACTATTGACATGTATCGCCACACTCAAAATAATTTCTGGGAGGATGTGGTGGATGTGACTGGTTAGGGCCATGCTAGATCTGATGGGTAAGACAAGGCCCTCAATGAACCTGCGAACTCTCTCACAGACTGTAGCAACCAAAGCCGGTGCATATTTGGCCAACCTGGTATAACGGATTGCATACTCTGAAACTGTCATAGTACCCTGGCACAAGTGCTCAAGCTCTACATGCCATGTGTCCCTGAGGCTCAAATCCATGTCCGGAAACTAAGTCCAAGTCAGTGAAGCAGCCTCACCCAGACTATCTATCTCATAAGTACGCCAATAATCATAGGTGGTTCCCTGAAGCTGAAAGGCAGTAAAAGAACCTCCGTTGGACTATACAATACCCATAGTACGAATAATACGATGACACTCCTCTAGAAATCCCAAGGCATCCTTCGATGCTAAACCACTGAACACAGAAGGCTAATATTTCTTAAACCTATCAAGCCTTAGTCCCTTGTCCTCTGATACAACTGACCCACCCTCGGGCTGAACTGGTGCTGCAGGAAATTCAGGGATGATCTATGGGACCTGCTCCATCTGTACTCTCTACTCAAGAGTGTGGGCGGGAGTCTAGGCCCCTCCCCCGACCTGATATGTGGCTGCAGTGACGGGAAGCAACCTTGCCTGAGCCAAGGTGGTGTACATAGATATGAACTGAGCTAAGATCTCCTGAAGGGTTGGAGTAGTATGGTGGTAGGCATGTAAGGTGCCTGAACTCTGATTGGATCAGCTGCGGATCCTCGGTGGTAGCTCGCGCAGGTGTTCTGGTTGCACCACATGTGCGTCCATGGCCTCTGCCCCGGCCCTGGCCTCTGACGGCTGCAGCAGGGGGTGCAGGTGTCTGATCGTCCTGAGTAGCACGTATCCTCACCATCTGTGAGAGAAGAGAAGACAGAAGTTTTAGAATCAATGTCAAAATATAACACGATAAAGAATTCAATGAAGTGAAATTTTTTCCTAAACAGTTACATAACCTCACATATATTAGTACAGACGTCTCTATACAGATTAATGAGACTCTAATAAACTGGCATGTACCTTTGACTCCTATGAACCTAGAGCTCTGATACCAACTTGTCACGACACTAGTTCACCAATTGTGAACACGTCATGACGGCACCTAGTCTTCACGACTAGGTAAGCCTAATACCTTGCTGAATTTACAACCTTTACGAAAATAAATATGCAAAAACTAAATAACATGAGGGGATGTATATAGTTTTCACCTGGCTCATACACTTTAACACAACAATTATGAAACAATCCCAAAACCCGGAATCTCACGGGCAACACGGGCTAAAAGACTTTCATATTATGCTCTACCCTAGAGTATCTAGAACAACGTGAAAGAAGGGAAAGGGGGGCTATTTGCTACAGCTGGAATGGAATAGAGACTTCGGGTCTGCAGATGTAGCAGTTATACCTCAAGTCTCCACTAATGCTCTTCACTACGAGGATGATACGCCTAGAAGGAAGTAACTGGGTCTACACATGAAAAACATGCGCAGAAGAGGCGTAAGTACACCACAACAGTACTCAGTAAGTGGCAAGCCTAACCTCGTCGGAGTCAGAGCGCTACTGAGATAAACAATAATAATAATAAGGTGTAGTATGAAAACAGGTAAAATAATATAAACATCAGTGAAATAAGACAAAATCTACGAGTCAACAACAAATAATCGAAATAAGAAATAAACACGGAGAAGTACATCTCAGTATCAGTGATGTTATGAGGATCTCCCAAGATACCATCCTGTAGTCCCTTCTCAACTATCCAGTGGATCTCTCAGGATACCGTCCCATAGTCCATCATATAAGTGTGCCTGAAGGATCTCCCGGGATACCGTCCCATAGCCCAATTATCAATGTGCAGAGGGATCTACCAGGAATTTAACTCGTAGTCCCAAAGTAAATATGCAGGGGTGTCTATCAGGAATCAAGCATGCAGTCTCAAAGTAAACAAACAAGGGGGTTACCGGAATCCCGTATCCGTAGTCCCAAATATAAACGCGCAACCACAGCCAGAGATTAATCAAAAAACAATATTAAACACCAAGGCAACAGGTAATCTAGCCTAACATGCTTCACGTAGTACAATTTAGGCAAACTGAGCAATTAAGCAATTAAATCTAGCTAATCATGTTTTTCTACCTAACATAGGTTAAGCTTGTATTTAGAATAGTCAAGTAAGCAAGAAAACACAGTTTAAACGTTTCAAGTAAAGCGGATTTTCAATAATTAGCTCAAGTACACGCTCGTCGCCTCGCATACAAGGAATTTAAAACATCAAACAACATATCCTAAGGGGAGAGGTCCCCCACACAAAGTTAGGCAAGCCACTTACCTCGAACCGGTACAAAATCAACTAAAAAACCACGCCTTTGCCACGAGTATCCGACTTCGAATGGCCCAAATCTATTTAATTCAATTACATAACGTAAATAACATCGCGAGCAACTTATTTCATTATTAAAATTAAAGCTAAGGCGCGAAAATAGGTAAAATAACCAAAATTCCCCTCTGGCCAATATCTCGGAATCGAATAATTTTACATTTTCAGAACCCTCGTACTCTCACGAGTCTAATCGTACAAAAATCTCCCAAATTGGAGGTCAAATTCCCCCTCAATACCCCATAACTAAGTCTAAAAAGTTTACCACAATTTCATCCAAAATCCAAAATTAAAGGTTGAATTCGAGATTTGATTGGTGGGTTTCAATCCTAGAAGAGTATAGAATCGTTACCCAACGATTTCCTTTGACAAATCTTCAAAATCTCCCTCAAATCCGAGCTCCAAACCTTGAGTTTTGATAAAAATGACAAAACCTCATTTTTGAAATGTTATGTACTGTCCATGACATTTGTTCATCGCGAACGCGGAGAGGAGCTCGCGTTCGCGTAGAGGAAAATTTTAAGTGACTAAGAATGATCTTCGCGATCATGAAGGTAGAGGTGCGAACACGAAGGCCTGGGGTTGGAACCTACGCGAACGCGATGCGTAGAAGGGAAAAAAAAGGGTACAGAAGTTGACCTACGCGAACGTGTTGTCTGGGATGCGAACGTGGAAGAGGGGAAGGCTGGGCTACGTGAACGCGGTGGCTTCTTTGCGAACGCAAAGAAGGAAAGCAGACCAGCAAATCTTTTGCACCAAATTCCAAACTCCAATTGCTCCGTTGAGCATCCGAAATACATCCGAGGCCCTCAGGGCCTCAACCAAACTTATGGACATATCCCATTACATCATTCAAACTTGTACCAAACCTTAAACCACCTAAAACAAAGCCGGAAACTCGAATTAACCAAAGATTTGAACCTAAGAACTTCAAAACTCAACCAAACTCGCTTTTGATAAAAAACCTAACCAAATCACGTCCGATTAACCTGAAATTTTTCACACACGTCCCAAATGACACAACGGTGCTACAGAAACTTTCGGAATCCCATTGTGACCCTCGGATCAAAAATTTACTATTGGACCGAAAACTTCAAAATTTCAACTTTCGGCATTTCTAACCTAAATGAGCTACGAACATCCTAAACACATTCTGGACATGCTCCCAACCCCAAAATCACCTAACGAAGCTATCGGAACACCGAACTTCAATTTTGGGTCCGTCTTCACACTGTACCAATCGCGGATCACTTTCCAATACATAAGCTCTCATTTAGGGACTAAGTGTCCCAAAATACTCTGAATCCTAACGCCGAACGTCCCGGTAAACCAAAATAGCAGAAATGAACATAGGGGAAGCAGTTAATAGGGTAACGGGGCATAAATTCTAAAATGACCGACCGGGTCGTTACACGCCCGGACTGCGCACACAAATCAATGTTAAATGAGATTTTCAAGGCCTCAGAACACATAATTTTATTTTACAACAAGTGATGACCTTTTGGTTCATCACATAGGATATACCTCTCTACCAACCTTACTGTGACGTGCATTAATATAACAGCTTGTTTGGATGGTTGAAACATATTATTTCATATTGTATTGTATTGTATTGTATTGTACTTTATTATATCGTTTCATGAATACAGTATCTGGATGGATTGTGTCATTTTGCCGTCGCTTCATGGTATCACGCACTAGTAATATGCTGAATAAACTTGTAATATTATAAAAAGAATTATGATACGATATATAAGAAAGATAGGGTAAATAATAAAATAAAATTATTCAATAATAATGAAGGGTCAGATTGAGAGAAAAAAATAAGGTAACGATGTGATCATACCAAATCGGTCATTACATAAAGTGGTACATTTCATTAATATAACGGCGGATTTAATCGTATGATACAATAAAATTTAAGTAACAATCAAAACAAATATTGTATTTAAAGTAAGTGACGTATTTTACCTCATAAATTAGAGATAATGTGAATACAAATAATAATAATAACTATGGAGAAGGGTCACATATGCCCCTAAACTATAGGTTTTGGATCAATAATGTCCTCAATCCACCTATTGGGCCAAATATGTCCTTCCATTAATGTTTTTGGCTCACAAATGCCATTTGAGTTAACGGAGGGCACGTGTCATCGTCCTGTTAGTCCATTATAAATATTTCTTAATTACTTAAAAAGACCCATTATTCATATCCGAAAAATAATTTTCTAAAGTAATTTTCCAAATACTTTTTTTACCAAAAACTAAAGAAAAGAAGGAAGTTTTTCCCACTTTTTACAAAAAGAGAGATTTTTTACTAAAATAATATTTTTGTAAAAAAACAAAAATAAAATCTAAAAAGCAATTTTATAAAGCAATAGTTTTGTAAAAATTGAAAACAAAAAGTAGATATTTTTGCTAAAATTTCTAATATTTTTCAATTTTTACAAAAGTCCCATTTTTTTAGCTTTTTTTTCTTCAAAAAACTGAAAAAAAATTCCAGCCCATACCAATAACTGACTCTGTCGGCAAAGTCCTAGATTTGAGTATCAATTAATTTTCTAAAGTTTTTTTATTTAGGAAAAAAACTTGATATGGGCTGGAAATTTTTTTCAGTTTTTTTTTTCTGAAAAAAAAGAAAGCAGGAAAAAAATGGGAATTGTGTAAAAACGGGAAAAAAGTTCGAAATTTTAGCAAAAAACATCTATTTTTTTCAGTTTTTAAAAAAATATTGCTTTATAAAATTGCTTTTTAGATTTTATTTTTATTTTTATAAAAAAACATTGTTTTAGTAAAAAAAATCTCTTTTTTTGTAAAAAGTGGGAAAGAAATTCCTTTTTTTCTTCCATTTTTAGTAAAAGTAAGTTTTAGAAAAATTGCTTAAGAAAATTATTTTTTGGATATGAATAATGAGTCTTTTTAATTAATTAAGAAATATTTAGAATGGACCAATATGACGATGACACGTGTCCTCCATTAACTCAAATGGCATTTGTGAGCCAAAAATATTAATGGAAGGACATATTTGGCCAAATAGGTGGGTAGAGAGCATTATTGATCCAAAAAGTATAGTTTAGGGGCATATGTGACCCCTCTCCCTAATAACTAAGTAAATGTGCTTGTTCATCTTTCATATAGAGAAAGATATTCAATCATTTTGAATTTGAGATTGGTCACTTAACTATGTAGTTTAATATTATTATATTTATCTAAATTTTATAAAATAATATAAAATACACGTACTGTTATAAATACACTTCTATTTAAGGTGAATGTCTTTAATTAGAGAGATTCTAGAGTTCTATTCTTGGTAGATAAATCATCCTCCTCCCTATAGATAGAGGTGCCCTCTACCATTGTAAATCATCCCTAACAATCTCTAAGTATCAATAAGAATACTTCTCTCTCTCTATTCTCTCTATTGCTCTTGTTCTTGCATTATTGTTCTTGTCTTTATATTATTTCATAACACGTTATCAGCACGAGACTCTACCGTATCAAGAACCATTCTCGAAAAATCTAAGGTATTTTCCTCTTCCTAATTTAATTTTCGATTATGTCTGACATTACGAAAAGAAAGTTCGTTGCCCTTGAAATTTCGGGCAAGAACTATATGACATGGGTGTTGGATGCTGAAATCCACTTAGATGCTATGGGTCTCGGACACACCATCAAAGATAGAGAAAAAGCATCCACCCAAGAATGTGCGAAGGCCTTGATTTTCTTGCGCCATCACCTTGATGAAGGTTTGAAGATTGAATATCTCACCGTCAAGGATCCACTCATCTTGTGAAACGGCTTAAAGGAGAGATATGACAACCTGAAGTTGGTCACTCTGCCACAAGCACGATATGATTGGGCTCATCTGAGGCTCCAGGAATTTAAGTCCGTTTCTGAATATAATTCTGCAATGTTCAGAATTACTTCTAAATTGAAGCTATGCGGGGATAATATCTCCGATTATGATATGCTTGAGAAAACGTTTACAACGTTTCATGCCTCCAATATAGTACTGCAACAACAGTACAGAGAGAAAGGCTTTACAAAGTACTCTGAACTGATTTCTCTTCTACTAGTGGCTGAGCGAAATAATGACCTGCTCATGAGAAATCATGAAAATCGACCCACTGGGTCTACACCACTGCCTGAAGCAGATAAGGTGCACTCTCATTATGCCAAACATGAAAAGGACCATGGTCATGGTCGTAAACGGGGTCATAGCCAGGGACGTAGACAAGGAAGAAATTCCAATGAAGTCCGTCAACCCCCAAGGAGAGATAACCGCCGAAAGCAGAAACGGGGTCATGAAGATCCTAAGGCAAATGGTTCAGAAACTATATGTTATCGTTGCGGTGGGAAAGGCCACTGGTCAAAGACTTGCCGTATACCAAGACACTTGGTTGACCTTTATCAAGCATCTCGAAAGAGAAAAGGCCCTGAAACAAATTTTGTCTATGACGACAATGAGGACATCACCCACCTGGATGTGGCAGACTTCTTTGAGCAACCCGAGGGGAAAATAGACCACCTAATCGGTGATGGGTCCGTGATGAAAGAAGATGGAGTTATTTGATTTTGTTCTACTTATTTGTATTAGTTAGTGAATAAACTAATAGTCATTAGTATTAGCTCGTATTAGTTAGTTCATGATATAATGTTAGTATTAGTTCTTTAGAATGTATCAATATGCTCAAATATCAATAATATTTTTACTTTCCAGTAGAGGTAATCGACTAACCTGAAAAACTAGTCGGTTATCTCATATTTCGCATAAAAACTGCAAAACAATCGATTGTCAATGATCAACAATCGATTGTCTTTAAAACAGTGTAATCTGGAATTTTTCAAAAATCATCCACAATCGATTGTCTATGTCTAACAATCGATTGTCGTTAGACAGTGTAATCTGGAATTTTTCAAAAATCATCCACAATCGATTGTCTATGTCTAACAATCGATTGTCGTTAGACAGTGTAATCTGGAATTTTTCAAAATAGCCAACAATCGATTGTCTATATTTAACAATCGATTGTCTTAAAACAGTGTGATCTGGAATTTTTCAAAAATTGTCAACAATCGATTGTCTATGTTTAACAATCGATTGTCAATGCTCAACAATCGATTGTGTGTGTTTAACAATCGATTGTTTTATGAAAATGCTTAAACTGAAATTTTCAAACTGCATAGTAATCGATTATGGAAAACATATGATCGACTATCTGATTTATTTAGTCAACTGACATCAGCAGATTTTGAAAATATTATGTGACACAAACGAATTGAACTTGTTTATTCTTTTGTTCGTGTATTTCTTTTGTATGTCAAACCATGGGAATTAAATTGATTGAAGGCTCCTGAAGAGCAACTGTAACTCTGCCCAAAGGCACGATGTTTATCATAGAGAATGCAATGTTCTCCTCCAAGTCTAAGAAGAACTTGTTGAGTTTTAATGATATCAATCGCAATGTTCTCCTCCAAGTCTAAAAGGAACTTGTTGAGTTTTAAAGATATCATTCAAATGGATATTATATTGAGACAATAGATGAGAATAATCTTAAATTCTTCATGAAAACGAGGCTGCCCATTTCGGTTTGGGTTCACGCCATTTTGCATGCAGCAATGCTAGTTCGTCGGCTGCCCACTTTGGTTTGGGGTCACGCCATTTTGCATGCAGCAATACTAGTTCATCTGCTGCCCACTTCGGTTTGGGGACACGCCATTTTGCATACAGCAATGCTAGTTCGTCTCTGACTGACGAATTGACACAAATATTTCCCGTTGCAATTGGTTTTGGGTCATGGACCCAATATATCCCATTTAAGAATCTTTGGATGCGCAGTATATGTGCCTGTAGCACCGCCATCCCGCACCAAAATGGGTCTGCAAAGAAGGTTAGGAATATGTGTTGAGGTTGAATCGCCCTCCATTATTCGCTACCTCGAAACATTGACAGGAGATTTGTTCACTGCACGATTTGCAGACTGTCAATTCGATGAGACACTTTTCCCAAAATTAGGGGGAGAAGTTGGTGAAACCAAACGGGAAATTTTGTGGAAAAATGCATCATTATCTCATCTTGATCCACATACCTCTATTTGTGAAAGAGGCACAAAAGATTATCCATTTGCAAAGAATAGCAAATCAAATGCCTGACGCATTTATAGATTTGAAAAGGATAACAAAATCACATATCCCCGAAGTGAATGTGACAACATCTGATTCACGAATACATATTCATTATTGGAAGAATATGAACATGAAATTGGTATTAAATATACCACACTCACCCCTAGAAGGAGGATTGAGATGATATATGGCATGAATGATCGTTGATCACGTACCTATTGTACGCCAAAGTATTTTGGAAATATGACTATTAAAGGACAACGATAATGCAAGAAACATATCTTGCATATAAGTTTGACATGACCATAATGGTATAACTTTCTCTTTAAGAAAGATATTCACCACATGGATGTTGATGAATCTGTGGTAGTACAAAATTATTTGAGAGCTCTAGAAGAGCCAATTATTACTATGTTGGAGAAACACAATTGAGTATTGTGTTGTAGTAAGTCTCAAAGAAACTTATTCAGTTTCCAAAGTACACGCGAAAGCGATTGATTATATTGAGACTATAAATAAAGGAAGGCTTTGATATCTCCTATTACTACAACTTGTAGCGGGGTAATTTGTATATGAAAAGCTACCCGCTTTGTTCTCCAGTTTGTACTACACAAACGAAAGAATGCCACAATAAAGTGGATATCTATTGGTATAAAACCCATGTCATAATAAACCTGAAGTTTATTGATAAGTGCACATGTCATGGTGTAAATTTGAAGTTTACCAATATTGATAATTTATTCAGTTGGCATTCGTGTTAGCCATCTCATTTTAAGTATGATGTGCAATTCACATAGGTGAATATTAAAGAACTAGAAAGTTCTTTACGAATTCTCTTGTATCACTTGTTCTCATTAATGAACTGACAAACTAAAGAGTTCGGGTTGAAGCCCATAAATTCTGGAAATATCAAAGGTGAATATGGGCCCATTCACCTGCCATGTATACCACATATGATGCATCTATGAAATGGTTACATGCGCAATTGTTATTAACCCGCAGCCTGGCCGGTGCTTGCGAGGTAAATTGCTCAGTAATCTAACTTCGAGCATAATTTCCAGATTCTCTACTCAAGATAGTTCATCTTGATAAGTTGGTTTATATCAAAGTTGGTTTAGCAAGATAATTATTGAGTGCTTCCACTTAATAGCTAAACTGTTTCTTATGAGAATAAAGTTATATATATCAGTTTGATATACGTTGTATACGAGAGTATATTATATTCTCCCCTCACAAGTGCTTCAGGGTCAGGAACCAAATAATTTCATCTTATTATTAATGTGCCGTGTATATTGACATGATAATGCACAAAGATGATTTCCCAAAATTGAGGAAACAAGTTAGCTTTACTAACATGAGGGGGAGACATGATAAACGCTTGAGAAGAGGTTACATGGGATGAATTATCATTGGTATATGTAAATCCCCAAATATCATGATATGAACCTGAAGTTCATAAAAGGATAATTCAATTGCAACATATTGCAAAGCATGCTATACGCATTTGCTGACCCAAAGAATGTAACTATATTCTCACTACAAAAGTCCTTGAAGGACAAAGTCTTGGATACGCTTGAAGTGTATAGACAAATACTTGATTCCATGTGAAAGACATGTAGATTTGGACATGTAGTTCAAATACTTGAGAGTATAAAAGTCAAAGGTATGTATAATCAGTTTTCGATATCTTATTTGTTTAGCATGACATGAAAACTTGATATGCAGCTAAAGTCTATTATATGGCTTATATGACTTAACTTGAAAGATATAAGTTGCTTGAAGCATATGCAATTCTTGGTCCTGAAGTACCACATCCTAAGTACAATTTGTGTACGTATGTATCTTGCTATAACTATAAGCATGATGGCATTGAGAATGCATCTATGGAGATATTGAAGAGTTATTCCACGACATTATATGAAGATGTTCATATCTATCAAGAATGATGATTTTAAGGTGCGGAATATTTGTTCAAGTCAATATGGTTGATTTATTTATCAAATCTCTACCAAAGATCGTTTTGAAGATGATGCACAAGATTGGAATGCAAATGCTCAAGGATATAAATTGATGTTCTTATTAGGGGGAGTTAATGCGCGTTGCACTCTTTTTCCCTTACAAGGTTTTGTCCCACTGGGTTTTCCTTGCGAGGTTTTTAACGAGGCAACCAATAGGCGCATATTCAAACATGTGTACTCTTTTTCCTTTCTTTAATTTTTCCCATTGGGTTTTGGTTTTAAGGTTTTAACGAGGCACATCATTGAATAGACATTCAAGGGGGAGTGTTATAAATACACTTCTATTTAAGGTGAATGTCTTTAATTAGAGAGATTCTAGAGTTCTATTCTTGGTAGATAAATCATCCTCCTCCCTATAAATAGAGGTGCCCTCTACCATTGTAAATCATCCCTAACAATCTCTAAGTATCAATAAGAATACTTCTCTCTCTCTATTCTCTCTATTGCTCTTGTTCTTGCATTATTGTTCTTGTCTTTATATTATTTCATAACACGTACAATGTTCTTGAAACTAGTCATACTAAACATGGGAAGCTCCTACCTTCTAAGTTGGATTATGATTTTGCCCATGTTATAAATTAATTTTAAGTAAAATATAATAAAATATTAAATATTTTATATAATAAATATGAAATAGTAATATTATAACTATATGAAGATTAATCATGTTTTATTGCATTGTGTAATCACTTAAGATGCAATACATAATTATTAGTTCTTTGAGAAATCGTTCGTATACTCTTTGTAGATATTTGCATCTATTATTTTTAAACAACTTTTATATATTTGAACAGTTTATATCAAGTTCTTGTAAGCGCGAGACAATATCCATCATTTTAACCTCAACAAACATGTTATTTTATGGCGACATCATTAATCATGCATTAACAGAAACTTGTATTTATTTTTTTCATGCGTAATAATTTATTTAAAGTTTTGTTTTAATAAATTGATAATTTTACAATGTCGTACCCTACAAGTTTTTACATATACGTGTAACGCACGTGCTAAAAAATAGTATGCTTTTAATACGACTTTACTATTTCCTACTTATGACGAATTTTATATGGGACGAACACCTCCAATACATCAACTATTCAAGTTGTTTGCTATTTGTCCTGAAATTTCATTATCTAGCAAAAGGACACACAAATCTAGAATTTTAAATCGCGAATGTGACTGTAACCACAGTCACTATTACTTTGTGTTTAAACAAGTCAACTCATATTCTTCTGTCAAAATTAGGCAAAATTATTCATAATCGAATCAAACAATGGATAATTGTACATGCAATTTATTATTTTTATAGATCGATTAAATTTTTTAATATCAGTAATATAATTATTAATTATCTCTATCACGATTAACTATAATTTTTTTCCAAAGTGAACACCATGAAACTAATGATGATTACTACACATCTTAAAGGAGACATATGTTGGTCAAATGTTTGTACAACTTTTATAAAATACTACGTACGTGATCGTAAAAAAAGGAGGCTACAGTTTCTTAAAGACTAGATGCAAACTTTAATATATGAAGTATTTATAAACATAGATGACGTTACTCATATTCACATCTATAGTATGTGTGATTGAAATATCAAAAAATAAAATATCACACCGAATTTTTTATATATTAGGATTTAGAACTAAATAAGAAAAAAGTTATACCAATTCAATTGATCGTGTGTAACTATATACTATTGTACTTTCCTTTCAAATTTCAATTACATATGTTTTGATATTATCTATATAATTTAAAAGTTTATACTAAATTCATATGGAACACACGTGCAATGCACGTGTCTATAGACTAGTAATTATGAATACATACACATGATAGATAAAGTTTAGATTTTTCACGGTTTTTTCATAATTTTTTGGATTTTGCTTTAAAATTTAGGACATTTCCTTTACTATTAATGGCGTTTACCCCTGAAATGGATGCATGTAGTGCACGTTTATTTTTCTTATTAGAACACCTGAGAAATTAATCCTGCAAAGCAGACTTGGAATGAAATGTGATGAAACTAGACGTCTTGTTTGCTACGAAGAAGGAATTTCATATATTCCAAAGACTATAAATATGTGTGTATGTATTTGGTAGAAAGCACTCTATATTTGTTTACAAAAGAATTTCATATTTATTGTTTAGGGTTGTCGCAAATACAAGATACATTTTAATTCTATATAACTTTGGTCCTCTCCAGGTTCACTCATCAAAAGCCGATTTATGTAATAAAGTGCAGTAATTTTTTTAAAATAACAATCCATACAAAGAAAGAAAGAATTAATTATCTGCGTGGTTGGTAGTACCTTGGCGTTTTACAATCACAAAGGAAAAAATGCTAGATTTATCCTTCTACTTTAGTAAATTGTCCACGTTTATCCCTAGTTTTACTATCGACCCAAATACGTCCTTGCCGTATGTAATTAAATAATTTACATAATTAACTCTAAATCTCTATTCTTTTTATTTTACTTCTTTTTCTCTTTTTCTTTTACCTATCATCTTATCCCTTTCCCTCCACCAATTGTATTCTCATTTTTAGTGGTGGTGGGTGATTTTTGGTAGGTTGCAGGCGGATATAGTAGGAGAGAGAGAAAGAGAGAGAGATTGTTTTCTCGAGGTGAGCTGGCCATTTGCTCTCGCGGAGAGAAAATGATGGTGGCGGCAATGAAACAGTGAAAAAGAGAAAGAAAACTAAAACAAAGAAAATTAGGGTAAAAGCAAAAAATAGGGTTTACATATAGTTGCCACTATTCACTAGAAGACAAAATTCTATAACTAACTATGACGTGGACTGAAATTATCTAATTGGAATAAATTTATGGGCGTAATTACAATTTACAAAACTTACTACAGAAACTAAGGAGGGACCTAACTGCTCATCCCTATAACTTCTAAAAACCAGTCACCAACTGACTCTAACGCTACATACAACCCTTTGAGCTTCCCGTACCATCTTTGCAAGCTAGAGCCAATTATCAGTTGCATCAGTTCCCCCTCCTTAAGAACTTCCTTTTACTCAAGGAAGGAATGCAGGGAAGCGAGTCTTCAGTGATGAGCAGTCCTCCCAAGTAGCTCGATCAGGTGGTAGGTGATCTCATTGCACTAAAACCTGGGGCACAACGTTGTTTCCTTTTTGAATCATACGCCTTTCAAAAATCTTGTGGGGTTGTGGACAGTAGGGGCTTGAGAGCTTAACTATAAGGGGGTGAGAGGTTGTTTCTGGTAGCTCATGACATTTCTTGAGTTGAGAAACATGAAAATTTGGGTGCAACAGTAGTTGGGATGGAAGAGAGAGTTTGTGTGCCATGTTTCCGACCTTCTGCAGTATTTGATTAGGTCCATAGTATCTGGCAGATAACTTAGAGACTGTCCTCCTGACATGGTGACCTGCCTTTATGGTTGGATTTTAACATGCACCGAATCCCCTTATTCAAATTGGCTATCTGACAGGTGCTTGTTAGCTTGATTTACCATTATCCGTTGAGCTCTTTTGAGATGGTATTTCAAAAGTTGCACCTTGAACTTCCTAGTAAGTAAACTTCTGTCCACCTCCTCCATATAAGAATCTCTTGCAGCATAAGGTAGATGTAGTGGAGGAGGTTTTCCATATGGGGCTTCATATAATGTACATTGTATAGAGGAATGGGAAGTGGTATTGTACCACCACTCAGCTACTCCTAGGTAGTGCGTCCAGTACCTTTGTGAGTCTGAGCAAAAACATTTCAAGTAAGTTTTCACACGCCTATTGACTACCTCAGTTTGTCCATCTGTCTGAGGATGGTAAGTAGTTGAAGTGTTGAGGCTTACTGCTAATATACCAAACAATTCATGCCATAGCTTACTTGTAAAGATAGGGTTCCTATCACTTATGTTATCCTCTGGTAGACCATGTAGCTTATAAAGTTGTTCCATGAAGACCTTAGCTAGTTCATTGGCAAAATATGGATGGGACAACCTTGTAAAGTGAGCATATTTGGCAAGCCTATCAACCACCACCCAAATAATAGATTTCCCTTGGGATTTTGGCAATCCTTCAATGAAGTCCATACTTATACTGCTCCAAACTGACTCTAGTATTCTAAGAGGTTGTTATAGCCCAGGATAGGGAGAATTATCATACTTGTGCCTTTGACAAACATCATAATTTTTTACAACCCCTTGAATTTCTTCTTTCATTCCCTTCCAATAGAATAAGGAAGATACCCGCCTGTATGTATTGTCTATTCCTGAGTGTCCCCCAATGGTAGAGTTATGCCATAATTGCAAGATCTCCTTCCATAGTGTTGGGTCAGGGCCTACCGCTAGCTTGCCATTCTTTCTTAACTGCTGATGTATGAAGGTGTACCCTGCTTCATTAGGTTCCTTGTTCTTGAGAGTTGGAATTATGGCTTTCAGTTCTTCATCTAGGTCCTAACTTTTCATAATAGTCTCTAGTAAATTGGACCTCACAGTGGATAGGGTGTCATAGAGGAAAACTCCACTAGTGGATGTCTAGAAAGTGCATCTGCAACCTTATTATCCTTTCCCTTTTTATATTCAATCTCAAAGTCATACTGCATTATTTTTGTTATCCATTTCAATTGGTTTTATATGAATAACTCCTACTCTAATAAGAACTTAAGAGCCTTTTGGTCTATTTTAACAATAAATGGTTTCACTGTCAAGTACTGAGACCATTTATTGACTTCTATGACTAAAGCCATCAACTCTTTTCCATAAACTGATAGTGCTTAGTGTTGAGTTGATAGTCACTTGCTAAGGTAAGCATGGCCCAGCTCTAATGCCTACATTGCAGGCATCAGTTTCTACCACAAAATCAAGGAAAAGTTTGGTAGGGCAAGCACTAGAGCAGTATTTAAGGCCACCTTCAGCTTGTCAAAAGCTTTCTCAGCTTTTATATTCCAACAAAAACTATCCTTATTGATAATATCAATGAGGGGTTTACTGATCATACCATACCCCTGTATAAATCTCCTATAATATCCAGCAAGCCCCAAGAACCCTCTAAGATATGTGTTTGTATTTGGTTCTGGCCAAGATTCCACGGCTTCTATCTTTCTAGAATCAGTCGAGGCTCCGTGTGAAGATATGTAATGCCCAAGTATTCCACTCTTTTTGTAGCAAACACACACTTGCTCCTCGTTGCCAAGAGTTTATGTTGCACCAAAAGATCAAAAGAAATTTTGAGATGCTTAACATGATCTTCCAAACTCTTGCTACAAATTAGGATGTCATCAAAAAATACCAAAACGAACTTCCTTAAGTATGCCTAGAAGATGTGATTCATCATGCATTAGAAACTGGAAGGGGCATTGGTTGGCCAAAGGGGATAACCAAGTATTCATAATGTCCGGAGTGGGTCTTAAATGCAGTTTTAGGAACATCTGCACGAGCCATTATAATTTGGCGGTAACCCGCCCTTAGGTCCACCTTAGAGTAAATTTGAGAACCTCCTAACTCATCCAACAACTCCTCAATTATAGGAATTGGAAATTTGTCCTTGACAGTCATTTTGTTTAAGGGTCTGTAATCCACACACATTCTCCAGGTTCCATCCTCCTTTCCTACCAACACTAGAGGTGATGCATAAGGGATGCAACTAGGTTGATTAATTCCTTGCACTAACATTTCTTGTGCCTTCTTTTCTATGACAACTTTATGCACTGGTGAGTACCTATAGGGTCTGGCATTGATTAGGGATGTACCCTCCAACAAGGGTATGTGATTGTCAAACACACCTCTGAAGGGGGTAGCTGAGTTAGTTCTCCAAACACATTTCCATAATGCTTAAGGACTTCACTGATATCCCTTGGTACTTCAACTCCTTCCACTCCAGTAAACCCCAGTTCTTCTTCTTTGACATTTCTTACCTTTACCATAAATAACCTTAGGTTACTTCTATCAACCTTCTCCATGGTTTAGATTGGACAACCTTGAATTTAGGTTGGATCCCTTGTAAGTCAATAGCTTACCTTCATGCTCAAATTCCACGATCAACTTTTTAAAATTGAACTTAATATCCTCTAAGGGATATAACCACTGGATTCCCAACACAATATCACTATTACTAACACGGAATACTAGGAAATTTCCCAAAAACATCGTACCCTGCATGAGCCTTTTGAATCTCTTACATAAGGCTGTGCTGAGTAACGGTTCCGAACCGGAACCGTGACCGGAACCGCGGTTCTGGCGGTTTCGCGGTTCTAAACGGTTCCGGTTATACGGTTCCGGTCCGGTTCCACCCTTTAGAACCGTGGAACCGGAACCGAACCGGTTCCGGCGGTTCTAAACGGTTCCAAACGGTTCAGATATTTAAAAAAAAAATTTTTTTTAAATTTGGACCGTTGGCGGAACCGTTTAGAACCACCGGAACCGGTCCGGTTCCGGTTCCGGTTCTATCCGGTTCCCAACGGCCATATTTTTAAAAAAAAAAATTTTTTTTTGGTAAATTCTGAAAATCAGAACGTTGGTATTGCAGAAATAGCCCTTTGGCATTTTTAAAATTTAGCCATTTGACCCCTCAAATTTAATTTAACCCCAAACTTTATATAATTACACAATTTCCCGTTTCTCAACTATAAATACCCCCTCATTCTTTCATTTTAATTCACCAATTCATTAATCTTACTCAATCTCTCTCAAGCTCTCTTTCAATCTTTCTGTGCAAGTGCTTAATTTTTGTTGC
This sequence comes from Nicotiana benthamiana, assembly GCA_034376525.1. Classification (NCBI taxonomy): domain Eukaryota; kingdom Viridiplantae; phylum Streptophyta; class Magnoliopsida; order Solanales; family Solanaceae; genus Nicotiana; species Nicotiana benthamiana. Next base: position 49,492,232 of record CM067323.1, read on the forward strand.
AAATTCGTGAAACATTGTGAAGTTGTTGAATTGAAGTTTTCAAGTGTTCAATTACAACAATTTTCAATTTTCAAGAAGTTGTTCGTCAATCTGGTAAACTCGTTTCAACTCTTACGTGCTAAGAATATTTGTTGTGTGTTGTTATTTTCCTTAATTATAATTAGTATGGCATTTTCATTGAAAAAAATGTTCGGAAAAGGTACATCTAAATCCGGTGAAAGTAGTCGCCAAAATCCTACCCCTCCCCCGGCTCCCCGACCTAGAAAAGATAAACAAGTTCAAACTAGTAGCCAACCTAGAAATACTAATGAAAACTTAGGAATACTTGATAGTGATCACCCGTGTTTTCAATTTAGCGATGTTAATTTTCTACATGATATAGCTGTCGGTGATAGAATAGATGATGATATTATGAATTTGCTTTATCCTAATGCACCAATATCAGAGGGAAATAAGGGTGATGATGATGACGAAACCCAACCTCCGGTAGATTTAGATGATACACCTACTAGTCCTGCTCCTAATGACCCAGAACACCCACCCGTACAAACTCCCACTTTTAGTGGACAACCTCGGAAACGTACAGAAACTTCATTAGTTTGGCATTTTTTTATTCAACTAAGAGATAAAGATAGGGCTAAATGTAAAACTTGTGGCAAAGAACTTGTTCATAGGTATACGGGTGATCGTAGCGGAACAGGAAGTTTAGTTAAACATATATATATACATCCTAGCGATAAGGCTAGATATTTTCAGATGAAAGCGGAACAAGAGGGGAAGTCATGTCCTGATACTGCAATTAACCAAAGTACTGGTTCTAACATGGTTCAACCAGGAATAAACACTGTCACCGGAGGTATATTGTACTACGATCCTAATAAGGATCGTGAAGAATTAGCTAAAATGATTACTGTTATGTGTTTACCTTATTCTTTTGCTTCTAATCCTGCTTGGATTCAATATATTAGACGAGTATTTAATCCTACATATAAAGGTTGGCCTCACGCCACAGTTAAGGCCGACATTTATAAATATAAGCATGAATATGAACAGTACTTGCGCTATTTATTTACTCATATAAGTAATCGTATGTCTATTACAACTGATATTGGTAGAAGTGGAAATGATTGTGATTATCTAACCGTGACCAGTCATTGGATAGACGAAGACTGGACCATGCAAAAACGCATTATAGCATATAGAATAATTAATTCACGGCACACAGGTAAGTTTATTGCTAGCACTGTTTCTGATGTTTGTAGATATTTTTGTTTTAGTGATAGAATAATGTCAATTTCCATGGATAACGCTAGTAGCAACACAACTGCAATAGGTATTTTAACTAGAAAACTTAATCCTGCTTTTACAAATATTTTCCATGTTAGATGTATATGCCATATTTATCATTTAATTGTTGGAGATGGTATGAGAATTTTAAACATAGAAATTGAAAAAGTTAAATTCGCTCTTAATTGGCTTTTTTATTCAAACCGTAGAAGTAGACTTAGAGAATATTATAAAAAATATGACGAAAGTGGCCTTAGAGAAAGAAAGGTTCCTAAACCTTGTCCGACTAGGTGGAACTACATGTATGAAAGCTTAGTAGTGGCGTACGAATATAGAAACCCAATAACCGCTACTTATAATTCTAGGGATTGTGAGGATGAAGATAATGATATGCTAACTAATCAAGATTGGAATAACGTTAAGATTCTTTTAGAACATTTTAGTGTGGCTACAACTGCTTTATCTGGCCAATATTATCCTACAATTTCAAACTGTTTAGTATATATTGCCGCACTTGCTAATTTATTTGCTGATTTTAACGAGGGAGGGGAAATTTATGAAAATGCAATATTTGAAATGAAAAAGAAATTTAAAAAATATTTTTTTCCAATCCCTCCTATTTTTGGTGTGGCTGCTTTGTTAAACCCTACTATGAAAGCAGGAGGTCCTAACTTTTGGTATAATAGTATTTATCAATGTTTAGATCTTTCACCAGAAGAAATGGCTACACTATCTGATGCGAAAGCATCAATTACAGTGAATGCTCAAACTGTTTATAATGCTTATAAACAGGCCTTAGAGCATGCTAGGCCTAATATTCCAACTCCTACTTCGTCCACGTCACAATCGTCTAAAAGAGTTGCTGGCTTAACAGCTCTTAAATCGTGGACGGAGTTCAGGGGTACTCAAGGTGAGAATTTAGATGATATTTCCCATCTAAACGAACTTCAAGTTTATTTGTCGCAGGGGCTAGAGAAAGATAATCCAGACGGATCTTTCGACCTTTTGGATTGGTGGAAGACAAGGGAAAAGCATTTTCCCGTTCTTGCAAGGATGGCTCGGGATGTTCTGTCCATTCAAGCGTCAACTGTTGCATCGGAGAGCGTATTTAGTCAAGCCAGACTACAAATAGGAGATCATAGAGCGTCGATGCGGGACAGCTTGGAAAAATCAGTGCTCTTCTGAGATTGGATCCGCTCTGAAAGAAGAAACTTTGGGCTAGCTGAATCTCAACCCGAAATAGATGAGTGCTATGAAGAAATGCTTGCAGAACTTGCTCAAGAATCATCTTCACCCGGAAGTGGTGATGAACAAGCTTCATTTCCACCACCGCCAACACAACCACCTCCAAACCTTGAAGGTTTTATGAGATTTGTTAGAAATAATACATAAATTATGATGTAACTTGTACATTGGCATGTCTTCTTTTAGTTTTTTTTCCTTTTAATGGTGGTATTAATACCATGTTGTGCTCATTCCATTGGGGGAAGGAAGACTAAGAAAGATATGCCATTTTGGTCAATAAATATGCTTTTTATCATATACTTGAATATATTTGTCTCAATATTTCTTTGTCTTTACTTCTATATCAATCCTTGAATATAAAATATTTATATAACATATAATATATAACATACAACACATAATACTATTAATATTAACTACTACACAATATATATTATTTATGTACAATATATACTACTTTACTACAACATATACTACTTATATACAAAATATACACTACTTATTTTGAATATATACTAATTTCCAAACACAATATATGCTATAGTAAGAACATAGTACACCATATAAAAATATATTCTACAATATACTAATCACTACTATACAAGATATTTATTTTTAAAAAAAAAGGTCGGAACCGCGGGGAACCGCCTGGAACCGCTAGACCCGCGGTTCCGGAACCGCCAGAACCGGAACCGCCAGAACCGGGAACCGCCAGAACCGGAACCGTTTATCCAAATAGACCCAGAACCGGAACCGGATACAGCCTTACTCTTACATAGTTTCTCTGTATGAACCTCCCTTCCATCAGCTACCTGCACCAGCTGTGGCTTGAAGTTACTGACGTTGCTACCTAATTTTCTACAATGTCATCATCAATGAAGTTGTGAGTAGATCCACAATCAATAAAAATATCCAATGGCTTCTGTTCAGTGAAACCCCTAAGCCCGAGTGTTTGAAATCTTGGTGTACCATTAAGTGCTTGCAGGGATATGGCACAATTTTCAGGAATCTCTTTTCCCCTTCTTGTTCTTCTTCAGGCTCTAAGGGTTCCTCTTGCTCCCCTTCCTCATCAACCAGTTCCTCTATAGGTCCTAATTCCAAAGAGTAGATGTGTCTTTTGGCTTTACATTTATGTCCAAGAGCAAATTTCTCATCACAAAAGAAGCATAACCTCCTTCCCATTTTTTCATCCATCTCTGTCGGAGTCAGTCTCCTCATTCTATTATTATCCATCTTGGCAATAGGTTGTCTTTTGATTCCTGATGAGTTGTCTTTTTGCCAATGACCAAGACTGGCTCCACTGGATCCTCTACTTATTCTGAATTCAAACTTCTGATTGTCTTACTTTGAGCAGCAAATTTTTCTTCCTGCAACCTAACTAAATAGTAAGCCTGGGGAAGGTACTAAGTTCTTGTTTAAGATTGTTGAGGAAGATACTGATTGCATGTCCTCTTGCTATGTCCAACTTGTTCATTACACTATTGAAGGCTTGTTGGTACTCCTTCACAGTTCCAGTGTTCTTCACATTCATTATCTCAATAATTGGGTCGGTGTATTCTGTCCCAAAACTGTCACATAATGCCTAGATATACTCAGTCCAAGTGGGAAGGGGCATCTGACCTCTGCTCCTCATGTACCCAAAATGCCACTGTAAGGCATCACCCTCCAAATGCAAGGACACTATTTTCAACTTCTGTTGTATGGTAATCTCTTCCTCAGAAAAGAACTGCTCCACCTTATACATCCATGTCCTTAGATCCTCACCACTGAACCTTGGGAATTCTGCTTTGGTATATTTGGTAAAAGGAAGATTTGGAATAGTAGGGTTTGATTGGTGATTTGCAGTTTGCCTGTGTCACGACCAAAATTTTACACATTCGGGGGTCGTGATAGCGACTATTAATGAGATTTAGGCAAGCCAACTTAATTACTTTTTCATTAACAACATTCCTCTTTTCAACAGTTAGCAACATAAATATAAAAGCAATGGGTAAGCGGAAGACTTAACATAATAAAAACTGAATAATACTGCGGAAGTTCAACATAATCCTCTACCCAAAACCTGGTGTCACAAAACTCACAGACTACTAAGAATACTAAATACAATCGTTTGAAAGGAAATGTAAACTGTTCGTCTCGAAATACATGAGATGAGAGGCAGAAATAATAGATAGATGAGACTCCGAGTCTACGGACGTTTGCAAGGCTACCTTGATGTCTCTGAACTGAAGGCAGGCTCCCGATCTAAAGCTATTGCTCAAATGCTGCTCCAACGCCTGGATCTATGCAAAAAAAGCACAGAGTGTAGCATCAGCATAACTGACCTCATGTACTGGTAAGTGTCTAGACTAACCCCGACGAGGTAGAGACGAGGCTAAGAACAGACTCTAGATAAACCTATGCAGTTATATAATATAAGCAAAAGAAATAACATGAAATAAACAAGTAAAACTGGGGAGGAAAAACATGCTCTGGGTAGCAAAATAATCATAGGTTCTCAGAACTGACAATGGAACCAACTAAAAAATTACTAACACAAATAGGAATGGATAAAACATTACTTTTATTGCTCATCTCGTTACATGCGTGCAACTCGATCCCATTTCTCAATATTTCGTGGTAGGCATACCACCCGCTCCCGTTTCATTATAACTTTTGAGGGGTGTACCGCCCGCTCCTATCTCTTTATATATCTTGTGTAGGTGTACCACCCGCTCCCTTCTCCATATCTTGTGGTAGGTGTACCACCCGTTCCCTTTTCAATATCTCTTGTGGTAGGCATACCACCCGCTCCCTTTTCAGTATCTCTTGTGATAGGCATACCACCCGCTCCCTTTTCTTTCAACACAATACACAATATAATCCCGACAAGGGAAACAACAACAACAAATCAAATGTCTCATAAGGGAGAGTCAGCTATAACCAATCTTATTAATTTTCTACTTGACACAGTAAAAACCAATACTTAATATTAAGGTTCATCAATCAATCTCTCATGGAATCAGTTAAGACTTCACAATTATCAGTTTAAGACCAACGGTCATGTTTGACACCAACATATGGATACTCTTCATCATGCCCATACGTCGTACTCAACACCAAACAAGTAGCAAATATGACTCAACTCTTAATCTCTCAAGCTAAAGTTACACCAAACACTTACCTAGATGCTCTAAACTCAACTCAAGCCTCAAGTACAGCTTTACCTCTTGATTCCACCACCATCCCGCTCGAATCTAGTCACAAGTTGTTTTATTACATTAATAAATGCTAAATGAGTCAACCCCAATACATGAAAATAAGTTTTAGAAGGTGTTTACCCAAAAGGTCAAAAATGCCCCAGGGCCCACGTGGTCGAAACTCGAGGTTTGGACCAAAACTCGGTTACCCATTCTCTGACGAATCCAAATATGTGATTTGTTTTGAAATCGGACCTCAAATTGAGGTCCGACATCCCAAATTTTTAGAAAACCTAGGTTCTACCCAAAACCCCCAATTTCCCCATGAAAATCTTTGTTTCAAAGTTGAATCATGTTAAAAGATGTTAAGGAATGAAGAAAATAAGCTAGAAATCACTTACCAATTGTTTTGGAGAAGAAGTGTTGTTTGGAAAATCGCCTCTTATGTTTTGAGGTTTTGGAAAGTGTAAAAATAACTTAAATTCACGTGTATTTATACCCCTCTTAAGCTCCCCGTGCGGACCGCGCAAAAAGGACTGCGGAAGTACAGGCCTCCCTAAAGACCTGTGGATCTTAACTTAGTGCAGACCGCACTAAGTCGACCATGGCCGCACAGCACCAACCGCGGACGCTCAAAGGCGACCGCGGCCACACATGTTTTCACGCGGACCGCGCGAGAGGGTTCAGAGACCTGCAACATTTTCATGAACCTGCAACATCTGATCTTTTAAGCCTAAGGCATCCCGGAACCTACTCGAAAACTCACTCGAGCCCTCGAGGCTCCAAACCAATCATGCACACATTCTCAAAAACACCCTACGAACTTACTCGTGCAATCAAATCGCCAAACTAACATCATATGCATCAATTCGAGTCTCAATACTCATGATTTCTTCCAAATTTTTCATAAAATATCAAATTTCCATTTTAGGTCCGAAATACGTCAAATGATGTTCGTTTTCAACCAAACTTAACAAAAAGTACTTAAACCATATATAAGACTTGTACCGGGTGCCGAAACAAAAATACGTGCTCGATACAATAGTCTTCTAATCAAATTTCATTTGCATTTTCCTTCAATATTTTTCAGAAAATAATTTTACTCAAAAAATCACTTCTGGGGCTTCAGACCTCGGAATTCGATTCGGGGCATACGCCCAAGTCCCATACTTTCCTACGAACCCTCTAGGATCATCAAATCACGAGTCTAGATCTGTTTACCCATAATATTGAGCGAAGTCAAATTTACTTATTTTAATATAAAAACTTAGCATTTTTCTCACAGAATTCCTATTTAAGCTTTCCGGCTGCCCGAACTTTGCACGTAAATTAAGGCAACCCTAAATAAGGTTTTCAAGGGCTCAAAGATACAAAATGGATAAGGAGACAGGTGATGACCCTTTGGGTTGTCACATTCTCCACCTCTAAAATAACTGTTCGTCCTCAAACGGACTGAAGTAGGAAGTACCTGAGTCGGGGAAAAGACGAGGATAACGGTCCCACATATCAGACTCAGACTCCCAGATCGATGCCTCAGAAGGCTGACCTCTCCATTGAACACGAACCAAAGGAAAGCTCTTAGATCTCAACTGATGAACCTGCCAGTCTAGAATAGTTACTGGCTCTTCCTCATAAGATAAGTCCTTGTCCAACTGGACAGAACTGGAATCTAGCATGTGGGATGGATTGCCGTGATATTTCTGGAACATGGACAAATGAAAAACTAGATGCACGGCTGATAAGCTAGGTGGCAATGCAAGTCTATAAGCCACCTCCACCACTCGATCGAGAATCTCGAACGGGCTAATGAACTTAGGGCTAAGCTTTCCCTTCTTCCCAAATCTCATCACGCCCTTCATAGGCGACACTCGGAGCAATACCCGATCACCAACCATAAAAGCCACATCTCGAACCCGTCGATCTACGTAACTCTTCTGCCTAGACTGAGCTATACGAAGCCTATCCTGAATAATCTTGATCTTGTCCAAGGCCTTCTGAACGAAATCCGTACCCAATAACCGAGCCTCTCCCGGCTCAAACCATCCAACTGGATATCGACATCGTCTACCATATAAAGCCTCAAAAGGAGCCATCTAGATGCTCGACCGGTAGTTGTTGTTGTAGGAAAACTCTGCTAAAGGCAAGAACTGATCTCACAAACCTCTAAAGTCAATAACACAAGCTCGGAGCATGTCTTCCAATATCTGAATAGTCCGTTCGGACTGTCCGTCCGTCTGGGGATGAAATATTATGCTCAACTCCACCCGAGTGACCAACTATCGCTGAACTAATTTCCAGAAATACGAGGTAAATTGCATACCACGGTCCGAAATGATAGATACCGGCACACCATAAAGATGAACAGTCTCCCGAATATAGATCTCAAATAATCTCTCGGATGATAGGAGACTGCCACAGGAATTAAATGTGCTGACTTGGTCACAGCCTATCAACAATGATCCAAACCGCATCGAACTTCTTCCTAGGTCAACGGGAGTCCAGTAACGAAATCCATGGTAATCCTATTCCACTTCCACTCGAGAATTTCGATCCTCTTGAACAACTCACCAGGCCTATGGTGATCATACTTAACCTTCTGATAATTCATACATCGCGTCACATATGCCACAATGTCCTTCATTCTACGCCACCAATAATGTTGCCGTAAATCCTGATACATATTCACGACGCCCGAATGAATATAGTACAAACACTTGCCCCTGCAATCTCAAGACTTCATCAGCATCTAGGGTAACCTGCTTCGCACCCCCTCGCTACACCGTGTCTCTAAGGACATACAAATAGGGATCATCAAATTGTCGATCACGGATACGCTCCAATAATGAAGAACGAGCGACCGTGAAAGCCAACACTCGACTAGGCTCAGAAATATCCAACCTCACAAATTGATTAGCCAAATCTTGAACATCCAAAGCAAACAGCCTCTAACTGACCGGAATAAAAGCAAGACTGCCATACTAGCTGACTTCTTACTCAAATCATCGGCCACCACATTGGCCTCCCCCGGATGATATAAAATGGTAACATCATAATCTTTCAACAACTTCAACCACCTCATCTACCTCAAATTCAACTTCTTTTATGTAAACAAGTACTGAAGGCTCTTGTGATCAGTGTAAACCTCACACGTCATGCCGTATAGATAATGCCTCCAAATCTTTAATGCATTAACAATGGCTACAAACTCAAGATCATGAACCGGATAGTTCTTCTCATGAATCTTCAACTGCCTCGAAGCATAGGCAATGACCTTGTCATCCCGCATTAACAGTGCGCCAAGCCCAATACGGGAAGCATCACAATAAACTGTATAAGGCCCTAAACCTATGGGCAAAACCAATACCGGTGCCATGGTCAGAGCTATCTTGAGCTTCTAAAAGCTCGTCTCACACTCATCTGACCATCTGAACTGGGCATCCTTCTGGGTCAACCTGGTCATTGGGGCTGCAATAGATGAGAACCCTTCCATGAATCAACAATAGTAGCCTACCAATTCCAAGAAACTCCGAATCTCTGTAGCTGAGGATGGTTTAGGCCAGTTCTTGACTGCTTCAATCTTCTTCAGGTCAACCTGAATACTCTCTGTTGATACGACATGACCCATGAATGAAACTGAACTCAACCAAAACATACACTTCGATAATTTTTCATATAGCTGACTATCCTTCAGAGTCTGAAGAACCACTCTGAGATGTTGTTCATGCTCCTCCTGGCTGCGGGAGTATATCAATATATCATCAATGAATACTATCACGAACGAATCCAAATAAGGCCTGAACACTCGGTTCATCAAGTCCATAAAAGTTGCTGGGGCATTTGTCAACCCAAATAACATGACCAAGAACTCTTAATGCCCGTACCGAGTCCGAAAAGCTGCCTTAGGGACGTTGAATGCTCTAATCCTCAACTGAGAGTAACCAGATCTCAAGTTTATCTTTGAAAACACTCTGGCACCCTGAAGTTGGTCGAACAAATTATCAATCCTCGGTAGTGGGACAGAGGCGGACCCAGGATTTGAACATGACGGGGGCACCAGTAGGGGTATCCATGGTTCGGTTTGAGTCAATTTTTCTATAAAAAGAAACCAAACTAAGTAAGTCAGTTTTTCACATATTAGAATCAAACCAAACCAATTAAGTCGGTTTTTTACCGAATCGGCTTTTGTTGATTTTTTGATTTTTTCGATTATTTATCAGTTTTTTTCTTAAATATGAGAGATACACTACCAAACGCATATTCTGGCGACTACACTTTCAACGTAACATTATCAAATCAATTGTTCTTTAAGAAATCTATCATTTATCAAAATATATTGATAATAATTTATTCAAATACTAATGAGTAATTTAAATACGTCCATATCAAGATACAAGAACATAACTTTCTACAAAACAATGATTCAATTCAATTTAAGAGTCCATACTATATTTTATCTTGTATCAATACTACATTTTGTCTTATAAATAAAAAAGTTATGATATTTAAGTTATAATAAGATTTTAAGGCTTACTGCTTAGTGTAGCTACTATGAGAACAAATAACAATTACATTAAACAAGTTTAAAATTTTACTCTAGTATGTAAGAAATGCCCTAATTTGAAGTTTTTGTATGAAAAGAAACACTTCACTCAAAGAATATTTCAAAATAATATTAGCACATTATATTCAAATGCTTACAAAATTAATTTGGCATTTATTTGGATCTAAGGAAAGCAAAATTTTGATATGAAATTACTTTGCTAAGTTAATATTTTCAAAAGAAAGAAAAAACTTACTCAAATAAAATTAAGATTTTACTCAAACAAACGTACTATTTCAGTTGAAGAAGAGCCTCAATCCAGTAGCCGCCACCAATTCGGTCTACCAACCGCCAGATTTGAGTTCGAGCAGAAGTGGGAAAAGAGTTAATTGAAAAAGGGATTTTGTTTTTTAGCAGAAGGGTTTAGGGGTGCGTCTGTTTGGAAAAGAGAGGTGGGGTTGGTTTTATTTTTCAGTTTAGATTAAGATAAAAGTTGGAGTAATACTTTAGGTTAACTATTGGTACAAGTATTAAAGAATTCAAACACAAAGAGAGTAGATTGATTTTATTTTTTAGTTTGGAAAAGGATAAAAATTACTAATATACAAGTCTTAAGGAACTCAAAAGACAAAGAGAGGTGGGGTTGGTTTGTTTTTTCGTTTGAAAAAGGATAAAAGTTAAGACTTGTATTGAAGAATAAAGAATCAGTTGACTAAAATAACTTTATAAGAGGCAGGTTTCGAACCTGGATCCTTCAAGCAACTAAAATGCTTCAGCAAGCTGTAAAACAAAAGCATCTACTTTGCTTTTGTTTACTAAAGGGGCCAGACATATTATTTAAGGGGTCACTAGTGTATATATAAATATATATAAAATATATTTACAGTACTTTTCCGAGCCTAATGGGTTCCGGTGACCCCCTATCCCTAAGGTAGGTCCGCCTCTGGCAATGGATACTTATTCTTGATTGTAACTTTGTTTCAATTGCCGGTAACCAATGCACATTCTCATTGAACCATCATTTTTCTTCACGAATAACAACGGCGCACCCCAAGGCGACACGCTGGGTCTAAATGAAACCCTTCTCAAGCAAATCCTGCAACTGGTCCTTTAACTCTTTCAACTCCGGTGGGGCCATGCGATACGGTGGGATAGAAATAGGCTGAGTGCTCAGAGCCAGATCAATACTAAAGTAGATATCCCTATCGGGTGGTATACCCGGCAAGTCTGAAAGGAAAACCTCGGGAAACTCTCAAACCATGGGTACAGAATCAATAGAGGGGACCTCTGTGTTGGAATCACGAACATACACCAAATATGCCAAACACCCCTTCTCGACCATGAGTCGAGCCTTCACATACGAAATAACACTGCGGGTAGAGTGACCTGGAGTCCCTCTCCATTCTAAATAAGGCAACTCTGGTAAGGCTAAGGTCACGGTATTGGCATGGCAATCCAAGATAGCATGATACAGAGATAACCAATCCATCCCTAATATAACGTCAATCGACCATGTCTAAAAGCAACAAGTCAACACAGATCTCAAGACCCCCAAACACTATAACACAGGAATGATGAACTCGATAGACCATAATAGAATCACCAATCGGTGTAGACACATATACATGAATACTGAATGACTAGGCATGACCAGGTATGGTGCAAAATAAGACGACACATACAAATACGTAGACCCTGGATCAAATAGCACTAAAGCATCTCTATCACAAACCAGAATAGTACCTGTAATGACTGCATCTGAAGACTCGGCCTCTGGCCTAGCTGGAAGAGCATAACATCGGGGTTGGGAAACTGCCTCTCTGGGACGGCCTTCTGCAGGCTGGCCTCCACCTCTGACGGCCTGAGCTCCACCACTATGACCTCTGCCTCCAACCCTAACACCTCTGCCCCACCTCTAGTCGACTGGGCAGGCTGTGGAACCTCTGTTGCCGGTACCATAGCACGAGAAATCTGCTGCTGAGAACTACTCGAAGCTCAGGGCAATACCTAACAATGTGCCTCGTGTCGCCACAAGTAAAACAAGATTTCGTCTGCTGGAGATGACGACCCTAATAACTCTAATGTGGTAGTGCGCTGATAGGTGTTGGCGGTGCACTGAAGAAAGGCTGATCAGAATACTGTGGCTGGGAACCATGACCACCTAAAGTACCATGGCATACCTGGAGAGCTGACTGAAAGGGCCTAGGAGGATGGCCTCTACCATATGAATCTCTACCTCTAGACGAGGTACCACTAAATCTGCCTAAATGACGGGGCCTCATATTCGACCCTGACCACCTCCCTGTGATAAAACCATTTCAATCATGTGGGCCACATTGGTCGCCTTTTGAAAGTTGATCTCATTCCCAGTCCCCCTAGCCATCTGGAGACGAATCGGTTAAATCAAACCATCAATAAACCTCATCACCATCTCTCTCTATTGGTGGGGAGTATGACAAGAGCATGGCAAGCTAGATCAATGAACATGGTCTCATACTGAGTGACCGTCATGGATCCCTGCTGAAGGGGCTCAAACTGCCTCTGAAATGCCTCACGCTGAGTCACGAAGATAAACTTCTCCAGGAACAACGCTGAAAACTGCTCCCATGATGAAGATGGCGATCGTGCTCGCCTGGCTAAGCAATAACCCTCCACCAAGTCTTGGAAGATCCAGATAGGCGAAATGCAGAAAAATCAACTCTATTGGTCTCAACAATGCCCATGTTCCGAAGAACCACGTGGCAGCTATATAGAAAATCTTGGGGATCCTCAGTGGAAGCACCACTGAATGTATATGTGAAGAGCTTGGTGAACCTCTCCGGCCTCCACAAAGCATCTTCGGACATGGTTGCTTCATCGCCGGTCTGTGCCACCACACCGGGCTGAACTGCCACAGCTGGCTGAACCGCTGAAAACCTGAACCTGGGGAGCTACCTGCTCCGGAGTGCATGTAGCAGGAGTCTGGACCCCTCCTCCAGCCTGAGAAGTGGCTGGTGCTACTGGAAGCAAACTGCTCGGGTGACACTCTCCATGAGGCCTACCAATCGGACCAAAGTGTCCTGAAGCACTGGGGTGGCAATGAACCCCTCTGGGACCTGAGCTAGGTCCACTGGAACTGATGGGGCTGGAACCTCCTCCTCAGAATCAACCTGAGGCTCCGCCATTGGTGCTGCTACTCGAGGCTGAGCTCTGCGCCTACCTTGGCCCCTGGCATGGCCTTGGCCTCGCCCTCTTCCCCTAGTGGGAGTTGCTGCTGGGGGCTCGAGCCATTGAGCGGTAGAAGAGGAAGAGCGTGTTCTCGCCATATGCGAAAGAACAGAGTAGAAGGACAATCAGTATTTGTGAAATAGAACCGCACGAAAAGAAAGAACAAATGTGAAGTTTTCCTAACTCTGTAGCCTTTGGGGGGGTAAATACAGACGTCTCCGTACCGATCCCTCATACTCTACTAAGTTTGTCTGTACGTTGTGAGACCTATGTAACCTAGAGCTCTAATACCAACTTGTCACGATCCGTATTTTCCACCTTCGGGGGTCGTGATGGCGCCTACTAATAGGAGCTAGGCAAGACAAATTAATTACTCTTTCATATACAACAGTCCTCTTTTCAATAGTTAACAATAATAATATAAAAGTAACGGGTTTAACTAAATAAGCCGAAGACTTAACATATTAAAAACTAAATGATAATGCGGAAGTTCAAAATAATCCTCTACCCAAAATCTGGTGTCACAAAACTCACAGACTACTAAGAATACTAAATGCAATCGTTTGAAAGGAAATATAAAATGTTCGGCTCGAAATACATGAGATGACAGGCAGAAATAATAGATAGATGAGACTCCGGGCCTGCGGACGTCTACAAGGCTGCCTCGATGTCTATGGATTGAAGGCAGGCTCCCGATCTAAAGCTACTGCTCAAATGCTACTCTAACTAGATCTGCGCAAAAGAGCACAGAATGTAGCATCAACACAACCGACCCCATGTGCTGGTAAGTGTCTGGCCTAATCCCGGAGAGGTAATGACGAGGCTAGGACCAGACTCCAGATAAACCTGTGCAGTTATATAATATACAGCAAAAGAAATAAACAAGTAAAACTGGGGAGGGAAAACATGCTCTGGGGTAGCAAAATAAACATGGATTCTCAGAACTGACAATGGAACCAACTATAAAATTCCTAACACAGATAGAAATGGATAAAACAGCCTTCACTTTTATTGCTCATCTCGTTGCAGGCACGCAACCCAATCCCATTTCTCAGTATTTTGTGGTAGGCGTACTACCCGCTCCCGTTTCATTATAACTTGTGGGGGGCGTACCGCCCGCTCCCATCTCTTTATATATCTTGTGGTAGGCGTACCACTCGCTCCCTTATCAGTATCTCTTGTGGTAGGCGTACCACCCGCTCCCTTTTCAGTATCTCTTGTGGTAGGAGTACCACCCGCTCCCTTTTCTTTCAGCACAATACACAATATAATCATGGCAAGCGAAATAATAGCAATAAATCAAATGTCTCGGCAAGGGAGAGTCAACTATAATCAATCTTATTAAATTTCTACCTAACACAGTAAAAGCCACTACTTAGTATCAAGGTTCATCAATCAATCTTTCATGGAATCAATTAAGACTTCACAATTATCAGTTTAAGACCCACATTAATGCTTGACACCAACATATGGATACCTGTCGCCATCCCATACGTCGTACTCAACACCAAACAAGTAGCAAATATGACTCAACTCATAATCCCTCGAGCTAAGGTTAGACCGAACACTTACATAAATGCTCTAAACTCAACTCAAGCCTCAAGTACAGCTTTACCTCTTGATTCCACCACCAACCCGCTCGAATCAAGTCACAAGTTGTTTAATTACATTAATAAATGCTAAATGAGTCAACCACAATGCTTCAAAATAAGTTTTACAATGTGTTAACCCAAAAGGTCAAAAATGCCTCCAGGCCCGCATGGTCAAAACTCGAGGTTTGGACAAAATCGGTTACCCATTCCCCCACGAATTCAAATATGTGATTTGTTTTTAAATCGGACCTCAAATTGAGGTCCAACATCCCCAATTTTTAGAAAACCTAGGTTCTACCCAAAACCCCCAATTTCCCCATAAATATCTTTATTTTAAAGTTGAAATCATGTTAAAAGATGTTAAGGAATGAACAAAATAAGTTAGAAATCACTTACCAATCGTTTTGGAGAAGAAAAGTTGTTTGGAAAATCGCCTGTTATGTTTTGGGGTTTTGGAAAGTGTAAAAATAACTGAAATTCGAGTGTATTTATACTCCTATGAAGCTCCCCATGAGGACCGCGCAAAAAGGACCGCGGCCGCACAGGCCTCCCTGAAGACCTGCGGATCTTAACCCAGTACAGACCGCACTAAGCCGACCGCACAGCACCCACCGAGGACCGCTCAAAGGCGATCGCAGCCGCACATGTTTTCACGCGGACTGCGCTAGAGGGTTCAGAGACCTGCAACATTTTCCTAACCTACAACATTTGATCTTTTAAACCTAAGGCATCTCGGAACCTAATCGAAACTCACTCGATCCCTCAGGGCACCAAAGCAATCATGCAGACAACCTCAAAGATACCCGACGAACTTACTCATGCGACCAAAACGCTAAAATAACATCATATGCATCAAATCGAGTCTCAAAACTCATGATTTATTCCAATTTTTTCATAAAACATCAAATTTTCATTTTAAGTCCGAAACACGTCAAACGACGTCTGTTTTAAACCAAACATTACAAAAAGTGATTAAACTATATATAATACTTGTACCGGGCGCCGGAATCTAAATACGGGCCCGATACCATAGTATTCAAATCAATTTCATTTGCATTTTCCTTCAATATTTTCTAGAAAATAATTTTACTCAAAAATTCATTTCTCGGGCTTGGGACCTCGGAATTCGATTCCGGTCATACGCCCATGTTCCATATTTTCCTACGGACCGTCCGGGACTGTCAAATCACGGGTCCGAATCCGTTTACCCAATATATTGACCGAAGTCAAATTTACTCATTTTAATATCAAAACTTAGTATTTTTCTCACATAATTATTATTTAATCTTTTCGGCTACGCGCCCGAACTTCTCACGCAAATCAAGGCAATCCTAAATGAGATTTTCAAGGCCTCAAAGACACAAAATGGATAAGGAAACAGGTGATGACCCTTTGGGCCGTCACATCCTGGGGGTGTTTCTGTGTGTGTTCTGATGCATATTTAGGGGTGGTTCATAAGGGATTTGGTAGTATATCGGTGGATTTATGTAAAGGTTTGGTACTTAGTAAGTCTATAATGGTTTATTGTAAGAGTTAAAGGGATATTGGACTCTGTTAGGCGTGTTAGAATACTGGTAAGGCTGAGCATAATGAGTTTTATTTGGTTCAATGGGAGGCTCAAATTGAACAGGAAGGGTCCTAGGTTGAGGTGAGTAAGGACCTAAAGGTCCTTGTGTTGAAGGCATAGCAGGTGGGGATCTTACTGGTGGATTGGGGTTCTGTATGTTAGGGTTCGTTTGTGTTTAACTACTAGGTCTAGGGGGCAATCCAGTTTACTCCTATAGTAATGCTTCGAATAGGAGGCATGACACTCGAAGTTTGGACTCCACTCGAGAGTGAGGTGTTTGACACAGTTGAGCCATTACCTCCCATGGAAGTAGGTGTTGCCATTTCTCCTAAGCTAAACGGAAAGTCACTAGGAGAATACAACTCACCTCATCTCGACTCTTATTCTTCCCTCGTTATGGTCTTCTTCCATGGTGTACGATCTCGTTGAGCACCTCTCGCAGGTCATTCACAGCCTCCTATTGGTTCTTGCAAGACTGCACTTGAAAGGCTTCAAGTTGGTCCTGACGATCTGTGAAGCTCGACGTATCAGTAGACATTTTATGTAATAGTTCAATGAATTCATTCGATTTTCCAGCCATAGTTTCCACAAAGCCAAGGAACTACTTTGATACCATTGATGGCGGTAGCAATGAAACAGTGAAAAAGAGAAAGAAAACTAAAACAAAGAAGATTAGGGTAAAAGCAAAAAAAAGGATTTCAATTGATAATGTGCTAATAGACACTGATGATTACATATAGTTGCCACTATTCACTAGAAGACAAATCTCTATAACTAACTCTAACGTGAACGGAAACTGAATAAATCTATGGACCTAATTACAATTTACGAAACTTACTAAAGAAACTAAGGAGGGACCTAACTACTCATCCCTATAACTTCTAAAAACCAATCACTAACTGACTCTAACGGCTACGTACAATCCTTTGAGCTTTCTGTCCCATCTACGCAAGCTAGAGTCAATTCTCAATTGCATCAGAAAAAAGAATATAAAAAGAATTAGAATAAAAATGATATAGTAAGAAAGAAAGGTAAGGGGTGAGTTATTTAATTACGTGGCATTTTTTTATTGAAGGGTCCCTTGTCATACTAGACAATCGTTAGGGTTTGGAATATTTTTATCTACTTTCTTAACAGCAATGATGTATTTGGACCGACAATAAAACTAAGGATAAACGTGGACAATTTACCAAAATAGAAGGATAATTTTGACTTTTTCCCAATCACAAATCACTTAATCATAGCCATGTTACAATCTTATTGTATTTCTATTCAATTCTAGGACACTATTTTTTGTAAGGACGAACCAGTTTTCAATTGACACCACAAATGCTGGTGTTAGAGACCTTCACCATTGACCAAGTAAGATCAAATGATTTATCTTTGCGCCATATACCAACAACAACAACAACACCCCAGTATAATCCCACTTAGTGGGGTCTGGATTACCGGACCACCTGTCTCGAGAAGAAAACTGCAATAGAAGCGCATGGAGTTGAAACATTTTTCCATACTGATATATCAATTATCATGTAAGGTAGTATCAATTTCATTCATCATCAACTACGTATCTACAAACCAAAAATAACCGAACCAAACTGATAAAATAGACAAAACCGAATCCGATAAAATTTATAATATACTGCTTTGGCTAGGTTTAATTATTAAAAGAACTGACTAATTTGGTTTCATTTTAAGCAAAAACCGAGTTAAACCAAACCATGAACACCTCTATTTACAGATACTGTTATACTCATTTACGGTGCTCTTGGTACCTGCTATTATGATTCACCAAACTATGACAGGTTTCACATATTGGTTACAAGGAAATTGATTCTCTCCTTCAATTAGTAGCGTAGATTAAAGGCACCATTGGTACTGCAAACAAAGAGACATAACGCTTTCTCAAAAAAGCTGGGCACCAATTCAGATGTCAATTACCAACCAGCACGGGAAAACAATAATGCAGCAGCAATTTCCATAAACGCTGCATTTTGGTGATAGTGTTAACATGGTTCCTTCATTAGCTTTTTGGAATACACATATTTGATCTCTGTGATGTCTGTAAAGTGCTATATTAATTATGCGAGCACAGCAGGGTGGGTAGAGGGCCCCATCATGCGAGATGATTCATTAACCAATGAACAAATTATGTCCCACCCCTTATATCCACCTGGCCCAGGAGAGATCAGCAGCCAGAAAGTCCATCACCTGACCCAGGAGAGATCAGCGACCAGAGTCCAGACAGTCCATCAATCAGCAACTTTCCTTTTCTAATAGTAGGAAAGGGTGAACTCCTGGGTGTTCTGCTAGGTGTGGGCATGCATTGATCAACCGATCCAAGGGTAAGCGGTTATTTTTTTTGTTTATCTTCTTCTAATAGCAACTGGATTATAGATCTGAGAACATCATTATCATTCACCCTGGAAACCTGAGATATGAAGTGTCAGAAGAATTCATCAGTCCAAAACAAGGTTGAAAGGGTTGAAAGTTTGAAGAAAAAACAAAATATGAACACAAACAGTAAAAGCATTTTGTAGCTGCTATTCCCTCCACTCACTTTTAGTTGTCAAGTATTATAGAAATAAATTTTCAGTTTACTTTTCACTTTTCGCATATCAAAGAGAAAAATAATTTATTTTTCTGTTTTGCCCTCAGCATTAATAACTCATTGCAAATCATTAAGACTATACACCAATTAATATGGGTATTATGGTAAATTATGCACTTTATTTATTACTCCATCTGTTTGAAATTAGATGATACACTTTCCTTATTTATCTGTTCCAAAAAGAATGACACATCTCTACAATTGAAAATAATTCAACTTTAAACTTTTTATTTTACCTATTTTACCCTTAATGAGGAACTTTTATGACCATACAAATGGCATGGCCCCACAAAGCTTTTATCCCTTTAGCTTTTAAGACCACAAGTTTAAAAAGTTTTTTTTCTCTCTTAAACTCCGTGTCGAGTCAGACTAACTCATCTAAATTGAAACGGTGGAGTATTTCTTAAAGGGTGTACAAAGCCAATAGTTAACAAGTAAAAGTGAATGGAGGGTGTATATAGCAATGTCTACCTAAAGAAACGAAATTTTTCTTGGCACAAAAGAAAATGATATGCAAACAAATGCCAATAGTCTAAAGTCTAAACGATGAAAAGACTCCTTGCGCACCTACAAGTTGTTTACAATCTTGAGCCCAACTATTATCCATAGTGGTGAGAAAGATCTTGCCTCTAGTACAAGGGGAAGACTTTCGAGGTCAAGAAGAAGGTTGTGCAGAACTTTCCCTTTGTTGGGAAGGGAAAGAAGCATGTGCCTGAAATTTCAAGAGGGAATAGCCAAAGAAAGTGGAGTCCTAGCAAATGTCAGTGACACAGCAATTTAAGAGAGGACATTGAATAGGAATATCTAAGGCTTTCTTTTTACATACCGAATAGCCAAAACACAAGGAGTGTCCTAGCAAACGTCAATGATTGAGAACACTCTAAAGAGAAATATGGATAGAGGATATACTAACGATATTTGTCGGAATGGCCCAAAAGGAGCAGATCGAGTGCCAAGAGGCAAGCACACCATTCGCTCATCAGGGTAGTGATCAGGAATTAAAAAAAAAATTGGGTTGGGGTGGGGGTGGGGGGTTGTGGAGAGAGAGGAAGATCATAATGAAATCTCTTTTTGAGGTTCCATGTCTGCTAGCAGTGAGATAAAAATTTGAAAAATATTCCATGTCTCATTCTATGTTTGCTCACACTCTTCAAAAATGCTACCGGGTGCGTTCGGATATTTGAGAATGCACGGGAGAAGAATCCATTTTTTAACAATGATATAATGAGCCCCATATATAATACATATTCTACTCCTACTACACATGAGACTAGGATATATTCTACTCCTATTACATATGGGACTAGACATATTCCATTCCTATTACATATGGGACTAGACATATTCCATTCCTATTACATATGTGACTAGGACTATTTACACAATAACTATCTAACACTCCCCCTTAAGCCGGTGCATACAAATCATATGTACCGAACTTGTTACATATGTAACTAATACGAGGACTAGCAAGGGACTTGGTGAAAATATCTACAAGTTGATCATTCGACATACAAGGCTATTAGACTCCCCGTGAGCAACAAAACAGGTGGTTGAGGATTAGCAAAAGTTGGCCGAAAAGTCGCCGGAAAATTTTGAAAATAGTGAGACTAAGCTGAATTCCACACTACAAAATAGGTTCTATCACACCACCAGAAAACATAAATTTTTCTGGAAATCATTGTTCACAGTGGAAAATCACTGGACGAGTAAGTTGTCCTGAGGAAGTTTTGTCAAAAAGTGGCTGGAATTGCTCACATGCACCGGAAAAGTTATTGTAGCTCGCTGGAACCCTAGTTGTGACGGCCCGTGAGGGACTTTGTGCCAAAGCGATTGACTCAGTTGTGTCGCTTGACTTCTCAGAACAAGATGGTAGTGTTGGTTTTCGCACAACACTTATCGATAAAGGAGATAACGCAAATCAATCTTGAGTCGTTAATCGAAAAGACGTACGATGACTGACTTTTCTGTTCCGATGGGACTGAGGTTGCACAAGGGTTTCAAATCTGATGGTGGTACTAGTATATGGACAGAACCACAGTAGCAATGATGAACCGTGGAAACAAGACGAAGTTGCCGAAAAATGCACGGCGATGAGATCGTTCTCCCGGATGTCACTAGAATGACGTATAACGATGATTTTCTCACTGAAGCTCTGATACCATGTGAGAATGCACGAGCAAAAAATCTATTTTTTAATAATGATACAATGAACCCTATATATAGTACATATTCTACTCCTGCTACACATGAGACTAGGACAAATTCTACTATTACATCCGGGACTAAACATATTCTACTCTTGCTACATATGGGACTAGGACTATTT
Source organism: Nicotiana benthamiana (assembly GCA_034376525.1). Classification (NCBI taxonomy): domain Eukaryota; kingdom Viridiplantae; phylum Streptophyta; class Magnoliopsida; order Solanales; family Solanaceae; genus Nicotiana; species Nicotiana benthamiana. The sequence continues at coordinate 49,513,789 of CM067323.1, forward strand.
ACACATAACTATCTAAAGTTATGGTGGAAAGACGCAATGTACATCAACTATCTCTCTTCGGATTTGTTAAAATGATCTGAGTTGGTGATAAATCAGAACTAAAACAATAAAGTATCTGTTTCTCATACTTTTATAAAGGTAATGCCCACAAATATGAAGGTATCAGGTTGTGTTCCTGACTTATTCATCAATAATTAGGTGAATGCAACCAGAGAGTAATAGTAAATGCTCTGAAACAGAACTATCCGTTTGAACGAGATAAAAATCTACCTGAGGATTACGAATAAGCTCCTTGAGAATATCATGAAGAGTTAGCCGGAGTTCCTTAAATAGAACAGCTGTTCGTGCTGGTGCTGCAACTTCTAACCATCCATCTATGGTAACTCTTCCAGTCTGGAACAGAACAATTACACACAATTAGTGAGGAAAAAGATGAAATCAGGAGGGGGCAGATAGAGTTCCTTAAGCCAGGATTCATAAAGAGAACCATATAATTTATTTCTCCAACTGCAAACTAGTCCACAATTCCCTATCCTTGAGTGATGAGATATGTATACATGTTCTTTTTGGAAAATGAAATACTGCTAGAAGGACAAAAATCCAACAGAAACAGGGGGAAGACGGGACGAGGACCCAACAGGAAAATATTCCTCAAAAAGCACAAATTGTTACAACTTTATTGCAATTAAATAATGTAGAAACATATGAAAATTGGTCTAACTTTTTTGTTCCTGCATATAACTGCAATAAATTAAGAACTGAATTGGTAAGATCTTGCTAACATCTGGGTCCACCGAACCCTGGGTAAAAGCTGATTTAGTTTTCCACAGAATCATTGCCTTCAAAACTTAAAAGGCCAAAAGGAAAGCTCTTCAGAGAAAGTAGGCCACTTTCCCATTTTTATCGATGTCCCCCAAAGGACTCAGAGAAAGCACGCTACTTAGTAAAATTAGCACTTGAGACCAGTTTCCACAATAGGAAACTGTTCCCAATTCTCTTAAACAAATACAAAAAACATATCTTGGTTGCTTTGAGAGTGATTATGCCTGCATACTTTTCTCCAATCTCCACTTTATTTTCCTCCTTTTAGGGGGAATAAGGTTAAAATAGGCATTACCCTACTTCTATAAAATCATGGAGAGCAAACCAACGTAAAGGAGGGTGTACAGAAGATTACAATACAGCATGTTTGGTTTTAGCATTTCATAGCACAATGCTCATTCTTCCATGCTAAATAGGAAAAAGCAAATCATAGTTTCACTCAGCGTTTCCCCCCTTCTTGTTCCGTTTCTTTTCAATTTTCAGACTTTCGCAGGTAAGTCTCTTGTCCCTCTGCCACTAGACAGCATAAGATAGAAAATGCTCATCTGTACAATGTCAAAGTTCAAGCAACAAAGTTTTGACAAAATTGAAAAATGAAATTAACACCTACTGTTCCTTGAGAAATAAGAAACAAGAGCTTATCAAGTTATGGAAAAGAAAAGGCAGGGTAAGCATGACCATAAACAGAAGATACCTGGTGCTGAATGTTTATTGGGCCACCAAAAAGAAGTATCGTATAAGGAGAGATAACAGTGGTGTCTCGCAAAAATACCTTGTTAGTCTCTACCTGAAATTGTAGCATAAATAAGAACTATATCTTAAAAACGCTTCAACAAAATATATGAAGGGACAACAATTGATTATATAAAAAAAAATCAATCGATAATTTTGAAAGTTGAAAAGGAGCCTTGGAGCAATGGTAAAGGCGTTTCAGTGTGACCTATAGGTCACGATTCGAGTGTGGAAACAGCCACTAACGCTTGCATTAGGTAGGCTGCCTACATCACAGTTGGGGTGTAACCCTTCCCCGAACCATGCATGAACAAGGTTATGTTGTTGATGTGTGTGACCATCTCATCTAAAAATTTAAGCTATTAGAGAGAGCACACTTCTATTTACTTAATTATGTCTGCAACATATGCTTTATTCATCGGGCTGCCCTTGTTCTTTTTAACACATTCTGAAACTCAAGAATGAGTCAAATAGTTAAGATGAACAGTTTGAATATGTTTGTTATGGATTCACAAAGAGAAAAAACACCCATCTTTACCCAAGTTGAACTCTTAGATATTCTTCCACCATGGATACAAAAAGGTTTCAGCCCACAATTACTAAATAAAACAATATTTTACGTAAACGGATGAACATAGAAAATAACAGCTCCATTCTTAGAATTCTAGAGTCCTTAAAGTAGTGTTTGTTTGTCAAAGTGTATTTCCATGGGAACTTAAGAGATCTTTTCCAACACAACCTTTAATTATTGCTCAACTATGTTAGAATGTTAAGGTTGATCCTTTTTGAGTTTTTCATCATACTACATGGGTTGTGTAAGATCTTTTAAAGGGGTTTAATAAAGATCTTGGGATACACTGCCCATTATGTTAATGTATTGGAATAGATGCTTAGATTCTTTCACATGGTATAGGAGCCAATCTTTGGTAAACTGAATCCTTATACTCATAAATAGTCATTAAAATCTCTGTGTGAACCCCAAAAGTCGGGTTACTGGTGCAAGCGAGTATCGAGTTATGTAGTTTCATGGATAGATTGTGTTAGGACTTCAAAAAGGGATTATACAGGTCTGGGACATTCAACCCATTAGCTTGAAAGTTCTTATAGGATGCTCAAATTTTCTCACAAGCCAGAACTCAGAAATATATAAGTTATGCTAACAACAAAACCTTGTTCTTCTAAATCATAGCAATTAGATCCTGAAAGTATTCTTCTTCTCGGTCATGATGCAGTGTCGAAAGGTAAATACACACACAACACATTATTTGAGTTATCTTATAGAAATGTAGGCCAAAATTGGCTTCCTCTTTTAAGAGGCTTTAGCAAAATTCTCAAAATGATTCTTCTAGCATCTTCAAGTAGATTATTTCCCATGACTATCCTAGAGATTCAGCACACTCTCCAGTCATCATTAACTTCACTGGAGTCCATACTAATACTTAGCGATGACTTGTTGAATTGCTTAATTAGCAGAGTTGCTATAGTAGAATGTCCATTACTTAAAGAGAATATGATTATCCAATGTATCATCTAATAAATACTAAAGAGAATAGTTTATTCAAATTCTGCGAATGATCTACTCCATCTTTGCGCCTCTTTAAATTTCTTTTTTTCAGTTTTGGGAGCATAATTTGTTGAAAAAGATTCTTTTCCACCCTGCAAAGTTGTAATCTTGCATTTCATATACAATGCTCCAATTTAATCTTTCTACAGTTCAAAAGGGCATCATCTCTTGAATCTACAATTTTATCATCTTATTAATAGAGATGTTGAAGCAACAGCATAACTGTTAAAGATTCCATCATCTATAACAGCTTTCTGATGTCTTGATAGAATTTGGCATTACGATCTTTAAGGATTCACTTATACATTATGTATGTAAGGATTCCAAAAACAACGAACTTCATAAAAAAAAGGCACCTAAAATTTCCTTCCCCCACCCATTCCTAGCCTAAAGTGATGGAAAGAAGCAAAAGTTGTTGTAAGCATGGAGGGCATTCAAAGATAAGGTCAGAGAGATAAAATCTTGAATGTTAGCTTTTCAGAGTAACATATTAAGAAAATGCAAACCTTTTCAAGAAAGACCATAAATGGGTACTGAAAATCTTTTAAGTTAGAGTTGATTGAGGAAGGGTGAATGTGAACTTCGCGTCTTCCATCATACCATGCAGGGTTACTCTTTGCTGAAAGACCTGCACTCTGTTTTAGGTTCCCAAGAGCAGTTGTAGCAATGCCTTCTTCTTTGGCAGATACATTGGGATAAAGACCTGCACACAATATGGCCTAGGCACATGTATAGAGGTGAGCATCCAAACAAGTCAAACAGGCAAGTCGACAGAAAGAACAACCAGACTGAAATAATATCCTTCACTCCTCCATTATATTTGCCATTTTGAACAAATGCATTTAGCTTGCAGTAATGCCCTTAGAGAAATTATTATTGTCATTATAGGCTTTATGGCGGCCTGCCTTTGCAACAGCTAGGATATTAACAAGCAGAAAATCTTTTGGAAAAGTAAAAAGCTGATTACAATGGCCGAAAGGTTAATTTTGATTAGAGCTAGTGCCTTCTACTCGAACAGAGGAATGTCAAAATCAGTAGATGCAGGGCTTGGAATATCTCACAACAGGTGTGCTAAAAGCTTGATCTTGAAACTATAAAGTCTGGTTTGGATATCTCTCTTCAGATAAGTGATAGTGGTCACTTAAACAGAATCCAGAGGCGTAAGAACTTTCATTATAACTCCATGAAAGTAGAATTACCTCAGTGTTGTTTTTGGAATACAAGTGGGTGTAAAAAGTTTCCGGAATGGAAATTTACATAGAAGTTGAGATACTTTGCATCGATACTTTATTTCATTGATTGCAGTTGAGTATGTGTGTGTGTGTTTAGAAAGTTCTCAACTTTCTGTTTTATGCTATGCACGAAAATTAACACATGGTGCCTTACCAAGGACTTTTTCTCTAAGTTGCTCGGACACGGCACTTTCAGTGCCGTACCCGTGTCGACACGACACTGACACGGGTAAGGGTATGGGATCTGCGTCGGATTCGGTCAAAATAGATCGGGTGCGTCGACCAAAAATTTGAAAAAATTGATTTTCCTAAGTAAAGATTTGAAGAGATGGGAAATGAAATACCTTGAATTTTGCTGCTAAGTAGTAATTTATACTAGTTCTTTTGTCTCGTTTGAAGCTTTTTGTCTTCAATCTTTGAGTTTCCATGCTGCAAGTTTCTGAAATCAAGATCTGTGTTTTGTTTTTAGGGCAGAGAAGTTGTTGATGGGTGGTTGATTACTGAACTGAGGGATATTGGGAAGGGCTCGAATGGGTGTGTGGTATTGAAAAAAACCAGAGACATGGAGAAGGTTTGTTGAGGAAGATGATGAACAGGGCGCAGAAAAAAAAAGGGGGGCTGGAGATATACTACGCATGCAATGGAAAATGGCTGCATACAGCTGACAAAGTGGAAAAGGGCTGCATACAGCTGACAAAGTGGAAAAGGGCATCATTACTCATGGATAGTTTTTAAATCAAATGTGAATATGTGATATCAATGCTGAGTTTAATACTCAATATTGATAAAACGTGTCATGTAATCATCAAAGTTTATCTCGTTAAATGAAGACTAAAACTTAAAAGAGAGAAAATAATTATTCAGTTGAGCATCCAAAGTCAAGACCACTTTTAATGCTCACTTTGAATTGCTCCCTTCTTTATCTTAGAGTCTCCTTTTTTAATGGTCAAAAAAGAGTAGGTGGGGGACTTGTCTTTATGAGGAAAGGGGAAGTAAAAGGGGAAAAAAGCAGGAAAATAAGCTGAAAGTAGGGAGAAAACAAAGCCACGAGGCATAAAGTATGATTTTTTTACTTTGAGGTGGGGACGGTTTTTGTTTCCACTGATTGTTTTTCGTTTGTTTTCTGTTTTGTTTGCTTGTTTCAGGGTAGTAATTCCATACACTTATTGATCTTTTCCAAATAGCTTCACTGGGTTACCTATGCTCAGATTATGATTCCTCTCAATTTTTCTCTCAAGGACAGAGAGAATTCTTCTAACTTATAATGAGTTATCATTGCAATTAAATGTGGATACCAGTCTACGGAGGCTTTCAATTTGACGACTATTTAAGATGCCTATTAGTTTTAATTTTGTAATTTAAGGAGAACTCTATGAGGGCCTCTGCAGTTCTTATTGTTGCAATTTTTGGGGACAAATAGAATCAGTGTACTGCAGAACTAATGAGTATGGGTGTTCCTCCAGATTTGATAAGTGAAATATATTCTTGGATGAAATGTGGTGATAAATATGGATGATGCAATTAGTCCAAAAGAACAAAAAGAAAGCTTGATATTAGTTTATGCATATCCATTACTTTGATAGTAGCTTCTCCACTTGATATGCATTTAATATGTCTTATAAGCATTTTACTTCTCATTTTTTCTGGTTTTATGGAGAGCACCAAGGACAAGGTAGGTATAGTCTAGTGAAAACGCGCTCCAACTTTAATCATGAACTTGGAGGTTTGAGTCATTAAGGGAGCACAGTGGGAACCACTATTTGTCTCCTGCAGAATTTGGGGGTTGGGAGTTATAATACCCATATGAAAATAACAAAAAGAATTATAAATTGGACCAAGTTTATCATTAAAATTATGACTATCTGAATGATTTGGCATGTTACAATTGTTAATGTGAAACTGTGACTTTCGAAGTGCCCACTCTCGCTACTGCTAAGTCATTTGCTTGCTTTCTAAATTGGTACTAGCTTGTTATTTCTGCGTCCTTCCAACCCACTATTTGTTTTCTGTTTTGTTTTCGTTTATTTCTTCGGGACTACTACTTAACTCTATCCAGTTAACCGTTAATCACATAAAATCATAATTTAGAGATATTTTTATTTTTATTTTTAAATTATTTTTAGCCGGATCCCCGCACCCGTGTCGGTTCTAGGATCAGTATCCCCGAATCTTAAAATTTCTATCTCAAAGGATCCGACCTCTGGATCCGCACCCGTGTCGGACACCCGTACCCGTGTCAGAGCAACTTAGCTTTTTCTCAGTCCAAGATAAGGGAGATCCTTATATTTTAATTAATGATTTCTTTATGTCTCTATTTGTAACCCAGAAATAAGGGTACAACCCCATATCTTTAAGAGACTAGCATCAGGAGTGGTTTTGGTTCATGGCAGCCACCAATGCAGCAAATCAACAAACAATTTGGTATGGTGGAACAAATTCTTTTACGGCGGCAATGTTGTCTGTGTGTGTGTGTTTAGAAAGTTCTCAACTTTCTGTTTTATGCTATGCACGAAAATTACTACATTGTGCCTTACCAAGGACTTTTTCTCAGTCCAAGATAAGGGAGATCCTTATATTTTAATTAATGATTTCTTTATGTCTCTATTTGTAACCCAGAAATAAGGGTACAACCCCCATATCTTTAAGAGACTAGCATCAGGAATGGGACGATTTGAGTTCTAACTGAAGCCCAATAGTAGATCCAAGGGCAAATCACTGACATCCTGCTGGCATGAAGGAAACCAACAGGCGAGACCTATACCGAGCCATATCCTTTCAAGTTTGAGACTCTGAAGTGAAAAGGAACAGATAATCTTTAATATACCTTAAGAATTGAGGAATGATTTGAATTTGCATTAAAAGGTTGTGATATATCTGAAAGCCAACTGTCAAGCTTCTCTTTCTTTTTCCAATCAATCTGCATCCAACAATTTTTTCAAAGTTAAAACACCATAATATTGGGTAAAATCACTTGCAACAGGGAGAGATGAGAGAAACCAAATCGTCTAAATACTTGGTAAACTTTACAGGTTTAACTATTATGAAAACATGTATATACATTAAAGCTGAAGGAATAAATTGGAGTCCAATTTAACCAGAGAGTTGGCACGTAAGTAGGAGGAAATTGATAACCAGCCAAACCATCCTTAAATCAGGAAACTGAAATCAAGCAATTCCCTGCTGTGACAATATAGTGCCATATTTTTGCAGACTAAACTCCAGAAGATATCCTTGCCCCTCGCAAGGCCCAACCCCCAACAAGAAAAGGAATGAACCAAAAAGATGTTTATAAATTTGACAGAAAAGGGGGTCTATCAAAGCTAATGCTAATTATACAAAGAAATGATCATACACAGTCACATGCAACATAATTAGAGGCTGCAATCATGAACCCGAAATGCAAGTTGTTAAAAAGTTCTGCAGCTTGTCTATGCGATGAGTCAACTAGTAATGCGCATATAACTGTAGTTCCTAAGATCCCTAACCTTTTCTGAAGTCAATAACATTGTCCTGAGATACCTCCTGACTTGTTTTTATTGTTCCCTTCATTTTAAATATCAAGAAAAAGTAGGTAATTCATAGTTCAGTTTTATACATTAGATTCACTAAATTATTATTGTTGAGTCCAACATCGACAATGAAGGGGATGGGTGGTCTCCTTATATAGACTTGGGCAATCCTCACCTCTTGAGCTAGCTTTTGGGGTTGAGTTAGGCCCAAGGTCCATTTATCAATTACCATCCAATTTAAAAGATGAAAATGCAACTCATAATACTAACACTGCAAACTTGATAAATAGGTATCTTAAAAAAATACCTCCGACTTTTTTGGGATATTGATGAGTCCAATGTCAGCTAACAATGTTCCAAATTGTATTCTCATGTCTCTGGCACAATAAGACATGCATTAGCAGTTGAAAGCGATTCAAGTTCTAAAAAGAGAGGTAACCGGAAAAAGGAGCATAATTCTCGCAGTTCAGTGTCTTATTATGGAAGAGCTAAACTTTGCAAACCACAAGTATATATCCTGTTTTTAGAGTTTGTTGCATATTGTCTTCCACAGACTTTTTCAAGTGTCATTATAATTTTAACATGCTGATTGGTGCCGATGATTATTATGATAAATGGTGATGGGGAGAAGGTTTTGCTTAATGGTAGGTAGTGTATGCTGATGGTGGTAAAGATTATTCCGATTTAATATGTGCTCTTTGCTGGGGAGGAGGTTTTGCTTTCCCCCTCTTATCCTATGCATTCTCTCATAGCGTGTTAACCCCATCTTATATATGCACTTTATTATTACCATTTCTCATTTCAGAAAATTAACAAAGGGAATCAGAATCAGGTACTGGCTTCCTTTCAAGTATAAAAAATGTGGAAAATGACAACCATAATTCCATTAGTTGATCCTTTCTAGAGCCCCAAGGCACAAAACACCGCCATCACCTTTGAATTACAAGAAAACGGAGCTACATGATACTTCTTTCCAAATAAGTCGGGCATTCCAGAGTAGGAAATAGTACCCCCAAAGGCTACAGGACATTCTTTCCTTGTTAGAGAATCTTTAAAAAATGTCGCTATCTGTTAAGATTCACTGCATAAAGAGGAGTGGATCAATAACGAGGGATGTCCTTAGTATGGCATAAAAATCATACCTTATCATATACATGACAGAACTGCTTAAGAAATATGAGCTGCAAAACTGCTTTGCTGCTTTGACTCCATTCTGTCAGAATCAAAATGAACTGCATCAGTAGCATGGCTCAAAGAATGACAATGCATAAACTAAATGTCCAGAAATAATTTTTTACGAGTAATAAGTGTTGAAATACATTTAAGCATTCTATCAGTACACTGAATGTTCTCTCATGGAATGATTGCCTGTCTAATCCACTAGGTCTCTACTAATTCTTATTCGACTAACAATCAACAATGCCGTCCAACTGCGCTTTTAATATGTGATACACAATCAGTTATTTCATAAGCAACTGCAAGTTAGTAGATCACTAACCTCCCGCAAAATTTTCTCCCACTTTTTATAGGCTACCATCATTAGGAGATGGTCAGATTGCCAGTTACCACGGCCAGAGTCAGTTTCACCACCAAGCTTATCACTCAAAAGTGCCAACTTTGCTCTTTCAACATTTTGCCTCTGTGATATGCATATCATTACATAATTAAATTCCATATAGACATCAAAAAAACTTTTAAGAGTTGAGGATACAAACCTCATCTTTTGGATAAACAAATGGAGACTTGTAACTCAGGAAGGCTGAAATAGATAGAAATGGTGACAAACAGCCAAATACTCCACCATATAACAGCATCTACAGTTCCACATAAAACTATTTAAAAAGATAGTAATGGTCAACAAAGCCCAAATAGCCAGACAATTGATGCACCCATGGAATTTTCGCTTATATTGAAAATTGAGCATCACTTGTAGAGAATTAAATTTTGGGTAAATTCTCTACTTTTTAGTATGCTGCTTCTATACAGGAGATTTCTCCATCATTGACTTTTGTTTTCCAATGCAGCTTTTCATTCTGTCCTATGCGCCGAGGGTCGCATGGAAGCAGCCTCTCTGCCCTTTTGGGTAGGGGTAAGACTGCCTACATATTACCCTCCCCAGACCCCACCTGGTGGGAGTATACTGGGTAGTTGTTGTTGTTGTTGTTGTTGACTTTTATTTAAAAGAAATCATCAATAAAATTATTTACCTTTCAAAAAAAAAGTTTGTGAATTAGAGTTGTAATGGGAAATATATAAGATGTTGAAGAATGGGGATAATTACATAACTACCTTTCCAACCAACACATCAACAGGAAGTCTCGCCAAATGATACCCGAGAGGAGTTAAATCTTCATCCCCTTCAACGGCACCAACCTGGACATAAATTAAACTATGAGATCATCACCACATAGCACAAAACTGTGCAGTTTAACTGGCATTCATGCACAAGCAATATGGCGAATTTAGTAATTTTACATGGAAACACAGGAAATTATCTTTTAAATGCATAAGAAGAAAGAACGTGGATGAAAAATTATTTAGGAAACAAATTTTGAATGTAAGTGCAGTAAAAGTAACAAACCAAGCTATGCAAGACAGTGTACCATCTTGCATGAACATTATAAATGACATCATAGAAAATGGAACCACCCAAAGACATGACAAATGTATGCTTCAATAGAAATGAAGCATAGTAGAAACCTATATAAAAGTACATTTTGACATAGATGAAACAAAAGCAGATGTCTCAAATTACACAAGACTTGGTAGAGCGTATGGATACTGCTTACTTATACTCCCATCCCATTTTATATGACACATAGTTGATCAGATAAAGCGTTAACATACTAATATGAGCATATACATTATATTGGTAATAGTAGGAAAAAAAATTAAATACTAGTTATAAAGTTAGTTTGGTAGAGAAAACACTACACTGCAGTTTCAAAAGTGAGTAGTTTCATGAATTTGAATCTTGAAAGTTGAGAATGTTGTATAAAAATGGGGTAGTTGTCAAACATTTAGGACGTTCCAACAATAGAAAATGTGTCATATGAACTGAAACAGAGGGATAAATATATAAGGTAACTAGATGCTCTCAATGAAAGAGACCGAAGAGAAAGCTCCAGGAAGCCTATGAATGCTGGTCTTTTTGGAAAGTTGATAAGTCCATCAGGAAAATCTGGCAGATGGTTCCTGCCTGCATCTTTTGGTGTGTCTGGTCAGAAAGGAATCGCAGGTGTTTTGACGGGATATCAACTCCTCCTATGGTGCTTAAGGCTAGATGTCTTCTATGGTTGTATAGTTGGCACAATTTAGCTCCGAATGACTGTCATATGAAGCTTTTTGATTTTGTCAGCACTTTAGCTCTTGCTAAGCTCTTTTTTGTTCATAGCTAACTGTCTTTTATGTACTCTCTTTTGTACTTCTTGCATCTTCTGGATGCCATATATAAAATTCCGCTTACTTCATAAAAAATAAAAATAAAAAAAGCTCCAGGAAGAGTTTATAAAAACCACAGCACTAGAAAAGGAATATTTTATGTAAATAGATCTCCCATGTGCAAACTTTATTGTTTTAAATAAGTATCTTCCAAGTGAAGGATTAAATGTCTACGTATGCTCTCTTATTAAAAATATTATATTTGATAAACATTGTTTATTTCTTCCTGAGAGAGTCGATCAACTTCCATATCCTGCCATTCACTTATGATGTCATTATTATAGCACCTATGTTGATGCTAAGAAACCAAAAGACAGATTAATCTACATGGGGTATACCTCATACAATAAAGAAATTGCTGACGCAATAGCTTCATCCTTTGGAGGTTCAAGAGCCTAACAGGACGAAGTTTGGGAAGAAAAAATGAGTTAGTAAATCCATAGAACAAAATGCATAAAATTGCATCTGAATAAAATTTAAATAAATAATAATAAAATCACCATAGACAAAAATAGCTTTATGCTTCCAAGTGATAGCAGTTTGATTTGTAAGCACAATTCTACCAAAGGCATTCGCAGCATCTCCGGGATCTAGCAAGGCCAAATTAAACATCACCGCAATGTAAGAGAGGATTATCTGAAACGAAGAACAGCAGTACTAGATAAAGTAACAATGAAAAACCACTAATACCCTATACCTGGTAAGGTCGCATGAGCTTCTCATATCGGTAAGAAGTATAGAGACAAAAGCAAATTCCTGGCTTTACACGTCCAGCTCTGCCTCGACGTTGCCTTGCATTTGCTTGAGATATCCAATCTTCAACCATGCTTGACAATTTCTAAAATCAAGAAGGTTGAACAATAGCAAATGTGATTACTGGTGCACCAGATTCTGGAGACAAAAAGCAAAGGGAATTGACATTTCTTTAGACGAAACACGCAAAAGCAGAGGTCCCGACAAGTAATCATGTCATGTAGAAATTCAGCTATAAAAGCTCATGACTGGATCAAGAAAAGCCTAACAGGCTGGTATCCTTATCGCATGCTAAAGGACTAAGGCCTTTCACTTTATTCAAAGATTGAAAACCCCATTTAGAAAACCAGATGATATACAAGAGTCATCATGCCTTAACCTCATCACCAAGCAAAAATATAATTTTGTCCTCTCTCTGGTTTTGATGTTGTCGAAACCACTTCGTCAGCTAAACCAGTTTGCCACAGAAATACATCTAATGAGCTTTTATTTACCTAACAACAACAACAACAACAACAACAACCCAGTATAATCCCACTTAGTGGGGTCTGGGGAGGGTAGTATGTACGCAGACCTTACCCCTACCCTGGGGTAGAGAGGCTGTTTCCAAATAGACCCCCGACATCCTTCCCTCCAAGAACTTCTCACCTTGCTCTTGGGGAGACTCGAACTCACAACCTCTCGGTTTATTTACCTAACAGAGATAACAATATATGTGTGACTTGAAACTTTTCTTCTGCTGATACTTCTGGACCTATTCATAGGCTCATAAACATTTATAGACAAATATTTCTCTATCCAAATCCCAATGCTGAACATATCTTGCAGCCAATTTCAAATTCATACACCAAAATCTAAACATGACAGAGAAAACTTAAGATCGAAAATGCCTCCATAAATACATGCAAACATTTTTTATAGCAGTACTTCTAGGCACCAGCCATTATCTAGATGGAGTTCTCTTAACACTTCTATTGCGGGGCCAGAACTTGAAAAGTCAAAAGGTTGATGAAATAAAATATTTCAAAATTTAGATATAATTCATGTAGAAGCATGAAGTCATATGGGGGGACCCTTATATTATTTATTGTAGTACAGAACAGCAAACATGCAAATAAGCTGCCGTACGTTGAGACAACAATCTTCTGAAATAATCAGCCTTGGCATTAGCTACGAAAGAGAGCAGAAAACCTACCTTCTTTGGATTATAGCGATTTTCTTTGTGCTTTCCACAGTCTACCACATAAACTACATCATCTATGGTTATGCTAGTCTCTGCAATATTTGTAGCTATTATAACCTGAAAGAGGTAATTCCCAAGTCAAATACAGAACATTAAGCAAATTAATCACAAGAATAAACAAAATGGTGATGACAAAGAAGAGGTTTTTCTCCATACAACTATCAATTGAAGGCAAGTATGGTCCAACAAGGACTGATGGAGTAAATGATGAGCATGCATATCTAGACAGGCAGAATGAAGTTCTGCACTATCTGCAATAAGACAAAATAAACATAGCCCGTCCCATGTTGGACCTTTCTATTCTTCATATCATGCACCACATGGTTGTAAATGTGTTCTTGCTGAATGACCCTTGAGAAGAAACTCGCCCAAGCAGCTTCAACATTCAAACCGAAGTTCTAACTTTCAATTTTTAAGAGACCTTGCACACCATTTTGAACCCTTCCTGACACGGTTCATCATTATAAACAACATCAAGAAAGGTTTCCCTTTCTCGGCTCTCCATGAAGATAGTACCAGTAACAATAAAAGGCCGTCATACTGGCACTACCTAATAATTAGGGGTGTGAAATGGAGTAATTGAAGTCTATTATATCATGTACCAGTCACACAACCAGATGGATAAATGTGTCAATCATATCATTTGAAATCAAACATGAATTATGTCAGTAGACAAGGGTTTTGATGCAAATTAAAAGGTAGTCGCCAACGAAAGCTGAAAAGTAGAAGTTGTTGGATGAGGCCTCTGTAGGAGCGGAGCAGCAAGCACTTGAATAATGACACAGCAGTAAGAACATGGGAGAGCTAGGATGAAGACAGTAAGCTTGTTGGCTTCATCACATAGGTTTTAATCAAAGAATGTGAATCTCGGGTATTAACAATCAGTACAAGATCTAGGGTGGCAGATTGCAAGAGCAATTAGAGCATTGTGCGGTCAATGAGAGGATATGCAAAGGGGGGAAGTTTCTTCTCAGCTAAAAGTCTATAAGACTTCATATCCCTTCTACTTGGTATGTGTAATAACAAAAGGAGATCCAATTGCTAGTTCTGGTAGAAGGTAATTTGCAAGCCCAAGTATCTGTTTCATTCAAGCATTTTCTAAGGGCAAATCATTTGAAATAAATCATCAAAATGAATTACTGCACTACAGACAGGGAAACCGCAATTTACCATCTTCCAGTATTAGTTGATTTAATTGTGTTCAGACAATGATGCAGATAAATAACACAAGAAAGACACTATATAACCAACACCATGAAAGACAACAGAAAAGCGCAGAGGGGAAAAGAACCCAAACTGAAGAAGATAAGATGCATACAGTGGAATTAGATAGCATAAATGTCTACAACAAAAGAACCTAAGCTTAAATAGAAAACATTACCTTACGGATGTTTTCTGGAGGTCTCATAAACACTTTTTTCTGATCCTCGGATGCTACAGAAGAATGCAAAGGAAGAATCCATTCAGAAGACTGTCCACTAAACTGGAAGGAGACAGACAGTCTATCAAGTAAGGTATGTATTTCTCCAACCCCCTGCAGCAGAATATATTTAACAAGTCATACTTCCTTTTTTATGCAGGAATAAAACTCTGAAAGAGAAAATCAAAACCTAATTTTAAGTGTTAATTGATACTTACCGGTAAGAAAACCAGTATAGCACCCTCAGGGTATGTTTCATCAATGTAGCATACCAGGTCTTCGAGAAGATCATAATCAATAATTTCTTCATTCAATTTCCTCTGACAAATGGTTCATAACGGTATTCTTTCAGTAAAATGTTTTAAGATTTTAATTTGCATCAATGAACAGGAACTTTTAAGAAACAATTACCAAATTTTTTTGAGTTTGTTCGCTGTAGTTTTTATAATTACTGGGATCATAATAAGGATTAATGTATTCTTCAGAGAGCAACGATTCATCACCCCACCCCGATAGGACAAGGTTCTTCTTCCCCCTGTGATTGCCAATAGGAGCATTCTGCAGTCACCCAATTGGAAGATATAAGAAGCTCTCAAGTTACATAAACAAAAAGCTAACACATTGAACTTCAAGTCAATAACAATAAGATCTACTTCAACTGTAAGTCATTACCAGAGCAACACTCATGATGGTTTGTCAGGATCCGTTTGCTACTTACTAATAATGGATTTTGACCAGAGATTAGTTAGAAGCTAAAAGTATAGATTGGTATAAGAGATGACCTCAAAACAGTTCCAAACCAGAAGCCAGAAATTGTCAATGAGAGCATTATTTGAAAAAGAAAGAAAATTACAAATTTCAGTCCATCTAAAGTGTCAATTAAGGCAGGTAAACTGCAATACCTTTTCCCTAGTAGATGCCCCATAGCTCAAAGAAGCAGGAGAATCGGATGCAAGGCGGTAGTTGGTACTCTCATAAATATCCTCGAGAAAATAAGTTGAAACAGGATGTGTTCGGCCTTGAGCAGTAATTACAGGGCAGTGACCGAAGTAATGAGAAAACAAATGTGAATCTACTGTTGCAGACCTAAATAATGTAAAATAAAGAATAAATTCCACCATGAACATTCATAAATATGAAAAAGAACACAGAACAAGAGAATGGGTACTTGATATTTATAAATGAAACCAAACCATACATGAGTATAACTTTCAGTTTTGCTGTACCAAGGGCAGATTGCTTCTGGATGAGACTCTTCAAGACAATGAGCAGAAAATCACCCTGTTGTGCAAAGAGGTTAGTGTTTCTTCCAACTGGTTTCCAAATTTATTTATCCATTAATATACAACAAAAAAAAGAGGATGAATCTGAGATTGCTAGTATATAATGTAGACCACAGCAAAAAGTGTTCTTTCCCTCTTCAGTTTGATGATCCTAGTCATCTAGTGAATATGCAGCGAGCAAACGCTCCTCTTCTAAATTCTTCTAACGCCCAACGATGAAGTCATTTAATTTCTTCTTTACAGTATGCATACCCTTGTGTAGTTCTTCCAAATTGGTCAAATTAATAATTCTTAATATGCTTTTTTTATAAGGTAAAATTTTTTATTAATGTTGGGGAAATCCCCATATACAAGTAGTATACCAAAACATAGTGAGACCAAGATCAAAATATGTTTCACTACAAAAGCCACCAGTCATCTATACATACAAGAACCATTTTTTAAGGCTCTTTGTAAAATTATACTACCACAAGCTCTTAGCCAGTATGGAGTCAGGGTTCCTGCGCTTGTCTATTTGGATTCACGGGGCGCCAAGAAAGGCATGCATTTTTAGTCGGCTGGCAGCAAGAAAGAAAATTACATATGTCACCGTGCATTATATATGCAAAAAAGAAAAAACAAGAAAAGACTTGAACATCTCCTCTTGCATTGTCAGGATGCACAGGCGAGAGATCCTGAGATGGTTCGAGATACAATGGAGGATGATCGAGCCCTGTGAAGGAGGCACCATCCAGTTAGACCTTTAGAAGAAGAGAAGACAAAGGACGTCGGCTGTTGCCCCACTAGCACTCATGTGGGTCTTATGACAAGAAAGGAATACGAGAACTTCTAAAAAGAGAATAGCCTCTCATTTCTCGTCTCTTTTATTCCTCTCATTTTTCATCTCTTTCGATGCACCCAGGAGATTACGATTTGTATTAAAAAGATTGGGTATCTTTTGGGAGAGCATAACTTTTGTAGGTTCTCTACCTTTTGGTATATGTGTACGAGATATTTTCCCATCATAATAATATTATCTACCTTATCAGAAAACAAAAAGGGGAATGATTTAGTATGGACGTAACCAATTATCACAATGGATAGTAGTTTAGACACTACGTCATGCATTTCCCTGGTTTATCTTCTCCTCTTTCGTCAAACTTTCAACATGTATAACCGACCGCACAACAATGGTCTATATCTACTCGGCCACCATTAGTAGGTACCTAATGTCATTGTAATAGGCATAAGAAAAGATCTAAACAACATGCTTTCATATTCATGAGGTCAATTTTCTGATAGCCTGATCTATATTATAAGCAAGTAGTGGCAATTAACTAATACTCCCTCCGTTTCAATTTATGTGAACCTATTTCCTTTTTAGTCCGTGCCAAAAAGAAAGACCTCTTTCCTTATTTGGAAACAATTTACCTTTATGCAATGATTTATGGCCACACAAAATATATGTGCTTCATTTTACACCACAAGTTCAGGCATGTGCAGAGGAGAAGTCCTAATGCCCCGGTGAGGAGTTGTGAGCGGCTGGCGATAGTCGGCGTACGGCGAGGCAGAGGGAGGCCTAAGAGGTATTGGGGAGAGGTGATTAGGCATGACATGGCTAGAATGCGGGTTTCTGAGGACATGCCCTTGATAGGAGAGTCTGGAGGTCTAGTATCAGGGTCGTAGGATAGGGGCTCCTAGAGTTTTTCGTACTCCTCACCCGGGGTTGGGTGAGGCTTGGCAGGGCTATCCATAGATGATTTGTGCATAGGATTGTGTCTCCCTTATGGTAGTTACTGTCTGATATTATTGCATACTATTTTATTTATGGTTCTTATGTTTAGATAATTATTTACGCTATTTCTCCTGGAGTTACTAATGCTCTTTTGTTTTTGTTTTTGTTTTTCGTTTCCTTCACTGAGCCGAGGGTCGATTGGAAACAACCTCTCTGCCCTTTCGGGTAGGGGTAAGGCCCTTCTACATATTACCCTCCCCAGACTCCACTTTGTGAGACTATACTGGGTAGTTGTTGTTGTTGTTTACACCACAAGTTCAAAAGTCTTTTCTCTTTTCTTAAACTCCGTACTCAGTCAAATGCGTTCACATAAATAGAAACAGAGGGAGTAATAAAATATAGTTGGTCGCCACAATTCATCAACAATGTCATCCAGTGCACAAAAAACTCACCAGAAGTGACCTCTCATGCACTTCATCAACAATGATATGACTAACACCAGCCAAGTTTTTATTTCCCTGTAAAAATAATACATTTAATATATAGCACAAAAAGTTATTGGTTAATATTTTAACATACTGCTAATTTATTTATATTTTTAAAAAAGTAAAGTGGCAAAGTATGTTATTTACGACGAACAAATTCAAAACGCAGAACTTGCAGTCAGTAAGCATGCAATAATTAGTAGGCGACTTACTGAAAACATTCTCAAAAGAATGCCAGTTGTACAAAAGAGGAGCTTTGTTCTCTCATTCCTAAAAGAGAATGAAGAATTAATAGATGATGTTTTGACATAATAATCACAAGAGAATAACAGAATCATTATGATACTTCAGTATTAATGATAATAATAGATTTTAAAGCATGAGTATAAAAGGATACTTATTCTGGGTAGACCACGGATGGGAGATTCCTATGTCTTTATATGATGATGACCAAACCCATAAAAAGCTAAGCAAAAACAGGTTTTGAATGCTTAAGGAAATCTACGCTTAGCAGGAAAAGTAGCAGAGCATTTATGCACAAAATTGGCTATCCATGTGAACCCGAGTATCCTAAAATTCGAGACCTAAATCCTTCTATTTCTCGATCCAATCAGCAATGTCTTATTTATATTCCTACTCCCATGAGCCATGCGTGGTAGACCGGATTAAAACATATTTAATGTGATCGACTGAGATGATCATGCACAAACCAAGTGAAATGACAATGCATAATCCATACATGCAGCCACCTCGAGATAAATGACTGATGTTATTAAGCAATGGTAGCCTCATCTACCTAAACAAGTAATATAAATCAGTTTCCAAACATGAGCAAATTTTGAGTCAACATGACATCCAATTTCATGATTCTGTATCCTTTTTTTTGTTGGGAAAAAGTGCTTTTGTATCCATTTATAAATGAAGACTAAAGCAATACCTTGCACTATCGAGGCGAACTTGGTAACCAACCAAGGAGTCACTCGAACCTGGTGAAGATTCACAACGCTCATCAGCAACCCTTTCAGCCACTGAAATAGCCTAGCAAAGAGAAAATGATAATCAGCAATCTTGTTAGGTGAGAGAAAACCAGATATGCAGGTGTAAAGAGCAAGATGAAAGCGTTGCCCAGTGACAAATAAAAATAAAGAGGAAGAGAATCCAATCTTAGCTAAACCAATAGAGAAAATCTCAAGTAGTGGTTGACAAGTATCTACCCACCCACCCCCCACCCCAAATAAAAAGAAGAAAAAACTATCTACCCCAATTTCTGAGCCCCATGCATGTGTGCTTCTAATATGATCGATTTCTTGTGTGTGTGGTAGGAGATCCAATATACAAGAGCTCAAATTAGCATTGTCCTTGATGTGATAGACTTCTTCTAAATTGGAGTGCTTCACGAAGTCCAGCTAATATTCTGTACCGATAATTCAACTAACTACAACATTAATCCTTTTTCAATAAGGTAAGATCTTCTTAATATAAGGTTCCAACTACCAAGATGTTAGTAGTTACAAAAGACCAGCATCTACCGTTAACATGGCAACTACATATCTCCTATATCCTCTTAAAAAATCCATGTATTGCTCCATATTTTCCCTAGTACTTCTTGTACACCAGAGATACAAATTTAATAAGCATCTATTCTTAATCCTGGATATATGTTGCCTTTTCCCTTCAAAAGAGACCCTGTTTCTTTCCAGCCATATTGACCATAAAACACATAGAGGGATTGTTCTCCATATTGATTGTTGACTATTTGCCATTCATTAGAGTTGCCATGTCTCCAACAAGCTCTTTATGCTGGGGGGCATTGCCCACTTGACACCATACATATTTCGGAAGGGCTCCCAACACGTATAGCATTTATTACTTAGAGTAATTCCTCTCTTTTGCAGGTACTCCTGAGTTAGGCAAGCTTCCTTTGCTGCAACCCATCCAAAACAAGTAACTTTAACCGGTGCCTTTGTCTTCCATATTGCTCTCCATGGCCATTCTGATTCATATAACCCTTGTTTTTGTAGCAGACTATAACATCTGCTGACTGTGAAATTTCCATCATTGCTTGCTGCTCAGATCAATGAATCTCTCCTGTTGTCCTCCAAACTGACAGTGTCCAGTTATTGCATCAACTGAGCAAATTCATCTACGTCCCAATCATTGAGACCCCTCTTGCAGATCAGCTGCCAACCATTGCTTGAATAAAAATTTCGCTACTCTCCCATTTTGATATGTGGAACATCTGTATAAAACTAGAAATTTTGCTCTTAAGCTTTCATTCCAAGCCATACATCAGACCACAATTGAGTATTATTACCATTCCCCAGTTTCAACTGTACAAGCTAGCTGTATTCACCCCGAAGATTGCTGATAATGCTCTAAACTCCGCCCTTTGAAGAGGACTAGACTGAGCAGGGAGAAAGTCCCTCCTTCACAATTTGGCATCTAGCAATTGTCGATGGCCACCATGACTCTTTCCAAAAACCGTTGTGACGACAGCTTTCCTATTCTGCCCACTATCTGATTATTCTACTGGGAGTTCAACAATACTCTTTGTATAAGTAGTTAGTCATGTATAGTGTCCCACATCGGGAAGTAGATACCTATTATTATGTAATCAATGTATATAAATAGGGCATTGTACAAGCTTTCTCACACTCTTATCACTGTGCCAGTAACTTTTCCACTTACTCTTCGACCGACAATGCAAGCTATGTCAATGATGTCAAGACAATTTGCATCACCATATCTCCTTACAGTAACTAAGAATAAATTTGTTTCCGGTGTGTTGCAAAGAGAAATTTCTTTCAATGTGCAAGTTAGCGATTCTCCAAAAAAAGAATCCAGCTTTTCTTTTTAGTGATTCTTCACAATTATCAGGACTCTATTCCAGTGACTGCTTATTATCTCGCTGGCTTTTAAGTATTACTTGTTTAGGAATAAACAAACTCTAAGTTGTTTCGCCACTTTGAGTTTTCGGGAGTGTGTTAAATATCATAGAATAGTTTATTATGAGGAATATTCTTAATAATTATGCTAAAAGTCAAGAAAATCATTAAGAATATAATTGTCGTATATTCATAATGATCATCCATAATTATGAAAATTACCTTATTTCATGACGCTCAAGAATCTACATAAGAGGCCACGTTTATTAATTATGAGAATAAGGAGCCATGTTGTTGTCCACCAATTTCAATAAAAGTTTTTTTTTTCTTTGTTCTTCCTTTTTGTAGTTCCACCATAACAAAAACTTAGAATTCAATTTTCACTCTCACAATCAGCGAAAAACTGCAAAAGAATAAATAGTCACTTCCTCTTAGTCCAGTTTTCACTCTCACAACCAGCTAAAAGCTGCAAAAGTATTGGCATCTCCGTGAAAGATATACAAAGTAACAAGTGTTATCATAGAAGTTGAGAATGTCAGCAGAACAGGCGCGTAGGAAAATTACATTTTATTTTGAGTCTGTAAAAAATGGACCTTGGGCCTACCTCCGCCCAAAAGCTAGCTTATGAGGTGAGGATTGCCCAAGCCATATAAGGAGATCAAGAACCTCAAATCCCTCCGATGTGGGACAACTCAACACTCCCCCTCACGCCCAGACCTCTGGAGCGTGGACAACATAAATGGGGGCCCAAAATATCGGTAACAATAATTGGGATGTGTCTGGCTCTGATACCATGTAAAGAATGGACCTTGGGCCTAACTTAACCCCAAAAGCTAGCTTATGAGGTGAGGATTGTCCAAGCCATATAAGGAGACCAAGGACCTCAAATCCCTCCGATGTGAGACAACTCAACAGAGTCAAATAAGCAGAAAGTTAAACAAATTTACTTTCAGAGCCACTGTTTTATTCAGTGCAAGCATATATATGATTACTGAAGGATAGCACTGACCGCGATTCTCCTTGGTTGTGTGCATATAATGTTACAATGTCCGCCACGTCCTGATTCAATCATGTCATCCAGTATAAATTGGGGGACCTACAGAAATCAAAATGTAAGATTTCAGTGTTTCCAGAAACGAATGAAAATTTACAGGATACTCTCCATTTCACATAAAAACCATCTTAGTTGACTTCTTAGGTCAATTAGCTTTATTTGGAATAGTACTTCTGCCGACTTATTTCTCTAGAAACTGTTTAGCTATGTAGGGTCTTCTCCGCAGCTCACTATCTGAGTTTTTAAATTTTATTATTAGCTCATTATCTGAGAATTAAAAGCACTGATTTGATGTTCCCCTAATTTGACAAAACATGTCAAGCTAGGATCATTGTTTAAAACTAGGGAAAGAAAGTTATCCGACGAGTGGGGAAAAAAATGACCGAATCACATAAGTAGTAGCACCAAAACAAGTGAAAGCTGCAGTGCGACGCAGTGTTGAAGTAATTTGGAAAATGTAAAGGCAAAATTTATGAATTCAACACCTGAGTTGTTTTCCCGCAACCTGTTTCCCCACAAATGACCAAAACATCATTCTCCTCCAGTGAATGCAGAATCTTGCCTTTTAAGTCAGCAATAGGAAGGGCAGCCCGTGATTTCAACATTTCCTGCACGAAAGACATAATAAAATATCTTCACAAATTAAAGCACACAAGAAGATAAATGACATCTGTTAGAATAGTTATGTGAATATATGTAATTAGTCTTAGTCCCTTTTGTAATAAGAGTAGGTTAGGTGTTATGTATACAGATAAATAGAGCTCATTGTAAAGTAGAATATTAATTAAGAATATTATTTCCCGTGTATTCTCACATGGTATCAGAGCAATCGTGAGAGATTTATCATTGTGCATAAATTCCAGCGGCTTCGAGAAGAGAAATCAGTCAACCGGAAGTCTTTTCCGGCAAACACATGTCTGCCGCAACTAAAAATCCACTTTTCGTCAGTGTTGTGCAGAAACCAGCACCACCACAAAGTAGATCGGCCACCGGAAAAAAATTCCGGCGAAGTTTCGATGTCACGCACCGGCCGTCGGGCACCTTCCGACAATTTTTTGGCGACAACTCATTAGGACAGCTTGTTCCTCTTGCAATTCCGAGCCTACCCGTCCAATTTAAATCAAATTCCGGCCACTTTTTTATTTTTCTGGCATAAATAGTAATTTTCAGAAAAAACTACTTTTTATGGTGCAACACTATAATGGCATTTGTATCTAAAACCTTTAACTCACAATCCGTAGGACCCAATCTAGATGATTTTTTTACCGGATTATATTAAGTTCCTTCAATATAAAGCATGTAAACAGACATCTGCAGGATAGCTTCCGTTGTTCAAACAAATAGTAGGGTGACTTGTGTCTCTCAACCTTCAACTTCTGAGTCTTGGGTCATTGATTCAGGTGCATTTCTGGTAACAAATCTCTTTTCACTGATATTTCATATTCTCAATAGCTTCCAATAGTCACTATGGACAATGGGTCTCAAACCATGGCAACTGCAATAGGTCAAGCAACTCTACTTCCTTCCTGACCTTTAGATACAGTTCTTCATGTTCCCGGTAGTCCATTTAATTTCATGGTCGTTAGTCGCTTAGCCAAATCACTTAAATCTGATGTTTTATTTCTTGATGACCTTGTTTTAATATAGGAACGCAGTACGAGGCGGATCATTGGTACCGGACATCAATCAGATGGACTTTATTACCTTATCCTTACAAAATCACATGTCTTCCTTCAACAACTTGTCCCGTTACTGATTCACCAGATTTATTACATAAACGATGGGGTCATCCAGTTTGTCAAAACTTCAGAAAATGGTACCTAGCTTATCTCACTTGTCCACTCTACAGTGTGAGTCATGTCAGCTCGGTAAGCATATTTGCTCCTATTTCATGCGACGCCTTGATAATCGAGCAGAGTCACCTTTTACTTTAGTCCATTCAGATGTTTGGGATCCTAGTCAGGTCAGTTCTACCTTGGGATTCTGCTACTTTGTCAGTTTCATTGATGATTATTCTAGGTGCACTTGGATATTTTTGATGAAAAATCGATCTGAGTTGTTTTCTATTTTCCAGGCCTTCCACTCTGAAATTCAATTGGGATTTTTATCCGCATATTTCAAAGTGATAATGCCCTAGAGTATTTGTCTTTCGCATTTCAACAATTTATGAATTCCCATGGGATTATTCATCAAATATCTTGTCCGTATACATCCCAACAAATGAGATAGCTGAAAGAAAGAATAGACATCTTATTGAAACTGCTCGTACCCTACTCATACAATCTCATGTTCCACTGCGTGTCAAATGAGATAGCTGAAAGAAAGAATAGACATCTTATTGAAACTGCTCGTACCCTACTCATACAATCTCATGTTCCACTGCGTGTTGGTGGGAAGCAGTTCTTACATCTTGCTATCTTATTAATCGTATGCCATCTTCCGCTATCTAGAATCAATCACAAGTTCCATTCTCTGTCATGTTTTCCCACTTATCTTTGTTTTCGCTTTCACCCCGTGTCTTTGGGAGTATGTGTTTTGTTCATAACCTTAGTCTAGGAAAAGATAAGTTAGCTCCTCGTGCTCTTAAGTGCGTATTTCTGGGTTACTCGAGAACGCAAAAGGAATATCGATGCTATTCTCTTACCTCCAGCGGTATCTTATATCTGTTGATGTCACCTTCTTTGAAATCCAATCATACTTAACAGGTCCAAGTAATCACTTAGATATTCTGAGGTGCTACCAGCAAGGGCGGAGCCAGGATTTACACAAAGGGGTGTCAAGATCCAAAGAAGAACCAAGAAAAATAATTCTACTAGTGAACAACAACAAACTTTCTTTCCATCAGACCACCTTTTACCTCTGTGAGAAAGCACGGGAGAAAAATATAATTGATATTAAACATGATACAATGAGCCCTATATATATACACATAACCTATCCTACTCCTAATACACATTGGATTAGGGTTCTACTATTTACATATTCTAACACTCCCCCCCTCAAGCTGGTGCATTTAAATCATATGTACCGAGCTTGTTACATATGTAGTTAATACGAGGACCAGTGAGGAACTTGGTGAAAATGTCTGCAAGCTGATCATTTGACTTTACAAACTTTGTAGCAATATCTCCCGAGAGTATCTTTTCTCTGATAAAGTGACATTCAATCTCAATGTGCTTAGTTCTCTCATGGAACACTGGATTTGACGCAATATGAAGAGCAGCTTGATTATCACACACAAGTCCCATCTGATTAACATCACCAAATTTCAGCTCTTTGAGCAACTGTTTGACCCAAACTAGCTCACATGTCGCCATAGCCATTGCTCGATATTTTGCTTCTGCACTAGACCGAGCAACCACATTCTGTTT
Organism: Nicotiana benthamiana; assembly: GCA_034376525.1. Classification (NCBI taxonomy): domain Eukaryota; kingdom Viridiplantae; phylum Streptophyta; class Magnoliopsida; order Solanales; family Solanaceae; genus Nicotiana; species Nicotiana benthamiana. The sequence goes on from CM067323.1 coordinate 49,539,297, forward strand.
CTTGCTTTTCCAAGATACCAAATTTCCTCCTACTAAGACACAATATCCAGAAGTAGAACGTCTGTCAGAAGGTGATCCTGCCCAATCAGCATCGGAATATCCAACGCCTCGATCCTCAAACAATAAACCTTTACCTGGAGTTGATTTTATATACCGAAGAATGCAAACAACTGCATCCATATGACTATCACACGGAAACTCATAAACTAGCTCACAACACTCACAGGAAAGGAAATGTCAGGTCATGTCATTGTAAGATAATTTAATTTACCAACTAACCGCCTATATTTTGCAGGATCGTTAAGAGGCTCCCCTGTCCTGGAAGAAGTTTAGAATTCGGATCCATCGGAGTGTCAACAGGATTACAACCTGTCATTCCTGTCTCCTCAAGAATATCTAAGGCATACTTCCGTTGTGAGATCACAATACCTGAGCTAGACTGTGCGACCTCAATACCCAGAAAATACTTTAGTGTGCCCAGATCCTTAGTCAGAAAGTGTTGAAAGAGATGTTGATTCAATTTAGTAATATCATCCTGGTCATTGCCGGTAATAACAATGTCGTCAACATAGACCACCAGATAAATACGGAGACGTGAATCAGAATGCCGATAGAATACAGTGATCAGCTTCACTCCGAGTCGTGCCAAAGTCCTGGATAACAGTGCTAAACTTACCAAACCAGGCTCGAGGAGACTGCTTTAGACCATAAAGTGACCGGCGCAAGTGACATACAAGGCAACAAACCTAGGTGTTTGCTCCATATAAACTTCATCCTCAAGGTCACCGTGTAAAAATGCTTTTTTAATGTCCAGCTGATACAGGAGCCAATGGCGAACAGCAACCATGGAGAGAAAAAGGCGGACTGATGCTATCTTAGCCACGGGAGAGAAGGTATCACTGTAATCAAGCCCAAATATCTGAGTATATCCCTTGGCAACAAGACGAGCCTTAAGACGATCAACCTTACCATCTGGACCAACCTTGACTGCATACACCCAACGATAACCAACAGTAGATTTACCTGAAGGAAGAGGGACGAGCTCCCAAGTGCCACTCGTATGTAAAGCAGACATCTCGTCAGTCATAGCCTGTCGCCACCCTGGATGAGACAATGCTTCACCTGTAGACTTAGGGATGGAAACAGAGGACAAAGAAGATAGAGAAGCATAATAGGGGGATGACAAACGATGATAACTTAAACCGATATAGTGGGGATTAGGATTAAGGGTGTTCCGTATACCTTTCCGAAGTGCAATCGGAAGAGACAAGTCCGCAGTAGGAGCAGGGTCAAGTGCAAGACGTGAATCAACCGGGCCGGATGCTGGGCGAGGACGACGATGATATGTCAAGAGTGGAGTGTCTGTTGCAGGGAGTCTAGGAGGAGACACACTAGACTCTCCAACGGTTGGAATGGGTAAGACTTCTGTAGCGGAAGGTGAAGGAGGAGATATAGTAGACTCCCTAAAGGCCGGTATAGGTAAAACCTCAGATATATCAAGATGGTCAGAATGGTCAGAAGAGGTAAAGAAAGGTTTAGACTCAAAAAATGTGGCCTCGGCTGACATAAGGTACCTACAAAGATCAGGTGAATAACAACGATAGCCCTTCTGGGCACGAGAATAACCAAGGAAGACACACTTGAGAGCACGAGGAGCTAACTTATCTTTCCCAGGAGCTAAGTTATGAACGAAACAAGTGCTCCCAAAAACACGAGGGGGAACAGAGTATAAGGGACTGGGAAAACAAAACCTCATACGGAATCTGATTCTGGATGGGAGATGAAGGCATCTGATTAACCAAATAACAAGATGTGAGAACTGCATCGCCCCAAAAACGCAGCGGAACATGAGATTCAATGAGAAGTGTGCGAGCAGTCTCAATAATGTGCCTATTCTTTCTCTCTGCAACCCCATTTTGCTGAGGGGTATAAGGACAAGAGGTCTGATAAATAATTTTGTCAGAAGTCATAAACTGCTGAAATTGAGAGGATAAATATTCTAAGGCATTATCACTGCGAAAAGTGCGAATAGAAACGCCAAATTGATTTTTAATTTCAGCACAAAAATTCTGGAATATAGAAAACAACTCAAAACGATCTTTCATTAAGAAAATCCAAGTACATCTTGGATGATCATCAATGAAACTAACAAAATAACGAAATCCCAAGGTTGAACTGACTCTACTAGGACCCCATATATCCGAATGAACTAAAGAATGCACGACTCTCAATACTTCGAGGAAAGGAGGCGCGGGTATGTTTCCCGAGCTGACATGACTCACACTCTAATGTGGATAAACTAGACAAACTAGGCACCATCTTCTGAAGCTTGGACAAGCTAGGATGTCCTAAACGACTGTAAAGTAGGTCTGGAGGATCTGCAACTAGACAGGCATTGGAGGATGTTAGTGAGTTAAGGTAGTAGAGTCCTTCAGATTCAAGTCCTGTTCCAATCGTCTGTCCCGTACTGCGGTCATGCATAATAAAAAAATCATCAATAAAATATATACCTCAATGGAGGGCACGAGTCAAACGACTAACAGATGCAAGATTAAAAGGACACTCAGGGACATAAAGAACAGAATCTAGAGTGACAGAGGGTAGAGGATTCGCTTGTCCAACTCCTTTTGCTTTAGTTTGAGACCCATTAGCTAAAGTAATGTTGGGAAGAAACTGTGAATACGCAATATTTGACAAAAGGGATTTATTACCAGAGATATGATCAGAAGCAGCTGAGTCCACAACCCATTGTTCAAGAGGACTAGACTGGGAAGCACAAGCAAAAGAATTACCAGCAACAGAAGTATCAGTCTGAGCAACAGTGGCTACTTGTGGAGATGTCTGCTTACTTGCTCGATATTAAAGAAACTCATTATACTCCCCTTCAGATACAGAAAATCCCTGGTTACCTGTAGTCTCGGTCTGAGCAACATAAGCATTTCTGGGTGGTCGACCATGTAAAGAATAGCACATGTCACGAGTGTGACCAAGTTTATGACAATAAGAACACTTGGGTCTAGATCTTCCAAAACGACCTCCTCCTCGTCTATTCTCCATAGTATGAGATGCTCGATTGTCCACTGATTGGGATACGAGGATAGATAAATCAAGTGTCTGTGATGAGCTCACTGGGTGACTTGGTGTTGCAGCAAGGCGAAGTAATCGAGAGAATAATTCATCAACTCTGAGGACAGTCGGACTAGCCAAAATCTGATCGTGTACTGAGTCGAGATCATTAGGAAGCCCAGCAAGAGTAAGAACTAGAAACAGCTTTTTCGTTGCTCTTGCTGCTTTGCAACGCTAGCAGAAACTGGCATAAACGTCTCAAATTCCTCCATAACTGCCTGTACGTGTCTCAAGTAAGTAGACATATCTAATTCCTGTTTCTTTAAATTTGTCATCCGCGATATCACATCATAGAAACGAGATATGTCATTAGTGTATAAAGTACGAGCCTTTTCCCAAACCAAATAACATGTTTGGAATGGACGAAACAAGGGCATCAACTTGGAATCAATAGATCGCCACAAAATACTGCATAATTGAGCATCGATCTTCTCCCAATGTGCTTTGGCTTTTTCATCTCCTTCACTAGATTCCTTGATTAGATGATCTTGAACACCTTGACCTTTACACCACAACTCGACAGACGAAGCCCAAGCTAGGTAGTTTGAACCTCCTATTAAAGGTTCTGAGGTAATCATAACACCGAAACTGCCAGAACCCGGGTTTCTAGACCCGAAAGCATCGAGTCCCAAAGACATCGTTGGATTATCACCAAATAATCAGAAAGAATCAACTGAAAACTCGCTGAAACAGATGAAGGAAACCGAAAACTGGAAACTGGAAACATTGTAGCTGCCGGAAAACTGGAAACACTGTAGCTGCCGGAAACTGAAACTGAAAACTGGAAACTGAAAACTGGAAACCGGAAACATTGTAGCTGCCGGAAAAAATACTGTAGCTACCGGAGAAAAATTAAGGTTGTCGGAATTGAAAAATAAAAATATATAATAGGCTCGAAATTCGAGGACGATCAGACTGTCCTGAAGGAATTTTTTGAAATTCTGGCCGGAAGGTGTCTCACGCGCCGGCGCGTGGGACAGACGCGTCGCCGGCGGCAGAACTCCGTCAGGCGCGTGGCGGCGCGTGGGGGTTTTTTTCCGGTGATTTTTCTGGGGTTGGTCGGAATTCTCTTCCGAACCTCGTGGTGGTCTCGGATTTTGCACAACACCAACAAAAAGGTGATTTAGTTACGAACAGCCTCTTAAGTCACCGGAAAATTGCACGGCGACGAGGTCTTTCTTCCCGGAAGCTGCTGAAATGACGCACAGCTATAATATTCTCACTGTAGCTCTGATACCATGTGAGAAAGCACGGGAGAAAAATATAATTGATATTAAACATGATACAATGAGCCATATATATATACACATAACCTATCCTACTCCTAATACACATTGGATTAGGGTTCTACTATTTACATATTCTAACAACCTCATATATGGTGAATCAATCGGAACACTAGATAGACACTAAACAAACAAGCTGACAATTTGTGAACTGTCCAAAACAGAGGGAACAAACACATTCTAACGTGCTTGAAATGATTTTACAATATAATCATTAGATATAATACTAAATACATCTTTTTCTGCACAAGGCACCAAGCAACCACTCAAAAGTTCATCATTCATTCGATTCCGCATGTCATTCTTGATAAAATTCATTGCCGAAAAAGCTATTTCAATCGAGGCAGTGACAACTGGAAAAAGCAAAGCGAATTTCACCAAGCAGAATACAAGAGGGAAGTTTAAATGCTTCTTTGTCTGAACCAATTTTCTTGAAAGATCACAAAGTCCACTCAAATTGGAGAGCCTTTCATCAATATTCAATAATGTATGTCGCAAGTTGATTGTCTAGAGCACCCATACTAACTTCATCAAAGTCATCATAATATAATTTAGCCATTTCATGATCTTCTTGATGTCAAAACTAGAAAATGAGTTAATTGGATTCAAACAAGCAAACTCCGTGAAGCAAGTTAGTAGTCACTTCGTCAAAACTACCATTTATCTCTTGAATTTGCCAATCAACAATCTTACAAAATACATCAACACGATAATGATGCAAAATAGTATGATCGGTAGATTAACGTCATGATCTTAAAGAGCTAACGTATGGCTCATCAAAATTAGGTATCAAAATGCCATACTTGAAACCAAAATGTAGATATTTTTTCAAATAGTGAATCCCAATCATCTTCTCTTAAACTTTGCAACCTTCTCTTTACTACTTCTACAAGCAGCATGGCATTTGCGATATCTTGCTCCTTTTTTTGTAAGCATTTATTTAGCTCATTTGTGATTGCTAAAACATCTCTCGTCAAATGCAACCTCAAATGTTGACAAGTTTTGAGTTATCACATTGCCTTGGCTCTCTCATCCATCAAACATGCATCAATAATAAGTGCTTCAAGAACATCAAGAATAGAGCCAAACATATGAATAAAAAAGATAAAAGATTTGAAATGAGATCCCAAACGAGTATCACAAGCTCTTTGAAGACCAAGTTCTTGATTCAAGCCTCAACTGTTTTAAGCTCACCTGATCTAATACCTCTTTGATTCTTTCCTTTTGAGATTTTCGAAATTCATCCATACGCTTAAAAGACGATCCCAACACATTCAAAATATTTGAGACCAAAACTACAAGTTATCCTACTTGAATACATTTTTTTGAAACCGCAACACGAGTTAATAGAAGCTGGTGAGCAAAACAATGAGTAGAATGAGTCGATCTACTTTCTTGCCTAATCAACATTTAAGGCCATTGAACTTACCTTGCATATTGGTTGCTCCATCGTAACATTGCCCACGAACATATGATAGACTTAAGGAATGTTTAGCAAGTAAATCAACAATTGCCTTCTTTAGAGATGAAGCACAAGTATCTTTGACATTAACAATATCAATAAGTCGCTCCACCACAAATCTCATTCTATCACCATATGGCAAGACAATAGTCATTTGCTCCTTTCACTACACATCAAAAGATTCATCAACTAATAAGGCAAAGTAGTCACCATTTAATTCTTTAATGATAGCTTTAATTGTTTCCATTTTACGTACGGTCACAACGTCTTTTTGAATCGTTGGAGAAGTCATCTGATCATTTTAAGGAGCATATTCCAATACATAATCATGAATTTTATCACATTCTTTTGCATATCAGGAGAGAATTTCATGAAAATTACCCTTGTTAAATGATGTTTTGAATTCATCATGACCCCGAAATGCAAATCCTTGCTTCATTGGAAGTCTTATGACATTAACCGAAGTAGTTAACAGAATCCAGTAATCATGCTTAAGCTGATCAGATTGCTTCTCAAATGCAGATATAATGGACTGTTGTTGCCGTAGTAGATCTACACATTTCCTTTTTGCTTGGTTATGAAAGCTACTTAGGCCACCAACATGCTTAACAAAGCTCTTCTTTTTGTTCCAACTCTTAAACCCTATGCTAAAAAATACATCACCTCCACCTTGATGAATGTTATCGTCTTCAAACAAATAACAACTCAAACAATATGTTGCATCGTTACTTATACTATACTCCAACCACTCATGATAATCATCAAACCATTTTGGATTGAAACAACGCATTCCTCCATAAAAATCTATTTGAAAAAAGTTATGTTCTCGAGGTTGACAAGCACCTCTTTGAATGTATGCTCTTCTAATCACATAGCGGAGGTATGGATGATAGTCCAAGATTTGAGTTCTTTCTGCCGGATCAGGGTTTAAAATTTCAAGATTAATTTGTTGTCTTTGAGAAGAATACGGTGGTACTTCCGATTGGTTGGCATCTTCTTCCATGTTAGATTGATTATTAGTGGCCAAATTTTGATTTTGGTACTGCATCTTCTTCCAAGTTAGATTGATCATGAGCGGCCAAATTTGATTTGGTACTTTAGAAAAAAACTGCTTCATTGATTTTTTATTCTGAATTATAAAACAAAATTATAATTAGACGAAATACAAGTAATATTTTCGATAAAATATCACAATTCACAGTTATAACAACTGTTAAATTGGCCAAGGTTTCCTGAATTTTGGTACATGAATTTTCACTCCATATCTTGTTTCCCAATATTAAATTGATAATACGAGAACTCTTTTTGTTTAACTGGAATTAATTCTTTCCTTCTTATGTATGTTTCATTACAAATATATACTACAAAGAAACACTTAAAAGTCCAAGATGCTCACAAAGGTCACAGTCACAATCCCTAGATCAGAAAATCAAAACACAAACAACCAAATGCATAAACATCATTGAATGTAACAAGGAATAAGAAGCACGCAATTTGCACTTTAAATAATCACAGTTCAACTTTCACAGCGCACTTTTGTTAGCCCTCCATTTCTATTTTGTAGTTTTCTCTTTTCCTTTTTCATCATAATCCTTAAGCATATTAGAAAGAACTATGACATCAGGAATTATGTAAAAATAAAAGTTTTTAGATATTCAAGGAAAATATTTGTCTTGTCCTCCATTAAATTATTTTGGTGAAAGTTATAGAAAGACATTTCCTAACTTCTAAAAAGAAAGGGGCAAAGAAATAGAGTAAAAGGAACTTATCGTGGCTGCCATGACAGGCGAAGATCGACCAGCAGCGATTTGCAAATAGACTAAGCAATTTGAGGATATGAGACGTGAGAGATGTTCCCTTTTGACTTTTGAAATTAGGGATTTCTTTAATCCCAATTGCCTCATGTAATGTCGTTTATTAATTTTTTTAAAAATACTTACGGATAATAAAACATCGTCGTTTTGATGTTTGTTTAAAAATTAAAAAAAATTGTAAAACAGAATTTATGTCGCGACCGAAAATGGAACTTGCAACCTTCAGTAACTTTTGACACCCCTTAACCATTGCACTGGAAGTTTGTCAAGGGTTATCAACTCACTGTATATATTATATATATGTATTTTTTAAAATCTATCTATACAGTGTAATTTTTCGGCGAAAGGGTGTTGGTTGACACCCCTTGGACAAAGCGGAGCTACCCTTGGCAACCAGTTCCGTCTTTTGGAGATTCGGTCACTATCTCCCACTCATCTTCCTCTATAGCTCCACCACCTACACTTACAGTTCCAGTTGCAGCTCCACCACCTATAGCTCCAGTGCCACCACCTAGTCCAGTTGAACTTTCAATAGCTCCACCACTCCTGACTTATCATCGTCGTCCGCGCCCAGGCCTAGCTGATTCACGTCTTGCACCTGACCCTGCTAATACAGTGGACTTGTCTCCTCTTAGTCAACCGATTGCACTACGAAAAGGTATACGATCCACACTTAATCCTAATCCTCATTATGTCGGTTTAAGTTAGCATCATCTGTCATCATCCCATTGTGCATTTGTATCATCTTTGTCCTCTGTTTTCATCCCTAAGTCTACAGGTTAAGCATTGTCTCATCCACGGTGGCGATAGCCTGATTGACGAGGTGTCTGCTTTACATACGAGTGGTACTTGGGAGCTTGTTCCTCTTCCTTCGGGTAAATCGACTGTTGGTTGCCATTGGGTGTATGCAGTCAAAGTTAGTCCAGATGGCCAAGTTGATCGACTTCAGGCTCGTCTTGTTGCCAAAGGGTGTGCTCAAATATTTGAACTCGGTTACAGTGATACTTTCTCTCACGTGGCTAAAATAGTATCAGTCCGCCTTTTTCTATCCATGGTTGTTGTTCGTCAGTAGCCTCTCTATCAGTTAGACATTAAGAATGATTTTCTTCGCGTGACCTTGAGGATAAGGTTTATATGGAGCAACCAACTGGTTTTGTTCCTCACAGGGAGTCTAGTGGCCTTGTATGTCGGTTGCGTCAGTCCCTTTATGGTCTAAAGCAGTCTCCTCGAGCCTAGTTTAGTAAGTTCAGCACAGTTATTCAGGAGTTTGGAATGACTCGTAATGAAGCTGATCACTTTGTGTTTTATCGACATTCTGCTTCAAATCTCTATATTTATCTGGTTGTTTATGTTGACGATATTTTTATTATCGGGCAATGATCAGGATGGTATTAGTAAGTTGAAGCAATATCTCTTTCAACACTTTCAGACTAAGGATTTGGGCAGATTACAGTGTTTTTTGAGTATTGAGGTCGCTCAGTCTAGCTTAGGTATTGTGATCTCACAGCGGAAGTATGTCTTAGATATTCTTGAGGAGACAGGAATGACAGGTTGTAGACCTGTTAACCGATGGATCCGAATTTTAAACTTATGCCAGGACAGGGGGAGCTTCTTAGCGATCCTGGAAGATATAGGCAGTTGGCTGGTAAATGACATTACCTCACAGTAACTAGATCTGACATTTCCTTTCCTGTGAGCGTCAAGTTTATGAATCTTCCTGCTATAGTCATTGGGATGCAGTTGCCCGCATTCTTTGGTATATAAAATCAGCTCCAGGCAAAGGTTTATTGTTTGAAAATCGAGACCATGAGCAGATCGTTGGATACTCATATGCTGATTGGGCAGGATCACCTTCTGATAGACGTTGTACGTCTTGAATATTGTGTCTTAGTAGTTAGTATGAGGAAATTTAGTGTCTTGGAAAAGCAAGAAACGGAATATGGTTGCTCGGTCTAGTGCAGAAGCAAAATATCGAGCAATGGCTATGGCGACATGTGAGCTATGTGAGCTACTTTGGATCAAACAGTTGCTCAAGGAGTTGAAATTTGGTGAGATTAGTCAGATGGCACTTGTGTATGATAATCAAGCCGCTCTTCATATTTCATCAAATCCAGTGTTCCATGAGAGAACTAAACACATTGAGATAGACTATCACTTCGTTAGAGAAAAGATACTCTCGGGATATATTGCTACAAAGTTTGTGAAGTCGAATAATCAGCTTGCGGATATTTTCACCAAGTCCCTCAGGTCCTCATATTAACTACATATGTAACAAGTTCAGTATATATGATTTATATGCACAAGCTTGAGGAGGAGTGTTAGAATAGTTATATGAATATATCTAATTAGTCTTAGTCCCTTATGTAATAGGAGTAGGTTATGTGTTATGTATCCATATAAATATGGCTCATCGTAACATAGAATATTAATTAATAATATTTTCTCCTGTGCATTCTTAAAACAACAACAACAACAACAACAACAACAACTACCCAGTATACTCCCACCAGGTGGGGTCTGGGGAGGGTAATATGTAGACGAGCCTTACCCCTGCCCGAAAGGGCAGAGAGGCCGCTTCCAATCGACCCTCGGCGAGTAGAGTAAAAATGGGAAAGCTGCATTAAGAAACAGAGATAAAATTAGAAACACAAGCAAGACAAAATCAAATAATAAAGCATAGGTACTCCCACAAAAGTAACGTAAATAGTTATGAAAACATCAGCAACATAAATACAGTCGCATGCAGTAATATCAAGCAGGAACTACCATACTAAAACACTAATCACCAATGAGCCCCTAACCTACAATCTTGATTCTAGACCGCCAGACTCCCCTATCAAGAGTCATGTACTCGGTAACCTGCATTCTGGCCATGTCCTGCCTAAGTACCTCTCCCCAATGCTTCTTAGGCCTCCCTCTCCCTCGCCGACCACCAACAATCTCCAACCGCTCGCAGCTCCTCACCGGGGCATCGGAGCTTCTCCTCCGAACATGCCCGAACCACCTCAGCCTCGCTTCCCGCATCTTTTCGTCCACCGGGGCCACCCCTACCTTCTGTCGAATAACTTCATTCTTGATCTTATCCAGCCTGGTGTGCCCACACATCCACCTAAGCATCCTCATCTCCGCAACCTTCATTCTCTGAACATGCGAGTTCTTCACGGGCCAGCACTCCGCCCCATACAACATTGCAGGTCTAACCACGGCTCTGTAGAATTTCCCCTTTAGTTTGTGCGGGATTTTCTTGTCACACAGGACCCCTGAAGCAAGCCTCCACTTTGACCACCCCGCTCCTATCCGATGGGTGACGTCCCCGTCAATCTCTCCGTCCCCCTGGATCACAGACCCAAGATATCTCACACTGTCCCTCTTGGCGATGGCCTGAGAACCAAGCATCACTTCCCCGCATACCCCACTCGGCTCCTCGCCAAACTTGCACTCCATATATTCTGTCTTAGATCTGCTAATCTTGAAACCCTTAGACTCAAGAGTCTGTCTCCATATCTCTAACCTTTCACTAACACCGGCCCTCGTCTCGTCTATCAATATTATATCATCAGCAAAGAGCATACACCAAGGCACATCCCCTTTGGATATGTCGGGTCAGAGCATCCATCACTAAGGCGAACAACAGGGGGCTCAGCGCCGATCCTTGATGGAGCCCCATTACCACAGGAAAATGGTCTGATACGCCCCCCACCGTCCTAACCCTAGACTTAGCTCCATTGTACATGTCCTTGATTACTCTGATATAGGCTTCTGGCACACTCTTCGCCTCCAAGCACCTCCATAGCACCTCCCTCGGGACCTTGTCATACGCCTTCTCCAAGTCGATAAGCACCATATGAAGGTCCTTTTTCTTATCCCTGAATTGTTCCGCCATCCGCCTGACTAAGTGAATCGCCTCTGTGGTGGAGCGTCCCCGGCATGAAACCGAACTGGTTCCCAGATATAGTTGTCGCCTCCCTCACACGCGCCTCAATCACCCTCTCCCAAACCTTCATCGTGTGGCTTATTAATTTGATGCCCCTGTAATTGTTGCAACACTGGATGTCCCCTTTGTTCTTGTACAGGGGCACCACTGTACTCCACCTCCACTCATCCGGCATCTTTTTAGTCCTGAAAATCGCATTGAACAGCCTAGTGAGCCACTCCCCTCCAGCTTTACCCATGCACTTCCAGAATTCCACCGGGATCTCGTCAGGCCTGGTCGCTCGACCCCTACTCATCCTACGCAACGCCCCTAAGACCTCTTCTACCCTAATGCGCCTGCAGTACCCAAGGTCTCTATGGCGCTCTGACTGCCCCAACTCCCCTAGCTCTATGCTCCGATCCCCCTCCTCATTAAGAAGGTCCCGAAAGTACGCCTGCCACCTCTGTTTGATTAGCGAGTCCCCCATCAGAACTCTACCATCCTCGTCCTTGATACACCTGACTTGGTCAAGATCACGTGCCTTCCTCTCCCTTACTTTAGCCAACCGGAATAACTTCTTATCCCCACCTCTCTCCCCTAGTTCCTCATACAGCGTCCGAACGCCTCGTTTTTAGCTTCCGTGACAGCCATCTTAGCCTCTCTTCTCGCCTCCCTGTATACCAACCTGTTCGCTCTCCGCTCCTCCTCGCTTGAGCTCCCGGCCAACCTAGCGAACGCCGCCTTCTTCACCTCCACTTTTCCCTTGACTACCTCGTTCCACCACCAATCACCCTGATGTCTGCCTGAGTATCCCTTAGCTACCCCGAGCACGTCCCGTGCGGCCCTCTAACCAAGTTCGCCGTCACTGTCCACATAGCGTCCGCTTCCCCGTAACTTCTCCAAGCTCCGTCCTCCACTAACCTCCTTTCCAACTCCTGTGCTTTCTCCTTAGACAAAGCGCCCCATCTAATCCTCGGTTGCCACTGGGCGCCCCTCCGCTTCTTCTTAACCCAAAGATCGACATCCAGCACTAGAAGTCTATGAAGAGTTGAAAGCGACTCACCCGGAATAACCTTGCAGTCCTTGCACAAGCCCCGATCGCTCCTTCGGATGAGGAGCCCCGATCGCTCCTTCAATGGTAAAATATTCCAAACTTATGAAGAGAAAAGAGGGAAATAAAGAAACAAAAACAACTACCTAGTAAAATCCCACATAGTGAGATCTGGGGAGGGTAATGTGTACGCAGACCTTACCCCTACCCCGATAGGGGCAAAGAGGCTATTTTCGATAGACCCTCGGCTCAGAAAAACGAAAATAAAGTAAGAAAAAAAACGAGAGAAGAGAATTCGTCAGTAAATCCAATAGAAATCGTAATGGTAACAAAAACATAGAAACCGAAAGATGAATGACATGCAATAACAATAACCATAATCTAAGGCTCGGGGCTAAGACAAACAACAAGAATAGTGTGGGTCTAACATAAACTGCAAGCTATCTAAGACCAACCATAATCCAACCCCGCCTCACCCCCGGAATAAAGTAAGGAAAGTTTTACTACCCCTATCCTATAACCTTAATGCTTGACCTCCAGGCGTTCCTATCAAGGGTCATGTCCTGGGAAAAGAGAAAAATAAGGAAAGCCACTATGTAATGACTCCCACACCCCAATTTGTGGGACTACATTGGGTTGTTGTTGTTGTTGAAATCAACTGTGTTAAAACTAAAAAATGTAAAGAATCATATATTAACTAGGGATGTCAAATTTGGCCCAAGCCCAAATGACCCGCCCAACCCGCCCAAGGTTGGGTTGGTTATTGACCCGCCCATTTATTGAACTTAGCCCATCTTGACCCAACTCATCTCAACTCATTTAAAGTTGGGCTAATTTTTAGCCCAAATTGATCCATGATTACAACAACAACAACAACAACTACCCAGTGTATTCCCACCAGGTGGGGTCTGGGGAGGGTAATATGTAGACGAGCCTTACCCCTACCCGACAGGGCAGGGAGGCTGTTTCCAATCGACCCTCGGCTCATAGGGTTAGGTGAAAAACAGTAGTAAAACAAATAGAAACAAAACAAAACAGAAACAGTATATCATTAGTGCGATAGAAATTCCAGCATAAATAGCGTTAGAAATAATCTGAACAAAGGAAACAAAATACCAAAATACAATAACAAGTAACAGTATCGTACAGTAAACACATTTCATCTATGAATAACCCTGCTACCCCACCCCCAACCCCGGGAGGAGCGGACGAGAAACTCTAGGTGCCCCTATCATACAACCCTGATACTAGACCTCCAGGCTTTCCTATCAAGGGTCATGTCCTCTGAAACCTGCATTCTAGCCATATCCTGCCTAATCACCTCTCCCCAATACTTCTTGGGCCTTCCTCTGCCGCGCCGACCGCCAGCAATCACCAGCCGTTCGCAGCTCCTCACCGGTGCATCGGGACTTCTCCTCTGCACATGCCCGAACCACCTCAGCCGCGCTTCGCGCATCTTCTCGTCCACCGGGGCCACCCCCACCTTCTCCCGAATAATTTCATTCCTAATTTTATCTAGCCTGGTATGCCCGCACATCCACCTAAGCATCCTCATCTCCGCGACCCTCATCCTCTGAACATGGGAATTCTTTACGGGCCAGCACTCCGCCCCATACAGCATCGCAGGTCTAACCACGGCTCTATAGAATTTCCCCTTGAGTTTGTGTGGAACTTTCCTGTCACACAGGACTCCTGATGCAAGCCTCCACTTAGCCCACCCTGCTCCTATACGATGCGTGGCGTCCCCGTCAATCTCTTCATCCCCCTGAATCACCGACCCAAGGTAACGGACACAGTCCTTCTTGGCGATGGTCTGAGAGCCAATCATCACGTCCCTCCCTACTTCACTCGGATCGGCGCTAAACTTGCACTCCTGGTATTCTGTCTTAGATCTGCTTATTTTGAAACCTTTAGACTCGAGAGTCTGCCGCCATACCTCTAACCTCTCGATAACACCGGCCCTCGACTCATCTATCAATACTATATCATCAGCAAATAACATACACCAAGGCACATCCCCTTGAATATGACGGGTAAGAGCATCTATCACTAATGCAAACAAGAGGGGGATCAGCGCCGATCCTTGATGGAGCCCCGTAACCACTGGAAAATGGCCTGAATCGCCACCCACCGTCCTAACCCTAGTCTTAGCTCCATTGTACATGTCCTTGATTACTCTGATGTAGGCTTCCGGCACGCTCTTCGCCTCCAAACACCGCCACAGCACCTCCCTCGGGACCTTATCATACGCCTTCTCCAGGTCAATAAGCACCATGTGAAGGTCCTTCCTCTTATCCCTGAATTGCTCCGCCAGCCGCCTGACGAGGTGGATAGCCTCAGTAGAGGAGTGGCCCGGCATGAAACCGAACTGGTTCGCAGATATAGTTGTCACTCCCCTCACCCTCGTCTCAATCACCCTCTCCCAAACCTTCATGGTGTGACTTATCAATTTGATACCCCTATAATTGTTGCAGCACTGGATGTCCCCTTTGTTCTTGTACAAGGGCACCGCTGTACTCTATCTCCACTCGTCCGGCATCCTTTTGGTCCTGAAGATCGCATTGAACAACCTGGAGAGCCACTCCCCCCAGACTTACCCATGCACTTCCAGAACTCCATCGGGATCTCGTCAGGCCCGGTCGCTCGACCCCTACTCATCATACGCAGAGCCCCCATGACCTCCTCTACCCTAATGCGCCTGCAGTACCCAAGGTCCCTATGACGCTCTGATCCATGATTAAGTTTGTCAAAATATTTTAACCATAATTTTATTTTTGATTTAATATTTTAAATATGACCATAACAAAAGCAAAATAATATTATTTAATAATTATACAATTTATAACAAAATAACACGTATTAATTAAAGTTTAATAAGAGTTGGGTGGGTTGGATTACGACCCGAATTTAACACATCTTGACCCAAACCATCTTAGCCCAAGTAACTTTAAATGACCTGCCCAAATTTGACTCAACCCGCCCAAATTTGACTCAACCCGCCCATTTGACACCCCTAATATTAACCCTAACTAGCAACAAACTCCAATTTCCCTCACCCTCACCCCCAACCCCAAAAAAAGAAAATGAAGACTAGATATATCACAGCCCTCAGTGCAAGTAAAATGGATATCCAACTGCAACCGCTAGAGCCCTCTGGTTCTTTTTCTTCTGTCTTCAGGATCTTTTATACCTTTTATTCATTGCCATTTTTCAAGTTCTTCCATTATTCAAATCTGAGTATTTCATTTGTGATGTCTAAATAGCTATTCAAAAGTGTAACAAGCAGCCCAAGACGAATGACAACATAATTTTAATAGTATAGACCTAGGATGACTCCAACCTGGTACTTCTTTAACTTCTTTCTACCCTCTTGCTCCTTTTTCAGAGAGAAACTTTCTGCTTCTTTATTTGGGTTTCTGTCTGCAGAAAAACAAAGAGGTTAGTCAGCAAAACAACCTTTTACATTCTGAAAGAGCAGTGAACTCCCAAATGTCCAAACCAACGAGAACTAACTGGTATACAAGATCCTGTTACGGTCAATAACTAAAACTCACCCTTTACCGTCCCTAAGGGCAATGCTGAACCTATACCCAAAAAGAAAGCATTATCTATTTGAGGTACTTTCGTTTTCCCCAACACGAGACAATTAGTTTGCTTTTCTTGCCAATGAGTTATCTTCCCCAAAAGAAGGAAATAATGAAAATCAATCTACTTAAAAGGGCACAAATTGACTGCAACAGACATCAGAATAAATTTATTATTGCCAGCTAATGAACAGCAAAAGAAACAATGTTCAGCCTTACTTGATCTAGATATGGTTGACACAAAATCAACAAATCAAAGCAAAAAAGATTTTCAAAAACTAGCAGTACCTAGCTGCATAAGAGTTGTCAAAAATTTTGCACTGTTCAAGCAAAAAGGTCACATGTTGAAGTTACTTCCTGATGCAAACCAGAAAAGAAATCCATAAGCATA
The DNA here is from genome assembly GCA_034376525.1 of Nicotiana benthamiana. NCBI lineage: Eukaryota > Viridiplantae > Streptophyta > Magnoliopsida > Solanales > Solanaceae > Nicotiana > Nicotiana benthamiana. Next base: position 49,555,924 of record CM067323.1, read on the forward strand.
CTTCACCTGTAAGATCAGCAATTGCTGTTTTATTTTCAGTGGCGTGATGCTCTAAAAACTTTTCTTTGCTAGCATTATTGGAGACATCACAATGAGTTATGTTTTCAGAACCGCTGGTATCTAGTAATGAATCCACGAAATAGGCCCTTCGTTCCACTTGATCATCCACTATATCTATCGCGGAATCACCTGTCCCCAAAAAGACCATTATGCACATGAAAGAGGAGGAAATATCAGATCAGACCTTGAGAATGTCACTGTTAAGAATGGGGCTCTGCAGGTTGTGCAATGAGAGCGTGCAATCACTGAGATATCGGCGGAAAGAAAAGCTAACAGAAGAGAAAGAAGACAAGCAACAAGCTAAAATATGAACATTGATGTCTGCACCTTTAGTGCTGACTACATGTTTGAAAAATGCTGATAGAGATCGTGATAAGTTAGCACTGCTTAGCGAAACCGTTTTTAAGGGTTGAAATAGATTTTGGAGGGATTATTCTTTTTTCATGGGATTTGTTTTAATAAACTCCTTTTATCTTTGTTCTTGTTTTGAAAGAAGTTGTTGCATTAGTTTTGCCTATGCATCAAATTTATTGGATGTATTACCTCTATGAAAGTTTCACCGATCAAAAAGGAGCAATGTTATTCATGCAGGGTTTGCAGTAAAAAGATAAGATAAACAATCTTGGGCTCTATGGCTACAAGAGACCACAGTTTGATCAGGGTGAGATATAAAATTGAGGCACCAAAATGCTTAATATAGTATCATTATAAAATATGTGACTGCACGTGAAGTAAGAAAATCACCTTCCCCCCACTGCAAAATAAGTGATGCATATGGCTCGGTAATTGGCATGTGAACTGGGAGATCTGGAAACAAGCGATGGAGAGCATAGGCTGCAACTCTGTTTTGTGCATCCTGAGCAAATCAGAGTTCATAAAAGAAGAGAATCATGTTCAGATTCACATTTCAAAACAAAACATAGCAAATTAACGAAAAAGTTGACAAGTACTTTTACAATTCTCTGCAAATACCAAATTATTTCATATGCTTAACCAAGACAATTGCTTAGTTAATTGACATGATTTCTGCTTTCAGAAACCTACATCATGAATTTTGTGATAAGGGCTTTTCTTAATCAGATTGGTGAAATGGCTTAAGAGGTGATAGAAGCAGAGTGGAGAAAATAGAGCATGGGTGTGACCCTCAAACAATCATGTGGACGGTCCGAAAGGAAGAAATCATAAGGCTTTTGAGGGAACGAAACGGCCATTATTTCTAAGTATGGAGTGTTAATTTTAGATAATTTAGGTGCACAAGTGATTCTCCAAACAGGTATAGATGACTAGACTGACTTGCGGGAAGCAATACCTCATTGTCGGCTTCCTTTGAAATATACCTCTTGTAGAGGGAATGTTTCCCTTTCAGTCAATCTCTTCTTTCCGGAAAAAAAGGTTGAATGTGCAGCTTCAGCCCAGAAGTTACCATTTTCCCTTTATGCTCTACTAAAACTTGACCACTGATCATTCCAACTACAACATAGATTGTATGTTCATCAAAGTTCCAATTATGTCATTCCTTCAGATTAAGTAAGACCTATGGAAAAATTATCATATGTTTTTCTTATGGCAGAGTCCTGTCAACCGTGGGAAAAACAAATAGAGAAGAGAAATTAAGAGCTCTATGAACTGCCTCTTATCAACATTGTATGAACTATCAGTTAAACACTCGGAGGGGTTAAGAAACGCCAGGGATCCGCAAAAGGGTTAAGACTGATGTCATAACACAGTATGGTGAAGTCCAATACATACCTATGGTGCAGAAAGCAAAAGCTCCTATAACAGTATTTCTTTTCTTGCTTTGCCGGGATAATGCACTTCAATAACACCATTAGTCCAAAAATAAGTGGGGTTTTGCCACTTTACCCTTTATGTTTCAATATTTTCACATTTTCCTTTACCTTCTTGCAACCATGTTAAGAATTGAAGTGTGGTTTTGGGCAGTGACAAAGTGCAAACTGGACAAGCTTAAACGGCAAACTGGAGTAACTCTAGAGAAATTGATCAAGAGCTTAAATAAAAAAAAGGTTAAAAGGTCAAATAAGAACACCAAAGATTTTCAATATCATTCAGTAGTGCAGTTCTAGGGGCCCTCACATATCACAGCCTGACCATGAATTCAGTCTGCTAAACTAAAGAGACAAACAATGTGTCAAGACATAATTAAAAAATAAAAGTATCCTCTCTCTAATAGCTTAAACTATTAGATGAGATGGTCACACATTTCAACATGGTCACAGAGTAAGCAGAGGTTCTAAGTTCGAGTCTCATCGCCACCTAATATCAGAAAAAGAATCTCCACGTACTTTGCCTATAAAAAAAAAAGAATCAGGCTTGCACATTAGGGGACGTGTTGATGACATAATTAAATAATAAAAGTATGCTCTCTCTAACAACCTAATCTTTTTAGATGAGATGGTCATACACTTCAACACTATTGTAGATATAGCTAAACATATTCCCTGCTATCTCATAAGAAACAAAGGAATAAATAAGTGAAATAACACACTCCTATTTTCCTGTGACTACAACACTTCTACGCATTATGGTATATTTTACACCCATAATCTGGAACGTGTGCATAGCGGCCAAATAGCACTAGTGCAATAATCATTGACTTCTCTTTCCTTTCTTTTTATGGGCATACAATTGCATAGACAGTATCAATAAAGCATTAGACGTTACCTCAGTAGTAGAAGAAGTATGATCCTGACTAGGAAGCTCGATTGTTACTAGCCCTCCAGCTTTTCTGCTCTTACCCCTCCCACTGGCTTTTCGCATTATACTAACAGTGTAATGTGAATTATTTCCTTTTCCGGGTATTTTTGCATATGTTGGTGCCTCCCACCCTGATCTTTGACAAAGTTGGTGAAGAAAAGCTTTTGGAATCTTTCGTGGATCTCCCTGCAATTACGACAACAGTTATAAAACTTTCTAGGAAGGAACAAAAACTTAAGAACGATAGCAAGAAGACCTCAAGTAGAAAAGGGAAGACACAAATCTACCGCAGTTCGCATTTTTGCTAGTGGAGGGGGCAGTTCAATTTCAGGCTGCAGGCTAGGTCCACACAGGTTCATCCTAGATTAACCTTCTTACCAACATCAGTTTACCTTTATAACACTACTAGTTTTTCTTTTTCCTTCTGTTTTGTTTTTTTTCCCGGAATAACGGTGGTGTTCGGAGTAGCTTGGGTGCACCTCGACTATTCTACCATGTACCTCATACGTCCCACCAGGGTAACTCAACCCACCAAGGCTTGGGCAAATTGGAAGATATCACCTAGAGTTTTTGGTGTTGCCTAGAATTTGAACCCTAGCCTCCAAGGTGAAAATCTACCTCATTGACAGTGAGGCCACACCCTCGGGTGCAATAACATTATCAGTTCTTTCAAAAGCTAAGAACTTAGGGGCAATTACACCTTCTTCTGCCAAAGTAATTACATAGAAAAGGAAAACAATGAAAACATACTTCCTTCCACCGAGAAGAGGTCACCCAATTTAGATTACAAGTATTAGATTAAAATATTGACTAGGCATCTTTATCCTGTTGTATCCTCCTTTATATCAAATGCGGAGCACTAAATCTTCTTCATCTTTAGGTTTTACTAAAGAGGTCTGGACTACAGTCTACAGTGAAAAGTTTCCAACTAACTCATAAGATCAGGTACCAAACTTTTACCTTTTTCCATATACCTTCTAACTTCTCTAAGTTCTTCTGACTACATAATTCTCTCATCTTTTCTTTCTTCTGCAGTTCTAATATCGTAGATGACACATCAGCAGAGGAAACTTCTTCAAATAAGAAATCACCAAGCTCTATGTCTTCTGCTTCTCCTCCTAGAGCCACCTTATCATCTATAGGACCACTTGATGGATTGTTTTCGGTGAACTCATTGGAGCTGCTATTGACAGCCACCTTTTCATCAATTCCGATCTCCTGTTCATGAGTATTTGATGTTCTGAAATTGTGTGAAGGAACATTATCAACATCAAGCTTCTCTGAAGATGTGTCCAACACTGCATGGTCGGAAGCACTTTCATGTGCAGATTCCAGGATATCATCCGGTAGTCCTATAGTAAATTTCATAAGTCAACCTTGCTAATGTAATGGAATGAAAGCCCAACATAGAAATTTTTCCCACCTAGAGCAGATATCTCCTGCTTGATCTTCCGAATGGTTCGGCTAGCTTGTTCATGGCTCTTTTTGTCACCACGCTCTTTTGCATGTATAGCTTCCAGCCTTGCATTATGATATTCTTGGACAATAGACTCAATACTACGCCTTTTTCGCGAGACCTGTTGACCAACAAAACATGAATCAAGGACAATAGCATGCTTTTCAGATTTTTCAATTAAGTGTCCTTGAGGGATCTAGACCTTATATCTACTCTGCATCACTAGAATAGACAAAATTCAGTTTGCTACGGCACGAAAAAAGGATAAATGCCTGAAGGAAATACCTCTTACTATATCTAGATTCAAAAATTAACAGGTCATTCCCGCAAGAGAAATAGCAGTACGAGCCTTTGGAGAATGTAGACCATATACCTACTCCACCCACCAGCCCAATCTAAAGCCTAAACATAATAACAATGAACTGGACAATGGAAAGGAAACCTTACATCATCACATAGTTATGACTAAAGAGGCTGTAACACATATCATGTGAACTAATGCTCTGATAGCGTTAAAACATGAAAAAAGTTGCCATGAGATTTACCTGCTCTAGGGAACCATCGTCAAACAAACCAGATTCCCAACTTTCAGCTTCATCCTGCAAATTCATGGTAAAAGAAGATTGTATGGACTCAAGGTTAAATACTTCGAATTTCAGTGGTTTTTAGATTTATAATATCGGGCACTTTAAGATTAAAAGATTGAGTAATTTATTTCTGATGACTGATCCAGATGGGATTGAGAGAATTGGACAGCATCCAGCCGCCATATCCTACACTACACGGTGCATTGATTGGAAAAAAAGGTGACTTAAGCCAGACACAATTGCTTGTATCAACTGTAAACAGTCTCTGTCTTTTTGTGGAAAGATAATGTCAATGCAAGTTCGCTATGACTTAAGTGTACTAACGTTCTCTCTCCATCTCCGTCCAACCAAACCTAGGGCAAATTGTTGTCGGCGTTTTGCCAAATCGTCCTAGTCGTTGACTGCCTCCCCTCTCTTTTCCTAATCTCTCCTCTCTTAATACCCGTCCCGTCAGGTCGCCGGTGAAGCTCGCAAGTTTGCTAAGCTCCGGTGATATTAAAGCTTGCAAGTTCGCTCGACTGCCTTTGATGATGAACTCGAAATGAAGTTCAGTCAGCTCACTTTGAATTTTCCAGCAAAACTTGTTACTTCAAAAATTGCAGCTTGCACGGTGGTAAGAATAATATTAAGATTTGATCTGATTTTCTACTGCTGTTTAGAGGTTTCTTGAATTCTTGCTTTTCGCCGGCGATTTTTCCGGCGACCCCTGCTCTTTTCTTCCTATTCTCTCTTCTGCTTTTTGTGTGTGTATGGGTGTGTTCTGTTTTCTTGGACAGGTGCCTTATTTTTCCGGCGAGTATTTCCGGCAAGCTACAGTACTTCCGGCGACTACCGTTCAGACTTTCGGCAGGACACAATAGAACTACGCGTTCCGATAAGCTTCAGGAAAACTTGCCCCAGGTACTAGTCGAGGCGGCGAGTCCAATTTGTGGCGTTTGGGAGTGAAGAGCTAAGCAACACCGGCCGGGACGTGCAAGAGTCGGTGGCAGTTGACCTTGGGCGCATCAAAGCCTACTTTCAGGTTTTTCCATCGGGAGTTGGTACCTCCCGCTCTCTTGTTTACTTTGTACACCTTTTTACGTATTTTAGCTAGCATTCCGGGTGAGGTTTACTCTGTTGCTATCTAGTTTGCATCTTTTTGCGTTTTTCGCTATAGTGCGTGTGTGCGTCACTATTCTCCATAGTCGGTTGGAGGGATAGTGGTCGCGGCGGGGATGATAGCGTGAGGTCATGTCCTCGGGGGGTGGGGGCGGCGGCGGGGGTGAGTAGGGGGGCAGGGAGCGGTCCTACGGGTAGGGTGGGAAGAGGGTAGCGGACGCTCATAGATTAAGGATTGGGTCATGGAACATAAGCACTCTGACGGGTAAGTCCATTGAGTTGGCGAAGGTTCTTCAGAAGAAGAGGGTTAACATAGCATGTGTCCAGGAGACTAGGTGGAAAGGGTCGAAGGCGAGGAATGTAGACGGGTTTAAGCTGTGGTATTCTGGGGTCGTGAGAGGTAAGAATGGAGTGGGCATCTTTGTAGATAGGGATCTAAGGGAGTCCGTGGTCGAGGTTAGGCGAGTGAATAATAGGTTAATGTCTATTAAGTTGGTTATTGGGGGTTGCGTCCTCAATGTCATCAGCGCTTACGCGCCGCAAGCGGGCTTAGACGAGGAGGCTAAGAGGCGCTTTTGGGAGGACTTGGATGATCTGGTGAGTAGTAATCCCCAATCTGAGAAGTTAGTTATTGGACGGGACTTTAATGGTCATATTGGGGCTGATGCTGGTGGTTATGGTGAGGTGCACGGTGGCTTCGACCTTGGGGTTAGGAACGGAGGAGGCACTTCACTACTTGATTTCGCCAGGGCTTCCGAGCTTCTGATTGCGAACTCGACATTTCAGAAGAGGGAGGAGCATTTGGTCACCTTCAAGAGTTCGGCGGCGAGGACTCAGATTGATTACATCCTCCTCAGAAGGAGCGATAGGGGTATGTGCAAGGACTGCAAGGTTATTCCGGGAGAGTCCCTTTCGACTCTTCATAGACTCCTAGTGATGGATGTCGGACTCGGGGTGAAGAGGAAGAGGAGGGGTGCTCGGGGACAACCGCGGATTAGATGGGGTGTTTTGACTAAGGAGAAAGCACAGGTGTTGGAGAGGAGGTTAGCTGAGGGCGGAGCTTGGAGAAGTTCTAGGGAAGCGGACGTTATGTGGTCAGAGACGGCGAACTTGGTTAGGGAGGTAGCACGGGACGTGCTCGGGGTAGCCAAGGGCTATTCAGGTAGACATCAGGGTGACTGGTGGTGGAACGATATAGTCGAAGGAAAAGTGGAGGTGAAGAAAGCGGCATTTGCTAAGTTGGCAGGGAGCACAAGCGAGGAAGAACGGAGAGCGAACAGGGAGATCTACAAGGCGACGAGGAAAGAAGCAAAGCTGGCGGTTACGGAAGCTAAAAACGCGGCATTTGGTCGCATGTACGAGGAACTAGGGGAGAGAGGCGGGGACAGGAAGTTATTCCGATTAGCTAAAGCAAGGGAAAGGAAGGCACGTGATCTTGACCAAGTTAGGTGCATCAAGGGCGAGGATGGTAGAGTTCTGATGGGGGAGTCTCAAGTCAAGCAGAGGTAGCAGGCGTACTTTCGAGACTTACTTAACGAGGAGGGGGATCGTAACATAGAGCTAGGGGTGTTGGGGCATTCAGAACAACATAGAGACCTTGGGTACTGCAGGCGCATTAGGGCGAAGGAGGCCATGAAGGCTTTCCGTTGGATGAGTTGGGGTCGAGCGACCGGGCCTGACGAGATCCCGGTGGAGTTCTGGAAGTGCATGGGTAGGTCAGGAGTGGAGTGGCTCTCCAGGTTGTTCAATGAGATCTTCAGGACCAAAAGGATGCCGGATGAGTGGAGGTGGAGTACAGTGGTGCCCTTGTACAAGAACAAAGGGGACATCCAGTGCTGCAATAACTATAGGGGTATCAAATTAATAAGTCACACCATGAAGGTCTGGGAGCGGGTGATCGAGGCGAGGGTGAGGGAGATGGCATCTATATCTGGGAACCAGTTCGGTTTCATGCCGGGTCGCTCCACTACAGAAGCTATCCACCTTGTCAGGCGGCTGGTGGAGCAGTTCAGGGATAAGAAGAAGGACCTGCACATGGTGCTAATCGACTTGTAGAAGGCGTATGACAAGTTCCCAAGAGAGGTGCTTGGAGGCGAAGAGCGTGCCGGAAGCCTACATCAGAGTAATCAAGGACATGTACGATGGAGCTAAGACTAGGGTTAGGACGGTCGGTGGCGACTCAGACCATTTTCCAGTGGTTATGGGGCTCCATCAAGGATCGGCGCTTAGCCCTCTCTTGTTTGCCTTGGTGATGGATGCTCTAACCCGACATATTCAAGGGGATGTGCCTTGGTGTATGCTATTTGCTGATGACATAGTCTTGATAGATGAGACGAGAGTCGGTGTTATTGAGAGGTTAGAGGTAAGGAGACAGACTCTCGAGTCTAAAGGTTTCAAAATAAGCAGATCTAAGACAGAATACCTGGAGTGCAAGTTTAGCCCCGAGCCGAGCGAAGTAGGCAGGGACGTGATGATTGGATCTCAGGTCATCGCCACGAGGGATAGTGTCAGATATCTTGGGTCGATGATTCAGGGGGACGGAGAGATTGACGGGGACGTCACTCATCATATAGGAGCGGGGTGGTCAAAGTGGAGGCTTGCATCAGGAGTCCTGTGTGACAAGAAAGTTCCACAGAAACTCAAGGGGAAATTTTATAGAGCTGTGGTTAGACCTGCAATGTTATGGGGCGGAGTGCTGGCCCGTGAAGAACTATCATGTTCAGAGAATGAAGGTTGCGGAGATGAGAATGCTCAGGTGGATGTGCGGGCTCACCAGGTTAGATAAGATTAAGAATGAAGTTATTCGAGAGAAGGTGGGGGTGGCCCCGGTGGATGAGAAGATGCGAGAAGCGAGGCTAAGGTGGTTCGGGCATGTGCAGAGGAGAAGTCCTGATGCCCCTGTGAGAAAGCACGGGAGAAAAATATAACTGATATTAAACATGATACAATGAGCCCTATATATATAATACACATAACCAACCTACTCCTAATACACTTTGGATTAGAGTTCTACTATATTTACACTTCTAACACTCCCCCTCAAGCTAGTGCATATAAATCATATGTACCGAGCTTGTTACATATGTAGTTAATACGAGGACCAGTGAGGAACTTGGTGAAAATGTCTGCAAGCTGATCATTTGACTTTACAAACTTTGTAGCAATATCTCCCGAGAGTATCTTTTCTCTGATAAAGTGACATTCAATCTCAATGTGCTTAGTTCTCTCATGGAACACTGGATTTGACGCAATATGAAGAGCAGCTTGATTATCACACACAAGTCCCATCTGATTAACATCGCCAAATTTCAGCTCTTTGAGCAACTGTTTGACCCAAACTAGCTCACATGTCGCCATAGCCATTGCTCGATATTTTGCTTCTGCACTAGACCGAGCAACCACATTCTGTTTCTTGCTTTTCCAAGATACCAAATTTCCTCCTACTAAGACACAATATCCAGAAGTAGAACGTCTGTCAGAAGGTGATCCTGCCCAATCAGCATCGGAGTATCCAACAATCTGCTCATGGCCTCGATCCTCAAATAATAAACCGTTACCTGGAGTTGATCTTAAACTTGGAGCTCTCAAGTTAGCTCCAAGTTTATAACAATAAGAACACTTTGGTCTAGATCTTCCAAAACGACCTCCTCCTCGTCTATACTCCATAGTATGAGAAGCCCGATTGTCCACGGATTGGGAGACGAGGATAGATGAATCAAGTGTCTGTGATGAGCTCACTGGGTGACTTGGTGCTGCAGCAAGGCGAAGTAAGCGAGAAAATAATTCATCAACTGTGGGGACAGTCGGACTAGCCAAAATCTGATCGCGTACTGAGTCAAGATCATTAGGAAGCCCAGCAAGAGTAAGAACTAGAAACAGCTTTTGTCGTTGCTCTTGCTGCTTTGCAACGCTAGCAGAAACTGGCATCAACGTCTGAAATTCCTCCATAACTGCCTGCACTTGACCCAAGTAAGTAGAAATATCTAATTCCTGTTTCTTTAAATTTGTCATCCGCGATATCACATCATAGAAACGAGATATGTCATTAGTGTATAAAGTACGAGCCTTTTCCCAAACCTAATAACATGTTTGGAATGGACGAAACAAGGGCATCAACTTGGAATCAATAGATCGCCACAAAATACTGCATAATTGAGCATCAATCTTCTCCCAATGTGCTTTGGCTTTTTCATCTCCGTCACTAGACTCCTTGGTTAGATGATCCTGAACACCTTGGCCTTTACACCACAACTCGACAGACGAAGCCCAAGCTAGGCAGTTTGAACCTCCCATTAAAGGTTCTGAGGTAATCATAATACCGGAACTGCCAGAACCCTGGTTTCTAGACCCGAAAGCATCTAGTCCCAAAGACATCTTTGGATTATCAACTGAACACTACCTGAAACTGAAACAGAGAACTGAAAACTGGCGCTGCCGGAAAACAGGAACACTGTAGCTGCCGGAAAAGCACTGTAGCTGCCGGAAAAATTCAAAGTTATCGGAATTGAAAAGTAAAAATATGGATAGGCTCGGAATTCAAGGTTGAGCAAACTGTCCTGAAGAAATTCTGGCCAGAAAGTACTGTAGCTGCCGGAAAAGTCAATAAAGTCGCCGGAAAAAATTGAAAGTTGTCGGAATTGAACGAAAAAAGTATGGGTAGGGTCGGAATTGAAGGCCGACCAAACTGTCCTTCTGGAGCAAACTGAAAAAGTGGCCGGAAGGGCCCTCACGCGCCGGCGCGTGGGCTCACGCGCCGGCGCGTGGGCTCACGCGCCGAGGGTCTTGCCGGCGCGGGGGGGCGCGTGACTGGAGCTTTTCCGGTGATTTTTTCTGGGGTTGGTCGGAATTCTATTCCGAACCTCGTGGTGGTCTCGGATTTTGCACAAAACCAACAAAAAAGGTAGTTTAGTTACGGACAGCCTCTTAAGTCGCCGGAAAATTGCACGGCGACGAGGTCTTTCTTCCCGGAAGTAGCTGGAATGACGCACAGCTATAATATTCTCACCAAAGCTCTGATACCATGTGAGAAAGCACGGGAGAAAAATATAACTGATATTAAACATGATACAATGAGCCCTATATATAATACACATACCCTAACCTACTCCTAATACACTTTGGATTAGAGTTCTACTATATTTATACTTCTAACAGCCCCGGTGAGGAGTTATGAACGGCTGGAGATTGTCGGCGTTCGGCGAGGCAGAGGGAGGCCTAAGAAGTATTGGAGAGAGGTGATTAGGCATGACATGGCTAGAATGCGGGTTTCCGAGGACATGACCCTTGATAGGAAAGTCTGGAGGTCTAGTATCAGGGTTGTAGGATAGGGGCTCCTAGATTTTTTCGTACTCCTCACCCGGGGTTGGGTGAGGCTTGGCAGGACTATCCATAGATGATTTGTGTTTTGGATTGAGTCTCCCTTATGGTAGTTACTGTATGATATTATTGCATGCTATTTTATTTATGTTTCTTATGTTTAGATAATTATTTACGCTATTTCTGCTGGATTAACTAATGCTCTTTGGTTTTTATTTTTGTTTTTCCTTTCCTTCACTGAGCCGAGGATCGATTGGAAACAGCCTCTCTGCCCTTTCGGGTAGGAGTAAGGCTCGTCTACATATTACCCTCCCCAGACCCCACTTTGTGAAACTATACTAGGTAATTGTTGTTGTTGTTGTTATAATGTCAATGCACCTTATGTAGGAGGGTTCACTGCAGACACAATTACATCCTTAGTTAAGTTTTTCTAAGACAACAGCTAGCTGTCGAACCAAACAATAAGTAGAAGCGTAAGGCATGCAGTAGTTAACTAGGCATACGCACTCCCCTGCAGAACCTCTCTCAGTTACCTTTTAGTTTCACTGTAGTCAGATAAATTCACAAGACCTGATACCTCTGTTGAACTAGAAGTTTCAAGTAGAAATACCTCTTCCTGTTGTTCCATATACTGACGGATCCAATCTGCTTGTGCAGGTTCGACTGTACGTAGAGATTCACTATCACTTCGACCCTTTGGCACAACTGAAACTTCAGGTTTTCTCTTATCTTTAACTTCTGCCACAGATGAATCTGCGGAAGGAACCCAATCTTCTCGAGCAGTTGATATGATACCAACAGAACCTGCCAAAATGCATGTACGATCATGTCTTAACTTTATATATCCTAACACTTTTCCTCACTTGTCAATTCTGGAAACTAAACATAAAAAGATTTCATCAATACTACCTTCATTCAATTGAGAAGTACCACTGGAAAACTTCAGAGGAAGCTCATTCCCTCGCAAATTCAAGCATAGCCAATCTAAAGCAGCTTCAAACGTAGCTCTCTCCTTCGTAATCATATACAAGGAATTATTAATTCAAACACTTGAAATCAATATTTTGCCAAATAGAGTTTACAATTTTTTTTTCTTTGAGAAATTGTTAAAAAGGAGAATTTAAGTACTCAGTTTTGTGAGTGGAGACATTTTTTTTATTAGTACCTTGAGAGCGGATAAAGCGCGTTCGATTTGATCGTCGGAAAAGCCCTCGCAAGAGAGCTTTTCGTAAATAGAACGAAGTTTCTTGGCCTTTTGTGCTTTAGAGAGAGCATCCTCTGCCGGAGTTGGAGCTGGAGATTGTGTAGACCGGCCGGAATTAAGCAGCAGCCGTCGGAGCCGGTTCTCGTTCTCGGCGGATATTTGCAATTTGGGACCAGTGGAAGAAGATGAAGCTTTGCCTTTGGATGAGGATGATTGAGGTTTCTTCTTCTTCGGTGCCATATCTGAAACTTATAGTTCAGATGTTGTGAAGAAATAGGCGGGAGATTGAAGTGAAATGAAAGAAATAGCAATGGCGATGGAAAGACGATTTAACAATGAGCAGGGTACAGTATGCTACAGACTGCAGAGCTTTGACGGGAGAGTTAAACCGGGGACCAATTGTTGTGAGCCCAAACAAGAAGCCCAAAGCCGTGCATAAAACATAAATGCATTTTTACTATGTATACCATATAGCAAACTTTATTACCCATGTTTAAAGTATGTGTTTATTATATTTAAGCATATCAAATTTTATGTTTATGCACCATAATTTAAATTAAGGGTATAATTATTACTTCATTTATTCTAGGCATGATTTTAGGAGCATATATTATTTTTCCTTTTTTTCCTCCTCTTCTCTTTCTATATGTTTCCTCCACCTTAATATACGGTAATCACTATTAAATTTATTAAGTGTATAAGTTACCAAATTACAATATTTTATTTCGAATGAACAGAAAATTACTCACTGTTTTTCAAGTGATATTTGTATTGTATGTAAGCTCAAATTTACAAATACTCTTTTATTGTCAACTTCAAATTTCAGCTTTTACAAAATATTGTCCAAATGCCTATTGTATTAATCCTTAGTATGTTATTAGGAATTAGATTCATGTTAGAAATGGAGATTATCCTACGATGAGTTCTACTTAGAACTATCCGAAAGATTAAGTCTTGAAGGTATAAGTTAAATATACACCTAAAGTGAATATATGCTCCTAAAATCATGCCTAGAATAAATGAAGCAATGATTATACCCTTAATTTGAATTATGATAAATAAGTTGAAATTTGGTATGCTTAAATTTTTTTGACACAAGATTGTAGTTTAATTGTAATATGTAACAATACAACTTTATACAATACTTAAACTGATTTGTAGTTTATTTGTAGAAATTGTATCTAGAAACTGAATACATTGAATTTTAATATTCCAATTCTCATTTCAATTGTAGCATAATTGGCATTTTTGACATAATTATAGAAGACTTTTAGAAGTTTTAGTCTTCCCAATCTACAAGTTATCTACAAATTATCTACAATTTATCTATATTTTATCTACAATTTATCTACAATTCTATAATTTAACTACAATTTAACTACAATTTCTGGAAAAAAAATGTCTTCTTCTTCTTCGACGAGTTTCAATCTGAAATTCAGTCAAAACTAAGTCTAATCTTCACCAAAACCCCTCAAAATTGAGATATAAACTCCTAAACATATTTTGAATTGTAGTTTAATTGTAGTATAAATGTAAAAATACAACTTTATACAATATTTAAACCGATTTTTAGTTTATTTGTAGAAATTGTATCTACAAACTGAATACTTGAATTTTAATATTCCAATTCTCATTTCAATTGTAGCATAATTGGCATTTTCGACATAATTGTAGAAGACTTGTTGAAGTTTTAGTCTTCCCAATCTACAATTTATCTATAAATTATCTACAATTTATCGACATTTTATCTACAATTTATCTACAATTTATCTACAATTTAACTACAATTTCTGAAAAAATACGTCTTCTTCTTCGACGAGTTTCAATCTGAAATTCAGTCAAAACCAAGTCTAATCTCACCAAAACCCCTCAAAATTGAGATATAAGCTCCTAAACATATTTCAAATTATTTACAACAACATCCAATCCAAACAAATAATGATTTTTGAAAATCAAATTTGAATTCAAAGCTTTCAAGCTTTTAATGGCTATCAATAGTGGAAAATATATGGAGAAGGAGAGAATTACGCTGCAATGGATTTTCTTCCGTTTTAAATTTCGAAATTATTAAATCTGATTCCTACAAATTCGGCGCCTTTTTAGGGTAGAATTTATTTATTTTTGGTTTAGTACAGATTTTGTAGCAAAACTATGGACTAGGCGGGTAAATACAATATTATGAACATTTTTTTGTAATAAGGTTTGCTATATGGTATAGATAGGTAAAAATCCCAAACATAAATGCATTTTTACCTATCTATACCATATAACAACCCTTATTACCTCCCATGTTTAAGGTTTGTATTTATTACATTTAAGCATATCAAATTTCAATTTATGTACCATAATTCAAATTAAGGATATAATTATTGCTTCATTTATTTTAGGCATGATTTTAGGAGCATATATTCACTTTATTTTATTTACCCGCCTCTCTCTCCTCCCATCCCACCCCACGATTTACCTTCAGTAAAAAAAAATCGAACGCAACTGTTTAGATGGGTAAATCATTCGCGATATACATCAATAGATTTAGTACATTGATGCAGTAAAAAAAGAACTAATTGAAGATCGCATATTTGCATTGACAATTATTCACAGCATCAAGAATGATGGCATTCCTCTCTTCCTCTACTTCTCTCCTCATCATCGACATCTTCAACCATACTACAAATTCACAGATCCCACGCTGTTTGTTACACTTCTCTAACATTAAACGCACCTAATGGCTGATTGAATGAATAGTTTAGAAAGTTCTTTGGACTAGTTTATATAATGGTTGATTGAAGGAGTAGTTAGGTTGTGCAATTATAAAGGAAATGAATTTCTCGTGGAAGATAATAAAGTTGACCGTGTGAGTGCAATTGTAGTTTATTTGTAGTTTTTATGTAGAAATTTTGTAGATGAAGAGCAAATTTTGTTGTCAGCATATTTTTTGACACAAGATTGTAGTTTAATTGTAGTATAAATGTAGCAATTTTGTAGATACTCTTAAAAACAATATAACTTTATACAATACTTAAACTGATTTATAGTTTATTTGTAGAAATTTTATCTACAAGATATCTACAAACTGAATACATTGAATTTTAATATCCCAATTCTCTTTTCAATTATAGCATAATTGGCATTTTCGACACAATTGTAGAGGACTTGTAGAAGTTTTAGTCTTTTTAATCTACATCTTATCTACAGTTCTACAATTTAACTACAATTCTGGAAATATGTCTTCTTCTTCTTCTTCTTCGACTAGTTTCAATATGAAATTCAGTCAAAACCAAGTCTAATCTTCACCAAACTCCCTCAAAATTTAGATATAAAACCCTAAACATATTCCA
Organism: Nicotiana benthamiana; assembly: GCA_034376525.1. Taxonomy (NCBI): domain Eukaryota; kingdom Viridiplantae; phylum Streptophyta; class Magnoliopsida; order Solanales; family Solanaceae; genus Nicotiana; species Nicotiana benthamiana. The sequence goes on from CM067323.1 coordinate 49,571,698, forward strand.
AATTATTTACAACAACACACAATCCAAACAAGTAATGATTTTGAAAATCCGAATTTGAATTCAAAGCTTTCAAGCTTTTTAATGGCTATCAATTGTGTAAAATACATGGAGAAGGAGAGAATTACGCTGTAATGGATTTGCTTCCGTTTTAAATTTCGCAATTAGTGGTGATAGAATCACCATTAAATTTGATTCCTACTAATTTGGAGCATTTTTAGGGTAGAATTCACCTATTTTTGGTTTGGTACAGATTTTGTAGTCAAACTATGGACTAGGCGGGTAAATACCAATTTATAAACATTTTTAGTAATAAGGTTTGGTATATGGTATAGATAGGAAAAAATCCCAAACATAAATCACGTGTGATCATTTGTGATCGTTTGCCAAATGGTGCTTACACTTGTATTTGGAATGCGAATGATGAAACACATTTACTAAATGCGACCTATAGATTGCACTTAGCAGTCGCCATTATAAGTCACATTTGCCGATTTATCGTTTCTTAGAATTTACCTTATTGGTGATGGAGTATTTGAATAGGGCTTTGCAGTAGCTGAACAAAATGCCACACTTTAACCATCATCCCAAATGTAGGAAACTACAAGTGATACACATATATTTTGCAGATAATTTGCTAATGTATTGTAGAGCAGATATGGTGTCTATAGAGATGATTATAAAACAATTTGAATTGTTCTCAAATGCTTCTGCACTACAGACAAATATGGAAACGAGTTCACTATATGTGGTAGGCATAAGTGCACAATAGAAGGAAGACATACTGAAGAAGCTGAAACTGAGTGCTACGGAAATTACATTCAGATACCTGGGGGTGCCACTATCATCTAAAAAGCTAACTATAAGTCAGTGTATGACATTGGTGGATAGAATAACAGAAAGAGTTAAAAGCTGGACAACCAGATATTTGTCATATGCATGGAGATTACAGTTAATAAAAAGTGTTTTATTTGAAATGCAGACATAGTAGGCTCAAGTATTCATTCTGCCAAAGAAAGTGCATGGTAAGGTGACTACTGTTTGCATAAATTTTCTATGGAAAGGATGCAGTGAAGGGAGATCATCACCTATTTCATGGAAGACTGTTTGCAAGCCTAAAGCGGCAGGGGGACTAAACATTCTGAACTTTGAAATGTGGAACAAGAAGGCAATAGGAAAACTGCTATGGGAAATAGCACAAAAAAGGATAAGATGTGGGTACAGTGAATTCATCATCACTATATGAAAAGGAAAAGGCTGGAAACAATGGAGAATCCAAGACAAGCAAGCTGGGTTATCAGAAATATTTTTGAAGCAAGAAAGTGGGTGACAAATGGAGTGCAAAAGTTGGAAACATATGTGGGGAAAGGGAAGTATAGCATAAAGAAAGCATACATCAGGCAAATGCAACAGTATGCAAAGCCAACCTGGAAAAGCCTATATCTGAATAAAGGACTTATGCCAAGGCATAAGTTCATACTGTGGATGGCACTACACCAAAGACTAGCAAATGTGGAAAGAGTAATCAAATGGTGAATCAATGTAGCAAAGGAATGTGTGTTGTGCACAAGTGGGAAAGATGAGACTATGAAACATCTATTTTTTTTTTGTGCATACTCAAACTTTGTGTGGGATAAACTTTTGCAGTTGTTTGAAATCAATAGAACAACAGAGAATTGTTACGAGGAAGTAAAATCTTGAATATCTAACAAAACAATAAGAAGAACAAAACATGTTATAATACAGTTCTACAAACAAGAACAAACACTACATGCTATTTGTCAATCAGGGATCTCCTGGTATCCCGAGGATCTCCTGGTATGCTCATTATATACACAAGGGATCTTCAAGTATCCCTAGGATCTCCCGGTATCCTCATCATATACACAAGGGATCTCCAAGTATCAAGAGGATCTTCCGGTATCCTCATCATATACACAAGGGATCTCCAAGTATCTCGAGGATCTCCCGTTATCCTCATCATATACACAAGGGATCTCCAAGTATCCAGAGGATCTCCCAGTATCCTTATCATATACACAATGGATCTCCAAGTATCCCCGAGGATCTCTTAGTACCCTCAAGTTAATCAGTCCTGCACTAGGGATCTCTTAGTATCCGCCAGTTATATAATCTAGTGCTGGGGATCTCTTGGTATCTCACATTTCCAAGTCTCGGAATGCGAACAGGGGGAGCTCCCGGGATGTCGTCCCGTAGTCCCAATAGTAAATACACCACAACAAACCAATAGCTAACAGAAAGAATCAAAATGCGAACAACAAATAAAATCTAGAGTCTAGCATACTTCACAAGAAAAATAGATATTGCAATTTAGTCAAATAGAGAAAATAAGTTACTAATATTCTTTCCCTAAGCCAAAACAAGTGAAATTACATTTTTAACAATTAAATATGTGAAGAAACAGTCTAAATAAGCCAAGTAAGGTGAATTTTCAACAACTAGCACAAGTACATGCCCGTCACCTCACGCACAAGGCATTTAAACAACAACAAAGATATCCTAAGGGGAGAGGTCCCCCACACAAAGTTAGGCAAGTCACTTACCTCGAATCGGTACAAAACTACTAAGAAACAATGCTCTTGCCACGAGTATCCGACTCTGAGTGGCCCAAATCTATTCAAACTAATTACACATTATAAATAACATTGCAAGTAACTAATTACACTGTTAAAGTTAAAGCTAAGGCGTGAAAATAGGTGAAATGACCAAAATGCCCTCAGGAAAACATCTCGGAATCAAATAATTTTTACATTTTCAGAAACCTCGTACTCTCACGAGTGTAACCATATAAAAATCTCCTGAATCGGAGGTCAAATGCCCCTTCAAATCATCAAAGTTAGGTCTAAGAACTTTACCCCAATTTTCATTCAAAATCCAAAATTAAAGCTTGAATTCGAGATAGGATTAGCGGGTAATAATCATAATGGAGTAAGGAATCGTTACCCAATATTTGCCTATGAAGAACCGATACCTTTTGCCTCGTATCGATATCTATTTGACCAGTTAGGGCGCATATGTGTTTTCTAAGATTGATTTGTGTTCAGGTTATCACCAGCTAAAGATTCAGGAGCCAGAGATCCCGAAGACTGCTTTCATGACTCAGTATGGTCATTATGAGTTTCTTGTCATGTCATTTAGGCTAACCAATGCCCCATCAGCTTTTATGCATTTGATGTACAATGTATTCATGCCCTATCTCGACTCATTTGTCATTGTTTTCATAGATGATATTCTTGTTTACTCCCAGAATCGAGAAGATCATGAGCAGCACCTGAGTATGGTGCTTCAGACCCTGAGAGAAAAGAAATTATGTGCAAAGTTCTCAAATGTGAGTTTTGGTTGATCTATGTGACATTCCTAGGCCACGTGATATCGAGTGAGGGCATTCGGGTAGATCCGAAGAAGGTGGAGGCCGTGCAGAGTTGGCCCAGACCCTCCTCATCTTCTGAGATCCACAGTTTCCTTGGCCTGGTGGGGCATTACCATCGTTTTATGGAGGGGTTCTTGTCGATTGCAGCCCTTATGACTAGTTTGACCCAGAAGGGTGCTCCTTTTCAGTGGTCAGACGACTGTGAGGCGAGCTTTCAAAAGCTCAAGACGACTTTGACTTCACCCCCTATTCTGATTTTGCATATTGGTTCGGGGTCCTATACGATTTATTGTGATGCCTCACGAGTTGGACTTGGAGCGACGTTGATGTAGGACAGTAGGGTGATTGCCTACGCGTCCAGACAGTTGAAGGTACATGAAAAAAACTATCTTGTCCATGACCTTAAGTTAGCTGCTATTGTTCACGCCTTAAAGATCTGGCATCATTATTTGTACGGCGTGCCTTGTGAGATTTATACGGCTCATCAAATTTTGCAGCACTTGTTCAAGCAGAAGGATCTGAACTTGCGCCAGTGGAGATGGTTAGAGCTACTAAAGGATTATGATATTACTATTCTTTATCACCCGGGCAAGGCCAATGTGGTAGCCGATGCCTTGAGTCGCCGGGCGGAGTGTTTGGGGAGTTTGGCCTATTTACCAGCTTCAGAGAGACCTATGGCGATGGATGTTCAGGCCTTAGCCAGTCAGCTCGTGAGATTGGACCTTTCGGAGCCCAGTCAGGTTCTAGCCTGTGTGGATTCTCGGTCTTCATTGTTTGATCGTATCAGGGAGCGGCAGTGACGACCCTCATTTGCTTGTCCTCAGCGACACAGTTCAACATGCCGATGCTAAGGATATGGCTATTGGAGATGACGGGGTATTGAGGATGTAGGGGCGGATCTGTATGCGCGATGTTGATAATATTTGGGAGTTGATATTGACCGAGGCCCATAACTCGCGCTACTCCATCCATCTGGGTGCCGCGAAGATGTATCAGGATCTGAGGCAGCATTACTGGTGGAGGTGGATGAAGAAGGACATAGTGGTGTTTGTATCTAGATGCCTCAACTGTCAGCAAGTAAAGGCTGAGCACTAGAGACCGGGAGGGTTACTCCAGCAGATGGAGATTCCGGAGTGGAAATGGGAGAATATCATTATGGATTTTGTGACTGGTCTTCCTCTGACGGCGAGGAAATTTGATTCTATTTGGGTTGTTGTGCGTAGGCTAACCAAGTCCGCTCATTTCATTCCAGTGTGTACTTCTTACTTAGCGGAGTGGTTAGCAGAGATTTATCAGGGAGATTGTCCGTCTGCACGACATTCCAGTTTCTATCATCTTAGACAAGGGTTCAGTGTTTACATCACGGTTCTGAAGAGTCGTCCAGCACGATTTGGGTACCCGGGTGACCATGAGTACAGCTTTTCACCCTCAGACGGACGGACAGTCCGAGCGCACTATTCAAATTCTTGAGGATATGCTTCGTGCATGCACGATTGAGTTTAGAGGGTCTTAGGAACAATTCTTATCATTGGCTGAGTTTGCATACAACAAGGGTTATTAGTCCAGTATTCATATGGCGCCTTATGAGGCCTTATATGGTACGAGATACAGATCCCCGGTGGGTTGGTTCGAGCCGGGTGAGTCCATGCTATTGGGCACTGATTTGGTTCAGGATGCGGCTGAGAAGGTGAAGGTGATTCAAGACAGACTCCGTGCAGCCCAGTCCATGCATAAGAGTTATGCAGACTGGAAGGTTTGCGATGTTTCCTTTATGGTTGGTGAGCGAGTTTTGCTTCTGGTCTCGCCATGAAGGGCGTCATGAGGTTTGGAAAGAAAGGGAAGTTGAGCCTTAGGTTCATTGGGCCATTTTACATTTTGAGGCAGATTGGGAAGGTTGCTTATGAGCTTGCTTTACCTCCTAGTTTGGCCAGAGTTCATTCGGTATTTCATGTTTCGATGCTTCGGAGGTATCACGGTGGCCCGTCTCACGTGTTAGAGTTCACTTCAGTCCAGTTGGACAATTACTTGTCCTATGTTGAGGAGCTGGTGGCAATATTGGATAGGCAGGTTCGAAAGCTCAGGTAAAATGATATAGCTTCAGCAAAGGTTCAGTGGCGGGGTCAGTCGGCCAAGGAGGTGACTTAGGGAGACCAAGCGGGATATGCGTAGCCGATACCCTCATCTTTATGGTACTTCGGGTATGTTTTCTATGCTCGTTCAAGGACGAACGTATGTTTAAGTGTAGGAGGATGTGCCGACCCGGCCGGTGGTCATTGGAATTTATGCCCCGTTTTATTCCGAGGCTTAATTTCAAAGTTTGAAAAATCAAGTTTGAGCTCGGGCAAGGATGATTTTGAGAGGGTTTTGAAGAGGAAATTATTGGGTAACGTTTCTATTATCCTTTTTGATTATATTCCATCATTTTGTGGTTAAATCCATTATTTAACTTCGAAATTTGGATCAAATATTGGATAATTTGGGTAAAACTTCTTTGGCTAATCTATTGAGTTTTGAAGGGGCATTCTGACCTCCGATTCGGGAGATTTTTATATGGTTAGACTCGTGAGAGTACGAGGTTTCTGAAAATGTGAAAATTATTCGATTCTGAGACGTTGGCCTGAGGGCATTTTGGTTATTTCACCTATTTTCGCGCCTTAGCTTTAATTTTAACAGTGTAATTAGTTGCTTGCGATGTTATTTACAATGTGTAATTGGTTTGAATAGATTTGGGTCACTCAGAGTCAGATACTCGTGGCAAGGGTATTGATTCATAGCGGTTTTGTACCGATTCGAGGTAAGTGGCTTGCCTAGCTTTGTGTGGGGGACCTCTCCCCTTAGGATATCTTTGCCGTTGTTTAAATGCCTTGTACGCGAGGTGAAGGGCGTGTACTTATGCTAGTTGTTGAAAATTCACCTTACCTGGCTTATTTAGACTGTGTTTCTTCACATATTTAATTGTTAAAAATGAATTTCACTTGTTTTGACTTAGGGAAAGCATGTTAGTTACTTATTTGCTCTATTTGACTAAATTGCAATATTTGTTTTTTTGTGAACCATGCTAGACTCTATATTTGACTTGTTGTTCGCATTTCGCTTCTTTCTGTTAGATATTGGTTTGTTGTGATGTATTTACTATTGGGACTACGGGATTGCATCCTGGGAGCTCCCCCTGTTCGTACTTTGTTCCGAGACTTGAAAGTGCGGGATACCAAGAGATCCCCGGTACTGGATTTTATAACTGGCGGATACTAAGAGATCCTAGTGCATGACTGATTAACTGGAGCGTTCTAAGAGATCCTCAGGATACTTGTAGATCCCTTATGTATATGATGAGGATACCGGGAGATCCTCGAGATACTTGGAGATCCCTTGTGTATGTGATGAGGATACCAGGAGATTATCGGGATACTTGAAGATCCATTGTGTATATAATGAGGATACCAGGAGATCTTCAGGATACCAGGAGATCCCCGATTGACAAATAGCCTGTAGTGATTGTTCTTGTTTGTAGAATTGTATTTCTTATTGTTTCGTTAGATATTTGAGATTTACTGTATTCTTACTGTTATTCCATTTATATTCATTCTTATGTTTATCTTAGTAGGGGCCTCGACCTTCCTCGTCACTACCCAACCGAGGTTAGGCTTGACACTTACTGAGTACCGCTGTGGTGTACTCATGCTACTCTTCTGCACATTTTTGTTGTGCAGATACGGGTGCATCCGGCCAGGCATATCATCAGTGAGTTTGGAGCTTGCTATCGGAGACTTGAGGTATTTCGTGCTACGTCCGCAGACCAGAGAGTCTCCGTCCTTTTTACCTTAGTTAGCAGTATTATTCCTTATTATTTCCATTGTATTAGACTTTTCAGACATTAGAGCTGTATTTACGTTCTCTTAGACCTGTGTTGCCCGTGGGATTCCGGGTTTTGGGATGTTATCTTTCAGAAGTGGTGTGTGCAGTGTATGTGCCAAGCATCACCGTATACATTTCATGTTCTAGTTAGTGTTTGTTATTGTTTTATTTCAGCACTGTTAAATTCCGCAATGTGATAAGGCTTACCTAGTCGCGAAGAATGATTGCCGTTATGACAGGTTAACAATTTGTGAACTAGGGTCGTGACAAATACCAAGAAAGTATAAAAGCAATATTAAATGAACTGCATAAAGAGTTAAAATTGAGAAAAAAATCCATGTTAATATATTTTTATATTATATTTGAATTATTTCCTAATCGAATAATATTTTTTAATTAGTTTTTATGTAATATTAAAAAGTACTCAAATATTAAACGACAACTAAAAAAATATTTAAGAATATAAATGTGTGTGAGAGAAAAGAATAGTTGGTAAGAGTCAATACCAAGAATGATTCTACAGACATAAATATCTAAAAGTGAAATGTCATATCAATCTTTTAATCTTTGAAAATAAATTTATAATGGATAAAATTATAATTAAGATTAAATATTTAAAACAAGATATTAACTAATATTAAAATTTGAATCAACATAGAATAATGTTTTATGTTAAAACAAAATAATTAAATCTTTTAATTAATTATTTAGCAAGATAATTCAATTAAATTATTTTTTTAAATTTATCATATGAGTAAAATTTTTATTCTAAGTCAAACTTTTTCATTAGAGTACATAAATTTATTCATGAAAAAAGAGCGTTAGAACACAAAGTAAAAAAATTAGTATATTTTTAAGAAACAAAATGCTATACAAGTGTTTGAGATGGCTCAATCAAAGCTAAATCCTAAACAAGAACAAGCTTCAGTATTATAATGAGTCAACTACGCTATAATGAGATTATTCTTTCTAGATGCCTCTGGTAGAATCGAAATAATATTTTTGTGTCATACATTATTTGCAAATATCACATCAAGAGGTATGATAGTGTTAGCAATAATAGCAAGTGATGTGTTAACAACGATTTTATTATGAGGCCACCCACTTTAGATTTGATATAGCTCTTCAGACAGCTTAAATAAGCATCACAAATATATCAAAAAGATAAATAGTGCTAAATACATAAGGAAAGCAAAATTGATAACATGGGATGAAACACTTATGGCTAAGTATCAAACGATTGAAATAATTCCTCGAAATTCTAGAGGTATATTGGATATTAATGAACCGTTTGTTAGAAATTAATAGTTTGGGAGGTAATTTATGTCAAGTATTACCAGTAGTTCGAAAATCGATAAATAGGGGCCATAAAAGCTAGCTTGCCAAAGTTATACTTCTGGTCTCAAATAACAAAAGATTCATCTGACAAGAAATATAAAGTAAGAACAGATCCAATATTCAGTTTCTTCTTGCTTCGTGACGGAAACGAAGATGAACATCTAATAAAAGATGATTTGGTTCTTCCTAAATACTTGGTTATCAATTCCAATAATAATAGTAGTGTATTTAATTAGAGAGATATTTCTATCATTAGATTAAAATACAATTTATGCAAATCGCATGATAGAATTAAAAAGATATTTTAGCTAACAGAAATGAATTTGTTGATCAACTAAATAAAAGGTTGATTGCAAATTTTATATTAAGAATAGTTTTTTTTGAATTTTTGATTCAGCAGAAAATTATACGATAATTACTACCAAGAGGATACCTAAATACTAAATGGCCTACTACCATACATATTTGTTTCCAAAGTATGTTAGTGTCAACGTATATATAATATACTAAGTTAACATTGATTTTCCATTGTATATAAGTTTATTTTGAAGAAAAATATTGTCACGACCATAGTTCACCAATCGTGAACCTGTCATGACGGCACCCAGTCTTCGCGACTAGGTAAGCCTGACACGTTGCAGAAACTCAACAATATTTTTACGAAAACGATAAATAAAACTGAATAACATAAAAATATATAGGGTGTCGCTAGGCACATACACTTCGAACCAATAATGTAAAACCTCCAAGACCCGGAAACTCACGGGAAACACATGGTAAGAGTAAAATATAACATACGGCTCTAACATCCAGGAGTGTCTACAACAAATGAGTATATGAACGAAACTACTACTAAAAGTAGAATAGAAAGAGACTCCTCGGCTCTGCGGACGCGGCTGATGCATACCTCGAATCTCCAAGTGTAGCTGCGAGATCACTAATAGCACGCTCGACCAGAAGTACCTGGATCTGCACAACAAAAGTGTGCAGAAGAATAGCATGAGTACACCACAGCGGTACTCAGTAAGTGCCGAGCCTAACCTTGGTGGAGTAGTGACGAGGAAGGTCGAGGCCATACTGAGATGAACATAAAAAAAATAATGTAAGAATAATAAATAGTAGATAATGAAGTGAATCCCGAATATCTAGCAAGATAGTAAGTAAAACAGAACGGCTACAAGTACAGACTACGAACACAAGAAAATCACTCAAAAGTCAAGATTCAACATGGAGCTCCGGGAATTGAACCCGTGGTCCATTTATACCAATATCGGAGGATCTCCCAGGAATCGAACCCGTAGTCCATCATATCAATAACAGAGGATCTCCGGAAATTGAACCCGCAGTCCGTCATATCAATATCAAAGTATCTCCCGGGAATCGAACTCGTAGTCCGTCATGTCAATATCAGACGATCTCCCGGGAATTGAACCCGTAGTCCGTCATGTCAATATCAGAGGATCTCCCGGGAATTGAACCCGTAGGCCGTCATGTTAATATCAGAGGATTTCCCAGGAATTGAACCCGTAGTCCATCATACCCATAACTGAAGATCTCCCGGGAATTAAACCTGTAGTCCCAAAAGTAAATACATCACAACAAATCAATATTTAATGGAAAAGGAATCCAAATGCGAACAACAAATAAAGTCGAGAATCTAACTTGCTTCACAAGAAAGACAAATATGGCAGTTTAGTCAAATAGAGAAAATAAATTGCTAGCATGCTTTCCAAGGAAAGACAAATATTTCAATTTAGTCAAATATAGCAAGTAAGTTACTAACATGCTTTCCCTAAGTCATAACAAATGAAGTTTTATTTTTAACAATTAAATATGGGAAGAAAACACAGTCTAAATAAATCAAGTAAGGTGAATTTCCAACAACTAGCACAAGTACACGCCCGTCACCTCGCCCACCAAGCTTTTAAACAATGACAAGGATATCCTAGGGGGAGAGGTCCCCCCCACAAGGTTAGACAAGCCACTTACCTCGAGTTGGTACAAAAATGCTAAGAAATAATGCCCTTGCCACGAGTATCCGACTCCGAGTAGCCCAAATCTATTCAAACCAGTTACATATTGTAAATAACATCACAAGTAACTAATTACACTGATAAAATCAAATCTAAGGTGCAAAAATAGGTGAAATGACCAGAATGCCCCTCAGGTCAATATCTCAGAATCGAATAATTTTTATATTTTCAGAAACCTCGTACTCTCACGAGTCTAACCATATAAAAGTCTCCAAATCAGAGGTCAAATACCCCTTCAAATCATCAAAGTTAGGTCTAAGAACTTTACCCCAATTTTCATTCAAAATCCGAAATTAAAGATTGAATTCGAGATAGGATTAGCGGGTTATAATCATAATGGAGTAAGGAATCGTTACCCAATGTTTGCCTATGAAAATCCCTAGAAAAATCTTCCAAAACCGAGCTCTCTAGTTTGATTTTGATTAAAATGGATAAACCTCATTTTTGAAAAGTTTATAACTGTTCTGGGACTTTGTTCATTACGATCGCATGAAGTCGTTTGCGATCGCAGAGAAGAAAATTATTGGCCCTAAAAATGGTCTATGCGATCACAGGAAGGGGCTTGCGATTGCATAAGGATGGAAGATGGCCTTATTCGATCGCATCAAGGGCTATGCGATCGCGTATAAGGAAAAAGGAACTTGGGACCCCAACCCAGTTAACTCAATGCGAACGCATGGGGGGTTGCGATCGCGTACAAGGGAGTTCAGATGCTATGTGATCGGAAGATAGAAGTTGCGATCTCATTGAAGGAAAAGAAGGCCTCCCGAAGAAGCACTACGCAATCGCATGAGCACTTATGCGATCGCAGAGAAGGAGTCTATGCAACAGGTCTGAAGGATTTTTTGCAATCTTTTTCAACACAACCATGCTCCGTTGCGCATCCAAACACATCCGAGGCCCCTAAGACCTGAACCAAACCTACGAACATATCCCATAAGATCATTCAAACTTGTATCAATCTTTAAACCACCTAAAACAACACTGGAAACTCGAATTAATCAATGATTTGAACTTAAAAACTTCAAAACTTAACCAAACTCGCTTTTGATTCAAAACCTAACCAAAACATGCCCGATTGACATGAAATTTTGCACACACGTCCCAAATGACATGAAAAGAGAAACTTCTAGAATCCCGTTCCGACCCTCGGATCAAAAATTCACTATCGGACTGGAAACTCCAAAATTCTAACTTTCGGCATTTCTAGCCTAAGTGAGCTACGGACATCCAAATTACATTCGAACACGCTCCCAATCCCAGAATCACCTAACGGAGCTAAAGGAACCATCGGTTTTCCATTCCGAGGTCGTCTTGGCACTGTTTTGATTACAGACTATTTTCCAACACTTAAGCTCTCATTTAGGGACTAAGTGTCCAAAAACACTCCGAATTCTATTACTGAACATCCCGGCAAACCAAAATAGCAGAAATGAACTTACGGAAAGTAGTTAATGGGGAAACGAGGCATAAATTCCAAAGAAGACCGGCCGGTCGTCACAAATATGCTTGTCGTGCTATTGAAAAACTTAGATATTCTGAATAACTTATGAAATAGAACACATATGGTATATAGAAGTTTTGACAATAACGTCATACATACAAAAATTATGATACCGGTCAATGTGCTTCTAAGTATTCTTATCCCTGAATTCAGTTTTCATCTTTCGAAACTAATGAACATCTTTTTAAATTTGTGTGAAAATAATTGTTAGTATGTTTATGTTTAGCAAATATAATAAATAAAGCAGAAGGATAAACATCCTAAATATTGGACTATATTTACCGCAATATATTTTCTTGCGTGAAGAACTGTATGTTGCACTTTCAAGAGGGATATCAAGATCGACAACAAGAGTTTTGGTTAAGGCAGGACAACCAAAGCATTAAGAGGAAACATATACAAAAGAATATTATCCACAAAGAATGTTCGTTAAGATTTCATCACATTAAATACTTTTAAACTATAATACATGATTATCTAACTAACATGACAAAATTGATCATTTGTGTAAGTTTTGATGATGTCATTTTATTTTAAATTCATGTATTATACTAATGTAATAATATTTTTTGGCATTTAAATGATTGTTATGTTATTATACATAAAAAATTTTCATTAATTAAATTTTATTTTCCTTCATATAAATAATTATTTAAATCATCATATGCCATTATTAACGTGCAACGCACGTTCATATATATATATATATATATATATATATATATATATATATATATATATATATATATATATATATATATATATATATATATATACAAACACACATAGTATTAAGGTAGAAATAAAAAATATCTCACGAATAAGATGTTCATCATGTGCATGTGATTTATCATCACTTTAGCAATTATAATCTAAGGCAAAATACATAAGTTACTCCTTGAACTATTTCCCAAATTCATATTACACATTTTTTAGGAATAAATATTATTTTACACACTCAACATTTCCAAAATGCATTTAATACACACTATATTGCCAGCGTGGATAGTGCGTGTTTTTCCCAACGAATTGAGTCACGTGAACAAAAGAATTTTGTATCAAATGTCAATTCTTTTTAGTTTTTTAAAATTTTAAATTGAGTCATATTATTTCTGTTTTAAAATTCTCCCATAACTACTCCTTGAGCTCCACCACCCAATGTCCTTCTTCTTAAATAGACATGCCACAATTTCTCACATCGCTTCTCATTGTAGAGAAGCTTAACTTGAGCTTTACCCATAACGAAGTCGAATTTTCAGGAAGCGAGAGTTTTTCAAAAAATTTTCTAGCCATTAAAACTTATCTCAAGCTTTTGCACATTCTTTAATTTTATAATGGGTAATTTTTTAAATATCTAACTTGTGGCGATGACAAATAATGGCGGTCGAACTTTTACAGAAGTGAAATGAAAAATAAATTTGATCTTGGATAAAAAATTTTGATTCAATTTCAGAGAAAAAGATGGAGTTTTGGGTGTTTTTATGTGATTTTTGTTAGTTAATTGTAGCTTTATTATTGATTAAAAGGTGGATGAAAAGACTATGGTGATTAATGGTGAAAGAGGAGGAAGACGGCCATGGTAATTTAGATGAGGAAGATGAGGGGTACAATTGTAATTTTAATTATTTGATTTTGTAAATAACACGTGTCACTATTTGATTAGTGCGTGATATTACATATATTCTTAAAATTTGGTTAAGAAAAAAGTGGTATGTATTGGATACACTTTGAAAAGATTGGGAGTATAAAGTAATATTCGTTTCCAAAAGTGTGTAACGGGGATTTGGGTCATAGTTCGGGTGGAAACTTATGTATTTTGCCATAAGCAAACAATTACAATCACCAACATTCACCTCACAATCATCATCACCGACCTCTTACACTAACTACCATCATCAACTAATCTATCTTTGTAACTGATATTAGAATTTAATGTTTAAATATAATAATTATTAATATTTTAAATTTTAAATTATAGAAGTTTAAACAGAAGGGTGTATCTTTTAGTGAAAGGGTGTATTCGTTTCCTGCATCTGCAACTGCTTCTTCCATTTAAACAGTTGGTATTTGTCACGACCCAACTCCCGGTCGTGATGGCGTCCAACACACTGCTATGCAAGACCGAAGTATTAACAACCTTAAACATTTCTAGACAGTTTATGATTAATTAACACAGGTAATTTATTAAGTCATAATACCAGAAGTTTGAATTTAAGAGTTAAAACATGCGGAATCTCAAATAATAATCCAACCACATATAGCCCGATGAATCCGGTGTCACAAGTCTGAGTCTCTAATACATGAGGATCAATATATTACATATCGTTCTAGGAAGTACTAAAAAAAGAAAATAAGATAAGGGGGAAGATCAGGGTTGCGGACGTCAAGCAGCTACCTTGATGCTCCCTGATATATGCTGCCCAACTGGAAATCCTCAACAATCTCAGATGCACCTGGATCTGTACGCAAGGTGCAGGGAGTAATATGAGTACTCTGACCCAGTGATTAATAAACATAAATAAAGGTTGAAAATAAGAAATCATGGATAGATACATTGTAATCTATAATACAGCAGTTTAAAACAAGTAGTGTAAAATCAGTAAACCAGTAAAAACGAAATATAGAAATGCTGCAACAGATAAGCAAAATAAATGACAGTCAAATAAAGAAATGCAACACATAGTATGGTACTCTCTAATACCTGATGCGGCGTGCAACCCGCTCCATTTATTTATAGTAGGCAGCGCTCACTGGGATGTGCAGACTCCGGGATGGGACCCTTACGGCCCAAGCGCAATATCAAGCCATCTCGTGGTATCAACTAGGCCCGCGACCTCATATCAATATCAATATAATACTATTGAGGCGCGCAGCTCGATTCCATACTCAATCTAGAATCACATAAGCCCCTCGGGCAATAATAAAATAGTAGTTCTCAGCCCAAAATATCATTAAAATGTCATTTAAGTTTCAAATCTGAGTAAAAATGGTTGAGTTTGCAAAACGGTGTTAAACAATAAGACTGAGTTCAAGAAATATGTAAAAATAGTGAGGAAACAGTAATAACAACCCCCCGAATGGTCTAAATAGTTTTCACAAAACCTAAATATGACAATTGATCCAAATAATGATCATATCAAATAAGTTTCAATCAAATACATGATAAAAACATCCCTCGGGATGGACCAAGTCACAATCCCCAATAGTAAATGATCCCGCGCTCATCATCAAGCGCATGTCTCAGCTTAATATAGCACTGCGATGTGAAAATCCGGGGTTTCAAACCCTCAAGACATCATTTACATTCATTACTCACCTCAAACTGACCAAAACTCTAGCTCGCTATGCCCTTACCTCTCAAATCCATCTACCTGCGCCCTGATCTGATCAAAACCACAACGAATACATCACAATATGTTAAGGGAACAAAACCCAATCGAAATCAATAAAAAAATATCAAAATTTTTGAAATAGAAAAACCCGAGCCCCGAGTCCACTTCCCGAAACTCAGAAATTTTTACATCATTAGATTCGAAGTTCAATTGGCCCTTCAAATCCTTAATTTATGCACTCTTAAGTTCAAGCCCTAAACCACCATTTTTGTCCATTAATTCCTTAAATTTTCAGTCTTAGTTAATGAAATTACACCATAGAATCGTGTTTTAGGTCCAAAAATCCTTACCTTATCGAAGCTTCTTGAAATCCCTTTCCAAAATCGCCCAAAAACCACCAAGTCTGAATTTAAAATGAATAAACCTTACAAAATTCGCGAAAAGAACCTTAAATACCTTTTGCCCAGCCATAACCACATCTCTGGTGAAATCCCGCTCCTGCGGTCAAAGCTCCACATCTGCGGAAATCATTAAACTCCAAGGAGTCGCTTCTGCGACAAAAATTCCGCATCTGCGGCTTCGCAGATGCGGCTTCTCGTCCGCTTCTACGGAAACAGCTGCCAAGACTAAAACTCGTACTTGCGGCCTCCCCTTTTCACTTGCGACGCTGACCTGCTGTCCACATTCCGCATGTGCGGAAATACTAGCAACAGAAGAATATTCAGCAACAACACAAGTCCAAATTCTTCCCGCTTAGCCATC
The DNA here is from genome assembly GCA_034376525.1 of Nicotiana benthamiana. NCBI lineage: Eukaryota > Viridiplantae > Streptophyta > Magnoliopsida > Solanales > Solanaceae > Nicotiana > Nicotiana benthamiana. The sequence continues at coordinate 49,587,910 of CM067323.1, forward strand.
CGAAATCACCCCGAGGCCCCCGAGACCTCTGTTGGAAACACGTTGTCAAGGCATTATACTTAACGTGTGTGTATATTTGTAGGTTTTGATGAATGACAAACTATGCGCAAATTGACATATGACGAGGTCCAAGCACAAGCGCAAAATTGATATATAACGAGATTCAAGCACAAGACAAAGATCGAGATTAAGTTTTATATGAGTCGGTATTTAATTGTGATCTTGACCCGACAACTTAAACTCAAGACCTGGCTTCTCTCGTAAAAATATTTTTAACAAATCATGTATATTTAATTTAGAGCAAAATGGTTTTAAATAATGCATATTTACTTTAGTCAAAATGATTTTTAAACATGCCTCTAAAATCTGGACTAAGATAATCGATTATGTACTTATGATAATCGATTATGTTTAAGTCAGCTGCTTGATAATCGATTGTGAACTTATGACAATCGATTGTGTTAAGGCAGTGAGCATCAGATTTTTCAAATCTGCATGACAATCGATTGTGAACCTTATGACAATCGATTGTGATGAGGCAGTGTCCATCAAAGTTTTTCAAAGCTCAAAATAATCGATTGTGAAGCTAATGACAATCGATTGTGAAGAGACAATGTCCATCAGTTTTTTCAAAGTCACAAAATATTCGATTGTGAACATATGACAATCGACTGTGTTGAGGCAGTGTCTTCTAGACTTTTTCAAAGTTATTAAATAATCGATTGTGAACCTATAACAATCGATTGTCAAGAGGCAGTGTCTAAATTGATTTTTCAAGACTGATATATAATCGATTGTTAACTTAGTATAATCGATTGTATAACTGACCGTTGCCAAAATGTTTTCAAATATCGTCAGGTAATCGATTATTGATTTCTTATAATCGATTGTTTTAATTAAAATCTGGAAAGGATTTTTTGAACGTTGCTGAGTAATCGATTATTGATTTCTTATAATCGATTGTTTTAATTAAAATCTGGAAAGGATTTTTTGAACGTTGCTGAGTAATCGATTGTAGATTTCTGACAATCGATTGTTTTACATAAAATCTGGAAATGATTTTTTGAACGTTGCCAGTAATCGATTATTGATCTTAAATAATCGATTATTCAGCGTAAAATCTGGGATTGATTTTTGGAAGAACTGGCAAACAATCGATTGTGATAATTTGACAATCGATTGTCACTGAGTAAAATCAGCAATTCTTAATTGGCAATTAGGCAACGGTAATACAAAGTTTTTCAACTATAAATACAGCTTCAATTCAGTCTTCTAAACACAACAACTGATCATACAATTGCTAAAGCTTGCATACTTTATTGCTTATCATTGTATATTCATTACATAAGCTTTTGAGAGCCAAATTCTTGTTAAAAGTTGTTGCGATCTTGAGCGTATTCTTTTTACTCATATCTACTCTTAAAGGAGTGTCTTGTTTGAGTGCTAAGTGTTTTTTTACACTTGAAGGGAAGTGTTAGTCCCTTGTGTTGTAAGAAGGAACTTGTGTTTCCTTGGTTGAAGTCTTGGAGTGTTGTATCTCCGAGCAAAGGTTGTTGAGGCTTGTGTCCTCAAGTTGTAACGGTTTGTTGAGCACCCGTAAGCTTAACAAGTTAGTGGAAATCTCGAGAGAGTCTCTCGGGGACTGGACTAGCCACGGGTTGTGGTGAACCAGGATACATCGGTGCGTTTGTTCTAATTTATTTACTTATCGCACTTATTTATTTCCTGCAATTTTTAAATTCCGCAAGTTTACGCTAATTTTTATTATAACGCTATTCACCCCCCCTCTAGCGTTAAGCGTATTATCTAACAATTGGTATCAGAGCCCTGTTGGACAATACGCTTTACGCTAGAGGGGGGGGGTGAATAGCGTTTTAAAAATATTAAGCGTTTTAGTGCGGAATTTAAAAACTTTGCAGAAATTAAAACAAGTGCAATAGAATAAACTTACACAATGATGTATCCTGGTTGGCCACAAACGTGGTTAGTCCAGTCCCCGAGAGACTCTCTCGAGATTTCCACTAAACTTGTCAAGCTTACGGGTGCTTAACAAACCGTTTACAGCTGAGGACACAAGCCTCACCTAGGTGCTCGGGGATCACAATCCCAAAGACTTCAATTGCTCGGGGATACCAATCCCAAAGACTTCAATTGCTCGGGGATAACAATCCCAAAGACTTCAACTGCTCGGGGATACCAATCCCAAAGACTTCAATTGCTCGGGGATAACAATCCCAAAGACTTCAACTGCTCGGGGATAACAATCCCAAAGACTTCAACTGCTCGGGGATAACAATCCCAAAGACTTCAACTGCTCGGGGATAACAATCCCAAAGACTTCAACCGAGGAATCACAAGTTCCTCAACAAACGAGAATCGCAATTCTCTTACAAACACAAAACACACTCACTTTACAAAGCACTCCTTAATGAGTAGATATGAGTAGAAATAGTACGCTCAAGATCACAACAACTTAGCTCAATAGAATGGCTCTTCAAAAAGCTTTATGGATGAATGGAAAATGATGATCAATGTAAGAAAGCTTTTAGCAATGAAAATACTCAAAGTGTATATGTTGTTGTTGTGAAAACACTGAGTTGAAGCTGTATTTATAGGTGAAAAACTCAGTCTTACCGTTGTCTAATTGCCAATTAAGGATTGCTGAAATTACTCAGTGACAATCGATTGTCAAGACTAAACAATCGATTGTTTGCCTATCAGATTAAAAATTCAATCCCAGATTTTACGTCAACAATCGATTACTTCAAATCAATAATCGATTATTTATAACGTTAAAAAATCCTTTCCAATTTTTGGCATAAAACATCGATTGTCCGGAAATCAACAATCGATTATTTTAACAACGTTCAGAAAATCTTTTCCAGATTTTAAGCAAAACATCGATTGTTAAATATCAACAATCGATTACCTGAAGGTAATTGAAAATATATGACAACGGTCAGCTTCAACAATCGATTATCAAATGGAATAATCGATTATTAATTAATTTCAAAACTCTCTGTCTCATATATAATCGATTATCAAAAGCCACAATCGATTATCATTTTATTTAAAATCACTGGGAGACATTTTTCTCATTCTAATCGATTACCATTAGTTCATAATCGATTTTTATGAGTTTTGAAAACTTTGCCTCAGTTAACAATCGATTATCATAAGTACACAATCGATTGTTATGCAGTTTGCAAAAACCTGATGTTAACTGACTTACTCACAATCGATTATCATTAATTCACAATCGATTGTCATGCAGTCTTGGCTTAGAGATACTCGATTATCATAAGTACATAATCGATTATCTTAGCCCAGATTTTTGAGGCATGCTTGGAAAACATTTTAACAAATGTAAATATGCATAGTTTAAAATCATTTGACACTTAATTTAAATATGCATGATTTTGGAAAAATAATTTTAGTAGAGAAGCCATGTTATGAGCCAAGTTTGAGGAATCAAGATCACAATTAATATTGACTCAATTATAACATTTCTAAACTTTGTCTTGAGCTTCTTGTAATGCATCCATTTTGTGCTTGTCCTTGAGCACTGCTATATATCGCTTTTTGCTTTGTTTGACATTCATCAAAACCTACAAAAGAACACACGTTTAGTATATTGCATTTGAAACGTGTTTCCAACAATTTCCCCCTTTTTGATAATGGCAAACATAAGCGGGATATATGCAATAATTATTTTGATAATCCAAGACAAGTGTAAAGTATGCAATTTGATGTTCCCCCTCAATTCATGTTCCCCCTCACTTTAAGCATGAATGAAGTTGAGAGTGATATAGCATACTTCTTGATATCCCGTTTCTTCCCCCTTTTGCCATTAGCAAAAATATATACAAGGGAAGAATATGCAAAAAAACATATGAAATAAACAAAAGTTTATTTATTGGAAAATAAAGATAACAAAAGTAATCGATTATTGATACAGTAATCGATTGTTTGACGGCGATTTTCCTGTAGAATACTTGAGTATTTTGCGTCATGCTTTTATGATCCAAATAATCGATTGTAGAGCCAAAACGGTAACATAAGTTTAAAACAGATAATCGATTGTCAATATATAGTAATCGATTATTTCACTCACAGAGAGTTTGGATTTTGGCAAATAATCGATTGGCAGAACAAATAATCGATTGTTTGGAAGGGGGATGCTAAAATGATGAGACTTAATTCTATCAAGCAATGTAAACATTCAACAAGATTTCATGACCAAAAAAATTGAATCAACAAATAATCGATTATTGATACTGATAATCGATTGTAAGCATAAATAATCGATTATGATCGATTTTTCTTGTATCAAGACAATTTATACTTTCCTCTTACCTTTTGGGGGATACCTGCAAAATAGAATTAAACATCTCCGACGCTCAAGTCAGTAATCTATAAATGAAATAATAACTTTGAAACTAGTGTAGTCGGGTGAAAAACGTGAACTCTTAAGAATTTTGTCCTAGGATGTTCTTAAGAGGGTTTAGGGTACTTACCTTCCCTTCGACTTTGCCAATTACCTGATTTTGAACATCCTCCGTTCATTTTGGTCTTTTGGCTCATTCTTCAATTTAAGAAGCTTCTTCCACAATTTTGCCTTTGTCTTCCTTGTATTTTGTCTTTTAAATTTTTCGAAAATACTTCCGATTTTGAAAAAAAATGCCTAAATCGACTTTTCCGTCTCTTCCTCCTTCTTTGTGCTTTAATTGAAGGAATTTTGAATTCGTCTCCCGTCAAGTGTTTGGAGTATCCACTACACTTGATTCCTTCAAGCACACCTGCAAAACAAATCAATGCTCTTTTGGTACCCATGCCATTTTGGGTCCTTGAGGGTTATGCATACTATAATGATATGTTTGAGTAGCATGTCTATGTCTAGTAAAGCATGCGGGAGCAATATGACCAATTCGTCTACAATAATGACATGTCACATTTGGATTATGCATGCGTCTAGGCTCATAGTAGCTAGAATAATGCACATTGTTTACTCTATTTTCATTTCTCCTAATTTGAGCACCATGATCATTTCTAGGTTGAACATTTCGGGATCTTCTAGCATGATCACTGTTGTGCCTAAAATATGCATCATGTCTATGGTGACGATTGCTAGGCGGAAGGTCATGTCTAGGTCTCCTAATATTTTGTCTAGCATGCATGTTTGTTTTAGGAAAGGCATTTTTGTTATTAATCCTAGATTGAGCTCTAGGTGGTTGGGTTTTTGCATCAACCTCTTCTTCATTTATGAAGCCTATTCCATGCTTGGTTGATTTCAAGTTATCAAGCACCACATTCAAGTTTTTATGAGAGGAGTTGAATTTATCTAGTGTGCCTTTTAATCTACCTACTTCATTCTTAAGGTCTACACAAGAAGCACAATTTTTTGTAGAACTCTCGGGCTTGTCAGAACTTCTTTTCCCATAAAACTTGTTTTGTTCTAGTAGCTTCTCATTTTCCAAAACCAATTTTTCTAATTCTTTTTCTTTTAATGAAAACTGTTTTTGAAAATCTTGTTCTTTTAGAGAAGCACTTTCTCTTAAACTAGTGACGGTTTTTGTAACTTTGAGAAATTCAGCATACAATTCATCGAAGGCATTTCTCATGTCATCAAGAGTATAAAAATTTTGAGAAGAGATTTGACTTACCTCACTTTGATTTTCTTCCTGTGCCATGAGGCAGAGATTTGCCGCTTCTTCATTTTCTTCTTCACTGGATTCGTCTCCGGAATCTCCTCCCCAAGATATGTATGCTCGTTGCTTCTTGAAGGGTTTCTTCTCCTTTTTAAGATTTGGGCAGTTTGTTTTGATATGCCCTGTTTCACCACATTCATAACATTTGACTTGCTCACCTTGCTTTTTCCCTTTGCGGTCATATTCTTTTCGCATGAATTTTTGGAACTTTTTGATGATGAGTCCGAATTCGCTATCTCCATCCTCTTCAATTGGTGATTGACTTGTGCTCGCCTTTAGAGCAATCTTTTGCCTTCTTTGTTCATCAATAACAGGGTTAAGAATAGTGGATTCATAAGTCTTAAGATTACCTCTAAGAGCGTCTATGGTGACGTTCGTGATTCCAATTGACTCTTGAATCGCATCGGCCTTTGATCGCCATGCCGGTGTTAGACTCCTAAGGATTTTTCGAACTAGTTCTTTGTCTGTGAACGTCTTCTTGAGCGCGTGGAGATCATTCAGTATTGATGAGAACCGCTCAAACATCTCGTCTACCTTTTCGCCTTCCTTCATATGGAACAATTCGTAAGCATGAGTTAAAAAGTCAATTTTAGCTTCTCTTACCTGGTCAGTCCCTTCGTAAGTGACCTCAAGCTTGTCCCACATTTCTTTCGCTGTTTTGCAGCAGGAGATTTTCCTGTAATCATTAGCATTAACAGCACAAAGTAATAAATTAATAGCTTTAAAGTTATTTTGGACCATTCGATTATCCTCGGCGTTGAATTCCTCTTCTGATTTTGGCACCCATTCTCCTTCCACCTTTTTGACAGGAACCTCATTTCCTTTGGTGTACACCTTCCACAAGTAAGGGCTGTTTGATCTGACGAATATGTGCATCCTTTCTTTCCAATATGAATAATTAGTCCCGTTAAACAAAGGAGGTCTTGTGGGGCACTGTCCTTCATCAATACCTGCAAAAGAGTCTAGAGTAGAAGCCATGGAAAGATTCTCTCAAACGGTTAAGTCTTTCAGAGAGTATGGCTCTGATACCAATTGTTGGACAATACGCTTTACGCTAGGGGGGGGGGGGGTGAATAGCGTTTTAAAAATATTAAGCGTTTTAGTGCGGAATTTAAAAACTTTGCAGAAATTAAAAGAAGTGCAGTAGAATAAACTTACACAATGATGTATCCTGGTTGGCCACAAACGTGGTTAGTCCAGTCCCCGAGAGACTCTCTCGAGATTTCCACTAAACTTGTCAAGCTTACGGGTGCTTAACAAACCGTTTACAGCTGAGGACACAAGCCTCACCTAGGTGCTCGGGGATCACAATCCCAAAGACTTCAATTGCTCGGGGATACCAATCCCAAAGACTTCAATTGCTCGGGGATAACAATCCCAAAGACTTCAACTGCTCGGGGATACCAATCCCAAAGACTTCAATTGCTCGGGGATAACAATCCCAAAGACTTCAACTGCTCGGGGATAACAATCCCAAAGACTTCAACTGCTCGGGGATAACAATCCCAAAGACTTCAACTGCTCGGGGATAACAATCCCAAAGACTTCAACCGAGGAATCACAAGTTCCTCAACAAACGAGAATCGCAATTCTCTTACAAACACAAAACACACTCACTTTACAAAGCACTCCTTAATGAGTAGATATGAGTAGAAATAGTACGCTCAAGATCACAACAACTTAGCTCAATAGAATGGCTCTTCAAAAAGCTTTATGGATGAATGGAAAATGATGATCAATGTAAGAAAGCTTTTAGCAATGAAAATACTCAAAGTGTATATGTTGTTGTTGTGAAAACACTGAGTTGAAGCTGTATTTATAGGTGAAAAACTCAGTCTTACCGTTGTCTAATTGCCAATTAAGGATTGCTGAAATTACTCAGTGACAATCGATTGTCAAGACTAAACAATCGATTGTTTGCCTATCAGATTAAAAATTCAATCCCAGATTTTACGTCAACAATCGATTACTTCAAATCAATAATCGATTATTTATAACGTTAAAAAATCCTTTCCAATTTTTGGCATAAAACATCGATTGTCCGGAAATCAACAATCGATTATTTTAACAACGTTCAGAAAATCTTTTCCAGATTTTAAGCAAAACATCGATTGTTAAATATCAACAATCGATTACCTGAAGGTAATTGAAAATATATGACAACGGTCAGCTTCAACAATCGATTATCAAATGGAATAATCGATTATTAATTAATTTCAAAACTCTCTGTCTCATATATAATCGATTATCAAAAGCCACAATCGATTATCATTTTATTTAAAATCACTGGGAGACATTTTTCTCATTCTAATCGATTACCATTAGTTCATAATCGATTTTTATGAGTTTTGAAAACTTTGCCTCAGTTAACAATCGATTATCATAAGTACACAATCGATTGTTATGCAGTTTGCAAAAACCTGATGTTAACTGACTTACTCACAATCGATTATCATTAATTCACAATCGATTGTCATGCAGTCTTGGCTTAGAGATACTCGATTATCATAAGTACATAATCGATTATCTTAGCCCAGATTTTTGAGGCATGCTTGGAAAACATTTTAACAAATGTAAATATGCATAGTTTAAAATCATTTGACACTTAATTTAAATATGCATGATTTTGGAAAAATAATTTTAGTAGAGAAGCCATGTTATGAGCCAAGTTTGAGGAATCAAGATCACAATTAATATTGACTCAATTATAACATTTCTAAACTTTGTCTTGAGCTTCTTGTAATGCATCCATTTTGTGCTTGTCCTTGAGCACTGCTATATATCGCTTTTTGCTTTGTTTGACATTCATCAAAACCTACAAAAGAACACACGTTTAGTATATTGCATTTGAAACGTGTTTCCAACAAGCCCAACTCTCTGAAGACTTAACCGTTTGAGAGAAACATCCATGGCTTCTACTCGTGATTCTTTTGCAGGAATAGGTGAAGGACAACGCTCCACCCGACCACCGCTATTCGATGGTACAAATTATACATACTGGAAGGAGAGGATGAGAATATTTGTACAATCAAATAGTTTTCATCTTTGGAAGGTCATAATGAATGGAGAACAAATTCCAACCAAGAAGGTTGAAAATGAATGGGTCCCAAAGTCCGAAGATGAATACGATGCGGATGATATCCGAAAGGTGCAAAATAATGCTAAAGCTATTAATTTATTATATTGTGCTGTAAATGCTGATGATTACAGGAAGATATCTTGTTGCACAACGGCGAAGCAAATGTGGGACAAGCTGGAAATTACGTACGAAGGTACGGACCAGGTAAGGGAAGCCAAAATTGATTTCCTAACCCATGCATATGAATTGTTTCACATGAAGGAAGGCGAAAAGGTCGATGAGATGTTTGAACGATTTTAAAAAATCGTAAATGATTTACATGCTCTTAAGAAGACCTTCACGGATAAGGAACTTGTCCGAAAAATTCTCCGAAGTCTCACTCCAGAATGGCGATCCAAGGCCGACGCGATTCAAGAATCCATTGGGATTTCAAATGTCACCATCGACGCATTAAGAGGTAATCTTAAAACTTATGAATCTACTATACTTATCCCTCTTGTTGATGATCAAAGGAAGCAAAGAATCGCTCTCAAGTCAAGCACAAGCCAACCTCAAAATGATGAGGACGGAGACAACGAGTTCGGACTCGTTATCAAGAGATTTCAAAAGTTCATGCAAAAAGAGTATGAACGAAAGGGCAAAAAGCAAGGAGATCAAATAAAGTGCTATGAGTGCGGAGAAACCGGGCACATTAAATCAAATTTCCCAAATGCTAAAAAGGAGAAGGAACCCTTCAAGAAGCAACGAGCATACATATCTTGGGGAGGCGACTCCGGTGACGAGTCAAGTGAGGAAGAAGAAGACGAAGCCGCAAATCTTTGTCTTATGGCACAAGAAGATAACAAAGAAGAGGTATGTCAAATTTCTTCCAAAAATTTCTTTTCCCTTGAAGAAATGCAAAATGCTTTTGATGAGTTGTATAGCGAATTTATTAAAGCTTCAAAAACTGTTAAGAGTATAAAAGAAAATGCTTCTTTAAAAGAAAAAGATTTTCAAAAACAACTCTCTTTTAAAGAAAAGGAATTGGAAAAACTGATTTTAGAAAATGAGAAGTTGAAAGAGGAAAACAAATTTTTTGGCAAGAGAAGCGCCGACAAGCCCGAGAGTTCTAGAAATTGTACTTCTTGCATGCATCTCAAAAATGAAGTAGAAAGACTTAACGGCACCTTAGATAAGTTTAACTCTTCTCATAAAAATTTGAATGAAGTGCTTGTTAATTTGAAGTCGACCAAGCATGGCATAGGTTTTAGAAACGAGCCTAAAGAGAAAGTTGAAGCCAACCCCCAACCACCTAAGGCTCAACCTAGGATAAAGAAAACAAATGTTTATCCTAGATACAACAAACCTAGAAATGGTTTTCATCAATCGCAACCTAGAAATAATCATGCTAGAAATAATGCACATTCTAGGCCAAACACTAGAAGGAATTTTGAACCTTTTAGAACACCTAGAAATGACTTCCAACCTAGAAACAACTATTCTAGAATGATGCATATCCTAGAACAAATGGTAGGAGAAATGATTTTCATGATTTGCGCAATAGTTATATTGTCAAGAATAGAGTAAATGAATTTCGTCCGTCCAATTACTATCAACCTAGAAGGATGCATAATCCTAACGTGACTTGTCATTATTGTAGACGAATTGGACATATTGCTCCTGCTTGTTTTACACGACATAGACATAACATTCAATCACATCACTATGACTTGCCTAACCCCCAAGGACCCAAAATGGCATGGGTACCTAAAACTCATTAATCTGTTTTGTAGGTATGTTTGAAGGGATCAAGTGTACTATGGCACCTTGATAGTGGATGCTCCAAGCTCATGACGGGAGACGAATCCAAATTCCTTCAACTAGAACACAAGGAAGGGGGAAGTGTTATTTTTGGTGATAACAACAAAGGAAAGATTGTCGGCATCGGATCGGTCGGTAAGGATGAAATTTCTTCCATTAAGCATATATTACTTGTGAAAGGTTTAAAACATAATCTCTTGAGCATAAGTCAATTATGTGACAAGGGAAATCTTGTTTTATTTGATTCGGATGAATGCTTAGTGTTTAGACGTAGCGATTTTAAAATTATCCTTCGTGGTTTTAGAATGGATAACATTTATATGGTTGATCTAGCAAATTCTTCACCCGAATATGTGAATTGTTTAATGAGCAAAGAGGATGATTCTTGGTTATGGCATCGTAGAGTAGCTCACATCAACATGCATCTTTTGAACAAATTGGTTTCACAAAATTAGTTGTTGGTCTTCCAAATTTGAAATTTGAAAATGACTCTATTTGTGATTCTTGTCAAAAAGGGAAGCAAACAAAAGCATCTTTTAAATCGAAAAATATTGTTTCAACTACTAGACCATTGCAATTGCTTCACATGGATTTGTTTGGACCATCTCGCATTGAAAGTCTTGGTAGAAATCGTTATGCTTTTGTTATTGTTGATGATTATTCCAGATTTACTTGGACTTTATTTCTTGCCCATAAAAGTGATGCTTTTCAGAATTTTAAATATTTTCTTAAACGTGTTCAAAACTAAAGGAAACAACCGTCACTTCAATTAGAAGTGATCATGGGGGAGAGTTTGATCACAATTTCTTTGCGGACCTTTGTGACGAACTCGGTATCGAGCATACCTTTTCCGCTCCACGAACACCACAACAAAATGGGGTGGTGGAAAGGAAAAATAGGTGTCTCGAAGAGATGGCTAGAACCATGCTCGAAGAGGCTAAGATTCCCAAACATTTTTGGGCGGATGCCGTGGGTACCGCATGCTACGTTTTAAATAGAGTAGTCATAAGGCCAATACTCATGAAAACCCCTTATGAACTCTACAAGGGAAGGAAACCAAATATCTCCCATTTTAGAGTATTCGGTTGTAAATGTTTTATTCATAACGATGGAAAAGATCAATTGGGAAAATTTGATGCCAAATCCGATGAGGGAATTTTTATTGGGTATTCTTCACGTAGCAAAGCATATAGGGTATTTAATAATAGAACCCAAACTGTGGAGGAATCCCCTCATATTGTGTTTTCCGAAAATAATGCTCGCTTGGCGAGAAAGGATTCTTGTTCTGATCTTGCAGGTATTTTAAATAGTTCAAATCTATGTGGATGATATTATATTTGGTGCTACTAACAATGTTTTGTGCAAGGAATTTTCCGATTTAATGACAAGCGACTTTGAGATGTCTATGATGCGTGAGTTAACATTCTTTTTGGGATTACAAGTAAAGCAAATGAAAGAAGGTACGTTCATTTGCCAAGCGAAATATTGCAAAGAATTGCTAAAACGATTTGAAATGACCAATGCAAAAGCAATGGCAACCCCCATGAGCACATCCGATCATCTAGACAAAGATGAGAAAGGTAAGGAAGTCGACATAAAAAAGTATCGAGGTATGATTGGCTCTCTCCTTTATCTTACTGCTAGTCGTCCAGACATCATGTTTAGCGTGTGCTTATGCGCTCGTTATCAATCGTGTCCGAAGGAGTCTCACCTAACTGCGGTGAAACGGATATTGAAGTATCTTGTTGGTACTGTAAATGTGGGTCTATGGTACCCCAAAGGTTCTTCATGCCAACTTGTTGGCTATTCCGATTCCGATTTTGCTGGATGCAAATTGGACCGCAAGAGCACTAGTGGCACTTGCCATTTGCTCGGTAGCTCTCTCGTTTCTTGGTTTAGCAAGAAACAAGTAAGTGTTGCGTTGTCCACAACCGAGGCTGAATATGTAGCTGCGAGGAGTTGTTGCGCTCAAATCCTTTGGATGAAACAACAACTCTTGGACTATGTCCTAAGTCTTGATCATATCCCTCTTAGATGTGATAATACTAGTGCCATATGCTTGACTTTAGAACCCCGTTCTTCATTCGCGAACAAAACACATTGAAATTAGACATCATTTTATAAGAGATCACGTTCTCAAGGGCGATGTCGAAATTGAATTTGTTGAAACCAAAGATCAATTGGCCGACATCTTTACAAAGCCCTTAGAGAAAGAGTCCTTCTTCCGAATTCGTAGTGAACTCGGGATCCTTGACTCCACGTTGATCTAAGTCATGCATTGCATTTTCCCTTTCACATGTTTTCTAACTTGAGCGTCGGAGACGTCTAACGTATTTTTGCAGGTATCGCCCTAAAGGCAGGGGGAATTATAAAGTTTGACGCACAGAACAATCGATTTCTCTTTTATATAATCGATTATCCAGTATCAATAATCGATTGTCTTGACACTATTTGCGTTATTATGTCTGAAATTGCAGATTTAATAAATAAACAAGTTTTTTTATTATTCTATATTTCTTTTTTGCTAATGGCAAAAGGGGGAAGATAGCGGGTATGCACTCTCAATAACTTATCGGCATAAATTGAGGGGGAACAAATTGCATATCTATATACTTGTTACATATCTTTACTTGTCTTGAATCGTCATTGTGAATTGCCTAATATGCATATCCCGCTTAAAGTTTGCCATTATCAAAAAGGGGGAAATTGTTGGAAACACGTTCTCAAGGCATTATACTAAACGTGTGTTCATATTTGTAGGTTTTGATGAATGACAAACTATGAGCAAATTGACATATGACGAGGTCCAAGCACAAGCGCAAAATTGATATATAACGAGATTCAAGCACAAGACAAAGATCGAGATTAAGTTTTATATGAGTCGGTATTTAATTGTGATCTTGATCCGACAACTTAAACTCAAGACCTGGCTTCTCTCGTAAAAATATTCTTAACAAATCATGCATATTTAATTTAGAGCAAAATGATTTTAAATAATGCATATTTACTTTAGTCAAAATGATTTTTAAACATGCCTCTAAAATCTGGACTAAGATAATCGATTATGTACTTATGATAATCGATTATGTTTAAGTCAGCTGCTTGACAATCGATTGTGAACTTATGACAATCGATTGTGTTAAGGCAGTGAGCATCAGATTTTTCAAATCTGCATGACAATCGATTGTGAACCTTATGACAATCGATTGTGATGAGGCAGTGTCCATCAAAGTTTTTCAAAGCTCAAAATATCGATTGTGAAGCTAATGACAATCGATTGTGAAGAGACAGTGTCCATCAGTTTTTTCAAAGTCACAAAATAATCGATTGTGAACTTATGACAATCGATTGTGTTGAGGCAGTGTCTTCCAGACTTTTTCAAAGTTATTAAATAATCGATTGTGAACCTATAACAATCGATTGTCAAGAGGCAGTGTCTAAATTGATTTTTCAAGACTGATATATAATCGATTGTTAACTTAGTATAATCGATTGTATAACTGACCGTTGCCAAAATGTTTTCAAATACCGTCAGGTAATCGATTATTGATTTCTTATAATCGATTGTTTTAATTAAAACCTGGAAAGGATTTTTTGAACGTTGCTGAGTAATCGATTATTGATTTCTTATAATCGATTGTTTTAACTAAAATCTGGAAAGGATTTTTTGAACGTTGCTGAGTAATCGATTGTAGATTTCTGACAATCGATTGTTTTACGTAAAATCTGGAAATGATTTTTTGAACGTTGCCAGTAATCGATTATTGATCTTAGATAATCGATTGTTAAGCGTAAAATCTGGGATTGATTTTTGGAATAACTGGCAAACAATCGATTGTGGTAATTTGACAATCGATTGTCACTGAGTAAAATCAGCAATTCTTAATTGGCAATTAGGCAACGGTAATACAAAGTTTTTCAACTACAAATACAGCTTCAATTCAGTCTTCTAAACACAACAACTGATCATACAATTGCTAAAGCTTGCATACTTTATTGCTTATCATTTTATATTCATTACATAAGCTTTTGAGAGCCAAATTCTTGTCAAAAGTTGTTGCGATCTTGAGTGTATTCTTTTTACTCATATATACTCTTAATGGAGTGTCTTGTTTGAGTGCTAGGTGTTTTTGTACACTTGAAGGGAAGTGTTAGTCCCTTGTGTTGTAAGAAGGAACTTGTGTTTACTTGGTTGAAGTCTTGGAGTGTTGTATCTCCGAGCAAAGGTTGTTGAGGCTTGTGTCCTCAAGTTGTAACGGTTTGTTGAGCACCCGTAAGCTTAACAAGTTAGTGGAAATCTCGAGAGAGTCTCGGGGACTGGACTAGCCACGGGTTGTGGTGAACCAGGATACATCGATGTGTTTGTTCTAATTTATTTACTTATCGCACTTATTTATTTCCTGCAATTTTTAAATTCCGCAAATTTACGCTAATTTTTATTATAACGCTATTCACCCCCCTCTAGTGTTAAGCGTATTATCTAACAACCTCAACCAAAATACCAACGCATCTTAAAACCTCATTCAAACTTGATCCAATCATCAAAAAACTTCATACAATATCAAAATCATCAATTCACATCGAATTAAAGCTTAAGTTCTTCTTAAACTTCAGAAACATGCATTTGATAGAAAAACCCAACTAAATCACCTCAGAATGACCTGAAATTTTACACACACATCCCAAATCACATAGCGAAGCTACATCAACTCTCTGAATTCCATTCCAACCCTCAGCTCAAAATCTCACCTATCAACCAAAATTCGCCAAAATACCAACTTCGTCAATTCAAGCCTAAGTCTACACTGTACCTCCAAAACCACTTCCGATGACACTCATAAGTCAAAAATCATCCCCCCAAAGCTAACCAAACCATCGGAATTCATATCCGAGTCCTTTAAAACATAAGTCAACATCTGGTTGACTTTTCCAAACCAAGCCTTCCTTAAAGAGACTAAGTGTCTCATTTCTTATCAAAACCACTCCAAACCAACTCGATCACATAAGACATGGGTAATGAAGCATAAACAAGCAAAAAATGGGGAAAATGAAAAGGTGACTCATGTGACTACGGGTCGGGTCGGCACATCCTCCCCAACTTAAACAAACGTTCGTCCTCGAGCGAGTCAAGAAACATATCTGAAGCCTTAAACAGGTGAGGATATTTGCTCCGCATCTCTCGCTCGGTCTCCTAAGTAGCCTCCTCCACGGGCCGAACTTTCACTACACCTTCACTGAAGTTATATCCTTTGACCTCAACTTTCAAACCTGACGACCTAAAATAGCCACTGGCTCCACGTCAAATGTCAAATCATCAATCCAACTGAACCGTGCTGAAGTCCAAAATATGAGACGGGTTCCAGCATACTTTCGAGTATACAAACATGAAACTCCGGGTGCACACTCGACAAGCTGTGTGGCAAAGCAAGCATATAATCCACCTCTCCAATCCTCATAAGTACCTCAAAAGGCCCAATGAACCGCGGACTCAACTTCCCTTTCATTCCAAATCTCATAACACCCTCCATGGGTGAAACCTTCAGCAAAACCTTCTCACCAACCATGTAGGACACATCTCGAACCTTCCGGTCCGCATAACTCTTCTAATGTGACTGGCTGTACGAAGCCTCTTCTAAATCACCTTCACCTTTTCTAAGGTATCTTGAACCAAATCTTCCCCAATAGACTAGCCTCGCCAGGCTCGAACCAACCAACTGGAGATCTACACCACTTCCCATACAAGGCCTCATACGGTGCCATTTAAATGCTGGACTGATAGCTGTTGTTATTGGCAAACTCTGCAATTGACAAAAACTCATCCCAAGAACCTCTGAAATCAATAACACAGGCGCACAATATATCCTCCAATATCTGAGTGGTGCACTCGGACTGCCCGTCCATCCGAGGATGAAACGTTATGCTCAACTCCACCCGAGTACCCAACTCTCACTAAAAAGTCCTCCAAAACTGAGAAGTAAGCTGAGTACCTCTAACTGAGATAATAGACACTGGAACACCATGCAATCGAACAATCTCTTGGATAAAGATCCCTGCCATCCACTTCGAATAATAGGTAGTACACAGCGGAATGAAGTGCAAGATTTTGGTCAGTCGATCCACAATCACCCAAATCGAATTGAACCTCTTCAAAGTCCGAGGAAGACCACTCACAAAATCTATAGTGACTCTCTCCCACTTCTACTCGGGAATAACTATCTGCTGAAGACAGGCATCCGGTCTCTGATGCTCATATTTCACCTGCTGACAGTTGAGACACCGAGCCACAAATCCTACAATATCTTTCTTCATTCTTCTCCACCAATAGTGTTGCCTCAAATCGTGATACATATTTGCGGAACCCGAATGAATAGAATACCCCGAGCTATGGGCCTCCTCCAGAATCAACTCTCTAACCCCATACACATTGGGCACACAAATCCGGCCCTGCATCATCAACACACTATCATCGCCAATGGTCACATCTCTGGCATCGCCATGCTGAACTCTGTCCTACCTGGAATACCATAAAAACAAGTCTGGCCACTACTTGATCGACCTCTATCTCTGGGGCGACCCCTGGATGCCTGACTTCTACCCCTAGCTAGTTGGGCGGGCGGTGAAGTAACTGGAGCAGAAGTCGAGGCCTGATCCATCTGTGGAGTCTGACCATTATCAAGTCGAGGGCATTGCCTCCTCATATGAACAAACTCTCCGCACTCAAAGAAACTACCAGGTGTTGGAGAAGGGGACTGAAGGGAACCCCTGGCACCAAACTGAACAGTAGAAGAACCTGCCACGGAGGAACCCTGGAGTGATGGGGCACGAGATGAACTATGAGCAGGGAGGGCATTAAGTGAAGACTGGCCCTATTGAAACCCCTGATGACCACGGCCTGAAGATGCCCCACTGTACTAGGAACAGGCCGACAGAGCCATCCTGAAAGAACGACCTCTATCATGCTGGATTTTTTCCCTAGCCAGGGCACCACTAAAACTGGCCGATCCTCGAGGCCTCTTGGCCTCCCTCTCCTCTCACTCTCTACGGCAAACCGTATCAATCTCACGAGCGATATCAACCACCTCCTCGAATGTAGCACCCAATACTCTCTCTACTCATCATAATATAGAGGTGGTAGTTAAGGCCATCTAAAAATCTCTCGATCCTCTGATGATTCATTGGAATCATCCAAATAGCATGACATGCCAACTGGAACACCTCATCTCAAACTGGGTCACGGTCATATCCCCATGAGTCAACCATTCGAATTGTCTACTCAGCTCCTCTTTGAGGGACTGCAGTACATACTTCTCCAGGAAGAGAGCGGAGAACTGATGCCAAGTAAGGGGCGATGCACGACATACCTACGCCTCTCAAAGTCCTCCCAACAAGTAAAAGCATCCACCGAGAACTGAAAGGTAGTAAATGTCACTCCACTCGACTCAAGAATCCCTGTTGTAATGAGCATACGCTGACACTTGTCAAGAAAACTCTGGGCATCCTTACCCTCATCACCACTGAATGACGGAGGTTGGAGCCTACCAAACCTTTCCTAATGACGCTGCTCATCATCTGGCATAGATGGAACCACAAAGTCCTGAACTGGTGCAACCAGGTGAGCTGGAGGTCTCCCGGCGTCTGTAATACCTACACCACCTGCTCAGGTGTACGAGCAGCGGGGGTTTGATTGCCTCCCCCGACCTGCGAAGTAGCTGCTGCAGTAGTGGCTAAAACTGCCTGAGCCAGGCCAGTGCAAACTGATAAGATCTGAGCCAAGGCCTCCTGAAGACCCGGAATCACGATGGGCACAACTGGTGCCTGAACAGGTGCTGCTGGAGTATCCACAACTAGAGCTTGATCCTGAGCCGGGGCAGCTGGTGGATCAACAGGTGCTGCCCTTGCTGCTCTAACTCTGCCACGACCATGACCATGATCGCATTCATGGCCTCTTACCTCGAACCGGCTCAAGGTTAGACAAGACACTTACCTCGAACCAGCTCAGGAATCAACTATAACAATACCTTTGCCACACGTATCCGACTCCAAATGGCCCAAATCTATTCAATTCAATTACATATCGAAAATAATATCACAAGCAACTGATTCTACTATTAAATTCAAAGCTACAACGCGAAAATAGGTAAAATGACCAAAATGCCCCTCAGCACAACATCTCGAAATTGGATAAATTTTACATTTTCAAAACCCTCCTACTCGTACGAGTCTAACCATATAAAAATCTCTCAAATCGGAGGTCAAACACCCACTAAAAGCTCAATAGTTTGGTCTATGACGTTTTCCCCATTTTTCATTCAAAAATCCAAAATTAAGGATGACTTCGTGATTAGATTGGTGGGTTTTAAGCATAAGGGAGTAGAGAATCATTACCCAGTAGTTGTCCTAAAAAAACCTTCAAAATTTTCCCAAATTCGAGCTCCCAAGCTTGTGTTTTGATGAAAATGGCTAACCTTAGGTTTTGAAATTTTTATAACTGCACAGGCCCGTTATGCATCGCGAACTCGGAAGTAAGGTTGCGTACGCGAAGAAGAAAAATTGAAGCTGCCAAAAATGCCCTTCACGATCGCGAGAAGCAGAACATGAAGGCCTGGGCTCACTAAGCTACGCAAACGCTACAAGGGTAATGCAAACGCGTTGAGTAAAAAAAATAGGCTCACCCCTTAGAGTCAAATAAACCTATGCAAACGCGATGGACTAGGCGGGAACACGATTTAGGAGAACGTGAAGCTTCGAGAACGCGAAGGGCTAGATGCGAACGCGATGAGGAAACTGGTCCTCCTCTAGAATTACTCTATGTGAATGCGTGGAGGAGGACGCGAACGCGTATAAGAAGAAGGTCAGAGCTACACAAACGTGATAAGGAGCATCGCGAACGCTAAGAAGGAAATGGAACCTGCAACTGCTGTAGGATTTCTGCTACTTTTCAAAGCTCCAAAATGCTTCGTTGAGCATCCGAAACACACCCGAGGACCCCGGTACCTCAACCAAACCTACGGACATATCTCTTAATATCATTCAAACTTGTACCAATCCTTAAACTACCTAAAACAACACCGAAAATCTGAATTAATCTAGGGTTTGAGCCTAAGAACTTTAAATTTCCTAAAAATACACTTTCGATCAAAAACCTAACCAAATACGTCCGAATGACATAAAATTTTACACACACATCCCAAATGAAATGACGGAGTTACTGCAACTTTTAGAATTCCATTCAGGCCCTCGGATATAAAACTCACTATTGGATCGGATACTTCAAAAATTCAAACTTCGACATTTCAAGCCTAAATTAGCCGTGAACTTCCAAAATGCATTCTGAATATGCTTCCAATTCCAAAATAATCTAATGTAGCTAACGAAACCATCAGATTTCCATTTTGAGGTCGTCTTCACATTGTTCCGACTATGAACCACTTTCCAACACTTAAGCTCTCATTTAGGGGCTAAGTGTCCCAAAACTCTTCAAACCCAACAACGAATGTCCCGACAAATCAAAATAGCAAAAATGAACTTAAAGAAAGCAGTTAATAGGGGATCAAGGCCTAAATTTTTCGAAATGACCGGCCGGATCGTTACAGATGGTTACTCTTACTAATGTCTTACATGTTCCCGATATGAATCAGAATCTTATTAGTGGGTTACTTTTGGACAACTTGGTATTAAATCTATATTTGAATTGGGAAAATTAATTTTGTCCCGAAATGGTATTTTTGATGGAAAAGGCTATTCTACTGATGGAATGGTCAAATTATTTGTAAATAGTGGTTTTATTATTAATAATAAGAATGATGCTTCTGTTTATATGTTGGATTTAATTTCTTTATGGCACTATAGATTAGCACAGATTGGCCTAAGTACCATAAAAAGAATTTAAAAGTGGACTGATCTTTTGTGACTTAAAAGAATTTAAAAAATATGAATTGTATTTTAAATTTAAATTGACTAAGAAACCTTTTAAAAGTGTTGAAAGAAATACAAACTTGTTAGATTTAATACATTCTGATATATGTGAGTTAAATGGCACGCTAACTAGAGGCGTCAATAGATATTTTATCACTTTTATTGATGATAGTCCTAGATATAGTTATGTATATTTATTAAGACACAAAGATGAAGCCTTTAACACTTCTAAGAATTATAAGGCTGAATTGGAAAATCAATTAGGAAAAAAATTAAAGTTTTAAGAAGTGATAGGGGAGGAGAGCATTTTTGTAAAGAATTTAATACTTTTTGTGAAGAAAATGACATTATTCATGAATGTTCTGCTCCTCGCACTTCTCAATAGAATGGTTTAGCAAAAAGAAAAAATAGAAGTTATTTAGAAGTAGTTAATGCTCTCTTGTTATATGCTGAATTGTCATTTAATTTATGGGGAGAAGTACTTCTTGCAACATGTCACATATTTAATGATTCCTATGAAGAAAACTCAAATTAATCTATATGAATATGAAAGGGAAAAAAGCCTAATATATGATAATTTTATAGTGTGGGGGTGGCTTGCATATTGCAAAAATAATTATCCAAATTTGACCAAGTTGAGTCCTAGAGGGATCAAGTGTGTATTTATAAGTTATGCCTCAAATAACAAAGTTTATCGACTTCTTAATTTAGAATCGAATGTCATTATTGAATCTAGAGATGTGGAATTTTTTGAATATCTTTTAACTTCGGGTAGAAGATGTCAATCTCCATCAACTGATGTAACATTAGAAAAAAAAACAACTCAAAGGATTGTTGAGCAATCTAGTTCACAAGAGGTTAATGATCAACCTTGTGAAGGAAAAGCAATAAAGTTCGAAAGGCTAAAATACTTGGATCAGATGAGGTTGACTCTTAACGTATTTCTTTAAATATTGTTGAAGGTAATAGAGATACAGTTGTGAGAACACCTCAAATTATCCTACAAGTAGAAGATGATCCTAAATCTTATAAAGAAGCTATGGATTTTAGCGATGCGACTTTTTTGAAAGATTCTATTAAAGATGAAATGGATTCAATAATTTCAAACCACACATGGGAACTTGTTGATTTGCCTCCAACTTCTAAACTATATCGGTGTAAGTGGGTATTTCCGAGAAAATATCATAATGATGGGACTTTACATACTTACAAAGCTAGGCTAGTCGCTATGGGTTTTCGACAAAAGGAAGGAATTGATTATTTTGAGACACGAGTACTGGTAGCAAGAATTACTTCAATTAGAATTATATTTGTTTTAGCGTCTATTTTTAACATATTTGTTCATCAAATGGATGTCAAGGCGGCATTGAAATGCTGATCTCGAGGAAGAGGTGTCTATATGGAACAACTCGAAGGGTTTGTTCTACCGGGAAATGAACATAAGATTTGTAAGCTTGTCATCAAGTCTTTGTATGGACTGAAACAAGCCCCTAAACAATGGCATGAGAAATTTAATAAAGAAATTTTATCAATTGCCTTTATACATAATATAGTTAATAAGTGCATTTATACTAAAATATGTAGTAATTATTTTGTGTGAGTTTGTTTATATGTTGATGACATGTTAATTGTAAGAAATGATATGAATGTAATTATAGAAACAAATAGGTTTCTTCACCGTCATTCGAGATGAAGGATTTTGGACAAGTTGATACCATATTGGGTATCAAGATTAAAAGAGATAGTGGGGGTATGTATTGAGTCAATCTCATTAACTAAGAAAGTACTAAATAAATTTAGTCACTTAAACATAAAAGAGGTTAATACTCCATTTGATACAGGCATCAAGTTAATCAAGAATGAAGGGAGAGTTGAGGCGCACTTGAGTATGGATGTGTTATTGCAATGTATGCTACACAACGCACACGATCAAACATAACATTTGCAATTAATAAATAAAGCAGATTTACTAGCAACTCGAGTATTGATCATTGAAAAGCCATTGAGCGAGTTAAAACTAAAGATTTGTGTATTCAATTCTCAAAGTTTCCTGCTATGTTAGAAGGATATACTGATGCAAGTTGGATATCGAGTTTAGGAGACAACAAATCTACAACTGGTTGGGTCTTCACCTTGTGAGGGGGTGAAATTTCTTGTAAATCCAAGAAACAAACTTGTATTACACATTCAACCATGGAGTCGGAATTTGTTGCATTAGTAGAAGCAGAAAAAGAAGCTGAATGGTTGAGTTTTTTTTTTAGAAATTTCATTGATCTCAAAAAGTATTAGCTCAATTTCAATTCATTCTGTATAACGGTTGTAGGCTAGGAGGTAGTTGAGTCTCGCCTTACTTTGTACCATTGTGAGCCTAGTTTGGTAAGGTTTTAGTCTAAAATAAATAGGGGCATTGCCATGTCTTAATACTTTCTCTTTTCGGTGCAAGATCTATTTACTAGCCATCATTCCTGCCTTGTATTTTTCTTCTGCAATTTATGTTCCTATTTTTTCTATGATCTCTATGGTGAAACAAATATTCTCTCCTTTTTTTCTTCTTATTATCCCGAGCCGAGGGTCTTTCGAAAATAATCTCTCTATGCCTTCGGGGTAGGGTTAAGGTCTGCACACATACTACCCTCCCCAAATCCCGCTTGTGAAATTTTATTGGGTGGTTGTTATTGTTTTTGTTGTGATAGTCAAGCGACTCCAGCTCGAGCGTATGGCAATATACATAATGTAAAGACAAGACACATAAGTCTCCGACATGATTATGTGAGAAAATTAATTAAATATGGAATTATCCCTCTGACATTTGTAAAGTCAAAAAGTAATTTGGATGATCCATTTACTAAACCTCTTACAAGGGAGTCAGTAAAAACAACTTCGAATTTGATTGGGTTGAAACTCCTTAATTATGTCTATCAATAATGGCAACCCTACCAATCACTATAAAATGAGTAGTTTTGGATTAAAAGGGTAATAACTAGTTATTGATAAGTGGACATTTCAATACTCAAGTAAGAGATCTACTAGTACTGGTTGTCACAAATAAGAGGGATAAGTTATAATTTAATGAGGTTCAGTTCAGGGAACAAGTGTCTCAAATATGACAAATACACTGTAAGGACTTCACCTATATGAACATCAAAGTGGTGCCACTTTAATTGAGAGTTGGAGTTACTTTCATAAATGTTCATGAATTTTGGATAGCACATGGTTATAAAAGTGCTAAGCGTGTTTGAGTCGAAAGCAAAAACGAAATATTTATGTGCATAGTGTTACCGATGTTATCACAAGGAATGACATGTTCAAAGCTATTATTCTACATACAATTTTGATTTCATTTTGTGATATTATACTAAGGTAATGTTCAAATCGAAAGATGCTTTATTCTATGTATAGACATAATTTGGTTTTGAGTCTTTATTTATATTTAAACATGTGGGGAATTGTTAGAATTTACTATTTAAATATAATTATTATTAATATTTTAAATTTTAAATTATAGAAATTTAAACGAAAGGGTGTATCTTTTGTTGGAAGGGTGTATCCGTTCCCTGCATCTGCAACCGCTTCTTCTATTTAAACGGTTGGTATTGTTTTTAAAAGGAAACAAAAAAGGTAAAAACTTCACAAGACTTTCTTCTTTTACAATCTTCTGCAAAATATTTTTTCAATCACTAACTACACTCTAATTCCAAAAAAAGAGGATAAGCCTTCTCTCTCGGCGCACAATAGCAGGATCGCCATTGTGGCCGGAACAATAGCTCGTCGCCGGCGAAATGCACCGCTCGCTACTGCGCAAATAGTTACTCCTGCTCATGATATTACAAAGGAGCTGGAACCATTAACGTTTGGCAACTTTCTGCCCCAGAAATTTCAATCGACAGAGGTGCTGCATGTAGAGGGTGATATGAATGAATTGCCACCTCCGATGAATGAAGCGCCTACCAATCTCGCTGTAAGACGATTACAGTTCTCAGATGCCAGTGGGTTTGAGAAATCAATTCAGACTGCAGCTTAGGTTGTGCGAGGTAACCGTAATGCTCAAATGGGTAAGCCACTCTCGTTCGTTCCCCCTACTGACACAGATGGTAAGAAGGTTGTTAAAATTAGTGAGGAGGATTTGAAATCTCAAGTGGATTACTGGAATAATGCTTTAATTGGCTATATAATTGGTGATAATCCGAATGAGAAAACTATGGATAATTTCGTGATGCATGTGTGAAATTTCGTGTCTAAACCCCAGGTCCTAATTCATTCTGAAGGCTATTGTATTTTTCGATTCAATAGTATAGAGGACAGGGATTTAGTCATGCAATTTGGACCTTATTCATACAGGAATAAACCAATGGTATTGAAGCCTTGGGAAGTTGATTTCTCTTTCCAGAATGATATACTCAGTACTGTCCCTGTATGGATTCGATTTCCTGGACTTCCGGTGGGCTACTGGTCTATTGAAGTATTGAGCAAAATGGCTAGTGCAGTGGGTAAACCATTATACACTGACAAGTTTACAGCTCACTATGAGAAAATTTCATTTGCTCGAGTCCTAGTGGAGGTTGATGCTGCCCATTCACTCCCTGATCAGTTAGAGATTGAGACTCCTTTTGGCCCTAAGATTCAGGTGATTGAGTATGATTGGAAGCCTAGTTTCTGTAATCACTGTCTGAAATTTGGGCATGATTCATTTGATTGCTGGTACTATGCTGATAACAATGAAGAAAAGGATATGGAGGAGCAGGGTAAACCAAGGAGGCAGAGAGCTAGATTGAAGAAGCAGGCAAAAACTACTAAACAAGAATGGCTTGTCAAACAGCCTGTAGCTAATACAGAAGTACAGGAAAGCCTACCAGTACAACTTGAACTTAACAAGGAGAATGAGAACATCTCTTCTATAGCTATTGTTCAGCAGAATGCACAACCTGGCCCTGATATCCAGGAAAGGCTTGAGATTGCAGTCAATGCACCCAATGGTAACAGTGAAGTCATGGTCGATAACTGCAATAAAGGGAAGGCTACTATTGTTGAAGCAGCTGGCAGAAGGGGTCAACAGATTGACCCGGGGCATGCTCAGAGACTACCCCCTAAATCAAGCCCATAAACAGAAGGAGTTGAAAAACTTTCTTGCTGTAAATAAAGTAGATGTTATGGGATGTCTTGAGACTAGAGTAAAGGAGCATAAAGCTAAGAAGATACTTGATAATATTGCTAAGGGTTGGAAGGTTCAATGCAATTACTCAAAGGCTGTAAATAGTAGAATATGGCTGCTTTGGAAACCCTATATCCAGATCCAAATATCCTATGTGACTGATCAGCTCATTCAATGTTTCTTAGAAGATTCTATTAGCCAAGCAAGAACTCATTTAAGTGTCATATATGCTCAGAATACTGCAAACCTTAGGAATCAGCTGTGGAGTGACTTAAGGTCAATCTATGTTCCCAGTCAAGATGCTTGGCTGCTAAGTAGGGATTTTAACTGTGTCTTATGTACTGATGACAGAATTGGCTCTCCAGTTACTGATGCTGAAGTCAAAGATTTCAAAGATGTTATTACTGACCTTCAACTCACTACTCTTAAAGTTAAAGGTTGGCACTACATTTGGACCAATAAGCAAGGTACTTCCACTAGAGTTTATAGTAAAATTGATTGGGCTCTGGGCAATTTTCAGTGGTTACAACAGTATGGGCACCTGGAAGCTGACTTTATGAACCCCTTAGTTTCTAATCACTCCCCTATTCTTATCAAATTTGGAGATCATAAACCACTGCACCCTAAACCTTTCAGACTCTACCTTGCTATTATGGAGCATCCTCAGTTTCATAGCATTCTACAGCAGGTTTGGGGACAGGAATGTGAAGGAACACCTATGCAGCAGATATGGAAAAAATTGAAGGCCATGAAACAACATTTAAAGGAGACAAATGTTCATATGGCCTCATACAAGCAGCAACTTATTGAGGCTAGAGAGAAACTGGGTATTATCCAGACTCAACTGCAGAACAGTTCACTAACACAGTCATTATTTACTAAGGAAAAGCAGCACTTGAAGAAATTGAGAAGTGGAGTTGTGTGGAGAAACAAATTATGAGGCAGAAATCCAAGGCTTGCTGGATTGAGTGTGGTGATGCTATCACAAAGTATTTCCATGCTCAGTGGAAGATTAGAACATGCTAGAATAACATCTCATCCATCTATACTGATACAGGTTTGAAACTCACTGACCCTTTATCTGTGGAACATGAGTTTATAAAGGTATTCCAATCATTGATGGGGGAGTGTGCTGCTGAACTTCCTTGTGTCAATTCTGATATTATTAAAGAGGTGTTGAAACACGTTCTCAAGGCACTAAACTAAACGTGTGTTCATATTTGTAGGTTTTGATAAATGACAAACGACGCACAATTGACATATGACGAGGTCCAAGCACAAGCGCGCAATTGACACATAACGAGGTTCAAGCACAAGACGAACAAAGATCATGATCAAGCAAAGAAATAAAGTTATACATGAGTCGTTCTTTAATTGTGATCTTGATCCGACAATTAACTCAAGACTTGGCCTCTCTCGTAAAATCATTTTTATCAAATCATGCATATTTAATTTAAAGCAAAATGATTTTCAAACATTTTATTTTAGCCAAAATGATTTTTAAACATGCCTCTCAAATCTGGACAAAGATAATCGTTATGTACTTTTTGATAATCGATTATGTTAAGACAATGTACACCAGATTTACAAAGCTGAACAATAATCGATTATGTACCTTATGATAACCGATTATGTTAAGGCAGTGTACATTAGATTTTTCAAAGCTACAAGATAATCGATTATGTTGAGGTAGTGTCCATCAGATTTTTCAAAGCTATAAAATAATTGATTATGCACAGTATGATAATCGATTATGTTGAGGCAGTGTCTATCAAATTTTACAAGACTGTAAAATAATCGATTATGTACTTTATGATAATCGATTATGTTAAGACAGTGTAGTCCGAAGTTTTCAAAATATAAAAGATAATCGATTATCCTTATAGCATAATCTATTATGCAAATGACCGTTGCCAAAGTATTTTTAAACTCTGAAAGATAATCGATTATACACAATCTGATAATCGATTATGCTAAGTAAAATCTGCATATGATTTTTTGAACGTTGTCAGGTAATCGATTATCTTAAGTAAAATCTGAATATGATTTTTTGAACGTTGTCAGGTAATCGATTATACGATTTGGATAATCGATTATTCTGCTTATAATCTGGGAATGATTTTTGAATGATTGGAAAATAATCGATTATGCAAATCAGATAATCGATTATCTTAGCACAAAATCAGCAATTTTTGATTGGCAATTAGGCAACGGTTGTGGGGGTTTTGAACACTATAAATACATCTCAAAATCAGTCTTCTAAGTACAACAACTGATTATATTCTTGCTAAAGCTTGCATACTCTCATATTCATCATTTTCTATTCATTTGATAAGTTTTTGAGAGCCAAACTCTTGACGAAAGTCGTTGCGTTCTTGAGCGTATTTATTTTACTCATATCTACTCTTAAAGAGAGTCTTGTCTTGAGTGCTAAGTGTTTGTATACACTTGAAGGGAAGTGTTAATCCCTTGTGGTTGTAAGAAGGAACGTTTTCATTCCTTCGGTTGAAGTCTTGAAGTGTGGTATATTCGAGCAAAGGTTGTTGAGGCTTGTGTGACTCAAGTTCTCAGTTTGTAACGGTTTGTTAAGCACCCGTAAGCTTAACGAAGTTAGTGGAATCTCGAGAGAGTCTCTCGGGGACTGGACTAGCCACAGGTTGTGGTGAACCAGGATAATTCCGGTGCGTTCGTTCCTTATTATTTACTTACCGCACTTATTTCAATCCTGCAATTTTTAATTCCGCAAGTTTATATTATTTTTTATTATAACGCTATTCACCCCCCCTCTAGCGTTAAGCGTATATTCTAACAATTGGTATCAGAGCCCAACTCTCTGAAAGACTTAACCGTTTGAGAGAAACAATCCATGGCTTCTACTCGTGACTTTAATGCAGGAATAGGTGAAGGACAATGCTCCACCAGACCACCACTGTTCGACGGCACAAACTATACATACTGGAAGGAGAGAATGAGAATATTCATCCAATCGAATAATTTTCATCTATGGAAGGTTATAACGAAGGGAGAACAAATTCCAACCAAAAAGGTTGAAAATGAATGGGTTCCAAAATCCGAAGATGAATACGATGCGGATGATATCCAAAAAGTGCAGAACAACGCTAGAGCCATCAACTTATTATATTGTGATGTAAATGCTGATGATTACAGAAAAATATCATGTTGCACAACGGCTAAGCAAATGTGGGATAAGTTGGAAATCACGTACGAAGGTACGGACCAGGTAAGAGAAGCTAAAATTGATTTTCTATCCCATGCATATGAACTGTTTCACATGAAGGAAAGCGAGAGGATTGATGACATGTTCGAACGATTTTCAAAAATCGTCAATGACCTACATGCTCTTAAGAAGACCTTCACGGATAAGGAACTTGTCCGAAAAATTCTCCGAAGTCTCACTCCGGAATGGCGCTCCAAGGCCGACGCGATTCAAGAGTCTATCGGCGTTTCAAATGTCAGCATCGACGGACTAAGAGGTAATCTTAAAACCTATGAATCTACTATACTTAACCCTCCGTTTAATGATCAAAGGAAACAAAGAATCGCCCTCAAGGCAAGCACAGCTCAACCTCAAAATGATGAGGACTCAAACAACGGAGATAACGAGTTCGGACTCGTTATTAAGAGGTTTCAAAAGTTCATGCGAAAAGAGTATGAACGAAAAGGGAAACAACAAGGAGATCAAGTAAAGTGCTATGGATGCGGAGAAATCGGGCACATTAAATCAAATTGCCCAAATGTCAAAAAGGAGAAGAAACCCTTCAAGAAACAACGAGCATACATATCTTGGGGAGGTGACTCCGGAGACGAATCAAGCGACGATGAAGAAGACGAAGCCGCAAATCTATGTCTCATGGAACACGAAGACAATCAAGAAGAGGTATGTCAAATTTCTTCAAAAAATTTCTTTTCTCTTGAGGAAATGCAAAATGCCTTTGATGAATTGTATAGTGAATTCATTAGAGCTTCCGAAACTGTTAGAGACGTATAGAAAAAATCTTCTTTGAAAAAAAAAGATTTTGAAAAACAACTCTCTTTGAAAGAAAAAGATTTGGAAACATTGATTTTGGAAAATGAGAAGTTGAAAGAAGAAAACAAATTTTTCGGCAAGAGAAGCGCCGACAAACCCGAGAGTTCTAGTAAAAATTGTATTTCTTGCATGCATCTAAAAGATGAAGTAGAAAGACTTAAGGGCACCCTAGATAAGTTCAATTCTTCTCATAAAAATTTGAATGATGTTCTTGTCAATCTGAAATCGACCAAACATGGCATAGGTTTCAAAAACGAGCCTAAAGAAAAAGTTGAAGCCATCCCCCAACAACCCAAGGCTCAACCTAGGATAAATAAAATAAACATTCATCCTAGAAATAACCATCCTAGAATCAACATGCATCCTAGACCAAACACTAGAAAAAACTTTGAACATTTTAGAACGCCTAGAAATGGCCTTCAACAATATCAACCTAGACATACTCGACCTAGAAACAATTACTCTAGAAACGCTGCATATCCTAGAACAAACAGTAGGAGAAATGATTTTCAAGGCTTGCGCAATAGCCATATTGTCAAAAATAGAGCAAACGATTTTCGTACCTCCAACTACTACCAACCTAGAAGAATGCATAATCCTAATGTCATTTGTCACTATTGTAGTCGAATAGGACATATTGCTCCTGCTTGTTTTACTAGACACAGACACTTAACTGCATGTCAAGCACAACAGCATTTTACACCTAACTCTCAAGGACCCAAAACAGCTTGGGTACCAAAAACTCATTGATTTGTCTTGTAGGTATGTTTGAAGGGATCAAGTGTACTTTGGTAGCTTGATAGTGGATGCTCCAAACACATGACCGGAGACGAATCCAAGTTCCTTCAACAAGAACACAAGGAAGGAGGAAACGAGATAACAACAAGGGAAAAAATTATCGGCATTGGCTCGGTCGGTAAGAATGAATCTTCTTCCATTAAGCATATATTGCTAGTTAAAGGTCTAAAACATAATCTCTTGAGCATAAGTCAATTATGTGACAAGGGAAATCTTGTTTTGTTTGATTCGGAAGAATGCTTAGTTTTTCGTCGTAGTGATTTTAAAATTATTCTTCGTGGTTTTAGAATTGATAACATCTATATGGTTGATCTTGAAAACTCTTCATCAGAGTATGTGAATTGTCTTATGAGTAAAGAAGATGATATGTGGTTATGGCATCGTAGAGTAGCTCATATCAACATGCATCTTTTAAACAAATTGGTTTCACAAAATTTAGTTATTGGTCTTCCAAATTTGAAATTTGAAAATGACACTATTTGTGATTCTTGTCAAAAAGGGAAGCAAACAAAAGCATCTTTTAAATCTAAGAATATTGTTTCAACTACAAGACCTTTGCAACTTCTTCACATGGATCTCTTTGGACCATCTCGCATTGAAAGTCTTGGTAGAAATCGTTATGCTTTTGTTATTGTTGATGATTATTCTAGATTTACATGGACACTATTTCTTGCTCAGAAAAGTGAGGCTTTTCAAAATTTTAAATGTTTTCTTAACCGTGTTCAAAATGAAAAGAACACAACCGTCACTTCCATAATAAGTGATCATGGGGGAGAGTTCGATCACAATCTCTTCACGGACTTTTGTGACGAACTCGGTATTGAGCACACCTTCTCTGCTCCACGTACACCACAACAAAATGGAGTGGTGGAACGGAAAAATAGGTGTCTCGAAGAGATGGCTAGAACCATGCTCGATGAGGCTACGATTCCCAAACAATTTTGGACGGATGCCGTGAGTACCGCATGCTACATTTTAAACAGAGTAGTCATAAGGCCAATACTCATGAAAACTCCCTATGAACTCTATAAGGGAAGGAAACCTAATCTCTCCCATCTTAGAGTATTCGGTTGTAAATGCTTTATTCATAAGAATGGAAAAGATAATTTGGGAAAATTTGATGCCAAATCGGATGAAGGGATTTTTCTTGGTTATTCATCACGTAGCCAAGCATATAGAGTATTCAATAATAGAACCGAAA
The DNA here is from genome assembly GCA_034376525.1 of Nicotiana benthamiana. Lineage (NCBI taxonomy): Eukaryota > Viridiplantae > Streptophyta > Magnoliopsida > Solanales > Solanaceae > Nicotiana > Nicotiana benthamiana. Next base: position 49,619,608 of record CM067323.1, read on the forward strand.
ATGTTGAGGAATCCCCTCATATTGTGTTTTCCAAAAATAATGCTCGCTTGGCGAGAAAGGATTCTGGTTTTGATCTTGCAGGTATTTTAAACACAATAAGTCCTCAAGACAAAGTACAAGAGGAAAATCCAAAGGAAATTCAAGATGAAATCTTAAAACAATTATCGGAGGAAGCGCTACCACTGGTGAAAGAAACGAAACTGCCTAACGCGTGGAGGACAATCAAAGACCATCCTCTCGACAAGGTAATTGTCGACATTGAACAAAAGGTAAGTACTCGAAACAATCTTAAGAACACCTTAGGACATACTGCTTTCGTTTCTCAAATTGAACCCTCAACCATTTCCGAAGCAATTGGGGATGAGCATTGGACCTTGGCAATGCAAGAGGAGCTTAACCAATTCAAAAGAAATGACGTTTGGGAATTGGTGCCAAGACCCGACAATCATACCATAATTGGTACGAAATGGGTTTTTTCGAAATAAATTAGATGAAAATGGTGTAATCACTAGAAACAAAGCTAGGCTTGTAGCAAAATGTTACAATCAAGAAGAAGGAATTGACTATGAAGAAACGTATGCACCCGTAGCAAGGTTAGAAGCTATTCGTTTATTACTTGCTTTTGCCTCTTCTATGAATCTCAATTTATATCAAATGGATGTAAAGAGTGCTTTTCTAAATGGTTTTATTCAAGAAGAAGTTTATGTTGAACAACCCCCGGGCTTTGAAGATTTTAAATCTCCCGATCATGTTTTCAAACTTAAGAAAGCCCTTTATGGTCTTAAACAAGCTCCCCGAGCTTGGTATGAACGATTGAGCAAATTTCTTTTGAACAATGAGTTCATTAGGGGGAAAGTTGACACCACACTATTTATTAAGCATAAAAATAATAATATTTTATTAGTTCAAATCTATGTGGATGATATTACTTTTGGTGCTACTAACAATGCTTTGTGCAAGGAATTTTCTGATTTAATGACAAGCGAACTTGAGATGTCTATGATGGGTGAGCTAACCTTCTTCTTGGGGTTGCAAGTGAAACAAATGAAAGAAGGAACTTTCATTTATCAATCTAAATATTGCAAAGAGTTGCTAAAACGATTTGAAATGAGCAACGCCAAAGCAATGGCCACTCCAATGAGCACATCCGATCATCTTGACAAAGATGAGAAAGGTAAGGAAGTCGACACCAAGAAGTATCGAGGTATGATCGGATCCCTTCTTTATCTTACTGCTAGTAGACCGGACATAATATTTAGCGTATGTTTATGCGCTCGATATCAATCATGTCCGAAGGAGTCGCACCTAACTGCGGTTAAGCGGATAATGAAGTATCTTGTTGGTACTATAAATGTGGGACTATGGTATCCCAAAGGTTCTTCATGCCAACTTGTTGGCTATTCCGACTCCGATTTTGCGGGTTGCAAATTGGACCGCAAGAGCACTAGTGGCACTTGCCATTTGCGGTAGCTCTCTTGTCTCTTGGTTTAGTAAGAAACAGGTAAGTGTTGCGTTGTCCACAACTGAGGCTGAATATGTAGCCGCGGGGAGTTGTTGTGCTCAAATCCTTTGGATGAAACAACAACTCTCGGACTATGGACTAAGTATCGATCATATCCCTCTTAGATGTGATAATACTAGCGCCATAATCTTGACGAAGAACCCCGTTCTTCATTCAAGAACAAAACACATTGAAATTAGGCACCACTTTATTGGAGATCACGTTCTCAAAGGTGATGTCGAAATTGAGTTTGTTGAAACCAAATCTCAATTGGCCGACATTTTCACAAAGCCTTTAGAGAAAGAGTCCTTTTTCCGAATTCGTAGTGAACTCGGGATTCTTGACTCCACGTTGATCTAAGTCATGCATTGCATTCTTTTGTTTTTCATTACTAACTTGAGCGTCGGAGGCGCCTAATTCTGTTTTGCAGGCATCGCCCCAAAGACAGGGGGAATTATAAAGCACTGGTGCAGAAAAATCGATCTCTTTTAAGAATAATCGATTTCTCTTAAGTACATAATCGATTATCAAGTATCAATAATCGATTATGTTGACATTATATTGTCCCTTTTATGATTGCGATTTTTGGTTAATAAACAAGTTGTTTACTAATGTTTTTTTGCTAATGTCAAAAGGGGGAAGAATAAGGGGTATGCACTCAATATTTATTGGCATAATTTGAGGGGGAATTCATATGTTGAGGGGGAACTAATTGCATATCTATATACTTGTCTTGGATCGTCATTTTGAATTATCTAATATGCATATCCCGATATTGGTTTGCCATTATCAAAAAGGGGAAAATTGTTGAAACACGTTTTCAAGGCACTAAACTAAACGTGTGTTCATATTTGTAGGTTTTGATAAATGATAAACGACGCACAATTGACATATGACGAGGTCCAAGCACAAGCGCGCAATTGACACATAACGAGGTTCAAGCATAAGACGAACAAAGATCATGATCAAGCAAAGAAATAAAGTTATACATGAGTCGTTCTTTAATTGTGATCTTGATCCGACAATTAACTCAAGACTTGGCCTCTCTCGTAAAATCATTTTTATCAAATCATGCATATTTAATTTAAAGCAAAATGATTTTCAAACATTTTATTTTAGCCAAAATGATTTTTAAACATGCCTCTCAAATCTGGACAAAGATAATCGATTATGTACTTTATGATAATCGATTATGTTAAGACAATGTACACCAGATTTACAAAGCTGAACAATAATCGATTATGTACCTTATGATAATCGATTATTTTTAGGCAGTGTACATTAGATTTTCCAAAGCTACAAGATAATCGATTATGTACCTTATAATAATCGATTATGTTGAGGCAGTGTCCATCAGATTTTTCAAAGCTATAAAATAATCGATTATGCACATTATGATAATCGATTATGTTGAGGCAGTGTCTATCAAATTTTACAACACTGTAAAATAATCGATTATGTACTTTATGATAATTGATTTTGTTAAGACAGTGTAGTCCGAAGTTTTCAAAATATAAAAGATAATCGATTATCCTTATAGCATAATCGATTATGCAAATGACCGTTGCCAAAGTATTTTAAAACTCTGAAAGATAATCGATTATACACAATCTGATAATCGATTATGCTAAGTAAAATCTGCATATGATTTTTTGAACGTTGTCAGGTAATCGATTATACACATTCTGATAATCGATTATGTTAAGTAAAATCTGAATATGATTTTTTGAACGTTGTCAGGTAATCGATTATACGATTTGGATAATCGATTATTCTGCTTAAAATCTGGGAATGATTTTTGAACGATTGGAAAATAATCGATTATGCAAATCAGATAATCGATTATCTTAGCACAAAATCAGCAATTCTTGATTGGCAATTAGGCAACGGTTGTGGGGGTTTTGAACACTATAAATACAACTCAAAATCAGTCTTCTAAGTACAACAAGTGATTATATTCTTTCTAAAGCTTGCATACTCTCATATTCATCATTTCTATTCATTTGATAAGTTTTTGAGAGCCAAACTCTTGACGAAAGTTGTTGCGTTCTTGAGCGTATTTATTTTACTCATATCTACTCTTAATGAGAGTCTTGTCTTGAGTGCTAAGTGTTTGTATACACTTCAAGGGAAGTGTTAATCCCTTGTGGTTGTAAGAAGGAACGTTTTCATTCCTTCGGTTGAAGTCTTGAAGTGTGGTATCTTCGAGCAAAGGTTGTTGAGGCTTGTGTGACTCAAGTTCTCAGTTTGTAACGGTTTGTTAAGCAGCCGTAAGCTTAACGAAATTAGTGGAATCTTGAGAGAGTCTCTCGGGGACTGGACTAGCCACAGGTTGTGGTGAACCAGGATAATTCCGGTGCGTTCGTTCCTTATTATTTACTTACCGCACTTATTTCAATCCTGCAATTTTTAATTCCGCAAGTTTATATTGTTTTTTATTATAACGCTATTCACCCCCCCCCTCTAGCGTTAAGCATATATTCTAACAAGAGGGACAATGCTTAACTCTAGCACAACAAAGAATACTAATTAAGGAGGTTACATTGGAAGAGATCGCAGAAGCTTTAGAAGAGATGCCTAAAGATAAAGCTCCAGGAGTAGATGGCTTTCCTGTGAAATTCTTTTCTAAAAACTGGGAGATGGTGAAGGGTGATATTCAAGCTGCTATAAAGAAATTCTTTTCTACATGCAAAATGCCTCACATGATCAACATCACTACTATTGCACTTGTTCCTAAAGTCAAAGCACATGCTACTGTTAAAGACTATAGACCTATTGCCTGCTGTACTGCTGTCTATAAAATCATATCCAAAATTATTACTAGGAGGATGAAATCTGTCATTGGTGAATTAGTTGAGGGCCAGCTCAATATGCTTTTATTGAAGGGAGAAGTATTGTTGATAATATCTTGCTAAGCCATGAAATCTTCAAGGGTTATTCAAGAAAGGGTGTATCCCCCAGATGTGTGCTCAAGGTGGATTTGAGGAAGGCATATTACACCTTGGAATGGAGCTTTCTCAAGCAGATTCTCATTGACTTGGGCTTCCCAGCAAAATTTATTCATTGGATCATGGCTTGTGTCACCTCTGTCTCCTACTCCCTAGTAATGAATGGTGGATTAACTGAGCCATTCACTGCTAAGAGAGGTATTAGACAGGGTGACCCTATGTCACCATACTTGTTTGTACTGGTTATGGAGTACCTGAACATGATCTTGAAACAGTTACACAAGGATGGGAACTTCAACTTCCATCCCAAATGCAGGAAACTCAATTGTTCTCATGTCTGTTTTGCTGATGACCTCCTTATGTTCTGTCAAGCTGATATTATATCCATCCAGATCTTACAGAAAGCTTTCCTCAGTTTTCTGAAGCATCTGGACTTCAGGCTAATATCAGCAAAAGTGCAGTTTACCTAGCTGGTGTGTAGTAGAGTGCCAGAGAAGAAATCATTGAGACTTTGGGATTCACTGAGGGCCAACTTCCATTCAAGTACTTTGGGGATACCACTTGATTCAAAAAAACTGGCTATCCATCATTATCTGCCTCTGATAGAAAAGATAACAGATAAAATTACTTGCTGGTCAGCTAAGTTGCTATCTTATGCAGGGAGAAGCCAACTGATCAAAGCTGTTGTGTTTGGTATTCAGACTTATTGGGCACAAGTATTCATTTTGCCCAAGAAAGTATTGAAAGCCATTGAAGCAATATGCAGAACATTCCTATGGACTGGCACTGCTAATCTGTCCAAAAGGGCACTGGTTGCTTGGGAAAAGGTATGCAGACCAATCTCAGTTGGAGGTCTCAACTTTCTAGACTTGACTGTGTGGAACAAAGACTTGACTTGTCCAGGAAGAAAGATTGTCTTTGGGTTAGATGGGTTCACTCTTACTACATCAAACAGGGTGACATTGCAATAATAAACATTCCAAAATCAGCTTCTTGGGTTATCAGGAAGATACTGGAAAGCAGAACTATGATACTGGAGAGCCAGAAGCTTCAGGGGGATCTGTTTGGCAGACTGCAAAGTGTATGTAGACTGGATAAGTTCCACATTCAGAAATTATACCTCACAATGCTCACCAGCTTCAATAGGGTTGAATGGAAGAACTTGATGCTGATCACTAATATCCAACCTTGACATAAGTTCACTGTATGGCTAGCGGCTCAACACAGACTTCCTACAGTTGACAGACTGCAGAACTATGGCATACAAGTCCCAACAACTTGTGTGTTTTGCAATCAAAATGTTGAAGTCTTTAACCACCTATTCTTTGAGTGCTCAACTACTAATAGACTGTGGACCAGAATCTGTTGCTATCTGGGGCATTCCAGAACTGTTGGTAACTGGGAAACAGAACTTCACTGGATTTGCAGTAAAGCAAAAAGCAGATTGCGGCAAAATGCTATTACAGCTTCTGTTTTTGTCACTACTGTTGCCCTAATCTGGAGAGAAAGGAATAGCATCCGATTTGAGGGGACTGTTTTTGTGGAGGAACAGATTTGCAGAGAAGTTGCATTACTTATACATATCCGAGGCAGAAAATGCAAAAGTTGGCAGACTGGCTTGCGGCAGCTTAATTGCTTTCCTTAGTTATAGCCCTTAGAATTCCATATACTGCAATGACAATTGTGTCTAGATAGTTATGATAGTATAGATGATTGTTTGTAAATGAGTAGTAGCTAGTCCAAGCTACTACTATAGTGCTCTATGATGTACATTTTTTTAAGATCAATGAAATATAACAGTTATACTTACAAAAAATATTTTTTCTTCTCCAATTTCCTACTCTAAAGATCAAGCTTCATAGTTCTTGCTTTCAAATAGAATTTCTCCACTGTTTGCTTAGACGTCATTTTTGTTTTGTATTTTCCTTTTGTATTTTATGTTCTTATTTTTCCTATGATCTCCGTGGTGAAACTAATATTATTTTCTTCTTATTTTTCTTATTATCTTGAGCCGAGGGTCTTCTGGAAATAGCCTCTCTACTCCTTCGGGGTAGGGATAAGGTCTGCGTAAATACTACCCTCCCTAGACCTCACTTGTAGGATTTTACTGGGTTGTTGTTGTTGTTGATGCTTGGTGTAAAAATTCATAGGCTTGGCATATCCACTAAAGTTATTTGCCAATAATTCCCATAGGAATAAGGGTGCAAATATCGCTTTTAGAAAAGCGTTCTATACGTGTTTCAAGCCTTCTAATATGTAGTCGTTATTCATATTTTTTAACAATCGCTACCAACGACCTCCACTATCAATCACCACTACATAAACTCTACCATCCACCACAAACACCATCTACCTTCACCATCATTCACAGTCATCATTTACCACCATGACCAACCACCTTAGCGATCACCACCAACCATCTTAATTGCCAGCATATACTGTTAACCAATGGCGTAGCTATATTGAGCCAAGAATGGTCATGCGAATACTTTCTACCGAAAAGTTATATACTCTATATATAGGTCAAATATTATTTTATATTTTGAATACCCTTAATACAATTGAGAGAGGTAGCCCGACAATCCAAAGTCATGATCTGGAATTCTCATATTCGGGACCGTAATGGAGCCTAACATTTCACTTGCTAGGCAAGCTAATTTTAGAGAACAATTAAAATATTTTTAATCAATTTCAATAAATATAGTTAATTAAGCCAAAATGAAATAAATCGAGTGTGGAGTAGCATAAATGCCTAATACCTACTACAATACGGATCTGGAATCACAACTCACGAGCTTCTAGAATTTTTACTACAAATAGAGTCTGAAGGAAATACAAATATTTGAAAAAAATAGTGAAATAAGAAAAATAGAAGGGGACTTCAAGGTCTGCGGCAAATCCAAGTTGCTCCAACTCACGGACAGTTAAGGCGGTATCGAAATCTGCATTAGAAGTGCAAAGTGTAGTATGAGTACAACTGACCCCATGTACTCGTACATGTCGAGTCTAACCTCGACGAAGTAGTGATGAGGCTACACCTACATGATAAACTTGTGCAGATAACATTATACGTACAAGATAACAAAAAATAAAAGCTGGACATGTACTATTGGGAGGGGCAGGACATACATCGAAAAGGATAACGAAAACAGTCAATATGCCTTTAACCAATAAGAACAATTAAGCATAATGAAGAAAATTATACGACGTCACTTCGCGCTTTTACTCTCAACCTCACAATGAAACAATGATACTGCACGACATCTCTTTTTGTTTTTATTTCACTCATGGTACAAATCAATAGAGACAACACGACATCACCGTTCGTGTATTAACTCTCATAACATGGCACGACGTCACCCTTCGTGCATTAACACTCACAATATGGCATGGTATCGCCCTTCGTGCATTAACACTCACAAACGACACAACATCACCCTTCGTGCATTAACACTCTCCCTTTCCACATAACAATGAACAAGTAATAAAAGGGAGATATGATCAACAAGTGCAAGCCTTACTGTAACAACGGTCCCATAATACCAATCTCAACTTGGAATCAATACTCAATTATCACAAAAGTCTATAAACATGATAAGAATAATGAAATTAACAAATAATCAGTCTAAGCATGAATAACATGATCAAAGTAGGCAATAATTGCAAGAAACAAGTCTCACCTGTATGTTTTAACCCGACAACAACGCATAAATACTCGTCACCTCACATATACATTGTACCCAACATTTAAGTATGTAGCAAATAGACAAACAAGTCATATTCCCTCAAATCAAGGTTAACTACGACTCTTACCTCGCTCCAAAGACCAAACTCAAAGCTTCTCACGACCTTAAACCCAAACCCGGTCGTAATGACGCCTCTCGTGAAGATAAAGCTTGCCAATTAAACCCAATTCACTTTTTAAAATAGTTAAACAACATAAAAGAAGTTTTAAACATGATTAATAATACTAAGTAGCAGATAACATTAATAAAGTGCGGAAGTACAACCTGACACAGCCTTATTCGGATTGTCACAAATCACGAGCATCTAACAACAATGAATACGTAAATGTAACTACAGAGTTTAGCACTCAACTAAGAACATAAAAGAAGAGAGATCGGTAGGAGCTCCGGGCTGTGAACGCCAAAAACTACCTAAAGACTCCTCGAGATCCGCCTGAAGCTGGAATGAATCATTTATCGGGAGCAGGACCAGCTACACTTGAATCTGAACATAGGGTGCGGGGAGTAAAGTAAGTACTCCAACTCAGTGAGTAACAAATGTAAATAACGACTCAAAGTAAGAAAACACGTAAGGCACAAGGCATTCTATTATGAAGTATTAAAATCATTTAAAAGCAGTAGTCCGGTGAAAAGTTAAGTGAAATCCTTTTTCGGCAATTAAATAAGTAGTTGACAGGCAGTAAAAGCATAGTAAACAAATAAAAGTCCGCCCTCAGGCACAGTAACAACAAACCCGCCGCTCCGGAAACATCTCAGAACAATACCATCCCCTCGGGCTCAATCTCACATCACAATGGGTACCCGCATTCACTGGGGGTGTATAGACTCTTGGAGGGGCCTCTTACGGCCCAAGTGCTATAACAAGCCATCTCGTGGTATTAAAAATAAGCCCTTGGTCTCATATCAATCAAGCCACCTCATGGCGTACATATCTAAGGCCCTCGACCTCCAATCAGTATCAGTATTTCCTCACAACATAGGCACTCGGCCTTACTCAGTAAAAAATCATCACAAACGCCTCGGGTAATAGTCAAATATTGTTTCTCAACTCATACATCAATTAAAATATCATTTATGTTATAAAACTGAGAATAAATGGCTGAGTAGTAAAATAACATGACTGAGTTCAAGTATAAAGTCAAAACAGCGAGGAAATATCAATAAAAAGCTCTGAAGGGTTCAAATAGTTGGTACTAGGCCAAATATGGCATTCAACCCAAATAATGATGACATCAAATAGGTTTAGATCAAATACGCGGTAAATCATCAATCAGGACGGACCAAGTCAAAATCCCTAATAGTGCACGACCCCACGCTCGTCATCAAGCATGTGTCTCACCTCAATATAGCACTACGATGTGCAATCCAGGGTTTAAAACCCTCAGAACATCATCTACAATCATTACTCACCTCGAACCGGCTAAATCTCTAGTTCGCGACATCTTTGCCCCTCGAATCGGCCTCCATAAGCATCAAATCTATCCAAAATCAGAACGAGGACATCAAAATATTCTACGGGAACGCAGCCCAAGCAAAAACAATCAATAAAGGACACAAATCCCGAAATTACCAAAACCCGACCCCCAAGCCCACGTCCCAAAATTCAAAATTTTTTTACAGCAATAGATTCCTTATCTTTTCACGAGTTCATACATATCAAAAGTTCTCAAATCCGACCCCAAATGGTCATCCAAATCCCCAATCAAAGTCCAAATTTCCAAGCCATGGATCTTTAATTTTTAGCTTATGTTCCATGATTTTCTAGGTGGAATTCACATAATAATCGAGTTTTAAGTCCAATAATCTTACCTCAAAGTGATTCCCCTAGAATCCCTCTTCAGTCTCCTTCAAAAATCTCCAAAATTGACAAACTATGGAAGAAATAAACAAAGTCATCGCGGACAAGACGAGTTTAAAAACCTTCTGCCTATGCATATTTTCCTTCATCGCAATCGTGGAACATCCCTTGCGATCGCAAAGAACAAATCTTTAGCTCCCAAAATTACTCTTACATGAACGCATCAAAATCCCTGCGAATACGATGCCCAGGAAACTGACTCTACGCGATCGTGGACATCCCTCCGCATTCGCAATGAACAAAAATATAGCCAAGACCCCAGGTCCATTTAACTCTATGCGAACGCGACCACCTTCTCGCGTTCGCGATGAATAAATTCTCCACTCTATGTGATCGAAAGCCAACCTTCGCAAACACGAAGAAAAACTGGACGGCCTCCTCGAAAGCTTCTATGCGAGACTCCGTACGCAATCGCAAAGGGCAAAACTCTACAACAGCTCAACCTGCAACTTCTGCAATTTTCTCAACTTCAAAATGATCCGATTGACCACCCAAAACTCACCCGAGGCCCCCAAGACCTCAACCAAAGGCACCAACATATCCCAAAATCTTATTCAAACATGTTCCAATCATCAAAACACCTCAAATAACATTAAATCACCCAAAACACCTCAGATTCAAGCCCAAGCTTTTAAAATCTTCCGAATTCTGCTTTTGATCAAAACCCAACCAAACCTTGTCCGATTGACTTGAAATTTTGCACACACATCCCAAATGACACGACGGAGCTATTGCAACTCTTGGAATTCCATTCCGACCCCTATATAAAAATCTCATCTACCAACTAAAAATCACTAATATATCAACTTCGCCAATTCCAGCCTAAATCTACTCTGAACATCCAAAACTCATTTCGATCACACTCCCAAGTCATAAATCCTCTCCCAAAGCTAATCGAACCATCAGAACTCACATCCGATCCCTTTAGCAAATAAGTCAACATCCAGTTGATTTTTCAACTAAAACTTCCTTAAAACAGACTATATGTCTCAAATCTTATCAAAATCATTTCAGATTCAGTCCGACCAACCCGATACCACAAAACACAGATAACGAAGCATAAATAAGAAGAAACATGGGAAATGAAGTGGTAACTCATAAGCCCAACTTAAACAAACTTTCATCCTCGGACGAGTCAAGAAACATACCTGAAGCCTTAAATAGGTGAGGATATCTGCTCCGTATCTCCTACTCGGTCACCCAGGTAGCCTCCTACACGGGTCGACCTCTCCACTGCACTTTTACTGAAGTTATATCCTTTGATCTCAAATTTCGAACCTGACGCCCCTGAAATAGCTATTGGCTCCACATCATGGGTCAAATCATCGTCCAACTAAACCGTGCTGAAATCTAAAACATGGGACGGATCCCCAATATACTTCTGGAGAAAAGAAACATGAAATACCGGATGCACACTCTAGAAGATGGGCGGCAAAACAAGCTCATAAGCCACCTCCCCAATCCTCCGAAGCACCTCAAAAGGCCCAATGAACCGCGGACTCAATTTCCCTTTCTTCCCAAATCTCATAACACCCTTCATGGGTGAAACCTTCAATAGAACCTTCTCGCCAACCATGTAGGACACATCTCAAACCTTCCTATCAGCATAACTCTTTTGCCTTGACTGTGCTGTACGAAGCCTCTCCTGAACCACCTTTACCTTCTCTAAAGCATACTATACCAAATCAGTCCCCAATAGCCTAGCCTCACCGGGGTCGAACCAACCAACTAGAGATCTACACCGCCTCCCATACAAAGCCTCATATGGAGCCATCTAAATACTCGACTTGTAGCTATTGTTATAAGTAAACTCTGCAAGCAGTAGAAACTCATCCCAAGACCCTCCGAAATTAATGACACAAGCACGCAACAAGCCTCCAATATCTGAATAGTGCGCTTATGCTGCCCGTCTGTCTGAGGATGAAAACTTGTGCTCAACTCCACCTGAGTACCCAACTCTCTCTGCACGACCCTCCATAACTGCAAAGTAAACAGAGTACCTATATTTGAAATGATGGAAATCGGAACACCATGCAAGCAAACTATCTCTCGGATATAGATCCCTGTCAATCACTCTGATGAATAGGTGGAACACACAGGAAGGAAGTGCGCGGACTTGGTCAGCTAATCCACAATCACTCAAATAGAATCGAACTTCTTCAAAGTCCGAGGAAGTCTAACAACAAAGTCCATAGTGATCCTCTCCCACTTCCACTCAGGAATATCCATCTGCTGAAGCAAGCTACCCGATCTCTAATGCTCATATTTCACCAGTTGACAATTGAGACACCGAGCTACAAATCCTACAATATCTTTCGTCTTTCTTATCCACCAATACTTCTTCATCAAATCTTGATATATCTCCGCGGCATCCGAATGAATGGAATACCGTGAGCTATGGGCCTCCTCCAGAATCAACTCTAAAAGTCCATCCACATAGGGCACACAAATTCTGCCCTCCATCCTCAACACCCCATCATCACCAATGGTCACATCTCTGGCATCATCATGCAGAACTCTGTCCTTAAGTACAAGCAAATGCGGATCATCATACTGGTGCTCTCTGATGCAATCATATAAGGAAGACCGAGAAACCACACATGCTAATACCCGTCTGGGTTCCAAAATATCCAACCTCACGAACTGATTGGCCAAGACCCGAACATCATGTGCAAGAGGTCTATCCCCAATTGGAATATATGCCAAACACCCAGTACTCATTGTCTTTTGGCTCAAAATATCAGCCACCACATTCGGCTTCCCCGGATGGTACAATATAGTGATATCATAATCCTTAAGCAACTCCAACCATCTCCGCTACCTCAAATTAAGATCCTTTTGCATAAACAAATGCTGGACTGCGATGATCAATGAAAACATCACAAGATATGCCATACAGATAATGCCTCCAAATCTTAAATGCGTGAACTATGGCAGCCAAGTCCAAATCATGAATGTGGTAGTTCTTCTCATGGGGCTTTAACTAACGAGAAACATAAGCTATAACTCTATCCTCCAGCATCAACACACAACCAATCCAAACTCTCGAAGCATCACAATACACGATATATGAACTTGAAACTGATGGCAAAACCAACACTGGAGTTGTGGTCAAAGCTGTCTTGAGCTTCTAAAAGCTCTCTTCACACTCGTCCGACCATACAAATGAGGCACCCTTCTGAGTCAACTTGGTCAAGGGTGATGCGATAGATGAGAATCCATGAACAAACCGGCAATAATAGCCTGCCAAATCAAGAAAGCTGTGAATCTCTGTAGCTGAGGATGGTGTGGGACAACTCTGAACTGCCTCTATCTTCTTCGGATCAACTTGAATACCCTTGCTGGACACCACGTGCCCCAAGAAAGCCACCGAACTGAGCCAAAACTCACACTTGGAGAGTTTTGTATAAAGCTTCTCCTCCCTCAATCTCTGCAACACAACTCTTATATTATCCGTGTGCTGCTTCTAACTATGCGAATATACCAGGATATCATCAATGAAGACTATAACAAACGAATCGAGATAAGGCCGGAACACACAGTTCATCAAATGTATGAATGTCGCTGGGGCATTGGTCAGCCCAAAAGACATCACCAATAACTTATAATGACCATATCGGGTCCTGAAAGCTGTCTTTAGAATATCCGAGTCCCTGATCTACAACTGGTGATAGTCTGAACGGATATCAATGTTAGAGAACACCCTCACTTCCTGAAGCTGGTGGAATAAATCATTAATGCGAGACAGAGGATATATGTTCTTAATTGTTGCCTTGTTCAGTTGCCTATAATCAATGCACATTCTCATTGTGTCATCTTTCTTCTTAACAAACAGAACCGGCGTATCCCAAGGTGATACACTATGCCGAATGAACCCTTATCAAGGAGTTCCTGAAGCTGCTCCTTCAACTTCTTCAGCTTGGCTGGTGCTATACGATATGGCAGAATAAAAATGGGCTGAGTGCCCGGCACTAGATCAATACCAATATCAATATCCATGTCCGGCGGCATGCCCGACAGGTCTGCAGGAAGCACATCGGACAAATCTGTCACAACTGGAACAGAATCAATACTAGGTGTCTTAGAGTTGACATCCCTCACAAACGCTAGATACAAAAGGCAACCCTTCCAAAACATATGGTGGGCCTTCAAGAAAGAGATCATTCTACTAGGAACATAATTAGTCACACCTCGCCACTCGATCCGTGACACACCCGGCATAGCCAATGTGACTATCTTAGCATGACAATCCAGAATAGCACGTCACGGAGATAGACTATCCATGCCTAGAATGACATTGAAATCCACCATACTCAATAATAACATATCCATTCGGGTCTCCAGACCTCCGATAGTCACCACACACGACCAGTACACACGTTCTACAATAACAGTATCACCTACCGAGGTAGATACATGAACAGGTAAAGCAAGAAACTCACGGGGCATACACAAATAATGAGCAAAGTATGATGACACATAAGAAAAGATGGAACCAGGATCAAATAATACAGAAACAACTTTGTGGCAGATTGAAACAATACTAGTAATGACAGCATCTGAAGCAATAGCATCGGGTCTGCCTAGAAGTGCATAGAAATGGGCTTGAGTGCCCCCTGATCGACCTTCCCCTATGGTGAGACCTCTAGCTGACTGACCCCCACCCTAGCTGACTGGGCGGGTGGTGGTGAAGAAACTGGCGCTGAAGTTGATGACTGGCCTCTCTGCTGAGATGAACTAGCAAAATGACGAGGACACTGGCCCCATCTCACCATACTCATAACAACTCCCAAGTGTTGAGGAAGGGGACTGAAGGGAACCGCTTACACCAGAGTGACTAGCAGATGCACTCGGCGTAGAATAGCCTTGAACTGATGGAGAACGAGATAAACTCTGAGCTAGAAGGGTACTAACTGATAACTGGCCTTGCTAAGAACCGTGATAACCATGACCCGAAGACGCCCCACAATAACTTGGGCAAGCTGACTGAGCAGACCTGAATGAACGACCTCTGCCTTGCTGAAACTGACCCCTCGAAGGAGCGCCACTATAGCTGCTAGATCATCGAGGCCTTTTGGCTTCCCTCTCCTCTTTCTCCTGGCGATGAACAGACTCAATATCACGGGCGATATCCATAACCTCCTCGAAGGTAGCACTAGATAGGCAGATACCCTCTCCCTAGTCATACGAATACAGAGCTGATAAGTAAGACCATGCACAAACCTCCTGATCGTCTCTCGATCTATCGGGACCAACTAGATGGGACGAGCAAACTTAGAGAACCTCAACTCATACTGTGACACGGTCATATCCACCTAATGTAACCACTCAAACTGCCTACGCAGCTCCTCTCTATGAGACTGCGACACATACTTCTCCAGAAAGAGTACGGAGAACTGTTACCGGGAAAGGGGTGATGTACCAACAAGCTTACGCCTCTCAAATTCCTCCCACCAAGTGAAAGCAGCTCCTGAAAACTGATAGGTCATAAAAACGATCCCACTAGTCTCCAGAATACCTACAATACGAAGCATCCTCTAACGCTTATCCAAAAAGCCCTGTGCATCTTCGCCCTCTACGCTACTAAAGGTCGGAGGCTGCAATCTACCAAATCTCTCCAACATACGCTACTCATCCCCTGGCATGATAGGAACCACATAGTCCTGAGGAGATGAGACCAGTTGGGCTGGATGCGCCCTCGGCGTATGAAGTCCATGCACGACCTACTCATGTGTGCGAGCAGTGGGAGTCTCATTGCCTCCCCTGGCCTGCGAAGTAGCTACAGTTGTAGGCTGAAAACGCTTGAGCCAGGCCAGTGCAAACAAACAATATCTGATCCAAGGCCTCTTAAAGACCCGGAATCATAATAGGCACAATTGGTGCTGCTGGAGCGTCCATAGCTAGAACCTGATCCTGAGTTGGGGCAGCTGGTGGATCTGTAGGTGCTGCCCTAGTTGCCTTGCCTCTACCCCGAGCACGAGTATGACCGCATCCTCAGCCTTTGGTGGCTACAGCCGGTGGCACTGTGGTCGTTTATCATGTCCGATAGCGCGTGTCCTTACCATCTGTGAGAGAATAGAATAATAGAAGTTTAGCACTCGGATAAACAAATCCAGACGACAAGAATTTCAAGAATTTGAAGTTTCTCTTAAAGGCTCTGCAGCCTCTCGAGGATAAATACAGACGTCTCCGTACCAATCTGTGAGACTCTACTAAACCTGCTTATGACTCGTGAGACATATGTAACCTAGGCTCTGATACAAATTTGTCACGACCCTAAGCCCGAACCCGTTTGTGATGGAACCTCTCGTGAAGACAAGGCCAGCCAATTAAACCCAATTCACTTTTTAAAATAGTTAAACAACATAAAAGCAATTTAAAACATGATTTAATAATACTAATAGAAGATTACATTAACAAAGTGCGGAAGTACAACCCGACACAGCCCTAACCGGGGTGTCACAAGTCACAAACATCTAACAACACTTAATACGTAAATGTAACTATAGAGTTTAATACTGAACTAAAATATAAAAGAAAAGAGATAGGGAGGAGCTCCAGGCTGCGAACACCAATAACTACCTAAAGACTCCTCAAGATCCGCCTGAAGCTGGAATGAATCAGCACTCGGGAGCGGGACCAGCTACGCCTGAATCTGCACATAGGGTTCATGGAGTAAAATGATTACTCCAACTCAGTGAGTAACAAATGTAAATAACGACTGAAAGTAAGAAAACACGTAAGGCGCAAGGCATTCTATAATGAAGTAAAATCATTTAAATGCAGTAATCCAGTGAAAAGTTAAGTGAAATCCCTTTTCGGCAATTAAACAAGTAGTTGACAAGCAGTTAAAGTAAAGTAAACAAATCGAAGTTCTCCCCTCAGGCACAGTAACAACAAACCCTCCCTCGGGCAACATCTCAGAAGAATACCAGCCCCTCGGGCTCAATCTCACATCATAATGGGTATCCGCACTCACTGGGGGTGTGCAGACTGCTGGAGGGGCTACATACGACCCAAGCGCAATAACAAGCCATATCGTGGAATCAAAACTAGGCCCTCGACATTATATCAACCAAGCCACCTCGTGGCGTACATATCTCATGCCCTCATCCTCAATTCAGTATCAGTGTTTCCTCACAACATAGGTCCTTGGCATTATTTAGTCAAAAATCCTCACAAGCCCCTCGGGCAATAGTCAAAAAGTGTTATTTAGCCCAAACATCATTTATATCTTAAAACAGAGTAAAAATGGTTGAGTAGTAAAACAGTGGTAAAACAACATGACTGAGTTCGAGTATAAAGTCAAAATAGAGAGGAAACATCAATAAAAAGCCCCGACGGATTGAAATAGTTGGCACTAGGCCCAAATATGGCATTCAACCCAAATAATGATGATAGAAATAGTTTTAAATCAAATCGCGGTAAAATAATCAATCGGGACAGACCAAGTCAAAATCCCTTATAGTGCACGGCCCCACTGCCACGACCCGGATTTACCCACCATCAGGAGTCGTGATGGCGCCTACTGTCGAAGCTATGCAAGCCAACCCTTATAATCATTTCCAAAAAATTTAAGTCTAAAACTGGGTAAGTGCGTAAATAATTAATTAAACATGCGGAAGACGTCAAGTAACGTAACAAAAATCAATATGCGGGAAACTAACAACCAATCTCTTCCCAGTATTTGGTGTCATTGCTCACGGACTACTAAAAGAGAGTACAAAAACAATAGTCTGAACAAAAATACATAACATGTCTGTTTGGTACAATTAAACAAACTAAAGGAATTAGATAAAGGAGACTCGGGGCCCGCGAACGCTAGCCAACTACCTCAGAGCCTCTGTACTAAAGGATCACTCCCGGTCTAAAGCTGCGGTCCGTAGCCTGGGTCTTGGCCTGTGCACAAAAAGGCACAGAAGCGTAGTATCAGCACAACCGACCCCATGTGCGGGTAATGCCTGCCTGGCCTAACCTCGGCGAGGTAGTGACGAGGCTAAACTGGACCTATTACAACCAACATGTACAGATATATGTAATAATAGGAAGAAAGCAAGAATTTAAGCAAATAAAGGGGAAGTGAACATGCTGGGGGGGGGGGGGGTAACAATTCAATTGTAACTTCTACAATCAGGTAATGAAACCAATAAATAATAATTAAACAAGAAAGCCAATGAATCAACAGCTGCACGGCATCACCCTTCGTGTTTTACTCTTGATAAATAGTGCACGGCATCACCCTTCGTGCTTTTACTCTTATAAAACAGTGCACGACATCACCATTCGAGCTTTTACTCTCTCTTCCTCTCCCAATCAATGGTCACAACAAAACGGGAACAAGAATATATATATATATATATATATATATATATATATATATATATATATGAAACAAAGTATCCCGGCAAGGAAGAGCAATTCAATAAATGGTCCCGGCAAGGGAAAATACAACTCAACATTATGTCCCTGCAAGGGATACAACTCAAAAAATGGTCCCGGCAATGAAAAAGTACCAAAAGTGCCTCTTTAGTTCATTAAATCCTCAACTTTCACGTCATAGTTCTCGTAACAAGTAATTATCACAATTGTTCATTTACTTCAAATTTAATGGCAAAATACGACATCACGGTCATGCTTGACTCGGGCGCATAGGTAACCGTCACCATACCTATACACCGACCCACAGAGCATATAACAAATAACATCCTAATCCCTCAAGCTACAGTTTGATCGAACACTTACCTCGACGACTTCTAACTCTACTCACACCTTTAGAATAGCTTTACCCCTCGAATTGGCTTCTAAAATGGTCGAATCTAACCACAATTTACTCAAATGTATCAACAAATGCTAGTTAAATCAATTTGAATGCAAAAGAATGAAATTCCCAAAAGTTTTACTCAAATTTTCCCAAAATTCCCTCGAGCCCACGTGGTCAAAACCCGAGCTTCGAACCAAAACCGGGTTACCCATTCCCCCACGAGTTCATATATGCAATTTGTTTTGAAATCGTACCCCAAATTGAGGTCCAAATCCCCAATTTTGTGTAAACCCAGGTTCTACCCCCAAACCCTAAAATCTCATTTGTGAAAACCTTTGATTGAAGTTGAAATTATGTTAAAAGATGTTAAGGAGTAGGAACATTAAGCTGGAAATCACTTACCAATCGTTTTGGAGAAGAAAGTTGTTTGGAAAGTCGCTCCTTAACAACAATGACAACAACTACCCAGAATAGTCCCACAAAGTGGGGTATGGGGAGGGTAATATGTAGACGAGCCATACCCCTACCCGAAAGGGCAGAGAGGCTGTTTCCAATAGACCCTCGGCTCAGTGAAGGAAAGGAAAAACAAAAAGAAAAAACAAAAGATCATTAATAACTCCAGTAGAAATAGCGTAAATAATTATCTAAACATAAGAACCATAAATAAAATAGCATGCAATAATATCATACAGTAACTACCATAAATAACTACCATAAGGGAGACACACTCCAAAACACAAATCATCTATGGATAGCCCTGCCAAGCCTCACCCAACTCCGGGTGAGGAGTACAAAAAACTCTAGGAGCCCCTATCCTACAACCCTGATACTAGACCTCCAGACTTTCCTGTCAAGGGTCATGTCCTCGGAAACCCGCATTCTAGCCATGTAATGCCTAATCACCTCTCCCCAATACCTTTTAGGCCTCCCTCTGCTTCGCCGAATGCCGACAATCGCCAGCCGCTCACAACTCCTCACCGGGGCATCATGACTTCTCCTCCACACATGCCCGAACTACCTCAGCCTCGATTCTCGCATCTTCTCATCCACCGGGGCCACCCCTACCTTCTCTCGAATAACTTCATTCTTAATCTTATCTAACCTGGTGAGCCCACACATCCACCTGAGCATCCTCATCTTCGCAACCTTCATTCTCTAAACATGAGAGTTCTTCACTGGCCAGTACTCCGCCCCATACAACATTGCAGGTCTAACCACATCTCTATTAAATTTCCCTTGAGTTTCTGTGGAACTTTCTTGTCACACAGGCCTCCTGAAACAAGCCTCCACTTTGACCACCCCGCTCCTGTACGATCAGTGATGTCCCCGTCAATCTCTCCGTCCCCCTGAATCACCGACCCAAGATATCTGACACTGTCCCTCTTGGCGATGACCTGAGATCCAATCATCACGTCCCTGCCTACTTTGCTCGGCTCTGCGCTGAGCTTGCACTCCAGGTATTCAGTCTTAGATTTGCTTATTTTGAAACCCTTTGACTCGAGAGTCTGTCTCCATACCTCTAACCTCTCAATAACACCGACCCTCGTCTCGCCTATCAAGACTATGTCATCAGCAAATAGCATACACCAAAGCACATCCCCTTGAATATGTCGGGTTAGAGCATCCATCACCAAGGCAAACAAGAGAGGGCTAAGCGCAAATCCTTGATGGAGCCCCATAACCACTAGAAAATGGTCTGAGTCGCCACCCACCGTCCTAACCATAGTCTTAGCTCCATCGTACATGTCCTTGATTACTCTGATGTAGGCTTCCGGCACGCTCTTCGCCTCCAAGAACCTCCATAGTACCTCCCTTGGGACCTTGTCATACGCCTTCTCCAAGTCGATAAGCACCATGTGCAGGTCATTCTTCTTATCCCTGAACTGCTCCACCTGCCGCCTGACAAGGTGGATAGCTTCTGTAGTGGAGCGACCGCACATGAAATGAAAGTCGTCCTTAGGTTATGGGTTTTTAAAAAGTGGAATTTTTTGTAACATTTATACCTCTCTGATGGCCGGACGCGGACCGCAAAACAATGTGCTGCGGCCGCGTCGAATGAAATGGAGAACTGGGCTCCTCTGAACCCACCCAGCGCGGACCGCACTGATTGGTGTGTGGCCGCGCTGGTTAACCAGCACCCAGCATGACTCAGCCACGCGGACCGCACGGAAGTGCCTCGCAGCCACATAGCTCCAGCGCGGTCCGCACAGAAATGATCGCGGCCGCACTGGTGTCTGCAATATCTGACTGTTTTTCGTCTATGTGAAACCATCCCGGACCACCTCCGAATCACTCCCGAGCCCTCGGGGTTCCCAACTAAACATATACACTAACTAAATAGCATCCTACGGACTCAGTCGTGCGATTAAATCGCCAAAATAAAACCATTTACATATAATCAAACCTCCAAACACATAAATTTTCATTTCTAAGTTCAAAACTTTCAAATTTTCCACTTTTAGTCCGAGACACGTCAAACGACGTCCGTTTTCAACAAAAATTTACAGATAGCACTTAAAGCCCATTTAAGACTTGTACCGGGCGTCGGAACTAAAATACGAGCCCGATACCATTATTTTTGATCAAATTTCCATTTTCATTTTTCCTTTAGCATATTCATAAAACAATTTCACAGAAAAGCTCCGAACTCGGGCCTTGGACCTCGGATTTCGATTCCAGGAATACGCTCAGGTCCAAAATTTCATTACGGACCCTCCAGGACTATCACATCGCGGGTCCGGGTCCGTTTACCCAAAACTTTGACCAAAGTCAACCATAGCAATATTAGTATTAAAATTCATAGTTTTTTAACAGTGAGTTCAAATACTTTCACACAAAAAAATCTTTCGGATTCGAAGGCCTTAGAAGTGTAAAGGAAAGGGAGAATTACGGCGATAATCCTTTGAGTCGTCACATCCTCCACCTCTAAAACAACCGTTTATCCTCAAACGGACAAAAGAAAAAAGTACCTGAGTCGGGGAATAGATGGGGATAACGGCTCCTCATATCACACTCGGACTCCTAGGTCGATGCCTCAGGAGGCTGACCTCTCCACTGAAAATGCACTAAAGAAAAACTCCACTACCTCAACTGTCGAACCTGCCGGTCTAAAATAGCCAGCGGCTCCTCCTCATACGACAAATCCTTGTCAAATTGGACAGTACTAAAGTCTATCACATGGGTGGGATCACTGTGATACTTCCGAAGCATGGATACATGAAAAAACGGATGCACGGCTGACAAGCTAGGCGGCAACGCAAGCCTATAAACCACCTTCCCCACACGGTCAAGAATTTCAAATGGTCCAATATACCTAGGGCTAAGCTTGCCCTTCTTCCCAAACCTCATCACGCCCTTCATATGCGATACACGGAGCAATACCCGCTCACCAACCATGAAAGCAACATCCCCGACCTTACGATCTGCAACACTCTTCTTCCTGGGCTGAGCTGACCGAAGTCTGTCCTGAATGATCTTGACCTTATCCAAGGCCTCCTGTACCAAATCTGTACCCAATAACCGAGCCTCTCCCGGCTCAAACCATCCAACTGGGGACTGACACCACCTACCATACAACGCCTGATACGGGGCCATCTGAATACTAGACTGGTAGCTGTTATTGTAGGCAAACTCCACTAACAGCAAGAATTAGTCCCACAAGCTTCTAAAATCAACAAAGCAGGCTCGGAGCATATCCTCAAGAATCTAAATGGTCCTATCGGACTGACCGTCCGTCTGGGGGTGAAATGTTGTACTCAACTGGACCTGGGTACCCAACTCATGCTGCTCCGCTCTCCAGAAATGTGAGGTAAACTGTGGACCCCGATCCGAAATAATAGATATGGGCACCCCATGAAGGCGAACGATTTCCCTGATATAAATCTCTGAATACCTATCGGATTAGTAGGTGGTGGCAACTGGGACTAAATGCGCTAACTTAGTCAGCCTATCAACAATAACCCATATACATCAAACTTCTTCCGAGTCATCGGAAGGCCAATAACAAAATCCATAGTGAGTCTCTCCCAATTCCACTCGGGAAGCTCAATCCTCTTAAATAACCCATCGGGCCTCTGATGCTCGCACTTAACCTGCTGGTAATTTAGACAACAAGCCACGTATGCAATAATGTAGTTCTTCTTTCTACGCCACCAATAATGGTGTCTCAAATACTGATACATTTTCGCGGCACCCGGATGAATAGAATACCTAGAACTGTGGGCCTCCGCTAAGATTGACTCTCGAATACCATCAACATTGGGCACACAAACTCGCCACTGCAACCTTAATATGCCTTCATCTCCTAAAGTCATCTCCTTGGCACCTCCCCTCTGCACCGTGTCTCTCAGGACACACAAATGGGGATCATTAAACTGCCGCTCCCGGATACGCTCCATCAATGACGAGCGAGCAACTGTGCAAGGTAACACCCTGCTGGGCTTAGAAATATCCAATCTCACCAATCTGTTGGCCAAGGTCAGAACATCCAAGGCAAGCGGCTTCTGGCTGAACAGAATATATGCAAGACTGCCCATGTTGGCAGACTTTCTACTCAATGCATCGCCCACCACATTGGCCTTCCCTGGGTGGTACAAAATAGAAACATCATAATCTTTTAGCAACTCCAACCACCTCCGTTGTATCAAATTCAACTCTTTCTGCTTGAACAAGTACTGAAGGCTCTTGTGATCCGTGTACACCTAACACGTCACACCATACAAATAATGCCTCCAGATCTCCAAGGCATGAACAATGGCTGCCAACTCTAAGCCATGAACTGGATAATTCTTCTTGTGGATCTTCAATTGCCTTTATGCATCAACACTGCGCCAAGCCCGATGCAGGAAGCATCACAATATACAGTATAAGGCCCGGATCCCGTGGGCAAAACCAATACTGGTGCCGCAGTCAGGGCTATCTTGAGCTTCTGGAAGCTCGCCTCGCACTCATCTGACCACCTGAATTAGGCACTCTTCTGAGTCAATCTAGTCATCGGGGCTTCGATTGATGAAAACCCATCCACAAAACGTCTGTAGCAACCAACTAACCCCAAGAAGCTCCGAATATCTGTAGTTGAAGCTGGTCAGGCCAGTTCTTGACTGCCTCTATCTTCTTCGGGTCCACCTGTATGCCCTCTGCTGATACGACATGACCCAGGAATGCTACTAAACTCAACCAAAATTTGCACTTTGAGAATTTGGCGTACAACTTGCTATCCTTCAGAGTATGAAGAATCACTCTGAGGTGCTGCTCATGCTCCTCCTGACTGCTGGAGTATACCAAGACATCATCAATGAATACGATCAGAAATAAATCCAAGTAAGGCCTGAACACTCGGTTCATCAACTCCATGAATGCTGCCGGGGCATTGGTCAATCCAAATAACATGACCAAAAACTCATAATGCCCATACCGAGTACCAAAAGCTGTCTTAGGGACATTAGACGCCCTAATTCTCAGCTGATGATAACCAGATCCCAAATCTATCTTCGAAAACACTCTGGCACCCTAGAGTTGGTCGAACAAATCATCAATCCTCGGCAGTGGATACTTATTCTTTATCTTCACCTTGTTCAACTGCCGGTAATCAATGCACATCCTCATCGACCCGTCCTTTTTCGTCACAAACAACACTGGCGCACCCCAAGGTG
Source organism: Nicotiana benthamiana (assembly GCA_034376525.1). Lineage (NCBI taxonomy): Eukaryota > Viridiplantae > Streptophyta > Magnoliopsida > Solanales > Solanaceae > Nicotiana > Nicotiana benthamiana. The sequence continues at coordinate 49,644,073 of CM067323.1, forward strand.
ATACATTGGGTCTAATGAAACCCTTATCAAGCAAATCCTGAAGCTGTTCTTTCAACTCAAGCGGGGCCATGCGATACGGCGGGATAGAAATAGGCTGAGTGCCAGGAGCCAAATCAATACAAAAGTCAATATCCTTTCGGGCGGCATACCCGACAGGTCTAAAGGAAAAACCTCGGTGAACTCCCGAACAATAGGAACAGAGTCGATAGATGAGACCTCTACGCTGGAGTTGCGAACATATGCCAAATAAGATAAACACCCCTTCTCGACCATACGTCGAGCTTTGAATTACGAAATAACACTACGGGTTGCATGACCTGGGGTCCCTCTCCACTCAAGTCAGGGCAAGTCCAGCAAGGCCAAAGTGCGTGACAATCCAAGATAGCATGATACGAGGGCAACCAGTCCATCCCCAATATAACATCGAAGTCCACCATGTCTAGAAACAATAAATTGACATGGGTCTCAAGACCCTCAAATACCACTATACAAGAACGATGCACTCGGTCGACCACTATAGAATCACTAACCGGTGTGGACACATATACAGGAATACCCAGAGCCTCACTAGGCATAATAAAATAGGGTGCGAAATAGGATGACACATAAGAATAAGTAGATCCCGGATCAAATAATACTGAAGCACCCCTATCACAGACCAGTATAGTACCTGTAATCACAGCATCAGATGACTCGGCCTCCGGCCTGGCTGGCAATGCATAACAACGGGGCTGGCCCCCACCTCCCTGAACTGCACCTCTGGTATGATCTATAGCAGGCTGACCCCTACGTCTAGCTGTCTGGGCTCCACCTCTATGGTATCTCCCTCCATCTCTATGATCCCTACCCCCGCCTCTAGCTGGCTGGGTGGCCTGTGGATCACCTGGTACCTGAATCGTAGGGCGAGGACCCTGCTGCTGAGAACTACTCGAGGCTCGAGGACAAAATCTGACAACATGACCTGTGTCACCACAACCATAACATGCCATCGGCGGCTGAGACTGCTAGCCTTGTCGACCGGTATTTCCTCCCCCTAAAGCTCTAATGTAGAGGTGCACTGATGGGGGCTGGTTGTATGCTGAAAGACTGCTGGTCTGAGTAATACAGCTGGTGGCCACCACCGCCTGGCATGCCATGAGAAACCTAAAGTGCCGACTGGAAAGGTCTCAAGGGATGGCCTCTGCCATGGACATCCCTACCTTCAGATGAGGTACCACTAAATCTGCCAGAATGTCGAGGCCACTTGTCTGAACTCTGACTACCTCCTCAAGCCAATGCCATCTCTACTCGATGTGCCACCTTGGCCGCCTCCTGAAAAGTAATATCACTGCCAACTCCCACAGCCATCCGTAGACGAATGGGATGAATCAATCCATTAATAAACCTCCGGACCCTCTCTCGATCTGTAGGGAGTATCACTACTGCATGGTGTGCCAAGTCAACAAATCTGGTCTCTTACTGTGTAACTGTCATAGAACCCTGCTGAAGATGCTCAAACTGTCAGCGAAGTGCCCCCCATTGAGTGACTGGGAGACAATTCTCCAAAAATAACTCTGCAAACTGATCCCATGTCAAGGCTGGGGACCCTGCTGGTCTAGATAGACAATAATCTCTCCACCAAGTCTTGGCGGACCCCACAAGTCTGAAAGTGCAAAAATCGACCCCATTAGCCTCCACTATCCTCAACGTCCTGAGGATCTCATGACAACTGTAGAGAAAGTCTTGGGGATCCTCTGATGACGCACCTGAAGGTAGTAGTGAAAAGTTTGGAGAACCGATCAAGTCTCCACAAAGCATCCGAAGACATGGTCGTCTCATCTCCGGCCTGAGCTGTTGTACCTGCCTGAGCTGCCACTACGGACTGGACCAATGGAACCTGAGTTTGGGGAGCTACCTGCTCCGGAGTACGTGTATTAGGAGTTTGAAGCCCTCCTCCGGCTTGAGAAGTGGTTGATGCTACTGGCAGCAATCCTGCTCTGGCCACACTATCCATAAAGCCTGTTATGCGGACAAGGGCATCTTGAAGATCCGAAGAAAACATCCCTCCTTTTGGGACCTGAGCTGGGCCCACTGGAGCTGGTGGAGCTGGAACCTCCTCATCAAAGTCAATATGGGGTTTCACCTCTGGAACTGCTGCCTGGGGCTGAGCTATGCCCCTTACACGGCCTCTGGCATGGCCTCGGCCCCTGCCCCTTGTGGGAGCTGCTGTTGGGGACTCGGGCTGCTGCGTGGAAGAAGAAGACGTACGTGTTCTCTCCATCTGCGAAAGAACAGAGTAGAATGACAATCAATATTTGAGAAACAGAATCGCATGACAAGAATGAACAAAGTGAAACTTTTCCTAACTCTGTAGCCTCTGAGGGATAAATACAGACGTCTCCGTACCGATCCCCCAGACTCTACCAAGCTTGTCCGTGAGTTGTGAGACCTAAGTAACCTAGTGCTATGATACCAACTTGTCACGATCCAGATTTACCCACCATCGGGAGTCGTGATGGCGCCTACTGCCGAAGCTAGGCAAGCCAACCCTTATAATCATTTCCAGAAAATATAAGTCTAATACAGGGTAAGTGCGTAAATAATTAATCAAACATGCGGAAGACGTCAAGTAACAGTAACGAAAATCAATATGTGGGAAACTAACAACCAATGTCTTCACAGTATCTAGTGTCACTACTCACAGACTACTAAAATAGAGTACTAAAACAATAGTCTGAACGAAAATACATAACATGTCTGTTTGGTACAATTAAACAAACTAAAGTAATTAGATAAAGGAGACTCGGGGCCCGCGAATGCAATCGAACTACCTCAGAGCCTCTGGACTGAAGGATCACTCCCGGTCTAAAGTTGTGGTCCGTAGCCTGGGTCTTGACCTGTGCACAAAAAGGCACAGAAGCGTAGTATCAGCACAAACGACCCCATGTGCTGGTAATTGCCCATCCTAACCTCAACAAGGTAGTGACGAGGTTAAACCGGACCTATTACAACCAACCTGTACAGATATATGTAATAACAGGAAGAAAGCAAGAATTTAAGCAAATAAAGGGGAAGGGAACATGCTGGGGGGGGGGGGGTAACGGTTCAATTGTAACTTCTACAATCAAGAGATGAAACTGGAATAAATAATAATTAAACAAGAAAGCAAATGAATCAACAGCTGCACGGAATCATCCTTTGTACTTTTACTCTCATTCCTCACCATGGTAGTCAAATACAATACACGGCATCACCCTTTGTGCTTTTACTCTCATTTCCTCACCATGAATATCAAATACAAGGCACGGCATCACCCTTCGTGCTTTTACTCTTGATAAACAATGCACGACATCACCCTTTGTGATTTTACTCTCATAAAATAGTGCACGATATCACCCTTCATGCTTTTACCCTCTCTTCATCTCCCAATCAACAGTCACAGCCAAACGGGAACAAGGAAACATATATATATATATATATCAAATAAAGTATCCCGGCAAGGGAGAATAATTCAATAAATGGTCCCGGCAAGGGAAAATACAACTCAACACTATGTCCCGGCAAGGGAATACAACTCAACAAATGGTCCCGGCAAGGGAAAAGTACCAAAAGTGCCTCTTTAGTTCATTAAATCCTCAACTTTCATTTCATAGTTCTCGTAACAAGTAATTATCACAATTGTTCATTTACTTCACAATTTAATTGCAAAATACGACATCACGGTCATGCTTGACTCGGGCGTATAGGTAACCGTCATCATACCTATACACCGACCCACATAGCATATAACAAATAACATCCTAATCCTAATCCCTCAAGCCAAAGTTAAATTGAACACTTACCTCGACGGCTTCCAACTCAATTCACGCCTCTAGAATAGCTTTACCCCTCAAATTTTCTTCAAAACCAACCGGATCTAACCACAATTTACTCAAATGTATCAACAAATGCTAGTTAAATCAATTTGAATGCAAAAGAATGAAATTCCCCAAGCTTTACTGAAAAATTCCCAAAATTCCCTCGGGGCCACGTGGTCAAAATCCGATGTTCGAACCAAAACCGGGTTACCCATTCCCCCACGAGTTCATATATGCAATTTGTTTTGAAATCGGATCCCAAATTGAGGTCCAAATCCCCAATTTGTGAAAAACTAGGTTCTAACCCCAAACCCCAAATCTCATTTCTGAAAACCTTTGATTGAAGTTGAAATTATGTTAATAGATGTTAAGGAGCAGGAAAATTAAGTTAGAAATCACTTACCAATCGTTTTGGAGAAGAAAGTTGTTTGGAAAATCGCTCCTTAGGTTTTGGGTTTTTGAAAAGTGGAAAAGACTGAGATTTTTCAAACTTTTATACCTCTCTTATGGCCGGAAGCGGACCGCACAAAAACGTGCTGCGGCCGCGTCGAATGGAATGCAGAACTGGGCTCCTCTGAACCCACCCAGCGCGGACCGCACTGATTGGTGTGCGGCCGCGCTGGTTAACCAACACCCAGCACGACTCAGCCACGCGGACCGCACGGAAGTGCCTCGCGGCCGCATGGCTCCAGCGCGGTCCGCAGAGAAATGATCGCGGTTGCACTAGTGTCTGCAACATCTGATTGTTTTTCGTCTAAGTGAAACCATCCAGGACCACCTCCGAATCACTCCCGAGCCCTTGGGTCTCCCAAGCAAACATATACAGTAACTAAATAGCATCCTACGGACTCACTCGTGCGATCAAATCGCCAAAATAACACCATTTACATATAATCAAACCTCCAAACATATAAATTTTCATTTCTAAGTTCAAAACTTTAAAATTTTCCACGTTTAGTCCGAAACAGGTCAAACGATGTCCGTTTTCAACCAAACTTTACAGATAGCGCTTAACGCCCATTTAAGACTTGTACCGGGCGTCGGAACCAAAATACGAGCCCGATACCATTATTTTTGATCAAATTTACGTTTTTATTTTTCCTTAAGCATATTCATAAAAAAATTTCCCAAAAAGCTCCAAAATCGGGCCTGGGACCTAGGATTTTGATTCCGGGAATATGCACGGGTCCCAAATTTCATTACGGACCCTTCGGGACCGTCACATCACGGGTCCGGGTCCGTTTACCCAAAACATTGGCGAAAGTCAACCATAGCATTATTAGTATCAAAATTCATAGTTTTTTAACACAGAGTTCAAATATTTTTACATAAAAAAAATCTTTCGGCTTCGTGCCCGGACTGCGCATGCAAATCGAGGCAACCAAATAAGAGGTTTTCAAGGCTTCAGAAGTGGAAGGAAATGGAGAATTACGGTGATGACCCTTTGGGTCGTCACACCCACGCTCGTCATCAAGCGTGTGCCTCACCTCAATATAGCACTACAATGTGCAATCCGAGGTTTCAAACCCTCAGAGCATCATTTACAATCATTACTCACCTCAAACCGGCTAAATCTCTAGCTCGCGACATCTTTGCCCCTCAAATTGGCCTCCACGCGTGTCGAATATATCTAAAATAAGAATGAAGGCGTCCATATATGCAAAGGGAACGAAGTCCAAGAAAAAATAATCATTAAAGGGCACAAATCCGGAAATTACCAAAATCTGACCCCCGGGCCCACATCTCGAAATTCAAAAAATTTTACATCAATAGATTCCTTAAGTTCCCACGGTCCATAATATCAAAAGTTCTAAAATCTGACCCCAAATGGTCCTCCAAATCCCCAATCAAATGTCCAAATTTCCAAGTCCCAGTTCTTCAATTTTTTGCTTAAGTTCCATGATTTTCTAGGAGGAATTCACATAATAATCGAGTTTTAAGTCCAAGAATCTTACCTCCAAGTGATTACCCTTGAATCCTTCTTCAATCTCCTTCAAAACTCTCCAAAAATGACCAACAATGGAAGAAATAAACCCAATCCTCGAGGACAAGATGAGATAAAAAACTTCTGCCCAGGCATATTTTCCTTCATCACGATCGCCGGACAACTCTCACGATCAAGAAGAACAAATCTTTAGCTCCCAAAATTACTCGTATGTGAATGCATCAAAAGACCTGTGAACGCGATGCCCATGCGACAGACTCTGCACGATGGCGGACATCTCTCCGCGTTCGCAATGGACAAAAATCCAGCTAAGACCCTAGGTCCATTTAACTCTATGCGAATGCGACCACCTTTTCACGATCGCGTTCGCGATGAATAACTTCTCCACTCTATGCGACCGTAAGCCAACCTTCGCGAATGTGAAGAACAACTGGACGACCTCCTCAAATGCTTCTACGCAATCGCGAGACTCCCTACGCGATCACAAAGGGCAAAAATTTGCAACAGTTGAACCTCTAACTTTTGTAATTTTCTCAACTTCAAAATGATCCAATTGACCACCCGAAACTCACCCGAGGCTCCCGAGACCTCAACTAAAGGCACCAACATATCTCAAAACCTTATTCAAACTTGTTCTAATCATCAAAACACTCAAATAACATCAAATCACCCAAAACACCTCGGATTCAAGCCTAAGTTTCCAAAATCTTCTGAATTCCCGCTTTTGATAAAAAACCCAACCAAACCACGTCCGATTGACCTAAAATTTTGCACACATATTCAAAATGACACGATGGAGTTACTGCAACTCTCGAAATTCCATTCCGATCCCTATATCAACATATCTCATACCAACCGGAAATCACCAAAATATCAACTTCGCCAATTCAAGCCTAAATCTACTCCGAACCTCCAAAATTCATTCTGATCACACTACTAAGTCATAAATCACCTCCCGAAGCTAACCAAACTATCGAAACTCACATTCGAGTCTTCTAACACCTAAGCCAGTATATAGTTGACTTTTCTAACTTAAACTTTCTTAAATGAGACTATGTGTCTCAAATTTTACCAAAATCATTCCAGATTCGGTTCGACCAAACCGATACCACAAAATACGAATAACGAAGCACAAAAGAAGAAGAAATAGGGGAACATAGTGGTAACTCATGAGACGACTGGTCGGGTCATCACAAAGCTCAACTACAACTTTCCCTTTCAAATAAGCCTTCGAACCAATAGAATCTAGCAAATTACCAACCAAACTATTCAAATAAAGCCTTATGAACTACTAAGATCTCAAATAATTAAATTTAGGTCATTATTGAAAAAGTGAACAAAAGTCAACTCCCAGGCCCGCTTGGTTCAAACCCAGAATTCAGACTAAAATTCGATTACCCATTCACCCCCGGGCCCAGTTGTGTAATTTATTTTGAAATGTGACCTCAATTTGAGGTCTAAATTCTAACTTTACAAAAATTCCTAATTCTACATAAACCCCCAATTTTTACCATGAAAAATATTGATTTAGGTTGAAATCTTAGGAAATGTAGTGAAAGATTGAAAGAAACTAGCTTAGAATCACTTACCGTTGATTTGGCGAAGAATAGTTATTTGAAAAATCACCTCTAGGGTTTCTATGTTTGAATATTGAAGAATGAACCAAAACTCCTGTCTAACTCATATATGATCAGTTGCCGATGCCGCATTTGTGACTTGGGGTTTGCAAATGCGAAGAATCAATCGCGAACGCGAAGCTCATCATATATCTGCTTTTATCGCAAATGCGAACTATCCTAATCGCAAATACGACCCGTTGATCGCAATTGCGAAGAATCACCTGCCCCAAATCTCATCGCTAAAGCGAAGACCGGGTCTCAATTGTGCAACTGGGTCTCTTTGCAAATACGAAGATTATGGTCACAAATGCGAACTGATGGTTTGCTGCCATATCGCAAATGCGAGGAAACACGAGGTCTGAGACTTGCACCAGAAACTGAACACCACCTGAGTATTTTCTATGTCCAAACCATTTCGTAGCCTATCATAAACTCACCCGAGCCCTTAGGGTTCTAAGCCAAATATGCACGCAAGTCTAAAATCATATAAACTTGCTCGCGCAGTCAAAACGCCAAAATAACACCTAGAACACTGAATTGAACACCAAATCAAATAAAATTTTCAAGGAAACATTAAACTTCTATTTTGCAACCCGACACCCGAATCACGTCAAACCAACTCTATTTCTCACCAAATTTGACAGACAAGTCATAAATATAGTTTGGACCTATACTGAATTCCGAAACCAAAATATGGACCCAATATCCCAAAAGTCAAACATTGATCAAATATTTCAAAGTCACTAAGCTTTCAACTTTCATATTTTAACAAAGTCCGATAACTCAGGCTAGGGACTTTGGAAGTCGATTCCGGACATAAGCCCAAGTCCAAATCATGATACTGACCCATCTGGACGTCAAAATATGAATACAGGTTCGTTTCCTCAAAATATTGACCGAAGTCAACTCAATTGGGTTTTAAGAAAAAGAATTTATATTTTCTCAGTTTTTAACATAAAAGCATTCAGGAAACACGCCCGGACTGTGCATGCAATACGAGGAGAGCTAAAATAAGGTATTTAATGCTTTAAAGCATAGAATTAGGTTCTAAAAACATAAGATGATCTATCGGGTCATCACATCCAGGATGTCCAAAGTGTGGTGTACTTCTCATGTTCAAATTTCCAAAACTAAATGGGAGTACATTGGTCTGTTTGACTCTCTTTTTCAATCTAAAAGTTTCTTGACAAATAGCTCTTAAAACTTAAAATTTACATAAAAATAAACAACTTAAATGTAGTTTTTTTAACTAAGTTGTTTATCAAAATTTTTTTATTATTTAAGAGTAAAGCTATAAGAAAGAAAAACTTAACAAAAAGATTTATAAAGATTACAAGACCTATCGACTAACTCTTTCATTTGGTCATATGCTTATTTTTATTAGTATAATTTCTTTTATTACTTTTATATATATTAGATTTGACTTATAAAAATGTAGTTCTATCGTATTTTTTTATAATTTAATTAAATATTATGTAGTTTTATTTAAATTTTTCGATGCACCCATTCATTAAAAAAACTTATTGATTTTCTTTAAAGTTTGAACACTCTTGCCGAAATTTCTGACTACGCCACTATTGTTAACTGTTTATACCACTAATGGCGTAGCCACACTATACCAAGGGTGGTCAAGCAATCACCCTTCGCCGAAAAAATATATTGCGTATATAAGTCAAGTAATACTTTATATAGCTATATATTATATTGTGAACACCCTTACCTTACTTTGAGAGAGGCAGTCCAACAGTCCAGGGTGTCCACAATGATATGTTGTTCACGAGTTCAAAGTTATCTGCTCCATTTTGTTTGCCAAGATTAAACGGACGTATAGTCTATTCGACTCTTTTTCAATCTAATTTTTTTAAATAAAATAACTTTTATAACTTAAAAATATATATAAAAATAAATAACTAATCTTAAAATTAGATTTTTATGTCACGACCCGGATTTTTTCCACCATCGGGAGTCGTTATGATGCCTACTTTCGGAGCTAGGCAAGCCAACCCTTCTAAACATTTCACAAAACTTTAATCTAAGGTATAATATCTGAGATAATTAATTAAAAACCACGCGGAACACTATTAACAAAAATAGCAATGGTAAGGTGCGGAAATTTGTAACAAGTCTCTACCTAGTATCTGGTGTCACAACTCACGGACTACTAATGAGTACTAAAAACATCAGTATAAAAGAAAATACATAACAAGTCTGTTTCGATACAATAAGAACAAAGGGAAAGAAATATAGGAGACTCAGGGCCCGCGAACGCCAGCGAACTACCTTGGAGTCTCTGGACTGAAGGCTCGCTCCCTAGCTACTGCTGCGGTCCGTAAGCTGTATCCTGACCTGTGCACAAAAGGGCACAAAAGTGTAGCATCAACACAACCGACCCCATGTGCTGGTAAGTGCCTGGCCTAACCCTAGCGAGGTAGTGACGAGGCTAGACCAGACCTACCACAATCAACCTGTACAGATATATGTGCAATAACGAAAAGATAACAAAATTTAAGCAGCTAATGGGGAGGGGATATGCTGACATATGTAACAGTTTAATTATAAATCCAACGAACAAGAAATGGAAACTGAATACTAATATCAATAAAAGAAAGCTAGTGAATCAACAACTGCACGACACCATCCTTCGTGCTTTTACTCTCATTCTCACCAAAACTGTCAAATATAGTGCACGGCATCACCCTTCGTGCTTTCCTCACCAAAATGTCAAATATAGTGCACGTCAGCACCCTTCGTGCTTTCCTCACATAACTCTCACATCAAGGCACGGAATGACCCTTCGTGCTCAAATAATCAAGAAACGTGGCACGAAAAGACCCTTCATGCATAATTATCAAAACATGGCACGGAAAGACCGTTCGTGCATAATCATCAAAACATGGCACGGAAAGATCCTTCGTGCACAATCTCTCTTCCACACCCAATCAACGGTCACAACCAATCAGGGATATGAATATACAATCATCCCGGCAAGGGAGAACAATATAACAATAAGTTCCGACAAGGGAGAATAATTCAATAATAAGTCCCGGCAAGGGAAAACAATTCAATAATAAGTCCCAGCAAGGGAAAACAATTCAACACCAAGTCCCGGCAAGGGAAAAGTACCACACTTCATTCTTTAACTCATTTGCTTCTCAACTATCTCTTCATAATTTATTTAATAAGTAATAAACTCAATTGTTTCACCTCTTTCGAACTTAAAAGCAATTACGACTCACGGTCATGCTAGACTCGGACGCATAGGTAACTATCACCATACTTATACACCGACTCCACATAGCACATACCAAGTATTGTTCTAATCCTATTCCCTCAAGCCAAGGTTAGATCAAACACTTACCACGAAAGCTTCCCAACTCAACTCACGCCTATAGGATAGCTTTACCCTTCGAATTCGCCTCAAAACCGGTCGAATCTAATCACAATTTACTCAAAATGTGTCAAAAAAGCTAGTTAAATCAATTTGAATGCATAAGAATGAAATTTCCAAAGTTTTACCCAAAAATTCCCAAAATGCCCCTGTGCCCACGTGGTTAAAACTCGAGGTTCGAACCAAAACAGGGTTACCCATTCCCCCACGAGTTCATATATGCAATTTGTTTTAAAATCGGACCCCAAATTGAGGTCCAAATCCCCAGTTTTAAGAAAACTTAGGTTCTACACCAAATCCCCATTTTTACCCATTGAAAGCTTTGATTTTAAGATGAAATCATGATAAAAAAGATGTTAAAGATTGAAGAAATTGAGTAAAAATTGACTTAACAATTGATTTGGGAGAGAAGGAGTTGAGTGAAAATCGCCAACGGAGGTTTGATTTTTGAAAATACGAAGAAAGAAGTTTGAAATCGTCTAAGTATAGGATGCACAGTCGCAGATATAGCAATTGCTAAGGTTTGTTTGCAATTGCGAACAATGCAGAAGGAATGGAGGATTTCGCAATTGCGAGAAATTGTTCGCAATTACGAAGAGGGCAGATTTTGGGCGGAACTCGCATTTGCGAGGATGTATTCGCATTTGCGAAGACTGGGCTACTAGAAGAGGGATCGCATTTGCGAAGACTGGCTATTAGAAGGGTGATTGCATTTGCGAGTTTTTCCTCGCATTTGCGATATGAGCAAGCAAGGGGAAATCTCGCATTTGCGAGGCTGGCTTCGCAAATGCGAAACATGCAGATACCAGTTGTTTCAAATGCTACAAAATGAATCTAACACCTATCCGAAACTCACCCGAGCCCTCGGGGCACCAACCCAAACATGCACACAACCTCAAAAACATCTTACGGACTTACTCGTGCGATCAAATCGCCAAAATAACATCATTTACACAGAATCAATCCTCCAAACTCATGATTTTCATTTCAAAGTTCAAAACTTTTAAATTTTCCATTTTTTGCCCAAAACACGTCAAATGATGTCCGTTTTCGACCAAACTTAACAGATAGCGGTTAATGCTCATTTAAGACTTGTATCGGGTTTCGAAACCAAAATACGAGCCCGATACCCTCACTTTCTACCTCATTTTCATTTCAATTTTTCATATAAATTTCAGATAAATAATTTTTTTCAAAAATTCCGTACTCGGGCCTGGGACCTCGGATTTCGATTCCGAGAATACGCCCGGGTCCCATATTTTTCTACGGATCCTCCGGGACCGTTACATCACGGATCCGGATCCGTTTACCCAAAATGTTGACAAAAGTCAACTATAGCAATATTATTACCAAAATTCATAGTTTTTAACATAGATTTCATATATTTCCACATAAAAATTTTCCGACTTCGTGCCCGGACTGTGCACGTAAATTGAGGCAACAAAATAAGAGGTTTTCAAGGCTTCGCACAAAAAAAGGAAGAATTACGATGATGACCCTTTGAGTCGTCACATTTTAATTAAGAGTTATTTCTTTAAAATTAAGAGTTATTTCTTTAATATATATATTTTAAAGAAAGTCAAGCACTACAAAAATGTCTTCAACAAAAACTATCTACTCTCGATTCTTTCTAATTTTCTTTAATTTTATGCTTATTTTTATTAGTAAAATTTCTATTATTATCATTTTTTTAATGTTAATTATTTATTTATAAAATTATAGTTCAATTACAAATATTTTTATTGTTTAACTAAATATTGCTTAGATTGATTTTAACAAATTTAATATACCATTCATCGATAAAAGAAATAATCATTGATTTGTTTAAAGTTGGACATCTTTAATGAGATTCGTGGCTACATCACTTATACCACCAAGCACTGTGTTCAACCATGGACACCGCCAGCCTTCACCATCAACCAGCAATAATAACCACTTTCACCGCCAATCATCTCTTCTGGCCACCACTAGTATTATATACGTCATATTTTTTCTAGTAATCCCAAACAAGTGGAGTAATTTCCAATAATGAAGAATAATTATAAAGGAACCCAAGGGGATATCAAGTCTTACCTATGCCGGAATGAAAATAACAATAGATAATTTACACTATCACAGTAGATTGTTGTCTTTAGATGCAAAATTCTTCCGCAAAACAAACTACATATTATAAACTAAAGCAAAAGACAAGAACAATAGAAATAGAGAGAAGAGTAGAGAGAGTTCTTCTTATTGAGTTGAGAGGGGTCTCAAGGGATGATTTACAATGGTAGGGGGCACCTCTATTTATAGGGGAGAGGAAGATTTAGCTACCACTAATAGAACTCTAAAATCTCTCTAATTAGATACATTAAAGACATTCACCTTAAATAGAAGTGTAAGAATCTTCTATTTCATAACACTCCCCCTTGAATGTCTATTCAATGATGTGCCTCATAAAACCTTAAAACCAAAACCCAATGGGAAAAATTAAAGTAAGGAAAAAGAGTACACATGTTTGAATATGCGCCTATTGGTTGCCTCGTTAAAAACCTTGCAAGGAAAACCCAGTGGGACAAAACCTTGTAAGGGAAAAAGAGAGCAACGCGCATTGACTCCCCCTAATGAGTACATTGATTTATATCCTTGAGCATTTGCATTCCAATCTTGTGCATCATCTTCAGAACGATCTTTGGTAGAGATTTGACAAATCAACCATATTGACTTGAATAAATATTCCGTACCTTGAAATCATCATTCTTGATAGATATGAACATCTTCATATAATGTCGTGGAATAACACTTCAATATCTCCATAGATGCATTCTCAATGCCATCATGCTTATAGTTATGGCAAGATACATATGTACACAAATTGTACTTAGGATGTGGTACTTCAGGACCAAGAATTGCATATGCTTCAAGCAACTTAAATCTTTCAAGTTAAGTCATGTAAGTCACATAATAGACTTTAGTTGCATATCAAAGTTTCATGTCATGCTAAACAAATAAGATATCGAAAAATTGACTATACATACCTTTGCCTTTATACTTTCAAGCATATGAACTATAGGTTCAAAGCTACATGTCTTTCATATGGAATCAATTCTTCTTGAATTGTATCTCTTCCATTTAGTTACTTTCTTTGAGTCAGTAAATGCGTAAAGCATGCTTTGCAATATGTTGCAATTTGAATTATCCCTTTTTATGAACTACAGGTTCATATCATGATATTCGGGGATATACATATACAAATGAGAATTCATCCCATGTAACATTTTCTCAAGTGTTTATCATGTCTCCCCCTCATGTTAGTAAAGCTAACATGTTTCCTCAACTTTGGAAAATCATCTTTGTGCATTATGTCAATATACACAGCACCTTAATAATAAGATGAAATTATTTGGTTCCTGACCCTGAACCACTTGTGAGGGGAGAATATACTCTCGTATACAACTTATATCAAACTGATATATATAACTTAGTTCTCATAAGAAACAGTTTAGCTATTAAGTGGAAGCACTCAATAATTATCTTGCTAAACCAACTTTAATATAAGCCAACTTATCAAGATGAACTGTCTTGAGTAGAGAATCTGGAAACTATGCTCGAAGTTAGATTACTGAGCGATTTACCTCGCAAGCACTGCCAGGCTGCGGGTTAATAACAATGGCGCATGTAACCATATCATAGATGCATCATATGTGGTATACATGGCAGGTGAATGGGCCATATTCACCTTTGATATTTCCAGAATTTAGGGGCTTCAACCCGAACTCTTTAGTTGGTCAGTTCATTAATGAGAACAAGTGATACAAGAGTATTCGTAAAGAACTTTCTAGTTCTTTAATATTCACCTATGTGAATTTGCACATCATACTTCAAATGAGATGGCTAACACGAATGTCAACTGACTAAATTATCAATATTGGTAAACTTCAAATTTACACCATGACATGTGCACTTATCAATAAACTTCGGGTTTATTATGACATGGGTTTTATACCAATAGATATCCACTTTATTGTGGCATTCTTTCTTTTGTGTAGTACAAACTGGAGAACAAAGCGGGTAGCTTTTCATATACAAATTACCCCGCTACAAGTTGTACTAATAGGAGAATCAAAGCCTTCCTTTATTTATAGTCTCAATATCATCAATCGTCTTCGCGTGTACTTTTGGAAACTGGATAAGTTTCTTTGAGACTTACTACAGCACAATACTCAATTGTGTTTCTCCAACATAGTAATAATTGGCTATTCGAGAGTTCTCAATTAATTTTGTACTACCACAGACTGAGGTTCGAGATCCTCACATTCTTGCATTCCGTATTTTCAAGAGTCTCAGGCTCAATAGATTCTTCGTGAATCTCGGAATTAATCAAATCATGAGCGTCCTCATGTGATTCTTTCATAGTGTCATTTAGATCGTTCTTTTTCCTCTTTCTAGGATTTCGATCTTTGGAACCTAATGGTCTGCCACGCTTCTGGCGTGCATTTGACTCATCGGATATGACACTAGATATTTGTCCAATAGGGACTTCAATACGGATCGGAATATTTTCCGCGTGAATGTGGGATTTCGTTATCCTCTTCAAGTCCGTAAATGCGTCAGGCATTTGATTTGCTATTCTTTGCAAATGGATAATCTTTTGTACCTCTTTCTTTCAAATAGAGGTATGTGGATCAAGATGAGATAATGATGCATTTTTCCACAAAATTTCCCGTTTGGTTTCACCAACTTCTCCCCCTAATTTTGGGAAAAGTGTCTCATCAAATTGACAGTCTGCAAATAGTGCAGTGAACAAATCTCCTGTCAATGTTTCGAGGTAGCGAATAATGGAGGACGCGTCAAACTCAACATATATTCCTAACCTCCTTTGCAAACCCATTTTGGTGCGGGATGGCGGTGCTACAGGCACATATACTGCGCATCCAAAGCTTCTTAAATGGGATATATTGGGTTCATGACCCAAAACCAATTGCAATGGGGAATATTTGTGTCAATTCGTCAGTCAGAGACGAACTAGCATTGCTGCATGCAACATGGCGTGACCCCAAACCGAAGTGGGCAGCCGACGAACTAGCATTGCTTCATGCAAAATGGCATGACCCCAAACCGAAGTGGGCAGCCGACAAACTAGTATTGTTGCATGCAAAATGGCGTGAACCCAAGTCGAAGCGGGCAGCCGACAAACTAGCATTGTTGCATTCAAAATGGCGTGAACCCAAACCGAAATGGGCAGCCTCGTTTTCATGAAGAATTCAAGATTATTCTCATCTATTGTCTCAATATGATATCCATTTTGAATGATATCTTTAAAACTCAACAAGTTCCTTTTAGACTCGGAGGAGAACACTTTGATTGATATCATTAAAACTCAACAAGTCCTTCTTAGACTTGGAGGAGAACATTGCATTCTCTATGATTAACGTCATGCCTTTGGGCAGAGTTATAATTGCTCTTCCGGAGCCTTCAATCAATTTACTACTTCCATAGATTGTAGTAATGTTTGCCTTACACAATTACTCTTCTTTTCTTTGAGTATTGTATGTGTAGTACATGAATCAACTAGGGAAATACTTTTACAATTGGACGTTGGTCCAAGTTCGCTTTGTGAGATATCCATATTTGCTATCCCATAGTTTAACATACAAAAGAAATACACGAACATAAGAATAAATAAGTTCAATTCTTTTGTGTCACATAATATTTTCAAAATCTGCTACTAACAGTTGGCTAACAAAATCAGATATGTTATCCATAATCAATTCCTTTGCAGTTTGAAAATTTTCAGCGTTTTTCATAAGACAATCGATTATTAAACACACACAATCGATTGTTTGAACATAGACAATCGATTGTTAAACACAAACAATCGATTATTTGTTATTTTTGAAAAACTTCAGATCACACTGCCTAACGACAATCGATTGTTAGACATAGACAATCGATTGTGGATGATTTTTGAAAAATTCCAGACCTCACTGTTTCAAGACAATCGATTGTTAGACAAAGACAATCGATTGTTGGCTATTTTTGAAAATTTCCGGACCTCACTGTTTCAAGATAATCGATTGTTAGTCGACGACAATCGATTGTTGATCATCTTTGAAGAATTCCAGGCCACTATTTTTAAAGACAATCGATTGTTGATCATTGACAATCGATTGTTTTGCAGTTTTATGCGAAACGTGAGATAACCGACTAGTTTTTCAGGCTAGTCGATTACCTCTACTGGAAAATAAAGGTTTTATTAATATTTGAGCATATTGAAAACATTCTAATGAACTACTACAAACATCACATCATGAACTAACTAATACGAGCTAATGCTAATGACTATTAATTTATTCATTGACTAATACAAGTAGAATCAAACAGCTCCATCTTCTTTCATCACGGTTCCGTCACCGATTAGGTGGTCTATCTTTCCATCGGGTTGCTCAAAGAAGTCTGCCACATTCAAGTTGTCGTCAGAGACAAAATTCGTTATGGGGCGTTTACTCTTTCAGATGCTTAATAAAGGTCAACCAAATGTCTTGGTATACGGCAAGACTTAGACCAGTGCCCGTTTTCACCGCAACGATAATATATAGTTTATAAACTATTTGCTTTTGGATTCTTATTGTATCGTGCTTGTGGCAGAGTGACCAACTTCATGTTGTCATCTCTCTTCTTTAAGCCTTTCCACAAGATGGGTGAATCCTTGATGTTGAGATATTCAATCTTCAAACTTTCATCAAGGTGATGGCGCAAGAAAATCAAGGCCTTCATACAGTTTCAAACCTTCATTAAGGTAATGGCGCAAGAAAATCAAGGCCTTAGCATAGGTTCAAACCTTTATTAAGGTGATGGCGCAAGAAAATCAAGGCCTTAGCATAGTTTTGGGTGGATGCACTATTTCTGTTTTTAATGGCGTCTTCGAGACACATAGCATCAAAGTGGATTTCATCATCCAACACCCATGTCATATAGTTCTTGCCCGAAATTTCGAGGGCAACGAACTTTCTTTTCATATGACACAATTACATCAAGAGCGTGTTCATACTTACGGGCTCTATTACAATTATCACATTCACTTCAGGGAATGGATCAAAATCATGTGCTTTACACAAGCTGCTACCACATTCTCTAAAGGGAATGGAGCAAATTTAATTTGACGGAATTCTTTGTCACGTCCACAATCATACATGAATTTAATCATGGAAGGACATAGAGATTTTACCACTTCGTGTGGTTATAATTTCTCACAAACTCCATTAGAGTTATAATCAAACTTTGTATATAAAATTTATTGAATTCCAAGAATTTGAAAAGGAAAAGTAAATTACTTACCTTTAAGGTATACCAAATATATTTTCTTCCTTTCTTCCTTTCCTTTCTTTCTTTCCTTTTTCTTTTCACGTTTTTCTTTCTTTTCTTTTTCCTTTTGCTTTCCAGAGAAAGTTTTCTGTTTCTCTCTTTGTTTTTCGTTTCCCTTTTTTTTTTTCTTTCTTTCTTTTCCTTCTTTCTTTGAAGCAAAACCCTACACAAACAAAAGTTAAGACAATCGAAAATTTCAATTGGTTAGAGACTCGTGCTGATAACGTATTATAAACTAAAGCAAAAGACAAGAACAATAGAAATAGAGAGAAGAGTAGAGAGAGTTCTTCTTATTGAGTTGAGAGGGGTCTCAAGGGATGATTTACAATGGTAGGGGGCACCTCTATTTATAGGGGAGAGGAAGATTTAGCTACCACTAATAGAACTCTAAAATCTCTCTAATTAGATACATTAAAGACATTCACCTTAAATAGAAGTGTAAGAATCTTCTATTTCATAACACTACAATTTTATTGGAAGAAGTAATAATGCAAAATCACATTACTAAAGATTAATTAAAGTTGCCACTTAACCATGGTTGCCTCTGACCTAAATAAATATTTAGTCCGCCAATAATTAAGACATCTCAAATCACAATTTTAACTTGCCATAATCTTCCTCTCGAAAGACACTTCTAATCAAAACAATTGAGTACTGATTCAGATTTCATGTACTTAATTCTGAGGGGTGCACTTGAACTTTCTTTTCAAAAATAGGAAAATAAATTATTGAACTATTTTTTTTTTTTGGTGCTAATGATCACATCCAACTCTAGTCCTAAAAGGGATAAGTGGTTATTAAATTTCAGAGTCGAATCCCACACAGAACTAAGGCTTAACTATAATTGTTCAATATTGCTAAGAAATACAAGTTCATATAATTTTTCTAGTTATAATTTGGTAATTTTTATTTTAAACGAATTAATTAACAAATACTAAAAGCAGTAAAATTATCAACTAACAAGATTAAGGGTTACAAGATTAAAGATACTTAGAATTATGATTTCCCCAATTATCGGTATCCTTTCCGCTATACCTCTTATAATTTCGCCTAAGTATTCTCTATCGATCGTTAGTACTTTGAGTGTCATAATTTTCTTCCGAACAATTACCACAATTTACTAAAAGTATTCTTCTAAACTACATTAGATGTCACTAATTCACCGCTAACTAAGATCGCACCAAGGTTTAGTTATTCCTAATTCCACATTTAAATCTTCCGTATTGATTCCTCATATATGTTAGGAGTGATGTTGTTCAACAACTATCTAAATATGTACCCTTTCCCAAGCAACATAATAAATAGGTACAGTCAATTGAGAGCTCTTCAATCAACTAAAATAAGCACGTAGTTAAACACATAGAAAAGTCCAACGACTCAATTATATATAAACATAAAAATAATTTATCCTACAAAAAGTTCCATCAAAACCCCGTATAAGAAATTAGCTATTCATAATAGGATGCAAAATTACAATATTAAAATTCATAACCAATAATGGAAATAGAGGCAGAAAGAGGGGAAAACGTGAAGTTTAATCATTCTCTTCTTGCTCCTAGCATGTTCTTGCCTCCCCAAAGTCTTTCTCTTCCAAAGTAGTGTCTCTCCATCAAAAGCACTTTTTAAGATGTATTTATAATATATAGGGTTTGTATGGGGTAAATTTATCTTCTCCTAATCCGGATTGAAAAGGCTGAATTTTTTGCTCCGGTCTCGGTGTGGCGAAGTGAACTTCGTTTCGCTGTCCGATAATTTTTTGGTTTCTTCTGCTCCGGTCCTTGTCTGGCAAAGTGAATCTCACTTTGCTATCCGGGACTTTTCTCTTCAGTTCTTTTTTCACCATTTTTTCTCCTACTTGATTATTTTTTCGCATTTTTGTTCCTACACATAAAAAATACACAATCAACATATTTTATTTTAAAAGTGGCGTGAACTTCCTCAACTCTCACAAAAATTATACATAAACAAACTCAAATATGTAATATTTACCATTTATCACCACCCCACACTTAAACTCTTGCTCACTCTCGATCAACTTAAAATTAAGTGCATAGGCAAGAAATGCCTTTCAAAACATACTCAAGCATTACACAAATGACAATAGTTTATATCAACTCTTAGAACTCATCATATGCACTCTCCGTTCCTTTCCTCAAGTTTTAAACTCATGCGAAAATTATTTAAAATATTCATGTGACTCTTTCTAAAATCCTTGCCTCAAAACTTGACTCTAATACATTCCACACTATGACTCGCTCCTTATGCCAACTAAAAAAATCAAGGTATCTACCAATCCTTTACAAATCATGTTCCCTTACTAACAAACTATAGAGAAAGTAGTCCACAAACTCAATATAAGTTCAAGTATATTTTAAGGACTCTCAAATCAGAAGAATTTTTTCACTCTCACAAAGAAACTATTATGCCACCCAACTTCGTACCATAGGTTTGCCTGTAGTGTAAGTCTCTACTAATTTAAGCTCACAGAGTATATGATCAAGTAGGACTTTATAGGTTGTATGTAGGCTAAGAGTGGTTGGATATATTTGAGAAAATAGTGACTAACCCTCCTAAGCACTATAATACCCTACACTTCACTTTTAAGACCCTTCTTATTATGACCACTTCGATGTATTGCCATGAAACCATACACATTTATATCCTTCTTCATTAAGCACGCCAAAATATAGATATTTACTAGCCTATGCAAAGATATGAGAGGTGTTATTCATTTTTATAACGACCCGACCAGTCGTTTCATGAATTTCAGCTTCGTTTCTCCATTTTTGCTTCTTTATGTCTTGTTTAGCTGTATTATGTGGTACCGGGTTGGTTGGTTCGAGTTCGGAGTGATTTTGTGGAGGAAAGAGAGGTTTAGTCTCTTAAGTTGGCCATTTAGTTAGAAAAAGTAAACCGGAAGTTGGCTTGTGAGTAAATGATCTCAGAATTAGATTTTTATGATTTGGTTAGCTCTGTCAGATGATTTTGAACTTCGAAGTGAGTTCAAAATGTATTTTGAAGGTCATGGTAGAATTTGGCATGATTTAGTGAAATTGAAATTTTGGCATTTTTCGGTTAGTTGTGAAAATTTTGATATAGGGGTCGGAATGGAATTTCGAAAATTTGAGTAGGTCCGTTGTGTCATTTGGGACGTGTGTTCAAAATTTAAGATCATTCGGATGAGGCTTGATAGACTTTTTGATCGAAAGATGAATTTGGAAGTTTTGAAATTCTTAGGCTTGAATCCGATGGCGTTTTGATGTTTCGATGGAGAATGTTTCGAAGATAGGTATAAGTTTGAATAGTGTAATGTGACTTGTTCGTACTTTTGGTTGAGGTCCCGGGGGCCTAGGGATGATTTCGGATAGTTAACGGAAAGTTTGGGAATTTGTTGGAGCAGCTTCAGCTGTTGAGTTTTCTGTCATAACCGCACCTGCGGATTGGGGACCGCAGGTGTGGTCCCATAGAAGTGCAAGGGGGCCGCAGATGCGGAAATGGGCGAGAGGAGCTAGAATTGCAAATACAGATGTTTGAGCGCACCTGCGATAGATCAAGGGCATGATTTTAATCGCAAGTGCGGTCCTTGGGCGGTTAAGTGGATTCTGCAGATGCGCACCTAAGACCGCAGGTGCGAGATTTTGACTGCATAAGCAGTTTAGCTGGGGCAGAACACATAAATTTAGCCCTTCATGATTTTGAGTGGTTTTTCACCATTTTCATGGGTTTGAGCTTGGGAGAGCAATTTGAAGAGAGAAATCGAGGGGGTTTCGTGGAGGTAAGATTTTTGGATCCTAAACTTGTTTCTATGATAGTTTTTAACTGATTAAGCTTGAAATCTATGGAAATTAGTAGCAAAAATTGGGGGTTTAGGGATTGGAAATTGGAGACCTTAATCTAGGGATTTGAGGGGTTATTTGTGGTCGGATTTTGATATTCTTGGTATGTATGAACTCGTGAGCTTGTAAGGATTGTAGTTTTGTAAATTTTATCAAAATTCGAGATGTGGGACTGTGGGTTGGGTTTGACCAATTTCGGGATTTGTGATGAAATTTAATTATTTTCGTGTGGTCTTTGTTCTCTTTGCATGAATTGATGATAGGTTTTGATTTTGGTTAGATTCGAGGCATTTGGAATGGGCTAGAGTTTGACTTGGCTTGAGGTAAGTAACGCTTCCAAACTTGGTTCTGAGGGTTTGAAACTCCGAACTATGTACTCTATGATTACGATTGAGGTGTCGCAAATGGCAAGTGATGGGCGTATGGGCGTTCACCATGAGAAATGCGGCCTGGATCATTCCAGAGCACTGCTTAATGACTCTTTCTTGCTGATATCTGTGCTATGTGATTAAGTTGATGAGCTGCAAATCATGCTAATTACCATGTTAAGGTTTTACGCCAATACTGTTGAGACCCGAAAGGTCGTTTCTTGCTGTCATGTCATTAGTTTCATTTGTATTCTATACTCAGTCTTGTTCATGCATATTATATCATGCCCCAGTCTTGATTATTGCTATTTGACATATCATATCATTGTTTGGGCTAGTATCATGATATTTTTGGTCCCGTGTGTGTGTGAGACTGGAGAGTATTGACTGAGTGAGGCCGAGAGTCGGATATTGATTGACAGCATGGGATCGGGCTAAACGTCGCAACAAGATATTGATCATGCCTTTGCTGGCATTGATATAGCGCTTGGGCTAAAAGAAGCCCCTAGGCAGTCTATACACCCCCAGTGAGGGTAGTTAATAATATTGAGGGATGGATCTTCCCTGGACATGGATCTTGTCCGAAGTATTTATATTTGGAGATGGATCTTCTCCATAGACTGGAATGGCCTTCCTCGGTACTTGTTGATTGTTGTCAGTGATGTGCATATATTCTGGGATGGATCTTCCCTGGGCCTTGTGAGCCATATACAGTACCGACTGGTTGTGAGTTTGTTATTGATATTATCTGGAGATGGATCTTCTTCGTAGGCTGGAATGGTCTTGCTTAGTACGGAGTGAATGCTATCAGAGATGTATATATTCCTGGATGGATCTTCTCTGGGCAGTATGAGGCATATATAGTACTGAGTGGACGAACATTTGAGTTTGTGGGCACATGAGGCACTCAGCATGGTGCATTTCATACAATATGTGCATTGAAATGTAGAAGTAGCAGAGTTACACTCCTTTACCTTGTTCATACTTGCTCCTTTTTACTGTTTGAGCTGTTTATTTAACTGAAAGCATGCCTATATTTCTGTACATTATTTCTGTTATCCTTGAGTAGGTTGAGTTCGTCACTACCTATCAGTCCAAAGGTTGGATTTGTTACTTACTGAGTTGGTGTACTCATGTTACCCGTCGCACTTCGTATGCATATTTAGACACTTTGGATCAAGTGGTGGATGTTTGATCGTGGATTCTCACTTAGAAGATTATTGAGTGCATGCACGACGTTCACATCCTTGGCTCTCCACCTTACTTTCCAGTTGTATTTTAGTAGTTCCCTTAGATATTATATGAGACTACGTATTTTTCCTTAGACGTTCATGCACTCAGTAACACCGTGATTTTGGGCTGGATTGTAGATATTCTTGGAATTTCGTTTGATTTAGATAGTTCTTTAACTGTTAAAAACTTCCATAAATGTTTCAAACTTAATATTATTGGGTTGATTGTTGAGTGAAGGCTGACCTAGTTTCACGATAGGCACCATCATAACGGTTCGGATTTCGGGTCGTGATAATTTTTTCCTCCTTTTTTTTGTGTTTTCTTCTTCTCCTTATTTTTCACACTTCTTAATTTGGTATTTTGGGCTAGTAATTTTTTTTATACATAAATGCACCTTGTCGGCCTCTCATGGTTCCACTCAAAATCTACCCAATCTATTTCTTTACTCTTGTAGCTACTTAATTGCTTTCATATGCAAAGATTAAATAAGATTTAATTAAGAAAAAAAGAGTTTGTCTTGTACTGCGGTAGCCAAATAAAGGGTCTACAAGCTCAAAAGGAATGACTACGAATAATATTAGCACTGGTAGGAAAACATGCTAAATTTTCAATCAAACCTACATCATTTACCAAACATACAAGACTTAATTATTTCGCTTCGACTCATGCACGAGGCAAGTTCTAGACTAGAAAGGATGGCATAGAATACACCAAATCTTACTTCACACAATTGCACATGACTCACTCAGGATGGCTCAGACCCGACTCTTAAGTTAAAGCAACCAGCATAGTCATTATAAAATTGAAGCATATGAAAATTAATCATAAGAGTCAAAAGATGAGCCTCGGTGTATAAAGAAAGACACACATATTTTTAAGGCATGTAATACAAAGATTATGAAGAAAGTACTTAGTTCAAATGCTTCAGCCCTAAGCCCCAATATAAAACATGTCAAATTGCATAGATACTAGTTCTCCTATTCCATTACTAGTTCACAAAGAAAAAAAATGAAAATCTCTTTTTTTTTGTTTTCTTTATTTGGACTTTAAACCCTCAAGAAAATTGTCTAGGAAGTCAATCGTCGGGAAAAGTTCGAAACTTTTTGAAAATTCTACCTACAAGAAAAAAATGACAACCCAGTTCAAAAGTCATTCCATGAAAAAGAACCATGGTCATAAGAAAAACCAAGAGGAATTATTTCGACCTAATTATTTTTTTATTTTTTCAATACCTCAAATAGCACAATTAAAATAGCACAGAAAATTACTCAAACAGTCTCTTTACTCTATATCTAAATTGTATGTTGTATCCAATGCACGCCCATAAATACAGGAGGGTAAAATAAACTCCATGGTGGGCCAAAAGCCAAAGCATTACTAGTTCATTACTTAGACTATTCTCATACTTGGTTCTTTGTGCGGGCACCCTACACTTGGTTTTAATTATCTCACCTGCTTTTGCTTTCTTCCAATAGAAAAATAAAAAATAATACTACAATAATAAATAATAGTAAAAAAACAGTAAATTTGGGTTACCTCCCAACAAGCACTTGATTTAATATCACAACACGACGTAAACTACTTTTTGCTTCCACCGTGAGCTTATGAACTGAATCTCAAGTTTTGAATCAAGCTTATGATTATGCTCTTCGGGTGGTAAAAATTATTGTAAGCCAAAAATTAAATGATTCTTTATGCACTTGTTGGCTTCAAGCTGAGGAGTGTCATCTTGCATATACTCCTTCAAAAATTTCTGAATATAAAGCTCATCTACTTCTTCCGTTGACTCCTTTGTATGCTTGTAAGGATCCATTTCCATTTTACCATCAGAACACAAGGTAGAGAAGTGTTTGGAATGATGTCTAATGTACTCAAATACATGAACTTTAAGATTTTTGACATCCTCAACTCATGTCACACTAGAATCAACTAAATTTGTATCATCAATGTTCTTGGATAACTCTAGTATCATGTCTTAAACATCGGCACCATCAAATTTTAATTGGTTGATTTGGTCATATTCTACTCTCAACTCCCATTATAATGTCAATTTCTGCTGCGAATTCATGCTTTTCTTGTCTACTTAGCTTTACAAGGTTCAACTAGTTGACTTAGTTGAGCCTCCAAGTTACGCATAGTTGCCTCTTGCCTTAGTATCTGCAGCGGTTTCTTATCATATTGTTCCACAATACACTTTAGCATATCATTGTTCTACTTTAAGTCAACATCCCTAGGTTCTTTATTTCTAGTAACTTCACAATTAAAAGCAGAACCATCATAATAAGGGATGGAGGTATGTCCGTATGATAAGAAATATAAGCACAACCATAAAAGTGATCATCTTGACTACCAAAATCATTACATACATTCAACATAAGATTGAGTTGATGCACATAATTCGCTCTCAGAAATATTTTGACCATTTTGCCGCAGGTGATTTTTTCCACAATAAGTACAAGGAAAATCAATAGTAGAATTACCAACATCGAGACTCCTGTTATTCCAAGATGTCATTTTTGTTAAATCAACAAGTAAAAGTAATATTAAAAAATCAAATACTAAATCTAAAAAAAAGATTCAAACTTGAAACTTAGCAATATGTACAACTACAACTGCACCGTTAGATCTCCAGCAATAGCGCCAATATAATGATAACGCCCAAGTTTAGTACTAACAAGGATAAATAGTTGTTGCAAATATAATATCGTCTAAAATTCCAAAGTCGAATCCCACAGAGAACTAAGGCTTAGCTACAACTGTTCAGTATTGCTAAGAAATAAAAGTTCAAATTAAAAAAAATGCTAAAAGCAGTAAAATTATCAACTAACATGATTAAGGGTTGGAGACAAGATATTAAAGAGGCCTAGAGTTATGATTTTTTTAATTGTCGGAATCATTCCCGCCATGCCTCCTATAATTTTTTCTAATTATTCTCTACCAATCGTGAGTACTTCACATGTCATTATTCTCTTCCGAGCAATTACCACAATTTACTAGAAGTATTCTTCCGAACTCCGCTAACTGGCACTAGTTCATCGCTAACTAAGATCACACCAAGATTTCGTCATTTAAATCCTTCGTATTGATTCCTCATATATGTTAGGAGTGATGTTGTTCTATAATAACCTAAATATGTACCATTTCCCAAGCAATATATAATAAACAGGTGCAGTCAAGTGAGAGCTGTTCAATAACCTGAAATAAGTAGTTAAATAAGTAGAGAAGTCCAACAACTTAATTATATAAAAACATAAAAAGAATTTATCCTAAAAAGGTTCCTTCAAAACCCTAGATAACAAATTAGCTATTCATAATAGTATGCACAACTATAATACTAGATTTCATAACCAATAATAAACATAGAGGAAGAAAGAGGGAAAACGTGAGGTTGAAACCTTCTCCTTCTTTCTCCTAGCATGTTCTTGCCTCCCCAAAGACTTTCTCCTTCCAAAGTAGTATCTCTCCCTCAAAAGCATGTTTTATGATGTATTTATAGTGTCTAGGGTTTGTATGGGACGAATTTTCCTTCTCTTAATCCAGATTGGAAAAGCTAATTTTTTTTTGCTCCAGTCTCGGTTTGGCGTAATGAACCTCGCTTCATTATCCGAGACTTTTCTGGTTTCTTCGGTTCCGATCGTGATTTGGCGAAGTGAACCTCGCTTTTGTTGTCCGGGACTTCTCTCCTCAGCTCTATTTTCACCAATTTTTCTCTTATTTGATCATTTTTCACATAAGATTGTTCATACACATAAGAAACACGTAATGAATATATTTTCACTTTAAAAGTAGTGTGAACTTATGCAACTCACACAAAAAATAATACACAAACACATTCAAAATATGTACTTTTCACCATTTATCACCACTTATTAGTTTCCAATAATTTCCGTTCCCTATTTGCTTTGAAGACTTCATATGTAATCATTTACGTAAACAAGAAAGAAAAAGTTGAAAGTAATCTAAAAGATTTAATGTTGCTTATGAAGACAAAAGGCTGCAATGTAACCAACCACAAGCATATATCTTTCGTGAAAAGAAGAAAATGGATGGAGATGGAGTACGTATGCGCGCTCCCTTTTACTCGTTAATTAAAGAACTTAATTGATACCGTTATTGCATACTTAAGTAGCTTCTTTATCAGTCTATATATCCTTAGTTTGATAAATGAGTCCGAGTATAGATTTTGTCTTTGACCATAATAAACGACTTTAATTTTCTTAAATAGCTTTTACGCTATCAGATCGCCAACAAGACTATTATAGATAAATGGCATTGTCCATAATGAGTAAATTAGTAACTTGAAGATAAAAGCAAACAACTTGTTACAAAATAGTATTAAATATATTAATATACCAATTATTACAGTCAAATCTCCCTATAACAACCTCGTTTGTTTCGAATATTTTTTAATGTTAACATATATTATAACATAACATAAAAATTGGTTTAGGAAAAGCGCAGCTTTTATTGTGAGGTATTGTTATATATTGGGATGTTGTTATAGGGAAGTTTGACTGGATTACTACACCGCAGTCTCAAACACATTTCCTTTAGATTGCTATATTTTTGTTCTCATTGAGTCAAGAGTCTATCGAAAACATCTCTATTTGCACAAGGTAATGGTAAAGTATGTGTACACACTATTCTGCCTGACCCCTACTTATGGGAATACATCGGATATATTATTGTTGTTAACAATCACAAACACATGGTGATTGACAACTTGAACTAAAATTGTACCAAAATTTTAAGCACTGTTGTTGTATATATTGTAAACATTGTATTCATTTGTTTCCTTTGGTAGTTGAGAAGTCTACTTCTTCCAACTTCAAAGTCCCTCGTAACTTAACCTTCAAACTGCAGTATCTCTATATCCATCTCTATATAATATCTAAGACACCCCACCCCGCACCATACACACTAGACCAATCCCCATTTCAGAATCTCTTCTGAATATTTGAAGTAAAAGCAAAGAAAACTTTCATCAAACCAACCTTATAGCAATCATGATTTAATAATATTTGTCTCATATTTCTCCTTCCATTTTCACCTCGCAGAAAAGAAAAAAACACGAATATGGAAACACCAAAAAAAGAAGCTATGGATTTTCATTCAAAAGTGGATTCTTCACGGCCTTTTCGTTCAGTCAAAGAAGCTGTAGCCATCTTTGGCGAGCGATTCTTGGCTAAAGAAATTTATTCTCCCAAACCTTTCACGTTTCCAACTCAAGAAAGTCCGTGGAATAATAATAATCATAATAATTTTTCTCGAAGTGTTAATTATTCCCAAGAAATTGTTACTACGGCCACGTCATGGAAATCTGCTTCATCACCAAGTCCTCAAGATTTCAACAATGATACTCTTGTTGTGGAATCACTGAAGAAGCTGGAAACTGAGCTGGAAGAAACAAAGACAGAATTGAAGCTTTTGAAAGCAAGAGAATCTGAGACTGAAATTGCGTTAGCTTCTTTAAACGCGGAGCTTCATAAGAACATGTCGAAACTAGCACTAGCTGAAGCAGCTCATGCAGGTTAGAGGCGAATTCATGATTTTATCTTTATTTAGTGTAAAGTTAAAAGAGTTTCTGAAAATATGAGATCATAACGGGAGTATGACTGGAATTCTTTTTAAAGGAAAATGTTGTCTGTAAGAAATTCATTTTTGGTGTTCCGTTGCTAGAAAATGTTCTTCCTGGAGTTATTTTTCTTAATTATTTTGACTTGTAATTTCATATTACTTGCTCTTATATTTTCTTAATTATTTTGACTTTTAACTTTAATTTTTCCAACTAGAAAAAATAGGAGTATTTAATTTCATCAAAACGCTATAATTTACTATAACAATATTAATACTAGTAATAGTCAAATTTATAATTATGAGAATTTTTAACGTTAAACAATAAAAAAACATTGTTCCAAAAATAGAAAATATTTATAGGAACATAAATTTTATGAAAATGACTTCCATCATATTAAACACATGTATTATACTTTTGTTTTTCTTGTGGCACTCAGTATTTGTTGAAAATGTTAATAAGATTTATCACATATATACTTTAGGAGTCCATTGCTCAAACAATCTCTCAACTTTCCGAAATTATCTACTAATGTCTTTTTTCTTTCGTTTGTAATAATAAAGTCGTTTAATTATTTTTATAACACTCAAAAGGTCACTTAACCACATTTATCAAACTTTTGATCGCCAAATACCTATTTTACCCTATAAATTATAAACTTTTATCTTTTTTTTTTTTACTTTTAAATATATATATTTTTTCTTTTTGTAATCAACATTATGGACTTACCTCTAGAACAAAAATATTTTATTTAAAAATAAAAATAAAATATTTTTCTAGCATATATAATGTCAATAATAAATAATTGAGCATATTATTCAAGAATATGTAATGTATATTGCAAAAATAACTTAATTTTAAATATTTATCTTCTATAGTACGTGCATGGTATATATATTTTAAAACTTTTATTTTCTTTCATTCTCAATTGTGTAAATAAAATTATTACAAATAAATTGTTCTAATTAAATTTCTACTATGCTCAATATTTTATTATCCTAAGATTATATATGCTTAAATACTATTCTATTTTTTTCAATTAATAAATAAAATTTATTTATTCTATGGTAAGTCCATAATATAAATTAAAAAGAAAAAAGAATTATTACATTAAAAAGAAAAAAATAAAAAGAGGATAAATATTTATAATTTAGAGAGTAAAATAGGTATTTGGGGATCAAAAATTTAAGAAATGTAGTTGAGTGACTTACTGAGTGTTATTGACATAGTCAAGTGATATCCTTGTTACAAACGAAAGAAAAATAATTTTGATAGATAATTTCGAAGAGTTGAGTAACCATCCGGCTCTATACTTTGATTGTCTGGATTAAAATTGCGAGTTCACTTGACTACATCCCTACTAATGCAGGTGCAATGGCGGCGTCAAGATCAGTGAAAATTAACAATGAAGATTATTATAGTAATAATTATAATAATCCTAAAGGGGAGGATAATAAACTGAAAAAGGAAATGAAAGTGAGGTGGGAGTCATCACCAACACTAGCAGAGATGTTAACAATTGGAGATACAGATCTTGGGTTGTTTGGGTCATCTGGGAAGAAAAAGGACAAGAAGAAAACGATGAAGAAGAAGCCTATCATTCCTCTTGTGGGAGACTTGTTCTCAAGGAAGAAAAAAACTCCAACTACTATGGATAATCCACTCTTTTCTTCTTCTCATCTCTTTTGATTTGAAAAAAAAAAAAACAACAAAACAGAATAAGAACTTCATCATTTAACTAACTTAATATTTTTCTATGTTCTTTCTGCTGAAATTCAACTGTTTGTGGGTGTCGAACATCATGAGAAAACACCATCTCTTTTATTCGTGTGTATGTGTGATAATGCTAGTCTTTTTCTTTTCCTTTTTTTTTGCCTCTCCAAAATTTTCATGTATATTTCAATGTTCAATATTTTTGTGTCAATGATTTTACTTACCTTATTCTGATATTATTATTAATTACTACTTCATTATCTTTTGCATT
The DNA here is from genome assembly GCA_034376525.1 of Nicotiana benthamiana. NCBI lineage: Eukaryota > Viridiplantae > Streptophyta > Magnoliopsida > Solanales > Solanaceae > Nicotiana > Nicotiana benthamiana. Next base: position 49,675,201 of record CM067323.1, read on the forward strand.
CTTGGCTTTGATATACTATGTAATTCTTAATTTCATAGATAATCATAATTAATAAGAAGGATTAAAGAGTTTTGCTCAGAATCTGACTAAGGGAACGTGACACAAGGATAAGCAACTAAGATACGATTAGGCCGCGGTCATACACAAGATGAAAGGAACTTACTGGCGAGTTGTTAATTGGGCTGAGGTCGAATGTTCAAATCTGCAAATAACGGCTAGTTCTGTAATAAGATATTTAGGAGAATATCCATTGAATATTTTCTGTACTTGTACTTAGGTTAGGTTGGAGGCATGTCTCATATAAATAGAAAGTAGAAAGAAGAAAAGCGACATGTAATATTCTATACGATAAGAACTCTCTTGAAAAGTTGACTCTCAAGAAAAATACAAATATTATCTTTCCAAAAGATTCGATTTGTTGTTTATTCCACATTACTCGCATCTGATCCGAGAAAGCTTCTTTATTCCCATATTCATTTGTTATACATCATTGTCAGAAAGAGGAATCATTCACCTCATTTAATATTGGGCGAATCATTCTCTCTATTTACATTTTGTGTCATTTAACATATTTATTGCTTATCATGTTCTCTCTCATTTATGACCGTATCGTTTAATGTATATCGCATTAAATCGGTTTTAACTAACACCCACACTATCCTCGTAAACACATTTTCGGATCTAGAATTATTATCTTTAACTAGGATTTACCTATTATCTACTTATATAATATTGGTTTAACCAAAGGTTTCATATTTTTTTTCCAAGCAATTTGGCGTCATTTGTGAGGATTTTCTATTAAATTTTTTAGTTTCTTCTAGTTCTAAAAAATGCAAAAATCCTACACTTGTGTACACAAATCTAAAATGGCAAGCAACAGAGAGAAAAAGAGGAAAGCAATAGCCGACCTCACCACCAACCTCTTTCACACCCTCAACAAAGCCAATGAAACGGAAGGTGAAGACACAACACCAAATACCTCTCCTAGGCAAAACATCTCACCCCCTCATCACGGCAGTATCATAACCTCACACGGTAAAGTGGCTTCTAAGTCCACAACGTAAGAGGCACCACCAGTAGTGAAAAAGCTGCTCGAGGTGTGGTTGACAAACATATTGACCAGCATTCTCGACAAGCCCGCTCAAAGGCCTAACCGAGAAGATGCAAGAGTTGGTGTTACATCAGCGACAGACGAGTAACACTCCCCTCCCCTCCCCATAACATGTATTACTCACAATGTTAGTGATGTAGGTAACGACACCTTCACGACCACTCTGAGGAAAACGGAGGAGATGGAGAACGAGAACAAAATTATCCACGATCAAATGAAAGAATATCAAGAAAGAGTAGACAAAATAGCGGGTGCCCCAAAATTCCTAACCAAAAAGGACGCCCGATCGGTTATTCAGCAGCCATATAGCGACGAAGTTGCAAGCCCACACACGCAATACGAAAAACCTTGAAAATGTCGTCGTGCCTGAAAATTTACGACGGCACAACGAATCCTGAAGATCATGTGACCCACTATGTCACAGCAGTAAAAGGCAACGTCCTCGCAAAAGAGCAAGTATCCTCCATCTTACTGAAGAAGTTTGGAAAACCCCTCACAGGGGGTGCATTGACTTGGTATTCATAGCAACATGCACGCTCGATTGAAATATTTAAGAGATGGCTGACAAGTTCATGATGGCCTATGCTGGAGCGGAAAAGGCAGAGGAACGAGTAAATGACATATTTGCCATCAAACAATCACCTGGAGAGGGACTTGGGGACTTCCTCGCTCGATTTAACCGAGTATGATGACCTTACAAAATATATCAGAAGGAATGGTCGTGCCAGCCTTCCAAAACAAGCTAAATAGGAGTGGTTCGAGGGCGACCAGAAAGCTACTGAGCCGAATCATGAAGTGCCCCCCCAACCACTTGGGACGAAATACAAAATTCTTATTAATCCGACGTTCGAGCTGACGAAGATGACCTAAATGGGCCGACCCAGCGGCTAACTTCGGTGCAAGCCGAGTCCAGAAAGGACCAGAGGAACGGCAATAAGAGAGATCTAGTAGGACCCTGACCTAATCGAGAAAGGCACCAGCCTTACGTCAGAGGCACCCACATGCCACCTCCGTATCATGATGAAGGCCCATCTCGACCATGAATAGGAACTCACCGAAATGAGAGAAGTATGCCCCCTTATTATCTGCTCACAATTTCTGTGTTTCCCCCTCATAAATAGTCTACGTGCTGGATAAATTCGTCCCAAAAGTGAAGTGGCCTCAGAAGATGAGGTCCAACCCGAGCACCAAAAAGTCAAATGCCGTATGCGAATTCCACCAGGAGCGTTGTCACAAAACCAAGGACTATATTTCCCTGAGACAAGAGGTCATGAACATGCTTCACCAAGGGAACTTAAAAGAATTGATGAGTGACCGAGAGAGAGCCAACTTCGCGCGAGGACATAAACAGCACCAAGGACCACCTAAGCCATCTTCCCCAGCTCGAATCATTCAAATGATCATTGGAAGGAGTGACGACGCTTCAATCAACATCATAAAGTTCACCACCACCCACAAACTAAAATGGTGGATCCCTCATGAACGATACGACAAACTCGAAGAAAGTTTCATCTTCGATAAGTCGGATACTTACGATTTGGTTTTTTCTCACTATGATGCCACATCTATTAGATTACGCATCTTAGATACTGATGTAAATTATTTATGATTAATGATGAGAGCGGCGCGTGCATCATCCACCCTCGAGTCCTCACACAATGAAGCTCGAGGAAAGGATAGTGCCACGTTGTATCTATACCTATTTATCGAGCAGGCTGGGACGGGCTGAACGGGAAAAACTCCTACCCGTTTGGTTATCGGACGGGTTGGGATAACGGGCTAGGGCGGGTTTGGAAATTTCAGATTATTTAGGGCATGTTCGAGTTTGGGAGGGCTGGGCTACTACATTTTTTAAAATTAAATTTGATTTTTCTTATTCAATATTATTGATACTTAAGTATTTACAAACTTTTAAGGCTTAGAGTTAAACTTTGAAGTTTAAAGTTTAAAGTTTTAAATTTAAAATTTATATTTTACAATTATAAAATTGAAATTAGAAAGTAAGTGGCTAAACAAAATTATTAAGACGAATAGGCAATATGTAAGGAACAAACCTCAAAGGCTTTTATTTTATATTCTTAATAATAAAAACTAATTTGCAAGTTCTTTTTTTTATTTTTTTGTTTTTGAACATGCAAATTAAAAGTTTACACCAACTATAAAAAATAAAAAACAGTACATAACATATTTTGCATTATTTTTGTAAGTTCTTCCATGTCAACATGAGATTCTAGGTTTTCGGTATTGTTGAATCGGAACCATAAATCATTATATCTCCAATTTCTTGGTCCTCCTCTTCGTCTACCTCGGCACGCCCTTGATTTTGCCATTCTGATCTTATCCAATATTTGAAGCACACCAGAATTTCTAAAGCGTTGCTGCCTAATGAACATGAAATTGATTTGAGTTGCTCTTCCACCAACCCAGCGGTAGAAAATCCTTTGTGAGGGGATCTAGTGACTTTTGCAAGTAGAATTGGAGTTCATCAATATTCATGTCAGGACCCAAATCCACTAAGGGTCGTGGTGATGCCGGGTACCGCTGTCAGGCAAGCCAACCAAAATACTTAATTAAATTCTTGTTTAAATATTTCTGAAAACACTTATTTTATCTGTTTAAAACACTACAAAGTATATTCCTCCGAATAAATAAAGAAACATTTAACAACTTTTTAAAGTTTCTGAAGAAGCCCATATATATCCCAGAACCCCGTATCATAAGTACATGATGAGTTTCTAAAAAAAATGAATAAAGTACAACAGCTGTCCGGAATACAATTAGACAGAAAATAAATAGAATCCTGAGAGAGACGATACTAGCTGTGGGTCGCCTCGAAAAACTACATCTCATCTAGTCTCCATGTCAACCATGCCGCTATGCCACTAAGTCACTAGCCACACATATACATGTGCAACAAAAATGCACAGCAAGTGTAGTATGAGTACGAAAAATAATGTGTACTCAGCAAGTATCCCGTCTAATCTCGAAAAAGTAGAGACGAGGGGTCAACTTCAACACTTGCTAGTGGTCAAATAATAATATAATAAAAATATGATAAAATCATGGATTTATATAGCAGTTCTAGTTCACAAAGCTAGAAAACAGGTAAACACTTTTAACACATAATAAAGGATTTTCAAGATTTAATTTTTCATTATCCGTCAATTTATATCGGCCATGAAAGGCAATATCAACTTTTAAAATTCTCAAGCAAATAATATAAGCACACGCATATCATGCCGAGGCCGATGGCCCGCTCCAATAGAAATGTAAATTATGCACTGCCGATGGTCAAACGGCATGAACCATAGATACATCTATTTAATATGCCGAGGCGTTCGACCCGCTCCAAATATAAACACACACAGACAGTCAACCAAGAAGTCCACACAGAGCAGTTTTCCAAAGAAAAGCCAATCCTCTTTTAGCCATTTAGGAAAAATGAAGTTTACTCAGTTTAGAAAATCATTTACTAATTCAATATGATTTAAGCAATTCAAGTTGTTAATGAGTTCACAACTAATCCAAGTATAACATGTTCTTGGGTCCTAAACTACCCGGACAATAGTATAAAAGTAGCTACGTGTGGACTCTCGTCACCTCGTGCGTACGTAGCCCCTACAATAGGAGCACATAACCAATTATTTTACCTATGGGGACAATTCCCTCTTACAAGGTTAGAAATAAAACTCACCTCACTCCGAAGCCTATATTCCGATTCAAAAATGTGCTTAGACCTCCAATTTGGAGCCGAACGATCCAAAACTATTTAAATAAGAAAGAACTAGTCAATACATGCTCAAAATTTCATATTCTAATTATTGAACCAATTTCCCAATCCTAAATGCAAGATTCCTAAAATTCCTCCTCCGACCCACGTGCCCGGATTCCGAAATTATTTGAAGACAATTGTTACCCACAACCTAAGGATCAAGAATATATGATTTTTACTCCATTCCCTAATAAATTTCGTGGTTATATCTTGTTTTTGCCAAATTCTAGGTTTTTCAACTAAATTCCTTGGTTCTCCTTAATTTTCACATGTTAAATCTACCCACAATCTTTGTACTCAACTTATCATGTGTAAAAATGACTTACCTCTTTGATGATGATGGAATCCCTCCTCAAATACTCTCAAAAATTTCCTAAGGCCAAGTGGTAAATGAGGGAAATGGGCTAAGTCTAGGAATAAGAAACCACAGCTCCAGACACAGAAGTCACATTTGCGACTCCAGGATCGCAATTGCGACAAAAGCACCGAAAATGTGTAGGCCGGCTTTCCCTGACATGGTCGCATTTGCGACAAAATTCCTCGCAAATGCGAAGAGGAAAACATCGCAAAAGCGATGGCCCCCTCACAAATGTGTTACCCTCCTCAGCAGCCCCAGGTTCGCAAATGCGATGTCGCATTTACAACCAAAACACCGCAAATTCGGTTATACCAGTACCAATAGTCCCATTTCTTAGCAAATCACTCCGAAGCTTTCCTGAATCTCACCTGAACCCCCATGGATCCAAACCAAACACCCGCACAAGTCTAAAAACATAACACGAACTTGCTCGAAGCCTCAAATCACATCAAACAATGCCAAAAACATGAATCACACTCCCATCCAAGCTTAATGAATTTTAGAATTTCAACTTTTATATTCAATGTTGAAACCCATCAAATCACGCCCGATTGACCTCAAATTTAACACACAAGTCATATTTGGAATTACGAACTTATTCCAACTTCCGAAATCAGATTCTTACCTCGATATCAAAAGTTCCACTTTCGGTCAAACTTCTCAAAAACCTTTAAATTTCTATCTTTAGCCAAATGACTCCAAAATGACCTACGAACCTCCGAATTCACTTCTGATCGCGCTCCCAACTCCAGAATCACCGTACGGAGCTACTCCCAGACTTGGAATCCCAAACGAACATCAATAACACTAAAATGCGCTTCAAGCCAAACTTATAAAAAAAATTCTAAAATGCTAACTTCCACAATAAGTGTCAAAACGCTCCCGGGTCATCCAAAACCTCATCTGGACATACGCCCAAGTCCTAAATCATCATACAAACCTGCTAGAACCTTCAGATACCGATTCCGAGATTGTTTACTTAAGAATCCAATCCTAATTAATTCTTTCATCTTTAAGCTTCTGAAATGAAAATTCTCTTTCCAAATCAACTTCGAACTTTCCGAAATTCAATTTCGACCACTCGTACAAGTCATAATACATAAAATGAAGCTTCTTATAGCCTTAGACTACTGAACTACGCACTAGAGCTCAAAACGACCGGTCGGGTCGTTACATTCTCTCCCACTTAAACATGTGTTCGTCCTCGAACGTGCTGAGAACTACATTGAAGTAGTCTGAAATCACTGTTTAGCACCTCATGCACCTTCCCATGCTGCCACAACTCGGTTGAGCACATTAACTCGATCAATTTGAAGATATTTCCTTTTATTCAAGCAAATAAGCCTTAGATCCCAATTCCAACATCCAAAATTCTATGCCAGGCCTGTTTCCAACATATGATTATCATATCAATCACTACACGTTGTACCCAAAAATGACTGCACAATTTTGTCGAATTCACACCTTACATCACTTTATTCATCGAGCCACAATAACGCTTTCTGATCAACTTAGTCAAAATTCCATGAATCTGATGCTCCTATTGCACCTCATGACATATATGGGTCTTACTATAACTCTTACAATACCTCCACAACGGGATAGATGTGTAGAAATTCATAACCAACTATCGAATCAACAAATCATTGGGTTTATACTCCTAACAAGAACCATGACTTCATTCTGAACTGAAAAATGGCCTTAGCTCCTTAATGTACCTCATCAATCAGATTGCACTGATCCTAAATCCAATAATCTCATCTCATCCAGTACGAACTGCTCAGGCGATAAGCCACCCCGGACATGATCAAAAGTCTCATATAATGCCATAATGTGCCAATAGGCTACCAACTAGAGTGTGATTCAAAAGGAAAACAAACTTTGAAAAAGAAATCCAATTGCCCCCGTCGCAAATCATACATGTGACACGGGCAACATACTAAACAATCATCCCACTCGCAAATCATACATGCGACGCGGGCTCACAGCTAAAACAAGCTTTCCTCAAAAAATAAGGAACAAAACACATAAAAGCAGAGATGGGGAACTTTACTGAACATCACACTGTTATGGCGCGCAACCCGATCCAAATAACATACCCATGGCGGCGTGCCACCCGATCCACACATAGAACTCACATAAGGAGATATACATTGAGCTAAATTGCTCATTACTATAAAATATCGAATTTCGGTCACAAGCACGCTAGGTGCATAATACCATTTCCCTGGGGAGACACATAGCACATGAGATACAACTCAAGCATAACTGATGTGATATACAATTTGAGTCTCAAGAGCCATCCTGCTCACATAACATCATCTCTACGCAGAACATCAATACATAAAACATTCACCAAGCCATTCATGATTCATACGGTGCAATATATCATTACATGAAATAGCTGAAGATGAAGCACCCCGACTTATCCTCCATAAGGAGCGCATTGCTTAAATGAACACATCTAGCCTGATATAGAGCCCATATTCACAATAAATCCATCCACAGACCTCAAGCTGATTCTGATCACACTGAGCTAGGCTAATAATCTTTCAAAGGTCCCTAACGACCCCCCCCCCCCCCTTTTCTCATTACACACAAGAACAACCATCATAACTGGAGTAATCCTCCACAGTCCACAACCTAATAAACTAGGTGCCCTCCAGGCATATATTCTCCAATTAACAATATCATCACAATCTTCATACTTGGTTTATGTATTTAATCCATCAAGTGAATACCTGCCACACTTATACAATATTCTTTTGGGACACACTCTCACAACCTTTCGTAACAGATAACAGGTATGTACGTCCAAACTACCAGCCGCACTAACGCTGGAAAGTGATCAAGAATCCTAAACAATGATAAAAAGCCTTTTTCACATAACACCAATCTCCGGAGACGCTGAGAAAAATACCTACTTACTTTAGACATCGAAACTCCGTTACTGTTCATCCGAGTCGTGGTATCCTTGTCGGCACCGAACTGCAACCTTGATCATCACTTCAAATTCCATACTACTCACTGCACCCCGATATGCCAATATATGATAGAACACGATCTTCATCATGACCCCGGAGCTACTAATAGATTAACACTTCATTATATAAAAAAGTTTCACTCAACTCACTTCAGGAAAACCATAATATCACACAGGTGAATCCTCAAAACCATAGAATATGCAAATCTCTAAGTGCGTCCTTGAGGGGCGTCTAAGACATCGGGTTGATGGCGAGGTGGCCGCTCTGAGTATAAAGGTATGTGTGAAGCCTTAGTCTATCTCTTTCCTTTGCGTATCTTATCGTACTAACTGTTGTCTTGCTTGCCGCAGTCATTCTTGTTGCAGGTGGAGAGTGTTCGTCGGGCAAATGTTCGCTCGCCTGTCTTTGTGTGGTTGTTGGAGAAGTACCGCCGCTAACGAAACCGGTGCTTCATGTGCAGCAGACCCTTAACAGGGTAAATACTCTTGAGGGGCAGCTTTGTCAAAGAGACGAGGAGATGGACGTTGAAAGGAGGGCGGCTGCTGAGAGAGAGCGCCAAACCTGAGCTACGGCAGTAGAGGCCACTGAGGCTTTGACTAGGCAGATGGTCGCCCTAGAGACGTAGAATGATGCTTTGAGGAAGAAAGCATAGGATGCCCTGGCGAGGGTCGAAAATTTGCAGGCGACCAACTGCACCCAAGAAAGCGAATATGGATTGGAGAGGGTTGCCGCTACTTTTCGAGAGAGGGTGCTGGAGGTAGGAATCATTGTTTGTGAGCAAGATGCCCGTACGGCGGCGGACCGGATTGTGGCCTTGGAGGCTGAAAACCAGCGCCTGAGGAGTCAAGCCACCTCTTTTGGTCCTTCTCGTGAGCTTTGGATGTACGCCGAGTCCCAGCTCGACGTGTATAAGAGGTTGTGGGAAGCCGGTGTTGTGCCTGAGGCTACCTATGAGGAGGCACGCCAAAAGGCTCATGATGCCCTCCTCGACTGCGGTTTTGACCCATCCACGCCTGGGGGTGATGATGGCGCCGAGGGCACTGACAATGTTGAAGAGGGCGCTGGTGGCGCCGAGTAAATAGAAAGAAATTTTGTAATATTTGTTGAGTTTTCATTCTCTTTTTCTCTTCTATTATTTTTTCTTTGTTGTCGGCCTTAGACCAATGTAATTGGGGGTAACCCCTTGTAAAAGTTGTAAATATATGTGGTTTCCTTCCTTTCTGTTTTGTATCGATTTCGTGCGTTTCTTTTTTGTGCTCGCTTGAGAGGGCCCTGCCCTAGATTTTCTTTAACGAGCATGTTAGTAGTCTCAACCGGTACCTTTGTCGAATTGATTCCTTGCCTGAAGGGAAAATTGGTGTAGATGGCTTTGGCCATAGATAGACGCTTTTGGTCATCACCTTCCTTCACTTGGTGGGAGCGGGTTGTGGCCGTGTTTGGGCAGTGGTGGCACATAGAATGGAAATCACAGCCTTATCGTTTCACTTGGGCAAAACTTTACGTGGGCCGAAACTTTAGTTTTGAGTTAGTCGTACTTACTTGAATGGCGGGGGCACTTGGCTCGACCTGGGGTTCATCTGTGGTTGAATATTTTGGGGGGCTCGGCCTCGCCTAATAGCGGCCCGGCTCATGGCCGCAAGGACGTATATCCTTGGCTTTGATTCGTCCGTAGTTGAGTTTGTGACTTTTGTGACGGAGGTGTAGCTCGAATCCTAATTCTACTCGTAGTTGACTTTTTTGGGCGAGGGCATGTAGTCTGAGTTGTTGTTCAACCGTAGTTGAATCTTTTCTAATTTTTTAAGTCGAAGGCACATAGCCTGAGTCCCAGTTCAACCGTAGTTGAACTTTTTAGGTAAAGGCCCGTAGCCTGAACTGCCATTCAACCGTAGTTGAACCTTTGTAATTTTTTGAGGTCGAAGGCACATAGCTTGAGTCCCAGTTCAACCGTAGTTGAACTTTTGAGTGAAGGCACGTAGCCTGAGTCCCAGATCGACCGTAGTTGTTGAACCTTTGTAATTTTTTGAAGTCGAAGGCACATAACCCGAGTCCCAGTTCAACCGTAGTTAAACTTTTGAGTGAAGGCATGTAGCCTGAGTCCCAGTTCGACCGTAGTTGAACTTTTGTGTGAAGGCACATAGCCTGAACTGCCGTTCAACCTTAGTTGAACCTTTGTAGTTTTTTGAAGTCGAAGGAACATAGCATGAGTCCCAGTCCAACTATAGTTGAACTTTTGTGTGAAGGAACGTAGCCTGAACTACCGTTCAACCGTAGTCGAAACTTTGTAATTTTTGAAGTTGAAGGCACATAGCCTGAGTTCCAGTTCAACCGTAGTTGAACTTTTGTGTGAAGGCACGTAGCCTGAACTTCCGTTCAACCGTAGTTGAACCTTTATAATTTTTGAAGTCGAAAGCACATAGCCTGAGTCCCAGTTCAACCGTAGTTGAACTTTTGTAATTTCTGAAGTCGAAGGCACATACCCTGAGTCCCAGTTCAACTGTAGTTGGACTTTTGTGTGAAGACACGTAGCCTGAACTGCCGTTCAACCGTAGTTGAACCTTTGTAATTTTTAAAGTCGAAGGCACAAAACCTGAGTCCCAGTTGAACTTTTGTAATTTCTGAAATTGAAGACATATAGCCTGAGTCCCAGTTCAACCGTAGATGAACTTTTGTGTGAAGGCATGTAACTTGAACTGTCATTCAATCGTAGTCGAACCTTTGTAATTTTTGAAGTCGAAGGCACATAGCCTGAGTCCCAATTCAACCGTAGTTGAACCTTTGGGTGAAGGCCCGTATCTTGAACTGCCATTCAACCGTAATTGAACCTTTGAAATTTTTGATGTCGAAGGCACATAGCTTGAATCCCAGTTCAACCGTAGTTGAACTTTTGAGTGAAGGCACGTAGCATGAGTCCCAGTTCAAACGTTGTTGAACTTTTGTGTCAAGGCACGTAGCCTGAATTGTCATTCAACCGTAATCGAACCTTTGTAATTTTTGAAGTCGAAGGCACATAGCGTGAGTCCCAATTCAACCGTAGTTGAACCTTTGGGTGAAGGCCCATAGCCTGAACTGCCATTCAACCGTAGTCAAACCTTTGTAATTTTTGAAGTCGAAGGCACATAGCCTGAGTCCCAGTTCAACCGTAGTTGAACCTTTGGGTGAAGGCCCGTAGCCTGAACTACCATTCAACTGCAGTTGAACCTTTGTAATTTTTTTAGGTCGAAGGCACATAGCCTGAGTCCCAGTTTAATCGTAGTTGAACTTTTGAGTGAAGGCTCGTAGCCTGAGTCCCAATTCAACCGTAGTTGAACTTTTGTGTGAAGGCACGTAGCCTGAACTGCCGTTCAACCGTAGTTGAACCTTTGTAATTTTTGAAGTCGAAGGCACATAGCCTAAGTCCCAGTTCAACCGTAGTTGAACTTTTTTGTGAAGGCACGTAGCCTGAACTGTCGTTCAACCGTAGTTAAAACTTTTTAATTTATGAAGTCGAAGGCACATAGATTGAGTCTCAGTTCAACCGTAGTTGAACTTTTGTAATTTCTAAAGTCGAAGGCACATAGCCTGGGTCCCCGTTCAACCTTAGTTGAACTTTTGTGTGAAGGCACGTAGCCTGAACTGTCGTTCAACCATAATCGAACCTTTGTAATTTTTGAAGTTGAAGGCACATAGCCTGAGTCCCAGTTCAACCGTAGTTGAACTTTTGTGTGAAGGCACGTAGCCAGAATTGTCGTTCAACCGTAGTCGAACCTTTGTGTTTTCCCTCACAACCCGCTTTGCTGGGCGTTGGGATTTGTTTCGTGTTTCCGGACTTGCCTAACTCGCGCTTGTAGTCTTCTCGACTGGTTTGCACAGGTTACCCCATTACAGATCTCGGTTCAAGATGCTTTTGTGCTTTCCTCCCTTTTGGTAGGGTCTCGTGTGAAAAAGGGGGGAGGTACCTTATGCGCATTTTCCCATGGGGATGGGGGATCTACTACTTCTTCTTCTTCTTCCTCTTGGTCGGAGACGCGGGATGTGGAAGCAAGCTCGTCTCGAGGCTTTTAACTTCTTTTGGTGCGACATGTCGTTTTGGCTTGTTCGAGCTGGGTTGTTCTCTTTCCTTTTTTTGTCTAAGGATGAACTACGCGATTCTGCTATGAAATCCCCACAGACGGCGCCAAATTGTTTAGCTCAAAGTTCTCATACACTTCATAAGCATAAATTAATTAAAATCAACAGAGGGCAAATCATAGAAGATCGTAATGAATCAAGAGACCAAATGAATAAAACATAAGAGACAATAGTTATTGGTTAAGGGGGGAAAGGGTGAAGATCTTTTATTAATGACATCGGTTTGGTCTGCCTCTCCATGGAGAGGTTCAGAGCCTTACAATGATGTATATTCTCTTCTCTTAGAAGTAGATGTGGAGAAGAAGAAGAAGCAACAGCCCCCTTTTGGAGTTCTTTCTCTTAGTATTTATAGCTGTGAACCTTTCCAGTTGGCGAGGGACGGTCGTAACCGCGTCGAATGAACGTCCGTGAGCACTGAGTGGGCCGTGGTCTCATTAATTAGGTTGAGTAACCTCAGAGTGCCTTAGTCAGCAAATGATTATACCTTTTATTAGTCTAAACAAGCTTAAGAGATAGTTAAACGTGCTAATTATCACGGATCTAATTGGGACCCATATATTTTTCTTTATAAATAATGACGAGCAGTTTGGAAAGAAAAACGTGTTCGCAAAAAAGGCCGGATATACGAATGGGGTGCTGTCAATTAAGCATCCTCAGCAGCTCGGCTAACTTAGGATATGTTGAAATTCTATTATTATATGAATATTTGTTAACTTCGAATATAATTAACTTTATTGATTTTTTTATAACGGAAGTGTATACAGCTTAAATCATTTCGATAATAATCAACTTCATGTACTTGTTTAGAGATTATTACCGGAAATTAGAAATAGTAGTATATATCTAGAAATTAACATTTTAATCGATCAAATTAATGCATGTGGAGCAACGGTGATGGAAGCCGTAATGTTGACTTAAAAAGCACACACACAAAAAGATATGCGATTTAAAAGAAAATGAAAAAATTTCAACTATAATTGTAATGTAATGTTTATACCGATGACAACTGAAAAATAAAGATTCAAAACGACAATATAAATCAGCACTAGGGACTAGGGTGGAATCTTTAAGCATCTCATATATGAATAACTTCATCAATAATTCCTCTTTTATATATATCGAATAATTTTGCATTTGCTTTAATATAGACGTATTTTATTTAGTTTTTGATAACAAGTTTAATTTTAATTAGCACCATAAGAAATAAAAAAATTGGAATAACACATTAAGAAAGCTCGATGCACAAATCATTTACAACCAAATTGATTTGCTCCGAGTATGGTAATTAATCAAAATTTGAAGGACGAGTATAAAACTTTTGTTTTCAAATATTGAAATACTTATTTATGAGAATGTAATAATTTCTATTCTGATACTAACTAAAACAGGAATTGGAAAATAATGTAATTTATATAGATAAATAAAAAACATTACGCTTACATTTTCAGAAAAATAAAGTGCTCACAAATAATTACGAAAATAAAAGTAATAAGAAAAACGAGAAGAAAGGGGGGGGGGGGGGGGAGAGGGGGTGTTAGGCGTAGAGAGTTTTGGGAGAAGTCCAATTGTCTATTGCTCACAAAAGTATATATATAGAGTATAGAAAGGTATCAAATCCTATCAACTATACAACTGTAAATCCTAATCCTATCAACTATAGGACTGTACATAAATCCTAATCCTATCAACTATAGGATTGTACATAAATCCTAATACGCCCCCTCAAGATGGAGGGCCGGAGGACACGCCAATCTTGGACACCAGCAGAAGAAGCCGTGGAGGTCGTAACCCGTAAGAAGAATTTCCACGCCAGGTAATTAGTCGAATCCAATTTCAGTGGGATCTGAGCCGATGCATTTATGGCAATCGGCTGGAGAAGATCGTTTGATATCGTAGCGGCCATGAAGCGCGAGGCAAAGGATATGAGGCGCTGATCGACGCCAAGAGAGAGAGCTGCCGATTAGTGCAGCTGCGGCGCGGCAAGACGCCGGAGAGAAGGCGCTGAGAGAGAGGGCTGCCGGTTAGTGCAGCGGCAGCGGAGCAAGACGCAGGAGAGAAGGCGCTGTGAGAGAGGGCTGCCGGTTAGTGCAGCGGCGGCGCGGCAAGACGCCGGAGAAAAGGCGCTGAGAGAGAAGGCTGCCGGTTAGTGCAGCAACGGCGCAGTAAGAGGCCGGAGAGGACCGTGAAGGTCGGCGGCTGATCTTCTTTGCCGGAGAGGGGTGGCAAGACGCCGGAGAGGGACGCCGGAGAGGGCTGCCGATTAGTGCAGCGGCGGCGCGGGTAGGAAAGAATTAGGGTTTCTTTGGCGATAAGCCACTGACGTATGATACCATGTAGAGAGTTTTGGGAGAAGTCCAATTGTCTATTGCTCACAAAAGTATATATATATATATATATATATATATATAGTATATAGAGGTATCAAATCCTATCAACTATAGAACTGTAAATCCTAATCCTATCAACTATAGGACTTTACATAAATCATAATCCTATCAACTATAGGACTGTACATAAATCCTAACCAGCCAAAACGAGTTTAATATATGGTCTACAGTCGCAACGACCATTTTTCTTTTAAGAAAACACAAAATAATAAAATTAATAAATTGGTGATATTCACGCAATTATAAAATTCAGAGCAAGACAAAAACAGATCGACACACCCAAATAAGAAATCAATTTCTGGTCCACAAAAAGAAAAAGGAAAAACAAGACAGGAAGTGAGAAACTCAAGAGAAAGCAATCAAACTGGATTTTTGTGAAAATTCACAACAAAAAGAAAATCAATCATCAGTTTGATTATATATTTTTTCAGTTGCTGAATTTGAGTTCGTTGATTGAAGTTATTTAAATAAAGATTAAAAGAGATGCAGTCAGCTATGCTATTGAATCCTCCATCTACCTGTTCTTCATACCCTTCTAGAAGCTTCCAAACCCTAGAATCCTCATCATCCTCATGCTCTCCTTCTTCTTCCACCGCCACTCTTTTTCTTCCTCCTCCTCCTCTTCTCAAGGTTTGCCCTTTTTTTTGCTTCTTATTGTAAATCTGTGGTTTTACTTTCAATTTTTGTCCTTTACGATTTTCTATATAATCTGCTTTTGTTTTGCAGGTTTCCGGCTTTTTTGGAACTCGATTTTCCACGCGGACGAGGCGTAATTCGTCATCGCGTGCCGTCCGTAGGTCTTCACGGCAGCAAGGTGCGATTTCTGTTTCCATTTACCTTGTCGTTTTCTGTATTTGTATTGCCTTCATGAATATAATTTTGTTAATTAGGAATTTCTTAGCAAGTATCAAATTGATTTAGCTTTAATCAATAATTTGCTGTATTTTTAGCTTGTTACCTTTTTTACTCTGGGATACGAATTAAAATAGAAGAGGTTGGAGCTACTGGTGGAGCTTGTACAAGAGGCTTGAAATGCTGCACTGTGAAGTTAGCCATACGCTGATTAGTTAACAAGTTTACTTCTTGCAATTGATCCACTTAGTTTGCTTTATTATTTAATTAACACATTGTAAGTTTTCCTTATTTCTTTTTAGTCCCTAGGCCCTTGCTCACGTCTTTGAGCTATATGTTAGACCCTTTTCAGAGGCGTATGAATGAAAACCTTGTTTTTATTTTTACTTCAGTTTTCTTAGCTTAGCAGTAGAATTTCTTCCTCTCTCCTTCAATTCTCCGGCTTTTGTAACACTCTGAAATTGTGCTTAAATCAGTTTTATGATCAGAACCATCTCCAAGAAGAAAGTTATTTATTTAGCAAATTTGGTTAATTTTATTTTTTCTAAACTTATTAGCTTACACTCGAAGTCAAATCATATGGGGCCTATTAAGCTCGTTACTTACCTCTTTTAATCAAATTTTTTGCTTAAGTCAGTTATATGGTCTGAACCAATACATTAAAAGATTTTAGATATTTTATTTGGCAAATAACCAACTGTTATATTGTTGAAATTGATTAGTTTGTAATGAATTTTCTGATATTCACTTATCTAGAATATCAGAAAAGTTTGGGAAATCAATAGGCCCTAAGGTTATCTCTTCTTTTTGATATGCAGGTAAGAGTATAAGGGATCCTTATTAGCTTTACGTGTTGGTTTTTAAGCTTAGATCACAATGTTTCTGTTCTTAGTTCGATGATATACTAAGTGCTGTTGATAGTAGTTTCACCCTTGCTAATATATATTTATTGACTTTATGTTGAACCTGAAATGATTTGCTTGTTGGCTCTTGGTGCAGTTGTAAAGGCTGTTGCAGCTCCAAATTCAGCAGTAGAAGAGTTACCACTTACTGCAGAAAACATTGAGAGTGTGCTGGATGAAATTCGACCATATCTGATTGCAGATGGAGGAAATGTTGCATTGCACAAAATTGATGGCAATGTTGTTAAGCTAAAACTACAAGGAGCTTGTGGCTCCTGTCCAAGTTCTGTCACAACAATGAAACTCGGAATTGAGCGTCGTTTGATGGAAAAGATCCCTGAAATTGTTGCGGTTGAAGCAGTACCAGATGAAGAAACTGGCCTTGAGCTTAACGAAGAAAACATAGAGAAGGTAGATGCTTCTCTCTGTTATTTTTGTATTGTACATATAGCTGGGACAGTCCTTTTAAACCTGCAAACTTGAATTAGATGATATTCAACACACTGTGGACAAATTAAGTCATGTCCTAAATTACTTCGTGGTCATCCAAAGAGAGATTGAATTCTATGGTTTTTCAACCCGCTAGGTTAGTTTCTTGTCATGCATAGTTACATAGCTCATGAGAAGAACATGCCGTTTTACCTTCAAAGTAGGCTGAACCAGCTAAATTCCCTTCCTTGATAGGCTGATCATGTGCTTGAGTCTACTTTATTAGTGCCAAGACCTGACCACACTACTCCTTGGTTAGTCTATGCCTGCTGCATAAGGCTGACTGTTTTCCTTCATTTTTTTTTAATTTGGCCACAGAAGCCTTAACCCGAACAGGTGCAGCTACCTTTTTCCTTCTATTAGAGCTGAAGTTTGGTGGATATCCGTACAACTTAAAAGACTTATCAATACTGTGCCAGTCTTCTTGCAATAACTGCAAGTCAACAATGGCATTTGTTATTAGTGACTCTCTAACCACTGCCCTTGTGAAATCCAGCACTGAAAGAGGCATTGCGCCAGGCTGACCCAGTCATGAATGGAGTAGTAGGTTGCATTCCCATTTACTTCTCATCCTGAATGAACAGTGGGAAGCAAACATGACATGATTAAATTGTTGCTTCTGACTCCAAAATAAGATTTATCCAGTCACCCAAGTACTGCATGTCATTTATTTTGTTCGAGATGCTTAAGCTTAGGAGTTATTTCATTCTGGATGATTTTCATTGATATATTTGGATGATGGATTTGCCCGCGGAGCTTTGATGTAGTGGTAAGAGCGGAACATGTGATGGCTGAGTAGGCGCATGTCACGGGTTCAAAGCTTCCACAGTCAGACCTGGTATTTAATTGGACAAGGGTATCCACTGAGTTTTGAACCTTGTGCCATTGGCCATCGATGATTTCTTGGTTATTAAAAAAACAATGGAGTAGAAAGAGCAATCTGTAAGTCATTCATACTGCAGGATTTTCTTAATGTGTGCCACTATACCTATATGTGGCACAGCATAGAAACTACTCTTGTCATAATAAATGCTTGTTCGTCTTGTCTGTGAATGAGAAGCACTGAAGCAGTATTTATGGTATCTTCATGTTCACAATGTGATCTTAGATTTATTTAGCACTTCAGCAGTTATACTTGTTAGAAAATACGCTTAAAGCTAGAGGGAGGGTGAATAGCGTTATAACAAAATTTAGCGTAAACTTGCGGAAATTAAAATTTGCAGGAAATAAATAAGTGCGTTAAATAAACAAAAAGAAAGAACGCACCGATATATTCTGGTTCACCACAACACGTGGCTAGTCCAGTCCCCGAGAGACTCTCTCGAGATTTTCCACTAACTTGTTAAGCTTACGGGTGCTCAACAAACCTTTACAACTTAAGGACACAAGCCTTAACACCTTTGCTCGGAGATACAACACTCCAAGACTTCAACCAAGGAAACACAAGTTCCTTACAACAAGAGAATCACAATTCTCTTACAAGTGTATAAAACACTAAACACTCAAACAAAATACTCCTTAATGAGTAGATATGAGTAAAAGAAGTAAGCTCTAGATCACAACAACTTTGGACAAGAATATGGCTCTCAAAAGCTTTATGAAATTGAATATAAAATGATAAACAAAAGTATGCAAGCTTATAGCAATGTAATGATCAGTTGTAGTATGTTGTTGTGTTTAAAACACTGAAATGAAGCTGTATTTATAGTTGAAAAACTTGGCATTACCGTTGCCTAATTGCCAATTAAGAGTTGCTGATTTTACTCACTGACAATCGATTGTCAAACCCCAACAATCGATTGTCTGCCAGTCAGATCAAAATTCAATCCCAGATTTTACGCTTGATAATCGATTACTTTCAATCCATAATTGATTACTGGCAACGTTCAAAAAATTCTTTCCAGATTTTACCACAAACAATCGATTGTCCAGAATCAACAATCGATTACTCAGCAACGTTCAAAAAATCTTTTCCGAATTTTAATCAAAACAATCGATTATACAAAATCAATAATCGATTACCTAATAACGTTCAAAAAATCTTTTCCGGATTTTAATCAAAACAATCGATTATACAGAATCAATAATCGATTACCTGACGATATTTGAAAACTTTACGACAACGGTCAGCTTCACAATCGATTGCACAAAGTCAACAATCGATTACTTATCAGTTTTTGAAAAACACTTTAGACACTGTCTCTTTGACAATCGATTGTCCAATGTAACAATCGATTATTTAATAAATTTGAAAATCACTGGAAGACACTGTCTCAACATAATCGATTACCATTAGTTCATAATCGATTATTCTGAGTTTTGAAAAACTTTAATGGACATTGCCTCAGTCACAATCGATTGTCATTAGTTCACAATCGATTGTCATGCAGGTTTGAAAAACCTGATGCTCACTGTCTTACTCACAACGATTGTCATTAGTTCACAATCGATTGTCATGCAGTCTTGGCTTAAAACAATCGATTATCATAAGTACATAATCGATTATCTTAGTCCAGATTTTTAAGGCATGTCTAAAAATTATTTTGACTACTGTAAATATGCATGATTTTGGAAAATAGTTTTATAAGAGAAGCCATGTTACGAGTCAAGTTGTAGGATCAAGATCACAATTAAGAATGACTCAATTAAACTATAAAACTGTCTTGAGCTTGAATCTCGTTGTATATCAATTGTGCGCTTGTTTCTTGAACTTCGTCATATATCAATTTTCACTTCGTTTGTCATTCATCAAAACCTATACAAAAGAACACACGTTTTAGTATATTGCATTGAGAACGTGTTTCCAACAATTTCCCCCTTTTTGATAATGGCAAACATTAAGCGGGATATGCAAGACAAGCAATTTATAATGACGATTCAAGACAAGTATATACATGCAACAAGTATGCATTTGTTCCCCCTCAATTTGAGAATTCCCCCTCAATTTAAGCTTATTACTTGAGAGTGCATCATACTCGTTATCTTCCCCCTTTTGCCATTAGCAAAAATAATAATAAGATGCCAAAGATGAAATAAACCTTGTTTATTTATTGGAAAGAGAAAATTACAGCAACAGGGAAGACAATACAACATATAAAAACAAACTTAAAAAAACAATTATTCATTCATCATCTTCCGCCTCATCATTCGGCGCTGCTTCATATGGAACAAGACCCGCATATGGATAATGAACGTGGTCAAAATATCCATGGATCTCATGAGTTAATTGACCGAAAGAAGAGGTCAATGAAGCAATTTGGTCGGAAATGAATTGGAGGGAAGACTCTTGAGGCTGAGGAGCACGACGGGTTGGAGGAGGAGCAGGCGCTACATGATCACCGTCATGATGAAAGGAGGATTCCGAAATTTTCCACTTTTTGGTACTCTTTTTTAGAGGACCATTTCCAGTGACGAATCCGGTGGCTTCAAGAAAGTTCATGATGAGGAGAGCATAAGGAAGAGGCCTATCATCTCCGATAGCGTCACGCATGTGAATTTTGATAAGCCGACACCAATTGATGTTAGCTCCGGTAACTATGGCATGCATGAGCTTGGTGTCCTCTTGGGAAATGGTAGTATGGTTATGCTTACGAGGCTTGAGGACTCGGGTGATGAAATAGAAAATCAACCGATAATTGGGATCCATTCCCGTAATTGTAGGACGACGGGAAGAAAGATTTGGATCATAAGAAGTAAGACCGATTTGGTGTAAGAGGGCTGTTTCATCAAAAAGGGCTCCGGCCTCTCCGGTGTACAGAAAAATGTCTTCACCATTATGAGGAAGACGGGCAATGGTATGAAGATTTTCATCGGAAAGAAGAATTTGAACACCATTAATGTTGGTGACAAGCTCACCATCATCATCCTCATGGAGGTTGGAATAAAATGCTTGAACCAATGTAGTATTGATATAAGGATGGGTAAGGAGTAAAAAGTCAAGAAGTTGAGAATTTTTGAGCATATTTGCAGCAGGCCCAAATGATTCAAGATACTTGTGGGTTGAAAAGCGGGGTGGAAGAATGTCGCGCTTTTCAAATTTGGTTAAGAATCGAGTTAGCTCGATGTCGAAATTAAAATATAGAACGGAACCATCTTGATAGGGATAGTTCGGACGAGGAGGGGCAGCAGAGGCGGATGCGCCGTGCCTAGCAGAACGGGAACGTTTTGAGTGACGGCCCGACATTTAATGAAAGCTGCTGGATTTTGCAAAGGATTAGAGAGAATTTGATATTTTGAAAGCTAAAATTGATGCTTGAGTGAATGAATATGAACATATATGAAGCCTATTTATAGAGGGGAGAGTGGCTTATCATTTATGGAAGAAATCTGCTGAGAATTTAAAGCCAGATCAGTCAGAAACGGTAAAATAAATTCACTGACCGTTAGACAATCGATTGTTGAGATGCAATAATCGATTGTTGAAGAGTTATGACCTGACTTGGAATTAACACAAATCGATTGAGGAGCCAAACGGTAACAAGAGTTTAAATTTCTGACATGAAATAATCGATTGTCAAATGTGGTAATCAATTACGGGACCAAACGGTAACAAACTTTTGAATTACTGACATGAAATAATCGATTATGTATGTGAAATAATCGATTGTTTTGGACAAGCATTGCTGAATGGCTGAGACAGGAATCGATTATGCAATTTAAGGAATCAATTATTAAACAAAGCTGCATAATGAGCATAAACCATAAACAATCGATTAGTGATACTGCTAATCGATGCTCAGCACGGTAAAATAATCGATTATTTGCTTGGAACAATTGATTGTTCTGTGCCAAAACTTTATAATTCCCCCTATCTTTTAGGGCGATACCTGCAAAATAGAATTAAACGTCTCCGACGCTCAAGTCAGTAATTTGTAAAGAAGTAATAACTTAAACTAGTGTTGCCAAGTGAGAACGTGAGCTCTCAAGAAGTGTGTCCTAAAGTGTTCTTAAGAGAGTTTCGGGTACTTACCTTTCCTCCGACGTCTCCAATTACCTGTTCAAGAGGGTGATCTTTGATCGTCCTCCACTCATTTGGCACTTTTGTTTCTTTTTCCAGTTGTGGCGCTTCTTCCGTTGGTTGTTCCTCAGTTTCATCTTTATTTCCTTGGGTGGTTCCTCTTGTATTTTGTCTTTCAAGCTATCTAAGATACCTGTAAGATCAAAACCGGAATCCTTTCTCGCCAAGCGAGCATTATTTTCGGAAAATACAACATGAGGGGATTCCTCCACAATTTGGGTTCTTTTATTAAAGACCCTATATGCTTTACTACGTGAGGAATATCCAATGAAAATACCTTCATCCGACTTAGCATCAAATTTACCCAATTGGTCTTTGCCATTGTTATGAACAAAACATTTGCAACCAAAAACTCTAAAATGGGAAATATTTGGTTTTCTATCCTTATAAAGTTCATAGGGGGTTTTCATGAGTATCGGCCGAATTACTACTCTATTTAGAACATAGCAAGCGGTACTCACGGCGTCTGCCCAAAAATGTTTGGGTATCTTAGCTTCGTCGAGTATGGTTCTAGCCATCTCTTCGAGACACCTATTTTTCCTTTCCACCACCCCATTTTGTTGTGGTGTACGTGGAGCGGAAAAGGTATGCTCGATTCCGAGTTCGTCACAAAAGTCCGCAAAGAGATTGTGATCAAACTCTCCCCCATGATCACTTCTAATTGAAGTGACGGTTGTTTCTTTCTCATTTTGAACACGCTGAAGAAAATATTTAAAATTTTGAAAAGCATCACTTTTATTGGCAAGAAATAAAGTCCAAGTAAATCTCGAGTAATCATCAACAATCACAAAAGCATATTTATTTCTTCCTAGACTTTCAATGCGAGAGGACCAAATAAATCCATATGAAGCAATTGCAATGGTCTAAAAGTTGAAACAATGTTTTTATATTTGAAAGATGCTTTTGTTTGCTTCCCCTTTTGACACGAGTCACAAATAGAGTCATTTTCAAATTTTAAATTGGGAAGACCAACAACTAAGTTTTGAGAAATCAATTTGTTCAAAAGATGCATATTGATATGTGCTACTCTACGATGCCATAGCCAAGTATCATCCTCTTTACTCATTAGACAATCAACATAATCAGGTGAGGAATTAGCAAGATCAACCATATAAATATTATCCACTCTAAAACCACGGAGGATAATTTTGAAATCACTACGTCTGAACACTAAGCATTCATCCGAATCAAATAAAGCAAGATTTCCCTTGTCACACAATTGGCTTATGCTCAAGAGATTATGCTTTAATCCTTTAACAAGTAATATATGCTTAATAGAGGAATTTTCATCCTTACCGACCGAGCCTATGCCGATGATCTTTCCTTTATTGTTATCACCAAAGATAACACTTCCTCCTTCTTTGTGCTCTAATTGAAGGAATTTGGATTCATCTCCCGTCATATGCTTGGAGCATCCACTATCAAGGTACCATAGTACACTTGATCCCTTCAAGCACACCTACAAAACAAATTAATGTTCTTTAGGTACCCATGCCATCTTGGGTCCTTGGGGGTTAGGCATATTATAATGATGCGATTGAGTAATATGTCTATGACGTGTAAAGCATGCAGGAGCAATATGACCAATACGTCTACAATAATGACAAGTCACATTTGGGTTATGCATCCTTCTAGGTTCATAGTAACTAGACGGATGAAAATTTCTTACTCTATTTTGAACACTATGACTATTTCGCATTTCATGAGAATTATTTCTCCTACTATGAGCTCTAGGATGGGCAGCATTTCTAGAGTGATTGTTTCTCGGTTGAGGGCCATTTCTAGGTCTTCTCAAAGGTTCAACATTTGGCCTAAAATATGCATCATTTCTAGGGTAACTATTTCTAGGTGGTAAGTCATTTCTAGGTCTCCTAAAATGTTCAACATTTTGTCTAGCATGCATATTGGTTCTAGGATTGCTATTTCTAGGATAAGCATTTGTTTTATTAGTCCTAGGTTGAGCCTTAGATGGTTGGGGTTTGGCTTCAACCTTTTCTTTAACCTCATTCTTAAATCCTATGCCATGCTTGGTTGATTTCAAATTAACAAGGACCTCATTCAAATTCTTGTGGGAAGAATTAAACTTATCTAAGGTACCTTTGAGTCTATCTACCTCATTTTTGAGATGCAAGCAAGAAAAACAACTTTTAGTAGAACTTTCGGGCTTATCGGCGCTTCTTTTTCCAAAAAACTTGTTTTCCTCTTTCAGCTTTTCATTTTCTAAAACCAGTTTTTCTAAATCCTTTTCTTTCAAAGAAAGCTGTTTTTGAAAATCCTTTTCTTTTAATGAAGCATTTTCTTTTATGCCCTTAACAGTTTTTGAAGCCTTAATAAACTCAGCATATAATTCATCAAAAGCAGTTCGCATTTCTTCAAGAGTAAAGAAGTTTTTTGACGAAATTTGACATACCTCATCTTTGTTGTCTTCTTGTGCCATAAGGCAAAGATTTGCTGCTTCGTCTTCTTCTCCTTCGCTTGACTCATCTCCGGAGTCGCCTCCCCAAGAAATGTATGCACGTTGCTTTTTAAAAGGTTTCTTCTCCTTTTTTATGTTTGGGCAATTTGATTTGATGTGCCCGGTTTCACCACATTCATAGCACTTGATTTGTTCGCCTTGCTTTTTGCCCTTGCGTTCATACTCCTTGCGCATGAACTTTTGAAATCTTTTGATAACGAGTCCAAACTCGTTGTCTCCTTCCTCATCGATTTGCGGTTGGCTTGTGCTCGCCTTTAGAGCTATTCTTTGCCTCCTTTGATCATCAACAAAAGGGTTAAGAATAGTAGATTCATAGGTCTTAAGGTTACCTCTTAGTGCGTCGATGGTGACGTTTGAAACGCCAATGGATTCTTGAATTGCATCGGCCTTTGATCTCCATGCCGGTGTGAGACTTCTAAGAATTTTTTGCACGAGCTCTCTATCCGTGAATGTTTTCTTGAGAGCATGTAGGTCATTTACGATTATTGAAAATCACTCAAACATTTCGTCCACCTTTTCACCTTCCTTCATGTGAAATAATTCATAAGAATGGGTTAGGAAATCAATTTTTGCTTCCCTTACCTGGTCCGTACCTTCGTACGTAACTTCTAGCTTGTCCCACATCTCCTTTGCCGTTGTGCAACACGATATTTTCCTGTAATCGTTAGCATTAACAGCACAATATAATAAATTAATTGCTTTAGCATTATTTTGAACCTTTCGGATGTCATCCTCGTCATACTCATCCTCGGACTTGGGAACCCATTCGTTTTCCACCTTCTTTGTTGGAATTTGGTTTCCCTTCATTATCACCTTCCAAAGGTGAAAGCTGTTGGACGGAACGAAGATCTTCATCCTCTCCTTCCAGTACGTGTAATTTGTACCGTTGAATAGAGGTGGTCGTGTGGAGCACTGTCCTTCATCAATTCCTGCAAAAGAATCACGAGTAGAAGCCATGGATGGTTCTCTCAAACTGTTAAGTTTTTAGAGAGTTGGGCTCTGATACCAATTGTTAGAAAATACGCTTAACGCTAGAGGGGAGGGGGGTGAATAGCGTTATAACAAAATTTAGCGTAAACTTGCGGAAATTAAAATTTGCAGGAAATAAATAAGTGCGTTTAATAAACAAAAAGAAAGAACGCACCGATATATTCTGGTTCACCACAACACGTGGCTAGTCCAGTCCCCGAGAGACTCTCTCGAGATTTTCCACTAACTTGTTAAGCTTACGGGTGCTCAAAAAACCTTTACAACTTAAGGACACAAGCCTTAACACCTTTGCGCGGAGATACAACACTCCAAGACTTCAACCAAGGAAACACAAGTTCCTTACAACAAGAGAATCACAATTCTCTTACAAGTGTATAAAACACTAAACACTCAAACAAAATACTCCTTAATGAGTAGATATGAGTAAAAGAAGTAAGCTCTAGATCACAACAACTTTGGACAAGAATATGGCTCTCAAAAGCTTTATGAAATTGAATATAAAATGATAAACAAAAGTATGCAAGCTTATAGCAATGTAATGATCAGTTGTAGTATGTTGTTGTGTTTAAAACACTGAAATGAAGCTGTATTTATAGTTGAAAAACTTGGCATTACCGTTGCCTAATTGCCAATTAAGAGTTGCTGATTTTACTCACTGACAATCGATTGTCAAACCCCAACAATCGATTGTCTGCCAGTCAGATCAAAATTCAATCCCAGATTTTACGCTTGATAATCGATTACTTTCAATCCATAATCGATTATTGGCAACGTTCAAAAAATCCTTTCCAGATTTTACCACAAACAATCGATTGTTCAGAATCAACAATCGATTACTCAGCAACATTCAAAAAATCTTTTCCGGATTTTAATCAAAACAATCGATTATACAAAATCAATAATCGATTACTCAATAACGTTCAAAAAATCTTTTCCGGATTTTAATCAAAACAATCGATTATACAGAATCAATAATCGATTACCTGACGATATTTGAAAACTTTACGACAACGGTCAGCTTCACAATCGATTGCACAAAGTTAACAATCGATTACTTATCAGTTTTTGAAAAACATTTTAGACACTGTCTCTTTGACAATCGATTGTCCAATGTAACAATCGATTATTTAATAAATTTGAAAATCACTGGAAGACACTGTCTCAACATAATCGATTACCATTAGTTCATAATCGATTATTCTGAGTTTTGAAAAACTTTGATGGACACTGCCTCAGTCACAATCGATTGTCATTAGTGCACAATCGATTGTCATGCAGGTTTGAAAAACCTGATGCTCACTGTCTTACTCACAATCGATTGTCATTAGTTCACAATCGATTGTCATGCAGTCTTGGCTTAAAACAATCGATTATCATAAGTACATAATCGATTATCTTAGTCCAGATTTTTAAGGCATGTCTAAAAATTATTTTGACTACTGTAAATATGCATGATTTGACATTTAATTAAATATGCTTGATTTTGGAAAATAGTTTTATGAGAGAAGCCATGTTACGAGTCAAGTTGTAGGATCAAGATCACAATTAAGAATGACTCAATTAAACTATAAAACTTTGTCTTGAGCTTGAATCTCGTTGTATATCAATTGTGCGCTTGTTTCTTGAACTTCGTCATATATCAATTTTCGCTTCGTTTGTCATTCATCAAAACCTATACAAAAGAACACGCGTTTTAGTATATTGCATTGAGAACGTGTTTCCAACAATACTTATTGCTCAAATTTCACTAGCTCTTACCAATATAGAAAATGTGCGCTCAATTGCTATGCTTGCTGTTTTTTGTTTTTCAAATTATAATTTTATTGCTTTTTCCTGCAGATCTTCTTACTTTATTGTTTTTATTTACAACTATGTTATTAGGTTCTTGAAGAGATAAGGCCGTATCTTGTTGGGGCAGCTGGTGGAAGTTTGGAACTTGTGGCAATTGAGGAGCCAATAGTTAAAGTTCGAATCACAGGTCCTGCAGCGGGCGTTATGACTGTTCGTGTGGCTGTAACTCAGAAACTGAGGGAAAAGATCCCAGCAATAGCAGCAGTTCAACTCTTACAGTAGAAAGTGTTTGCACAGCTATCTTTTAGTGGTGTGTCTGCGTCATAAGCAGACTAAATAGAAGCATGATTAGCTCCGTCAGCATGGAGCCTTACATGCTGCCTATGTACCAGAAAAGGATATAGTGCGCTCCACTTTGTACAGTACGCTGCATTTAATTTTTCAGTCTATATGTTCCATATTGTAATATTTGGAGAGGGATTTGCAATACCCAGTTTGTGGTTCAAGATGACCCTGGCTATTTGGGTAGTTCAAACACGGAATGCCTAGGATTTGAGCTTCCGAACAGCCAACTTAGATGATGAATTTATATTGATGATTCAATCCTTCCACAGCAATAAAATTGAAAGATATAATACTATGGCTGTTATGAGCCACCCAGCTAAATGTTCATTACTAACTTGGCTAACCTCACAGTAATATATACTCCTTCCGGTCCAAAATAAGTGATTTTTTGGTTTTTTTTAAGAATGAATTAATTAATTTTTCCTACATTGTCCAGTGTTGGAATATGTGTTAGAAGTGTTTATGTGAGATAGTAAAGGTTAATATAGTCAATTTCATTGGTAATGAATGTTAAAAGGTAAATTTCTTAATTTGTGTAAAAACATTCAAAAAATTACTTAATTTGGATCGGAGGGAGTATCGTCTATATATGTGAGCTTGCATGGTCTTTGCAAATTTTTTCTCACTTACTACGTCGCCGTTTCGCCTGTTATGTTTTGGGCGGTGGGCATCTTGTAATGTTCGGTATTTTTGAGAATGATGTTGTAGTGTTAGGTATATCAGACCTATTTTTTGATAGGTTGGGAAGGTTGTAAAACTGCGATGTGTTTTACTGTGATTTTTGGGAGTGGTTAAGTTAAGTGCGGTTTCATCAACATGCCTGCCTGGCTGTGTAAATTACACGTTCTCAAGTGAATTACAAAAGTTTCTGCTGACACATGTCAGCCTTCTTTCTAAAGGCCACTTTTTTTCCTTATTTTAACTTTCTTATCTTAACCATTTATTGCATTGGTCTTCGTTTCTTTTCTCTAAAGATGTCACTAATGAGCCTATTTGGTAAATTAAAGAATAGTATTTGAAATTCAAAATTATATTTGGATATACATGTCACCTGAAAAAATGTTACAGTTATGTAAGTGGAAAAAAAGTATTTCTGAAAATTTTGAAAAAGAGGTTAAAATTACATTTTGATTTTTAAAAAACTTATTTGTAAAACTTTTTCAAAAAACTTGTAAAATTTCATGGAATATTTTTGAAATATTATTTTTAAAAAGGAACCTTTTTTGTGGACAAACGGGGCTTATATTTCTTGTGTGGTCCATAATATTGGATTTTTTCTAATATCAAAAAAGAATTAATTTTTTCTTCTAAAGTTGCACTTGGAGTAAAGAACATAATATATATGAAAATAACTAAAAAATCAATTAAAGTGGACCAAAGATAATAACAGAAGAACTAAATGAGTTACAATTAAATGCTTCACTTGAAATATAAAGATTCCTCGGCTCTTTGCTTTCTTTTATTTTTAAAAAATAATATCATAAATGGACCTTAAAGGATACTAAATGCTATCGTTCAGGGGTTAAACGATTTTAAGCCGATATCACAAAACAGAGCAAAAATACTACTTTTTGATAAATTTGAAGAGCTACTTCTGACATCAACTCTTCACATAATTACTCCAATTCGCATGGTATGGTAACTTCGGGAAACCAAAATAAAACCTCTGAAGAAATAAAACTACTAAATTATAAAAATAAAGAAATGAACATGTAAAAAATCAAATCCGTACCAAAGTCGTCATTTATTTTCCCTTACACTAGAAAAATTAATTAAAATCTAGAAAAATAAATAAAAGTGAAGATCAAAAAACGAAAAAAGGAAATTGAAAAAGGAAAACGAAATAACCCAACAACATAGGCCTTGTTATAATAGTTTTTTTTTTTTCAAACTTGTTATAATAGTTGATTGAGCCATAAAAAGGGTGATGCATTTTAACGCAGAGTTTTGAAACTTAAATTTTAAAGCATAAATAAACTATAAACTCTAACTTCTATTGTTATATTTTAGAACCCTGTGTAAT
This sequence comes from Nicotiana benthamiana, assembly GCA_034376525.1. Classification (NCBI taxonomy): domain Eukaryota; kingdom Viridiplantae; phylum Streptophyta; class Magnoliopsida; order Solanales; family Solanaceae; genus Nicotiana; species Nicotiana benthamiana. The sequence goes on from CM067323.1 coordinate 49,704,805, forward strand.
TTAATCTTAAATAATAAACATCTAAGCGCTAAATATAAACTTTTTATCTTAACATAACAACACTATGATAAAAAAAAAATTCTCTTAAGGGATAGATGTAAAATAGTTAGCCTAACAATATTTATAGAAGAAAAGGTCTTTGAATATAATCCTATATATTGAGACTATGAAATTCTGAGTACCAAAATCGGTAATTTTTTTGTCAAGTACCCAGTAAATATATGTAAGGATAACTTTTCAAGCTGATATTGGATATCTTTGAAAGAGCATAAGCTATTATGTAATAGGAATGTCAATCAAATACAATTAACATCATCCACAAAATACACCAGGCAATTATCCAACAAATAAAGACAGAATACATAAAAATAACACCTGAACTTGTATTCAAATCCCTATTATACATTTGTTGATCACGGGCTACCTTTTACACACTTAACCTTTTAAAAGTGTATCAGTTACACACCATTTTAATTACCTAGCAAGAGCGTGTCTTACATACAAATTAGGTGAGTGAATAGGAAAAGAAATCTGCGAATTCTCGTGCGTAATTGACACATGTCCATTTTTTAATTTTTAATGAAAAACATCATCTTCTTCGTCAAGAGCTTAAACAAACAACCAGCTCCTGTAACAATGGAGAAATTATTCCTTTTTTTTCTCCAAAATCTCAACATAGCAAACTTTCCTCCCTTTCCCATAGAAAACAAACAACCAGTTTGTTGCTGCCCTTCCCCCGTTTCCCATTTCGTCTTCTTCCCTACTCATTTTTCGCCTTCTTCCATGTCCACCATTTTAAGAATAACAATAATATAAAATAGCTTTAGAAGAAATTGGTAAAGAAAGTTAAAAGAAATCTATATCAAAAAAATTTTATAAATCTGGGTTTGAATCTATACCACGAATCGAGCAACCATGGATTTGACCATAACCAACTTTAATGGAGTTTGAGTTTTGCATTATATTTCTTGTGTCAGATTTGAATCTAGACTCACAAACTCGTGATTAATGGACTTGAGTTCCTAAGTTTGCTTTATAATATGAAGGTGATTAAATGTGAATTTTTGGTGGTGTCTGGCGTCAATCTCCCATGGAGAAGAGAAAGATATGAAATGTAGAAGATGGTTAAGGGGTATATGTGTAACTTTAAGTGTTTTATTTTTTAAATAAAAAATAATAATAATAATGACAGGTGTCACTATTTGATTGGATCGTGAAATCACATATGTTTTGGAAAAATGGTCAAGAAAAAAGTAATGTGTATTTGACACACTTTTAAAAGATTGGGTGTATAAAAAATTATCCGTGCTCAACAAATATGTAACAAAAATTTGAGTACAAGTTCAGATGCTATTTTATATATTCTGCCACAAATAAACGAAAAGTAAAGTAAATATCATCGTAGGTGACATGATGCAATGCTTGAGGAGACACATACCTTTAGATGAAACATAAAAATGTGGAATAAAGAAAAAGAAAAATAGGTAAAACAAATGTCACCTAATAACTGTACGGGCAATTGCCTGCCCATACAGGAAGATCGATAGAAGAGTGAAGAGACAAATGAGAAGAATGGCAGGTTCCCAGATTTGGTCGAGCCTTCCAATTCGACCTAACTAGGGGAACGACTTTAAATTGAGTTCTCATGTGTCAAAGCTGAAAAAAAGGGAGTGTTTTGAAATTATTTTGTAACTACTATATATTCTAATAAGTATAAGCTCATCATATTTCGGAAGCTTTTATAAAATATTTAAAATTAAGCTCTAGATCGGAAACAAAGAAAATAAATAGTGTGAAACAGAAATTTGAAATAATTTTATGTTATTGACATAAACGATATAAGTACCTAAGTGTGTTAAATTTATGCCATTACTACAGGTGAAGTGCAGAAATAGCTTTCAAAGTTAATGGCCTTGAATTTTTGTTCCAACTTATTTTATGGGCAGAACTTTAAGTTTAATAAGTGTTTTATCTTATTTTTCGCCTGGGCAACACTTTTAACTTTTACACTTAGGTTCTACTTATAAAAAAGGCAAAAGGGGATCAAAAATTAAAACCCCACCCAGAAATTATTATATTCCACAATTTTTTGCATTATTACTCATAGGACTAATAAATATTTTAATTTATTTTGTTGGGCCCGTTACTATTACTTGCTATTGTATTTTGGTATTTTGTTTCCTTTGTTCGGATTATTATTAACATTATTTATACTGGAATTTCTAATGCACTAATGCTATACTGCTTCTATTTTGTTTTGTCTATGTTTTGTTTTACTACTGTATTTCCCTAACCCTATGAGCCGAGGGTCGATTGGAAACAGCCTCCCTGCCATTTCGGGTAGGGGTAAGGCTCGTCTACATATTACCCTCCCCAGACCCCACCTGGTGGGAATACTGGATAGTTGTTATTGTTTTTGTTGTTGTGTTGGGCCCGTGTTTACCACGGGCCTACGGCCACTAGTCAGTAAAATATGCCTGAGCTCACTGTATATTTTCATGTGTTCTGCGTAGACTATACAAAAGCTTGACGTTTTAAACTAAATATCTCATCTCTCAGATAACCTGATCTCTTAGATAAATCTAATGGTCACCACCAAAAAAAAAAAAATTTAAAAGGTTCAACCATCACCAAGAGTAATAGTTTGGATAATGTTTTATATGTACATAGTGCACATACCAAAATATCAATCAAAATACCAGCACTAAAATCTGGAAAGTATCACTCAAGAAACCAACTTGAACTGTTAAAAGGAGTTAGTTCATTATTCTAGTCAAACAACTTAGAAAATGTCCAACCAAACACCAATTACTATTTTAGAAGAGGTAATCACCAAAAAGTTTCACTATAACAGGTCAAATAACATTCCAAAACAGGCCAAGAACAGTGGAGATGACTATTAAGATCCACTGTAAAATTCCATTAGTACCGAAATTAGCATTTCTTCAATGCATAAATGACAAGTACAAAGACAACAAAAATGTGAATATTTGATAACTCAGCTTAAAGTAAAGAATAATGGGGCTCTGTTGTGCTCTCACTACTTCGTCAAGATGCCCGGTAAAGCTCTAGAGAAAATGATGACATGAAAATAACTTGGACCAAGTTTTCCTCTCCTTAGAAAGCCTGCTAAGGGGAATCTGTATGGAAACACAGCCATACAAGAGAGGTGAACCCCATGATCATACGAACAAAACAGTGCCAAATTCTCTAGTCTCTATATGTGGAATCATTGTTCCCAATCCTACCTGAGAAAGAACAAGAGATGGCTTGAGATTCTTCTAATAAACATTTAACCTCCCTTCACCCAAGCAGGCAACTTCCCAAATTTCCTTGCAGCAATGTATACAGTGCAATGTACTGTCATGCTCTTATCAGATTAACGAATCCACGTTGGAGTGATCTTCCTAATGACAGTAGAGCTTGATCACAGAGTCTGCACCTGCAGTAAACAACCATGGTTGCCTAGGATGGAACTTGCAGTCCATGACACCTGCAGACAGTTGCAATCAAGAAATGTTAACAAAGTGGTAGCATGTGTTGGAGACCACTACCATCAACATTAAGCCACCTATATGAATGAAATCCACTTTTTCTTTGGTATAGCTGTTTTGGAGATAAACTGAAGACTCAAGACCCAACTAGCATTGGCTAATAATAAGCCATCTATTTGGCTTTGCTTTACAAATGATGTTGAAATTAGATCTTGCATATCTTGCAATTATCACATATTAGTTTCAGAACTTGCAAAACTTAGGGATCCTTAAATTTAAATGTCGATCACATCAACTCTAGTGAATATAGCCATCTGGCATATTTCGGGATTAGTTTAAGAAGTTGCTAAACACCTTGGAGATCCTTGAATTAAAATCTCGACCCCATCAACTTAGGTGAATTTAGCCATCTGGCATATTTCCAAGCTTAAATCTCGACCTTGTCATCCTAAAGTAAATTTAGCCATCTGGCGTGTTTCCATCTGACCCAACTAGTACAGGTAAAATTGGTTTTGCTTTACAGATGATATTGAAATTAGATCTGCCTATCTGGCAATTTCATCACAGATTAGTTTTAACTTCCAAAACACCTTGGGGGCCCTTTAGTTTAACTTAAATCTCAACTCCATCAATCTTAAGTGAATTTAGCTATCTGTTGTATTTCCTCCGAGGAAATACCAGGATGCCCATGATTGAGTTGTACCATTCTGTTGCCAGCTGTCTTATTCTGTATCAACATTAGCTGTTTCTTTAGATGCCTCTATGGCCTTAGTGCAAAATAATTTATCTCAAAAGGGCCCTCTTGTCTGATGTGAAGGTCCAACCAGACAAAAGTTCCTAATACACTATTATATTGATAAACATATCGTATATTCGTATCAAATTGCATTCGATGGTAAATAAAACCTAAAGAGCATTAATTGCTGCAGCTTCAACAGATTAGCACTTCTTTCTTTCAGTGTAATAGCCTGTTTGGCCAAGCTGGAGAAATGAGCTTATTTTAAGAAGTGCTTTTTTCAAAAGTGCTTTTGAAAAAAGTACTTTTGGAGAGAAGCAGTTTGTGTTTGGCTAATCAATCTGAAAAGCACTTTTGAGAAATGATTTGTGTTTGGCCAAGCTTTTTAGAAAGTGCTTTTAAGTGTCAAATTACGAATAAGGACATGAATAGATTAACTTAATAATTAATATTATAAGTAAATAAATAATCTCAAAAATTTGCTATTACATGCAATAATCAAAAAAAAATTATAAATTTAAGTAAAATATGACAATAAAATTAAAAAGTACTTAATTCTTTTAATATAAGTTAAATATATTAAAATTGCTTCAACAAATATAAAAGCATTCACCCCTAAAGTCAATATATATTAGAAAGTTTTCCTAAAAATAAGAAGAAATATTTATAAATAATATCCTAAGTATTAGGTTTAAGGGTTATTTTGGTATATACTATATTTTGTTAGGGGTATTTTAGGTAAGAAGAAAAGTCAAAACTGCTTATGCTTCTGCTTTTGGAAAAAAGCTACTTTTTTCTGTTTCTCTGAAATGCTTCTGCTTCTTACCAAAAGCACTTTTTTTTTCCTAAATAAGCTTGGCCAAACACCTCAAGTTAGGGAAAAAAAAAGTACTTTTGGGAAAAAAAGCACTTCTGGCCTCATGAGAAGCTTGGCCAAACAGGCTATAAGATGGGAAGGCGATTGGGGACTAAACTAGAGTCGTCATATGATGAAAAGAAAGGGTAATAAGGTCATACCTCTTCCATTTTCACTGGCATGACCACGAAGAATCTCCAGAGGTACAATCAACGGATTCTGGTTTAGATCTGAATAAACCATGCCATGGAATATGTATGCAGTACAATCATCAGAAGATGAAGCAAACAAAGGATAGGAGCGGTGAAAGGCCACTTTGTTGATGTCCTTCGGATGGCAACTGTGATATGGAACAACCTCCATATAAGGGCAGTTATGGACCAACTAGAGCAATGAATGAACAGACTAACCTATCACATTTGCAGAGAACTAGAGAAGAACAAGTGAATATTTCAATATAACACATCTAATGCCTGCAACTTCCTTTTATTTTAAGATATTATGTGCACCAGTTAACATGTGTCAGCTCAAAACACAAATCCACAACAGGCAAACATTAGTTCACTAGACTGTTTGCGGTGGAATTCGCTAATATACTGGAGTAGTTAGTTAATCTTCTTGATCTACTCATATGGTACTTTCCAAATTTCAAGAGTTATACTCTTTTTGAGATGCACCATCAAAATCTTGTAAAATGAGAGAACTAGAAAAGTTTAAGTCAAAATTACCAAAAAGGGAGCTGGAGTTGTAAATTTCCCATTTGGGAAGTTGTAAAAAGAAGAATGACGAAAAACTATATTGAAGGGTGAGTTGATGTGAGAAATCTGAATTTGAATGAAGCTATACATAAGGGAGTAAAGGTGGGTAGTGGCAATATATGTTTTCTTTTTGTATAACAAAAGAACAAGTTGGTAAATATCCAAAGGCATTTTGAATCATTACATGCCTTGGCTTATCTACCTGGCATCTTAAGCAGCACAATCTAGACGTGGTTCTCAATCTGTTAAAGTTATTTCATAAAAGCAACATTAAATACGTCCAGAACTTTCAAAATGACAAATCCATTGCAAGTACATACTTGAGAAACTCTGTAAGGTTGAGATGAAAGGTAAGTGTCAAACAACCACACACCAAAATTAGCATAAAGGCAAAATGGTGTGTTGCTATATGCACAGTTTAACATGTGTCAGGCTGTCAGCACAAAACTTGAATGCACAATAGGCGTATGCTTTAATTCACCAGACAGAGTAAATAAGAAAACCAATAAGATACATCCAGAAGAGCTTTTCAAAATTCAAAAATATCAATTGCAAGGACATACTTGAGAACTCTGTACGGTTGAGATGAAAGGTCCATGTCAAACCAGCACAGTTTTCCATCTCTACTCCCCACAATAAGATTGTCACCTGCACGCATAGTTTAAAAAGCTTATTAACAAGTTGAGTACTGCAACTAACAGTCAGGATTATCAAAAGAGCATCCACATACCACCAGGATGAATAGCAATAGACGAGACTTCACGAACACCAGTCTCTAGCTTCTTAATGAGCTTTTGATTCAACAGATCATAAACACGAATATTTTTCTTCGTAGAAATAAAGAAGGCAGAGCGAGAAGGATGGAAAGCAGTTGAAACTGGAAGTCCATGAAGCTTGAATGGTATTCTTTGAGTCTGTTTCTTTGAAAGCAGGTGAATCAAAACTGCTTTTGATTGGCGTAGATAAGAGTCAAGGAATGACATCAATCAACCAACTACAGTCTCAAAGTTTCACGTTAATGAGGCAATAAACACACACAAACACCATCGCTGATCTTTCTGTTTCCACATCTCTTCTATTCCAAAAAAACAGAACAGTTTACTTTAAAAAACGTAAGAAGACAGCCCTCACATATATGCTAAGGATGATTTGCGAAAACATTAACAGACACGCAAGTTAGTACCACCACTAGACCTTACAAATTCATTTAGCACCAACGGAGTATACTTTATTTTTCACATCACGTGACTATAAAAAGTTTAGTTTTTATCAGACACTACAACACATCAAGACATGGGAAGGGGTGGTGAAGACTGGCATTCAAGTTAGAAGATCAGGCCAATAATGTAAATCAGATGAAGGATATCAGACGGCATAAGCGTTGAGAAATAGTCGCCCTTCCGATGCCACTCAACTGAAGAAACAGTCTGCATAGAAAAAAACATTTGAGCTACACAGGAGGATTTCATAGTAATCATCACTTTAATATCTGAGCCATCACAAACATCCAATGGTGAACACAAAAAGGTACCTTAAAGTGCTTCAACCTGATTCCCCCATTCTTATCATCTTGAACCCAATTCACATTGGTTTTATCATGATCTAAGCAAAACAATTAAGAGTTAGGCAACATAATGAGTAATGAACCTCAAATAAATTTCGGCTTCTTCAAATGAAACTGACCAGAGTCATCCGCTGATGGTGTTTCAACACTCAAAAGCTCTTCAAGTCTATTCTGTTCTTCTGCATTGCCTAGTCCACTGTTTAAAAGATATACATTTTCTCCCCTGCAACATTTATGTGATAGCAATTTAAGATCTGTCTCAATGTTATCTACAATAATCATAAGCTCCAGTAAATCACTTACATGCAGACTGCCAATATAGGACGTTCAGGCATAGGATTCCACGAAACATGCCGGACGGATTCCCCCAGCTCCCAGATCCTTATACACCTTCCAGTTTCAACCTCCCAAATGCGCACCGTCCCATCACTTGAACCTTCACATGTACGAATCAAAAATACCTAAGCATTTCAATCACAGTATTTACCAACAAAGACGCATAACATTCCAGGACATAAGACCATACCAGAAGCAATCCACTGCCCAGTAGAGTCTGTAGAAATTGACACAACTGGACCTTTATGACCTTTGTACTCCAGATAACACGACGTTGGATAAGGTCTGAGATCCTTGCGACTTGGCAACTTGGGCTTTAAAGACTCGGGATCAATATTAATCTGCAAAAGAAAGAGATGTTTATTGCGGACGAGACCAGATGATGGTCTGACCCAGATAAACAATAGCAAGACAAAATGAAGGGAGAAGGGATCAAATCATTCACGTACACGTTTTTTCCGAACTCTTGCGCATAAATAAAGATCCATACAGCGTTCAAAATTTTCCTTGACAGCTTTCTCATATGCTGGAACATTTCTCAGCGATGTGAACCTAAAGCAGTGACAAGCTTAGCATGAAGATATTAAAAAATATATAAGCAATTCAGAGTACACTATAAAACAATCAAATAAGCCTAATACCGTTTCGGGATAAACTTTGGTCGGTCTTCCTCGAACATAAGCTGATATGAGTTGAGATCCTCTTGTGTAGGAATATATTCTAAAGAAGGGTTATAAGATTCATCATGACCTGAAAATAGGCCAGTTTTTTTAGATATGCAGATAGGCAGTAAACTTTCTCCAAAGAGGGAAAACACGAAAGATCCTACATCACAGGAAAGATAATATACACAACCGTCATCAAGAAAAGATGGTCAGGTTGCATACCAGGCAATTTTGGTTTTGGAGCAGGAATATATGCCAACCCCTGTCTATCTATTGCAGTGGAATCATCTCCCCATAAGAGATAGGCACTTGGCTCTTCCTTTGGCTTCTCGTCAAACTTTATAAGTCCCTTTCGAATCGCTCGCACATACTGGACAACCTGTAAGTTAAAAAGACACCACAGATCGTCAAAACCACAAACAAATATCAATCACAAAAATATACCATATATGCAAAAACCTAGGACGCCGTTCTCAAGTTTACAGGTAATCACTTCTATTTTTGTGTAACCATAATACCATATATGCCCTCATTTGGGGCTTTCGGGCAAGGACGTAACAGAATTAGCATGTATCTTTTGATATGCAAATGTTAGCATCAATCTTGAGAGAATTGGACTATAAGAACTCGAATTAAGAGAAGAGAACAAGAAGAGGAACACTTAACAATAATATTTCTAAGAACGCTTGCAAAATAGTATATCTGCTAGTACACATGATTATATGCACTGCCTCACTGTAACACTTGATTCGAGCAAAAAAACGAGAAAGCAATCAACTAATCAGTGACTTTGATATTCTCCCAGTAGTCCGTTTTTACAAATGCATCTGAACAACTAGATTCTTGCAAGTGACATATTAAGCAAACAAACCAACCATGTACACTATATCAAGACATGGACGAGTTAAATCATAAAAGTAGAAACAGATTATTTCAATAGCATCAGAGTAATATCCACAAAAGATACATAGTCAATGATTGGAGAAAAGAACAAACTGCATAAGCTAGTTATCGTGAAAAAGCAGATTATACACTTCCAACATTACTCCAGACCAGTGAGCCAATAAAGCAGAAATAAAAGTCCCAAAAGACCTTACCTTTTTACTCTCCCATTTTGAAGGGATAAAGCGTCTCTTTGGTTCTGGTGCACTAGAAAGAGGATGCTTCGAATCATCCCAGGAAAACCAGTCAACATAGGGCTGTAGAACAGAGAGACCAAATAATAGTACGAGTTAGATGAAGGCAAGAACAAGTATCCCTCCTAGACACTCCGGTGCAAAATGGTAATTCCAGAGCACGAACCGCATATGGGTCAAAATCAGCATGAGGTGCCTTTCCTTTCAGCAATCTTTTGACCAGCTTAACTTCATCTTTCGTGAGCTCAACCTCTTCATCGTTATATTCATCATAAATTCTACGCCTGAATTCAACATACAGAAACATGAAAAAAAATGGATCTACAGATTACAAGACTAGAGAAAAAGAGACTTAGCTATGTAAGATAACACAAAGAGTGAAGCACGTAGGGTACCTTCTTGATGAGGTGCTAATTTGGTTGCCCTTTTCTTGTGGGTGATTACACATTAAATAGTCGGGTACAAACTTACGAACCATGGTGAATAACAAAAAAGGGGACATGAACTATTAACATTCCAAAAGGAGGATAATACTAATCTGACACACAACACTTAGGTGATTATCAACAAAGCACGCAGTATTAAAACTAACTTTTATTAATAATTTCTTTTGTAAGGACTTCTATTAACATATTAACTAACCAATTCTTCGAATCATCAACACTGGCAAGAAATGAATCCAATTTGTCTTGTCTCTCTTTTTTCTTGATCTTCTTCCCTGCAAGGTCATATCCAATATGTTCCTCGTCTTTGTACCACTCCAATGGAACACCTCCAACTGTATTACGAGGAGCAACCTGACAGGACAAAATCTAAATGAATAGAAAGACACAATCTACAAAAAGTAAGCAGAAACATCAGAGACGAAGCTATCCTTGGACCACCCATGCATGAAAGAACTGGACAGCATGTAGCATCATCTTTTAGGTTCCGACAGGGTATTATTTTATCAATTAGGAGTTTGGACACCAACACAGTGGTTTTAAAAGCCAAAAGCACAAAACCGAAGGTCCATGGCGCTTGAAGCTAAAATCGAGAAGTGAAGTTCATACTTCTTTGAAGTGAAGCAGATAAGTTACAAATCAGAAAATATAGAACTACAAAAATTAACTAGCAATTATAACAACTAAGTTTAGCAACCAATTTACAATAATGACGGTAATAATCAAACTCCCTCGGAGTTGATATTCTACAATCAAACATTTCATGTAATGATCACTTTGCCTGTCATTATTTGAAAAGCACACTTTTTTGAAGCTCATGGTTTCACCCACGAACCGATAACCGATAACCCTTCACTGTTCATTGTTTCTTTGCTTTAAGCGATAAACTGATGGCTTTTAACATCACTGTTTGGGCAAGTAATAATAAAGAGAAAAGGAAAAAGGATTGTGTACATATAAATTGATGAAATGGTACTAGATTCACCGATACTGCTATTGTTCGACTCTTTCTGTTTCTTAGTCCAAAAAGAAAAATCAAAAGCAGACCTCATCTTCGGATGAATCACTTTCTTCGACTACCGTGCGGGAGTCATCGCTTCCAGCATCATCGTCTTTAGCATGTTCAGCATCATCTCTACCACTGCCACTTGCACCATTACCACTGACATCGTCACTTTTGGCATCGAAAGAATCTTCGCCATCACTTGATACAAAAACATCCTGGAACAATAGCATAATATTGCCACTCGTAAATTAAGCAGCAAACCTTTTGAAAAATCATAGCATAAGTATAAAACATCTTTGATTAGTAAAAACTAAAGCATAAAACAAAGTTCTAGTTAATTGCAATCCTATGAATGAGGCACGCATGTATGCCAGCTTATCTTACACCAACCTAACAAAAAGTGGAAATTACCATGTACCTCTTCCCCAGATAGATGACTATCTTCTGATCCAGATTCACTTAGTGATCCATCATCATCAGAGAAAACCTGAAGCCATCATGCACAGTATTCAAACTCAGAATTATCAATTTCTCCGAATTAATTAAGAACAGATCTTTAAATATATTGGGGGAATAATGTGGTTGTCTCAATTACCAACACAAGGCCTAATTGCTATTCAAAAATAGGTTAATTAAGCCCTGAAGCTGAAAGACCAGTCCAATTCTTACCATTATACTACAGAAGCTAATCGCAACCTTTGAAACTCGGGGATAATCCCCCCCCCCCTCCCAAACATCTATCCTTCACCGCTATAAATACTACGATCGAACATGTGACCTAAGTCAAGTCTCTCGCCCTTTTCCACTTGAACTAGGCCCTGCCGTGCTTACCATTATAGAACAACTTAATTAAGGGCATTTTCAATAATTAGGATAAAGGATGTCAACCCATATTTTTAAAAGAGCCGAAGCTTTTTTAAGTCAAATTTGCTAACTAAATTTAGGTAGCAGGAGCTTAACCCAATGCTTAGAGTCACGCTACAACGAAGGTTTGAGGCATTTTCAATCATTAGGGAGAAGAAGAAAAAAGAAGTAATCCATTATTGTTGTGATAAAAATTGAAACTTTTTAAGTTAAACGTACACCGAAAATAGTTAGCTTTGATTTCTTAAATAATGATTCCGAATAATTACCTCGTCATCAGCATCAGAGACAACAGGAGATTCTACGGAATTTTGTTCTGCTGCTGCCTCTTCTTCTTCTTTGCTTATTTCTACCGCCTCTTCAATTTTCTGCTTTTCCAATAGGTTATCTGTTTCTTCTTTCTTTACACCTTTCTGCAGTTTTTTCTGAAGGCTACTCTTCTTTGGAACCTTCATCTCTGTTACAGTGTCTCCAGAAGAAGCAGAGGAGTTATGGAGCAAAGGGTTTTAAGAGGGAGGTGATAAAGAGAAGAAGGCTAGGGTTTTAGAGCCGAGGCGGGGAATTTCCCGTAATTATATTATTTACTTCTTTTTGTTGAATTGGACACTGTATTTGTATACCACTCGAATGGGGTCCTATGACTTATTAACAGGGAATTGGGTTCAAACTTTCTTTTGGGATATCGAAAGCAAACTAATAATTGGCACGTATAAAGGTTTCTCTGCGTGAAAGATCAATTGGCTTTGTGAGCAAGGGACACGCCCTTAATTTTAGTTTATTTTAACCTTCAAATTATCTAAAATTAATATGTAAAAACTCGAAAATTGTGTAAAAATATGTAACCTTCTGGTTGTATCACGACCACCTAATGCGATTTACATTTCCAAAGTGGTTGCCAGCTATTGCATAATAAGGAGGTTACTAGCGCGCACCAAAGGAGTAAGACGGATTTCCCTAAAAATTTCCAAGAAAAACTCAAAAAATAAAAAGACTTTCTCCTTTAACAGTTTGAACTAAAATTTGATAACCAAGAATTTACAGAGTTCTAAAAGAAATGCTACAACTTATAAACAAAATTGTATAGTTAAGTGTTAAGTACAATTAAAGCTATCATAAAATAAGACTTGAATGACAAAGTCATTGTTCATGCAGGAAAAAAAAAACTCAAAGTTACTCATACAAAAAAAAAATTGCTAAAAAAATTAGAAGCTACAAAACTACCATTCCATTATGGCCTAAACTTGCCACTTCATTTAAGTTTTCAGTTGCAAGAAATAGATCATATTACTGCGTTTTGCTTTTTGGTGAAACTTATTACTGATTCTATTTATGAAATGGGAAAATTTCACGTAAGAATAATTGGGATCCCTATTTTTTAATTTTATAATTCATATTTTAATTTACAAACAACTAGCCTAAGAATCATAGGCTAAGCTTTAACATCCAACTCTAATAAGTTTTATAAATTATTATTTAATTGTTTAAAAAGACTGCTCAAGCTTTTAAGTTAATTTTCGAATAAGTAATTATGACTCAAATATTAGTTCAACAAACCAAATATATTTAGATGGTGAAAATTAGATTTTTAACAAGCTTAAATATGTGGGTTTAAATTTCAAATTAATTTGGAACAGATGTTATTTAGACTTGTTAGCAATAGTATAAAAGTACTACTTTGGTTAATTTGTTGGCTTTAAGTGTTCTTATTATATACTTGGAGGGCTAATAGAGATCATCAGATAAAGATAGACACAGTACTGGGTTTTGGTGTATCTTTCCCATAGACTGGCTAATGATTTCATGATCCTGCTATAGAAAGAAGAAAGACGCAATCTCCTTCATTCTCATCTGAAATCAGAAATAAAAATAAGAAAGAAGAGGGAAGACCATCGCCTACCTAAAACTATCTTATTGACAGTATGCAAGATGCTAATAGAAACACATTGAGAAACTACGCCGGGAAATCATCAAGAAGTACCAATGCCAAAATAAACTAGGAATATTAATTATAAAAAAAATACATACGTGAAACTTAAATGCATCGAGTAAAACAACTCTGAAAGACTTAACAAGTTCTCACGATGACCATTCAGCAGGCATAGTAACGGAAAGGACAGACAAGAATCGCGGGAAGGGGGATGTGCCTTGGTGAAAATCACGCTTATGCAATTTTGGAATTGCCATTAGCATCAAAATGAAGACAAAATTACTGATACAAAAAGAACTGATAGTAATCTACAGCAAACTGATATAAGAAGCCTAAACGTCAATACAATAAACGTTGGCCCAGCTTATTGACAACACGGATTTCCCCAACTATGTCTCCTATATGGAGTTCCCAGTTCCATCATTTTGGCTTCTCTCGAAAAAAGAATGCACTGGGGTTGTGAAAAACCAATTAAGCGAGGCACTCATTAGATAGATCAAAGCCCCAACATTGAAAGGAGCTGACGCCACCTTGGTGTTTCTTCATCAAAAATATAGGTCAATGGAGAAATCAGGACCCCACTCCCTCCAATCTGTAGAAGACATTCAATAAGTAAAAATTATGACCAGAACTTGGATGCCTTACACATGAAAGAATCAATAGACAGGAAGAGTGCTTGTATACAATTCAGTTCGGTCTGACAAAATGATCATAGGCTCAATCAAAGGACACTCAAATATGTAAAAGCCAGAGAATAGGGAGAAAACTGGGAAAAAAGTAATGGAACATGTATAGGCGCATTTATGTGTTCTAATAATTGTAGCCTCGCATTTTCAGTTTAAATAGGATAAAAAGCCAATTTTTGAAGCTGGCAAGACTCAAAACCTTCCAACATCGCCTGCCGTCAGCCGACACCCCAAAAATCAGAAATAGACCACCACACAAAAATACGAGCAAAAAAAAAAGAAAGAATATGCTTCATCATGAAGCTTGTTGAACAATTGAAGCAAGAAAATACAGCATAACAGACCATCCAGGGTCCAATTTCGGGACTCGGTTAGCAAGAGATTGGAAAATTATTGGATGAACTTTAGAGTACATATCACTTAGACAAATGGTCAAAATATTACAGGAAGGAATCAGTATTTTACCGCTCTCAGCTGCTGAACAGACTTGTACAGTGCTTTCTTTGGTACACATATGACAATGGCAAAGTAATCAGCGGTAACCCGTCCATCCCGCTTGCAAAAGACAGGACTTACAGTGGGTCCCTGTATAAATACAAGATAAACATTTAATGAGCTGTCAAAATATTTAACAGAACAGTACAAGGAGCTTAAGTGAAAAAACTTGGGTGAAATGGGTTTGAGACTCACTCCAGATCTCAGCCATCGATCTCATGCTATAGTGATGAGATCAAAGGCTGGACGGAGTAGGCGTAGAAATACCTGTTCCACCCAAGAATTGTTCAAGCATAAGAATGTCTGCTAGGGATCTGTACAAAGGTTACACTATGGTCTCATATTAATTTTATTTTTCAATCATGTTTCTTAATAGTTGTGGTTCAGTCAGAATTCTTAGGTTTTTTAAACTACTAATTTATGCATATGTCAGGGACTTGGATAACCTGCAATCCAGATAGCGACGTTTGACTCAATATTCGCTCAGCCACCTCCTCTGCACTGCTTCCTCGCATATTAGCAGTTACCTGCCATACAATTTGTTAGGCAACCACTACAGGTATAACAAAAATCTCAACAACATTAAAGAAGGTACACCCACTGTGAATTGACCAATAGCTCTCAGATGTGCCTCCAACCTTTCTAGCATTTCGTGTGTTATATCAAGTACACCTTTTCGCTGCATTAGGGACTTTCTGCCAGCGACAAGGACAGCCTAAAAGGATGAAATAATATCAAAGAATAGCCATGAAGCCTACTCAAATTGCATACTAAAAGAATGTCAAAAATACATCGCAACAGGAAAGAATGATCACCTGGCTTTCCAAGATAATTCCACCTTCTATTTCCTTCAGATTGTTTTCTCTCAGTGTGGTTCCACTACTCACTAGATCCACAATAGCATCAGCTATTCCCATCTGAATTATCATTATTACACAGGGACAAGGAATAAGGATACATGACTAGCATATTCAAAGGAAATTCATAGTAAGATACATCCCAGTCTCAAAGAACCAAATCTCAAGTGGCAGACTATTTTATTTCATATGTTAGAAAGGGTTTTGATAAAAAAACATAAAATTCCCTAGAATATAACATGTGACATGAGCAATACTAAATGCCAGATGACCACTAGATTCAGAGTAAGAGGGATTCTGTGCATTACACTATGTTAAGTAGTGAAGGAGGGAACAAAGAGGGCAGAGAAGCAGAAGTCCTTGACTTACTTCTCTTAGATGTAACCTTCATTTGTTCTCCTACAGTTGTATGGACAACAAGGACATTCTTGTTAAAAAAGGTAATAGTTCTCCTTTCTGTCCAACTCTGATGCGAACATAGCAGAGAGGTTGGCTCTCCACTTACACGTTTGGCCAAATTAATGGCAGTTGATTGAACCTTTGAAAACTTTATAAATCCAATATGCAAAGCATTCAACAAAATACTAATTGCGTCAACTAACTGAACACAATAAATCCACATTTTATAGACATGGTTTTAGGGAAACTATTCCTCCTTTCCTTCCAACTTCGAAATGGTTAAAACAGCAAAGAGGTTGGCTCTCCAGTTATACGTTTGACATGGTTATCAAAAAAATAATGGCAGTTGGGTGAAAGTTTCATAAATTTGAAAACTAAAGTGCAAAGCTTCAATAAAATAATTGCATCGAACTAACTAAACACAATAAACTCTTTTCACAGACATGGTTTATGGAAATTGTTCCTCTTTTCTGTCCAACTTCGAAATGGTTAAAACAGCAGAGAGGTCGCTTTCCACTGACACGCTTAACCAAACTAATGGCAGTAGACTTAGCTTGTCAGACTTTTAAAATTTAATATGCATTGTTTCAACATAATACTAATTCATCAACCAACTGAACGCAATAAATTCACAATTTACAGACATGGTTTAAGGGAAAATACCAAAGCTGTCTTTACACAAACTAGCAGAAATAACAATTTCAATCCAAGTGGGCAAGCAATGTCAATAAAGAAAAGTTCTAATTGCATAACCTAAATGCGCTACCACAAGGTGGAGAATTATCAGTGTGCACACGAAGTTTTTTTTTTACACCAAGTATGTAATATCTTGGTGTGCACACCCAAATATTACATACTTTTCAAGCAAACTCAAGATAAAATCCATTAGCTATGGTATGCCAATAGCCACCAGCCAAGCACAAGCAAAATAGGACCATGAGGCCAAAAACTAAGGAAAATAGCCAAACAAAACAAAATACCAGTATACCAAGAAAAATGCACCAAATCCCAATTCTAAAGCAACACAACTATCTTAAAGTTAGAAGCAGTGTTTAAAAAAGCGAGCGCTTCCTCGCTTTAAGCGAGAAGCGAAGCGGAGCAGAAGGGTCAGCGCTACTGGCATAAAAAGTGACTCCGGTAGAAAAAGCGACCGCTTCTCTGTAAAAAGCGAGAAGCGATGAAGCGAGAAGAAGAGAGCGAAGCGGATGCTTTTTTAATTAAAATACCTAAAGCCCTATGTAATTAAAACTTGGCTGATTCTCTTTTAGTCTGGACTCTTCAGCTGCGATAAACTAGCGAGAAACTAGGGTTCACACAAAAGCAACAATTTCTTCATTAACTTCAAGCAGCGACAACTTTCAACAGGTATATTCTGCACTTTTTATTTTCATTCTTCTTCTTCTTCTTTTTCTTTTTTATTTCTTTCTAAACGTCCAAAAAGCGTCGAAATGCTGGCGAATTGTTTTCAGAAAAATTCTGCCTAGTTTCTGCCCTAAATTTCTGCCCAATGAAGTTGAAGAAGATGACGAACAACATAATAATGATAGTGGAATACAAGAATTTGACAATCTTGTAGAAGAATAGGATGCTCATTTAGTGCTTTAATTGATGCTACTCTTTAGTTTTTAAATTGAAGTATTGAATATTTGCTTACAATTACATGTGTTATCTACGCAGTATTTATTTATTTATTTATTTTAAAATTTCGCTTCACTTAAAAAAAGCGAGCGCTTTGTTTCTCGCTTCTCGCTTTTCGTGAAATGGGGGTTCTCGTTTTTCCTCGCTTCACGCTATTTTTAACACTGGTTAGAAGGTCTTAACTCTTATCTACGAAAGTTATTCTTACCGCAGGGGCTGCTTCCAGGGCTCCATCAGCAGTTGAAAAAGTGACATGCTTCAACCCATTGTCTTTCATAAATTTAGGACCCAACTGCAAATAGCAATTACTAATGAGCACATCACAACAAGGAAAATGAATGAAATGAAAGTAAAAGGAGCACGTAAAAAGAAAGTATAAGCAAAAGTAACAGCATTATACATATGTGAATCCTGTTGCAACTCTCAGTGGCCTCTCAGGTGTCCATTGTGGCATCTCTGCTAATTCCTTCATCGAGTTCACGTTCTCAAAAATCCCATATTTTGGTATCTGAAAAACGCAGTAGATCTTACTGACAAGAAAAATATTATCGCAAGAAACAGAAAGAATGGTACAATAAGTATGTTACAGTTCTCTTGTAAAGCACAACGACTTACAGCTAGAGATAGACGACAATCACCATAGTCAAGGGAATCATGGACAATGACGAGATCTTCATTCCCCTGCCAAAAAAAAAGTCTTATATTGAGCATCCATTCTAAGGATTTTGCTTGTATAAATACAATAGCAACTAATAGAATTAACATAAGATTGGACCATAATCGACTCTTGTTTATGCTTCATACGAACAAATAAGCTGAAACACTCAGTTCCTACCTGCCCAAATTCACTGACTGTGTCGAGACCAACTATGCCAAGGTCTAAATCTCCTGATACCAACTTGCGAACAATGTCTTTTGGCCGTTGAAACCAAACTTCCAGATTGGATATCTGCAACCCACAAAGAAAAAAATGGTGTGTGACCAATGTAAATCATGTGTTCTCCTGAATAAGAAGCTCTAGATTCCAAAGAGAAAACCCAAAAAATGCATTGCTCAAATGAGAGCTTTCGTTAAGTGTGAAAATGTCAAATATTCGATAGCACAGTCCTCCATAATATTTCCCCTCGAGTATATACAATATAATGCTTGTATTAAAATACAGAAAAACATCCATGATGCATGTACAACAACAACAACAACAACAACTACCCAGTATACTCCCACCAGGTGGGGTCTGGGGAGGCTAATATGTAGACGAGCCTTACCCCTGCCCGAAAGGGCAGGATGCATGTAAAAGATAAGAAATAGAAATTCTAGCAGTTCATGGGAGAACTAAAGGGTAGGGAACTAACCAGAAAAGAGAAATAAGAAAAGATGAAAATCATGGAATAGATGGGTGCAGTCTTTAAACAAAATCTCCTTCAGTGACATAAACCATATAAGGATCCATTTTTTCTTCTGTTTTTAGGGTTTAAACATCTTTCTCATGAGTCATGTCGAAAGGGTATGTAACGGCATGTTGTTGAAGCACAGAATGTGAGACAACAAATTGTTATAATTACCAGACAATTGTGAGTTAGAATCCATCCACACAAAGAAGGCAGCACCTGCATTCTTCCTAATAGCTAACAGGAACTTACTGAATCCAAACAGCTAACTTAAAATCCACATTATTTTCATTTAGCTATTGCAGAAAAAGCAGAAACGCAGATTCATGCAATTCAGTGACAGATGTATTCAAAATTTACTGAAAGTAAACATTGCTGCACACCTGTGGAATTTCTGCAACGTACTGCCGAGGATTCATCTGCCTAACTGATAGCTGGCAATCCTGTAATTCACCGAATATGAAGATAAACAAGACAAAATTCAGCATTTCATTATAATTACCTGTATACATTAGCTCAAAAGGGGATAAAAAGTAAATACACAAATGAATTCGAATACCTTGAGAAGATCGAGAGTATCAGTAGCCATTCGGCCTTTGCTAGGTAAGCCAAGACGAATTTCATTTCTATCGGAAGATTTTTTCTCCACGTTACCGTTCACGATGGTCACCGGAGACGCCGCGGAGCAACAGGAGACTGTGAATTTAACGGAAACTTTGCGACAAGTGGTAACAGACGGTGAATAAGAGAAAGATGAAACGGAGCCTTGAATGAAAAACGTCTGAACAGCCGACATGTTTTAACTCTTATTTCGCTCGAATGAAATGCCGGCGGAAATTGAGACGGAGATGGAGGTTGCCGGTGGGAAGAGATAAAATCGCCGCCGCGAACGGGTGATCTGGAATGGTGGAAGCGAAGTGAGAGTAACAGGCGCGTGTGGTGTACGGAAGATTCTCTTGAGGCAAAGAGAACGATTCCCTTTAATTTGGAATTTATACGATGCTGCCGATTGTATTTTCACTTGCTGCAATTTACCTGCTATTTGCTCACACGTGTGGGATTTTTGTGAACCTTCTTTTTCCCCTTCCAGATTTGTGACCCTTCGAGGTCCCTTGGGGCAAAGATGTTAATTAAGATGAGAAAATTGTTCCATTTATTGGAGTTTTAATATCTTTAATCTTTTGTTTGGACAAGGGAAAAAAATATTGTAGTAAAAGCCATATTTTCGAAACAGGAGTTGAACCTATATGACATTTGATAATTAACTCTATTATTAAATATAAGGATCAAAAAATAAATTATTTATTATCAATATTAAATTTGAAATACGTTAAAATATTTATGAATTATGTAGTAAGTGGTACATATTTATAGCTCTCAACAACTTAGGTGCTAATATATTTACACAATTATTGTAGTAAAAGCTATATATTTGTCTATCAAAACAGGTGTTGAACCTGTTGGGTTTTATTAATTAAAACAAAAAATATGTGAATGAAAAATAGTGGGAAAATAAATGGAGAAAAATAAAATTTTGAACTAGTTTTTTTATACGCATTTTGTCCCTCGTTGGATGGGAAGAGAAAATTTGTGTGCTTATAACTTCTTCTCAACTCTTTAGAGCAAGCCTCGGGCCTTCATCACCGCTCGGCTCAGTTTTGACTTCGGCTTCGGCTTTGAATTTGGTCAAATGATTGATTGATAATTTTTTGGACCAAATTTATTTTTTTTTTGCCATTTAATATTTCCTTTCCTAATCTTTTTCGCGAAAAATATTAATTTGGAATTTCGTGACATTCAACGATCAAATTCGCGACCAAATATTCCATTTAACATAAATTCAAACTTTATGTTGAATAGACACCCTATCAACGGATATGCACATTTGCACCTGTGGGGACTCAACTTTGTTAGTTATAATTAGAGAGGCTCAGCCTCATTTTTCACCATCGAATCTGAACATCTTTTCGCTCTATCTTTTGCATTCTGTATTGTTTTTCCAAAGCAAAAGTAAGCATTTTGTGTGATTTGCTCCGTCAATTGAGTTCGTTGAAGTTCTATGATTTGAATTGATGCTATCACATAATAGTTATTATGTTCTATCATGGGAGGAATTAATCCGAAACCTTGGGCAACTGTGAGGGAATTAAATTCCTTAAGGACACACAAGAAGCTTGTGGTCTCGAAATTTTCTGTTTTGTTTTCTTAAACTAACGTTTTCTGATTTTCTGATTTTGAATACAATCACTAACAAGCTTAAATAATTTAATTATATTTCTGTGTTCATCTTAATTTCTGATTTAGGAGACTAAAATCCTAGGTTTTTACTTCCGTTTTGGAGATTAAAATCTTCATGTTTTCTACTCCAGATTAAAAATAAAGTATTTGTGACTTTCTACTCAATCCAAGATTAAAAACCTTATGTTTTTCTACTCGGTTGTTTTTATTCGGTTTGAAGATATAAAACTTCGCCGAGATGCTAATTCTGGTTGTGTCAATTTATTTTACAAGAAAATAACAACAAGTACGGAACAAATAAATGGATCTGCTTGGACTACTGTTGCTGCTATGACTAATTCGTCTTCAAGCTGCACAGTGTCTGCACCGGTGATGGAACCGGCAGTAAAGCCCAAAAAAAAATTCGTCGTTGACTTCAAACATCAACAACAGAAGATATTCTTCTACCTGACCACACTCAATCTACAACAGTATATCAGCGAAGACGTTCCAGTCTTGGGAGAAGAAATTCCGAAGAATGAGCGGTTTGTGGTCACGGAGGCGTGGAAGCATTCTGACTTCTTGTGCAAAAACTATATCTTGAGTTGCTTGGAAGATTGCTTGTACAACGTTCATAATATCATGAAAACTTTGAAAGAGTTGTGGAATTCTCTTAAGAAGAAGTACAAGACAGAAGATGTTGGACTTAAGAAGTTTATTGCCGCAAACGTCTTGGACTTTAAAATGGTTGACAGTAAGTATGTCATAACTCAAGTTCAAGAACTGCAAATCATCGTTCATGATCTCATTGACGAAGGTATATATGGAATCAATATTTTATTAAAGATATTGATTATATTATTAATTCTAAATTTATGATTGTAGGTATGGTCATAAATAAAGCGTCTCAAATTGCGGCATTTGTTGAAAAGCTGTCTCCAGTGTGGAAGTAATTTAAAAACTTTTCGAAATATAAGCGCAAGAAGATGACATTGGAAGACTTTATTGTTCGCCTAAAGATTGAAGAAGACAACAAGGCTGTGGAAAGAAGTCTCTTGGAAATTCATCAATAATGAGTGCAAATATTATTGAGAAAACTTCAACGAGCAAAAAGAGAAAGAAGTCGTCGGGGACCAAAGAATTACCCAAGCAGAAAAAAAAGTTCAAAGGTAATTACCACAATTGTAGAAAGGTTGGACAAAAGTTTTCTGACTTCTGTGCGCCAAAGAAGGACAAAACGAAAAGTCAAGCAAACATGGTTGAGAAGAATGATGAAATAGACGATTCGTGTAACATGCTTTCTGAATGTAACCTAGCCAGAAATCCTAGAGAAAGGTGGATTGATTAAAGGGAAACACGATATGTTTGTGTTAACAAGGAGTTGTTTACTTCTTATGCTCCCGCTGGACCCGATGAGATAATTTTTATGGCAAATTCTGCTACTATAAAAATTGAAGAAACATGCAAGATAGATTTGAAAATGACTTCTGGCAGGATTTTGATTCTAAATGATGTCCTACATGTTCATGAAATGAGGATGAATTTAGTCTCGACATTACTTCTATTCAAGAACAGCTTTATGTGTATTTTTTTCCTGACAGGGTTGTAGGTAGTAACAATAAAATGGATATAGAAAAGGGTAACCTTACCGAGGGCCTTTTTCAAACTCAATGTAATTGCCATTTATATGAATAAAATTTCAGTATCTTCTTACTTACTTTAGTCAAATAATTTATGGCATAAACGTTTATGTCACGTCAACTTCAAAACTTTACAAAAAATGATTATTTTGGATGTATTGCCTAAGTTTGAATGCAATAACTCGAAATGTCAATTATGTGTGGAATTAGGATAAACGTCATTATAAGTCAATAGTAAGATAGAATCCATATTAAGTAATCATATTTGGGAATTGGTTGGTTTTCCTCGAAGAAATAAATCTTTGGGTTTTGAGTGGTTGTTCAAAAGAAAAGTAAAAGTTGATGGTACTATTGACAGGTATAAGGAAATATTAGTTGTTAAATGATTTAAAAAATGAGAAGGTGTTATTACTTTGACAGATGCTTGCCGGTAACAAGGATTACATCTATCTGGATGTTAATAATGTTAGCCGACGTGTATGGCCTTAAAATACATCAGATGGATGTGAAGACATCCTTTTCAAATGGAGATTTGGAGGAAGAAATTTATATGCAATAACCTGAAGGGTTCGTAGTTCACGAAAAATAAAATAACGTTTGTAGACTTGTTAAGTCATTTTTCGAACTAAAACAAGCACGAAAACAATAACATGTGAAATTTGCCAAAACAATGTTGTCAAATGGTGTTAAGATAAATGAACGCGACAAATGTGTTTACATTAAGAATAATCCAAATCAAATAGTCATTGTTCATTTATATGTGGATGATATTGTTGATAATGAGTAATGCCATTGCTAACATAAATACTACTAAATCATGCTTACTAGTAAGTATGATATGAAAGATTTATGAGTTGTTGATTTAATTGTAGGAATTAAATCCTTAAGACTTCTCAAGGCCTAGCTTTGTCTCAATCTCATTATATTAAAATGGTACTTGAAAAGTTCAAATATTTGAACTTTAAAATTGTAAGAACGCCAATTGATTTTAATTATACTCTTGTAAAGAATAAAGGTCATAGCAAATCTTAATTGTAATATGCTCGGGTGTTGGAAAGTTTGATGTAAATTATGAATTGTATATGACATGATATAGATTGTGCGATAAGTAAGCTTAGTCAATATACAAGTAATCCCGGCCAAGCTCATTGGATATAAATAAAATGAGTTTTGGGTATTTGAAACATACTCAAGACTATGCATTGCATTACAATAATTATCCCCCAGTTATTAGAGGATGTAGTGATGCAAATTGGATTACCAGATCAACAGAATCAAAATTCACAAATGGATACGTTTTTTTACATTGGTGGAAGAGCAGTGTGTCACGCCCCGAACCTGGGTCTGGATGTAACACGACACTCGGTACCTGACTACATATGACCGAGCGAACCAACTGGCTGGCTGAATCAACATGTGATATCATAACATACTGAATGCGAAAGATAAACTAACACATGCTGATATACCGAAAGTATGAATGATATAAATCAAAGTACAAAAATACTAATACAATTTCTTAAACGTATTTGCAGCAAACATAGCTTAACATGAAAAACTTGAGACTTTCTCTAACTGTTACTCTAGTCTATGAAGCCTCTAACGAAGTAATGAAAACTTGACTATCTGAAAATACTGAAGGACTGTAAAGTAATGATAATGCTCCGAAAGAACTGAGGATCATCAAACAGCTGATACGATAGTCCTAGCGTTCTGAATCGTCAACCTGTAAATCATTACCTACATTGTGAGATGCAGGCCTCGGGCAAAAGGGACGCCAATACATTTGAATTGTACTGGTATGTAAAGCAACTGAAACAAAGAACTATAAATGTTGAGCCTGATACTGAGCTGATAACTGAGAATTGATAATTGATAACTGAAATGATAACTATTGAAACTGAAACTAAAATGATAATTGATATCTGGTAACTAAAATGTTAACTGATAATTGTTAACTGAAATGATAGCTGATAACTGAAATGATAATTGATAATTGAATTGAACAAGGAAGTAAGTATATGAATACTCCTTCTTTTGAATGATGAACAACTTGTTTATCTGAATATTAAATTGCAGCCTCAGGCTCAATAAATATATGTGCAAAACTGTGGCCTTGGGCCCAAGTATACATATACATAACTCCGGCCTCAGGCCCAAATATGCATAAATCATAAACTGCGGCCTCGGGACCAAAGATACATAAAGCATAAACTGCGGCCTCAGGCCCAAATATATGTGTTCAACATTCAAGGATTTAAAATCATGAACTGAGAATTATACTGCAATACATGATAGTGAAATACTAAATCACACTAAGTTACGGGATACTGAAATATTGGATCACACTGAATTACATAATACTGGAACACTGAATAGGACAAGACTGAGACATATATTCTTGAACTGATTATGAACACTGAAACTTCAACTGTTTATGACATGTTGAGTAAGCTATACTGAGACTTAGGGACATCAAACCCAAGTCTATATTGAATACGAACTAAGCTCACAACTTTCAGAATGAAAGTCATGAACGAGCTATGAAGCTATATAATAGAAGTTCTACAATATTCTAGGAACTAGTCTTAACTGTATTTATGAGGCAATCGATACATCGTAAAAGAAACGTAGTGTAGGGAGAATCATTAACATCCCCAAACATAGAGAGTTAGCCTCACATACCTTAACTTCATGCTCTTGAGTGTAATACAATATTCTCCAGCCCTCTCAACTTTAATCTATATCAATACAAGTCAAAGAGATTCCATATTAGAAATAATTCTCATGTTTTGGTCACTTAAGAATTTTCTCAAACACTTGGTGACATAAATCTTCATAGTCCTTATTAACGGTGTCTCTACACCCAATAACCCATTCTCTTGATCCTAGATAAATTCTAAAGTCTCAAATGGTTATAATCAATATCATACTTTATCACCCATAAGGTAAACAACACCTTTAAGCAATAATCAACAATCAACAAGCCAAACCTATAATTGTTCATGCTTTTCGATCAAACCCATCAATTCATATCTCATGAACTTATATTCTACAATAATTAATCCAACTCTATAATCAATTAGGGGATGAAGATATTACATTCTTGACGTTCAATCTTCTTGAATTCGAGTTCTAGGGTTTCTTTTCTAAACAATTATGCCCCAATCGAATATCTAATGATGTGAAGGGTTTACCCATGTTAATAAGATGTTGGGAAATTGAAATTAACTTAGAATCACCATTAGAACTTACCTTGGGTGGTGGATGGACCCTTAAGGAGTTAGGTTTTTGAGAGTTCCCCTTCATAGAGCAAGTTTTTATGTTTTGAGGTTGTGGGGGACGAAATATGGCTTTAAAATGACCCCACGAGCTCACCCATGCACCGAAATACATGACTGCACTATTAACCATGCAAAATGGCAGTAACATCGCCTTAGAACAAGCGCGGCCGCGCTAGGGACGCGCTACAGGGCGCGCATATCGCATATTGTTCTGTAAAATGTGCATAACCTTTTGCACAGAGACTCTCTAGAGATCTGTAATATATAGTTGGAGAGCTATTGCAAAGGCCTACAACTTTAATGCTTTGAGTTTTCTCAAATTCCTTACACATTTTCACTAAACCTTGCTGGAAGACAGACCTTCTGCAAACATAGTTGATTTTGTCAAATATTATGCACCTCACTTTCCATCTTGATTTTGAAATAAATATTTTACTCATGAGTCGAGGGCCTTTCGGAAACAGCCTATCTACTCCTTCGAGGTAGAGGTAAGGTTTACGTACACACTACCCTCCCCACACCCCACTAGTGGGATTTCACTGGGTCATTGTTGTTGTTGTTGTTGTTGTTGTTATTTTACTCATAATCATCCCAATGGGGTATCACATGTCCAAAATATAACCTTACTACTCCTTTAACCCATTCATACCTAAGCCAAATTTATGGCTTACGTAATATCTTGGAAGTCGTCCAAACAAACATGCATTGCCCGCTCTATAATGGAATCTTAATTTATAGCTTTAGGCAAGGCCGGTGAAGAAGCTGAATAGCTCAGGAATTTCTTGGAATATATTCTATTTTGGCCCAAACCTTTGGTACCTATATGCATACATTGCAATAGTCAAGCGGCAATAGCAAGGGTTGGGAGCGTTACGTATAATGAGAAATCTCGTCACATACAACGTAGACAATTACTCTAGTGAAATTATCACAATTGTTTTATGTAAAGTCAAAAGATAATATATCATATCCGCTTACAAAAGGCCTAACTAGAGATGCAGTTGAGAAGTCATAAAAGAAAATGGAACTATAGTTGAGGACAAGTCATTGTGGCGGTAAGTCTGCCTAAAAGGTTGGAGATCCCAAGATATAGGTTCAAGGAGATCAAACAAATTTATTAGTAACGGTTCAATATTTAAAAAAAAATTGTTTTATTCTCACGATGAAGACAATGTCCAGTATCAATGATAAATCGTTAATGCTTTTTAATGGTTTCTATTTTTGATACAGCGATAACACGTTTAAAAAACACCTATGTAAGTGTTAAGTGTAAGTCGCTTCAAGGAAAATTTTGTAAGGCCAGTTCTCTATGCACTTGTGAAACCAGGCAATGTTCACGGTGATAAGTGGGATTTTGATTGCTTATTTGCTCTCTTTTACTTATGTTTTAGCTCAAAAATGCTTAAAGGTATTCCCAAGAACTAATAAAATATGCTTGTGTACAAGAATATTGGGAAATAAGCCAAAGAAGTCAAAACCAACTCATAAAGGAGTCAAAAAGTAAACAAGAACCAAAAAAGACAAAAAGGCCTATAGTGCGTACCGCATAATTATTGTGCAGTCGTAGACAAGGTGATTGAGAGATTTGGATTTTTGAAGGCTGAAGGCATGTAGATCGGACCATAATTGTGCGTCCGCACTCAAAATTATACGGTCCGCAGAAGACAAAGATCAGAGAGATGAAAAGCTTTAAATTTAAAGAAGAAATGCGGTCCACACCATTTTTGTGCGGCCACACTTATTTTTGTGTGGTCCGCATAAGTCACGTAAAAGCCAGAGCTCAAGTTTAAGGACTGCGGACCGCACTAAAATTGTGCAGCCGCACTAAAAAATGTGCGATCCGCACAACCTCCGCAGGTGCATTTTTCACAGGTATTTTCAGCCTCGTATAAATAGAACTTTTTTCATTTTTAGGTTAAGTTTTAGTTTTGGGGAGAGCACCTGAGCTATTTTCTTTATTGTTTTAAGTAGTTTTATATTAGATTAACTTCTAAATATTATATTTTCTTTCTCTAATCAAGTATTATGCAATTTATCTTAATTTCTTCTTGTATTTCTTCATTTTTCATGAGTAGCTGAATTTCTTGCTACGGTTGTGGCCCAACCCTAGTGTGGTTACTTAATGAGTGTTTGATTTAGGGGATTGTATTCAATTGAGTTAGTAATATTTAGCCAAGTTCGTATTTTAATTCAAGAATTAATGATTGCATTGTTTCATGCCTATTTAACGTAGTCTCTATTTGAGAAAGAGATACTAAGTCTAGGAACACTTGGCTAACAAGGAATTGAGGTAAATTATTGTAACGACCCGGTTGTTCGTCCTGAGAGTTATAACCCTATTTCCCCCCATTTATACTTATTTATGTGTTGTTCAGCTGTGTTGAGTTGCATCGAGTTGGTAGGTTTGAGTTTGGAGTAGTTTTGGAGTAAAATGATCACTTAGTATCTTAGTTAGAAAGTTAAGTTAGAAAAGTCAATCGGAAGTTAACTTATGAGCAAACGAATTCGAATTTGGATTTTTATGATTCAATTAGCTTCGTTGAGTGGTTTTAGACTTAGGAGTGAGTCCAAAATGTAATTTGGAGGACCGTGGTAGAATTAAGCTTGAATTGGCGAAAGTTGGAAGTTTAGAAGTTTTTAGGCTTGAATTCGAGGTTGATTTAGTATTTTGGTGTTGTTTTGGGTGTTTCGGAGGTCCGATTAAGCTGGGGTGGTGATATATAATTTGTTGGAATTATTGGTATAGGTCCCGAGGACCTCGGCTGAGTTTCAGATAGATTTAGGTTGTGTTGCGCTCGTTTTTCTTGTGTTTCGACGTTGTTTCTTCAAGCATAAATAATTTTTTATTGAATAAGTGTGCTTCGATTTCTTTTTTGATTGAAGCATTAGATCCGTATCGTAATTATGGACCTATATAAAAAAGAATCATTGAATTTGGATATTTTATGATGATTTTAAGGTCATTTTACTAAGAATTAGGCTGCTAGTTTTTTCATATTAATTACGAAATTGCCACTAGCAGTGTATTTAAAAATCTGCACTATTTGCAAATATTAAAACCTACACATCTCATTCGTTAATGGTCAAACTGCGTGAATCAAAATCCTAACTTGATTAGAATTTCACAAGGAATCCATTGGAGCTATAAAATACGCGTTGCGGGATTGTTTGGCATGAAACGAGGCAGAATAACTAGAAGAAAATACATAAAATTACGGTTTGTTCATTCGATCATATTTTTGAGTTGGGGAGCTTGGATTTGGGCGATTTTGGAGGCGATTTTCACCATATGGATTGGGGTAAGTATTTTATACTCCATTTTGGTTATTTTGATAAATTCATCTTCGATTTTGGGATTTAATTGATGATTTCAAAGTAAAATTGAGGGAGTTAGGGTTTGAGTTTTGGAGAGCTTTAAGTGTGGATTTGAGGGACCAAACGAAGCCCGATTTTGATAAATTTTTGTATAGTTTTAGACTCGAAAGAGAACGAGGTCTATATTGTACCATTTTAGACTAAGTCCGAGACGTGGGCTCGGGGATCAAATTTCGGCCGATTTTAAATTTTGTCATATTTTGTAGTTTTTATTATGGAATTCGATTATTTAGCATATGGTGATGGTATTAATCTTATTATGGTTAGATTCAGAGCTTTTGTAGACCGAGTCTAGAGATAAGGGCATCCCGAAGTAGGATTTTATGCGATTGAGGTAAGTAACAGTTTTAACTCTGGCTTTGAGGGTATAAACTCGAAGAAAGTAATATCATGTGATTGTTTGATGGTGATACCCATGCTAGGTGACGAGCGTGTGGGTTTGCACCGCTCGGGATTGAGACTTGATTTGTCTCGTGAGGCTGTGGGCCTAATGGTTGTTATCTGTGGTTATGTATTTACTTATTGTTGAACTTGTTTTCCTTCATCTTAGAGATTATGCTTAGGCCTTATTCATTCTCACGTTATTTGTAGTCAGCTATTCCCTATTTTTACCTCAGTCTCTATTATTTGGTAATATATTGTGATACTTGATGAGGGCTGTGTTCCCTTATTTGTTGATGATGGTGAGGCTAGTGAGGTATATGATTGAGTGAGTCCGAGGGCCTGGTTGTGAGGATATTAATATCATAGCGCGTGAGTTGTCCGATATTGATACCATAACGCGTGAGTTGTCCGCGTAGCACGTGAGTTGACTATGCAGATCCAGGTATTGATATGGTAGCACGTGAGTTGTCCGTGCTTATTAGAGCAGTTATTAGAGAAGAAAACTCTTGATTTATCAAGGTTTATTGTTTGCCCTGAATGCTCCGTAAAAAGAGTAATAATATTAACTATGGAATTACATGAAGTGTGTGTAATTTTTGATAGTAAAATAATATCATCTACAAAGAAAAGATGAGATAGTTGAGGTCACTTCTTCCCAATAGAAATGGATGCCAAATGTTGTAGTCTACTTCTAATTTTATTTTTAGTGATAACATTTCTAGGCATAATATAAAGAGGTATGGTGAAAGCGGGTCACCTTGCCTAATGCCTCTTGTAGCATAAAATAGTCAATAGAAGTACCATTTATTAAGATGGCAGTGGATGTAGTAACGATACAAAACATGATTAATTTTCTCAGATTAACTTGGAAATTTAGATTATGTAATGTGTTGTAAATGAAATTTTATGTAAGCTGAGAATAAACAAAATTGTAGATTTGTGTCCTTTCGAGGTTAGTTTGTGCATTACTAATATAAGATGAGTTTGTCATCATACTTTTAAAAGAAGCCTCGTCAACCTGTTATTGTTACCTCAATTTGTTTACAAACTTACTTTTTAAGTTATCTTCTATTTGCAATTTGCGTCTCATAATGTACTTAAGGGGATAGTTCAAGCATGTAAAATGTAGACTGATAATATCTGCATTATTTAGTATCTATTATAAAGTTGAAGGAGGTTGTGGCCAATGGGAATTGAACAAGTGACCTCACAAAAGTGTTGACCCCCTTGACTATTGAGTTGTGCTTTTGGCTTGTGTCAAAGGGATTCAAAATATTATATATAGAGATAAAAAACATAGTTTGTCTCACATATACAATATAATTTTTCGGCGAAAGATTTTTGGGTGAATACCCTTCCGCCCCCTAAAGCCGCCCTGTTTCCAATAGACGCTCGACTCAGAAAGGTAGGGAATAGGAGAAGAAGAATAAGCACAAGAAGAAGCATAGGGAGAAAAGAAGAAAAAGAAAAGGGGGGGGGGGGGGGGAGGGGGAAGGGAGAGGGGGAGGCGAGAAAAGAATAAGAAGTACCAAAATAGTAACAACGCAAGAATACAATAATTGAACAAACTACACAACATGATGTAATATAGCTATGAGAAATAAGAAAGAACATGTGTAATACTTGTACTATTGATAAGTAAAAGGAAACTCTTAACTATATACAAACCTTCTACCCTAATTCTCGATCTCCATACTTTCCTATCAAGGGTCATGTTTTTGGTGAGCTGAAGCCGCACCATGTCCTGCCTAATCACCTCCCCAGAACTTTTTAGGTC
The DNA here is from genome assembly GCA_034376525.1 of Nicotiana benthamiana. Classification (NCBI taxonomy): domain Eukaryota; kingdom Viridiplantae; phylum Streptophyta; class Magnoliopsida; order Solanales; family Solanaceae; genus Nicotiana; species Nicotiana benthamiana. The sequence continues at coordinate 49,736,730 of CM067323.1, forward strand.
TGCCTCAACCTCTCCTAAAATCTGCCACGGTCAACCTCTCACACCTCCTAACAAGAGTGTCAACATTTTTTCTCTTAACATGCCCGAACCATCTTAGCTGCGATTCCCACATCTTGTCAACGCGACTCCCACTTTGTCCCGAATAACTTCATTCATAATCTTATCCCTCCTGATCTCAACATCCTCATTCAAGATACTTTTATCTTCTGCATCCGAGAGCTCTTGACTGGCCAACACTCCGTCCAATGTAGTAGGTATGTCGAACCGCCACTCTTTAAAATTTACCCTTAGGTTCTGGCGGCACAATTTTATTAAATAAAACACCCGATGCGAGTCTCCACTTAATTCATCCTGCTCCAATACGATGTGTGACATTCTCGTCGATCTTCCCGTTACCGTGTATAATAGATCCGAGATAATTGAAATTATTTCTTATATTGAAAATTAAAACAAAACAAAAAAATATTAATAATTCTAAAATTTACACCGAAATTACGAAAAAATTGCCAAACAACCCCAGAACTTTCAGATTATACACATGCAAATAGCTATATAAGCACATGCCATTTGCCATGACAGTCGATACATCACTAATGTTTTTGTCTCGCTACAATCCACACAACATATACAAATAGTACATTATACAGTGCTCGTGAATTTTGGACTTATCTTCTAAAAATTATGCGTAACATATATATGTAGTATGGAATTTTTGTTACATGCAAATCATATTCATATGCTTCCAAAGTTTCATCTTTATACAATCGGTCTCAAATCTCAAGTATATCATTTTATTTCATTTTGACATTTTAAATATTAATTGGCAGAAAATTACATGGATAACGGAAACATTAACTGCAACAAAATTAAATTCTAATTAAAGCTGATCTAGCCTTCTCTGCCATTTAATGTTGAGAAAGAAGTTGCATATAAAACTTAACCCTCATGTTTACAATAAGTGTCCAATTTATTTTTAGCACGCTCATAGGTTAAGTGCATTTCGAACAGTTTGTGCTCATGCTCGCAGAATTACTAATTCTTACATCACGTTAATTTAACCTTCCAGAATTAAAGAGAATCACATAGAAGAAGATTTAAAAAATAAAATGTATTATATTGAAAAGCTAATAAGAAAATAAATAAAATATATCTCTTATTTTAGAATGCGCAAAATATTTGATATGATAATTCTAATAATGAAACTATTTGTTACATCTTTTATGGTCTTAACTGTTCAGCTTGTAATTTATTTTAATTGCATATGTGCTTTTCTTAAACTCTATACAGTTAACCAATGACACATAAAATAAAATAAAATAAAAGATAAAGATACTATTTATTGCAGTAATACTTAGATCCCGTTTGGATTATTTCGAAATCAACATTTGTTCGTAAATTTTTATTTTTTACTTGGAGATATATTTTAAAATTTTTTGAAAATTTTAAAAATTTTAAAAAATTATTTTCAAAATTTTCACTCAAGCATCACTCAAAAAAATTAAAAAACAATCAAAATTATATTCATGGCCAAACATTACTCTAGTTTTCAATTTTTTTTTTTACTTTTTTTGAAATTTTACAATTCTTGTCCAAACGCCCACCTATACTAAAGCCAAATTGGAGAAGAGTCCTAAATTCCGGTAAACCTTATGTATGAAGTATTACACTCTTTCGTTCCCCAATGCTCAGCGATCTACCAACACAACAAATCAACATTAGTCTTTCACTATACCCGTAAAAATTCCGAGCTGTTAACAGCTACCCCACATTCATCTTCATTCTGTGTTTCTCCCTTCTTCACCTTCTCTCTCTGCTTTAGCACCGACAGATCTTCAATTCCCACTTCCCCCATTTCCATTTCTTGACATTTCATAGATCCTACACTGCACACACTTGTTGCAGTGTATTTACCCCAGCTGGGTCTTTTCCCTTTGTCATTGCACTGATCAATTAATTGCCCAATGTGTATAATGGAATAGTGAAGTTTAGGGTTTAGGATAATTTTTTTTCTTCTTGATTTGGGTTTAATGGCGTCGGAGGTAGTGGGTAATACTAGTCAGAGCTGGAAAGATGTGTACAAGGGCATGTCTTCTGATAATATTAAAGGATTGGTACTTGCATTGTCTTCAAGCATCTTTATTGGTGCTAGCTTCATCGTTAAGAAAAAGGGGTTAAAGAAGGCTGGTGCTTCTGGCGTCAGGGCTGGTATCTTTTCTCCCTTTTTTGAAGGCTTATACGTTGTTTTTATGTTTAATTTAGTACCGGATTTAGTTTGTATATGCTAATGTGTTAATTTGATCTCATGAATGGCACGTACTGTTTCTATAGCTGTAAAGGTCTTTTCTTGGCTGAGATCTTGAGTTATCATGTAGATATGTAGAGTAAGCAGATTTTCAGATTTTGTTATCAATTACTGGAACGGAGTGGGCCCGAATAGAGCAAATGTATGTGTGTTAGCTCCAACTAGATTGGGATTGTCCTTGGTTGATTGGTGTTTTTATCATCTAAGTACGCGAAGATCATTACCTACCGTGTTTAATGGTTTTTTTTGTTGCTATATTGGTAATCAGACTAGTGTTGAAGTATAATGTGGTATGAGGATTGTAAGTTTTTATGAGTCCTGATTTGACTGATAAGTTCCGGATGTGACTGTAAGTGTCATTTACCTTGCAAAATACTCACTTCGCTAAATCAACTAAGCAGCTGGAAGTTAAAATGTGAATAAATGTGTTTTAGGTAGTTAAGCTCTAGACATGTCATATGTAGAATTAGAAAGTATAATGCAAGGGAAAAAACTTCTATTGTTTAACTAATTGTCAGGAGCCACTGTTAGAATGTTTTGCGGTATTCAGGCAGAGACTGTTTCATTCGATGCCCTTCAGAGTTGTACATGAGAGCTTAATTCTTCCTTTAGTTCCAGCAAGAAACACATTTTCCAAGCAGTATTCCTATTCTGGGAATGATGTTTTCCTCTTCGAATAATAGACTCTTTGCTACTTTAGCCATGATTGCATTGTATTTATCTTTATTATGCTGTTTGGGTCTTGGTTGTCCATTAAAGATGAAACAGTAGTATAAATCTCGTTTCAAGTGAACATTGGACTCAAAGCGGTACTTTGTGAATTCATGGATGATATCTAGCCTGTTACGAATAACCTGGCCCATCTATAAAACACTGCTGATACTGTTTGTATTTGTTTTCTTTTACTAAAAAAGGTTCTTGGTGCCAGTTCTTTACCTTAACCATTTGTTTGAATGATTTTATATTGTTTGCTGCTTTGAGTCATAATTAGTGGCAAGATGCTTAATGCTAAATAGCCTGTAACTTATGCTTTAAAAGTTTTGACATGTGATGTTCGTTTTTTAAATTTGGCAGTCAAAATAGCTTTTCCAGATTATACGTTTTATTAAAGGGGGTTTGGTAGGCTAACTGCTTGTGCAAAATGGTATAAGTAAGATGTGATTATATGCTTTGGCATCATCAGTGTGGTTTACAATTCATGATGTTTTTATCTCCACTTTCAGATGCACATTTTCTGTGACTTGACATTGATATTTTTTACAGGAGTTGGAGGATACTCATATCTATTTGAGCCACTTTGGTGGGTGGGCATGATAACAAGTGAGTTGGCTGCTATTATTGCATGTGATATGTAATTAAATAGTCCTTTTAACCCGCCTTTTTAAAGATTAGAGAGAGTGGAACAAGCCCCCTTTTGCAACAAGCTTGAGGCTGCTGCTTCCCTTTAACTTGCATATTTTTTACAATTAAATGACATTCTCTGGTTTGGTTCATTTGGGTTCAGTTAACCAAAATCTGGTGGCCCTTGTTGTTGCTTATCCCTCTCTTGGCAATGTCTGAAGGAATATGGAATAGTAAAGTCATGACTGTTTTAGATTTGACCTTAATAAATAAAGGTGCTTTTGGTCAAACACTCCTTTATGGGGCAGCTATGTGGCTGCTCTTTACTTGGTCATCAGCCAAAACAACAACAACAACAACAACAACTGCCCAGTATATTCCCACCAGGTGGGGTCTGGGGAGGGTAATATGTAGACGAGCCTTACCCCTACCTGAAAGGGTAGAGAGGCTGTTTCCATTCGACCCTCGGCGCATAGGATAAAATGAAAAGCTGCATTAAAACAAAAACAAAAACAAAAACAAAGACAAAATTAGAAACAAAAACAAGACAAAACAAAACAATAGAGCATTAGTAAATCCCGCAGAAATAACGTAAATAATTATGTAAACATAAGAAACATAAATACAGTCGCATGCAATAATAACAAACCGTAACTACCATACTAACAACCATAAGGGGACATAAGCTAAAACACTAATCAACTATGGGTGACCCTGCTATCCCACACCCAACCCCGGGTGAGGCGTACGAAGAACTCTATGAGCCCCTAGCCTACAACCCTGATTCTAGACCTCCAGACTCCCCTATCAAGGGTCATGTCCTCGGAAACCTGCATTCTAGTCATGTCCTGCCTAATCACCTCTCCCCAATGCTTCTTAGGCCTCCCTCTTCCTCGCCGACCGCCAACAATCTCCAGCCGCTCGCAGCTCCTCACCGGGGCATCGGGACCCCTCCTCCGTACATGCCCGAACCACCTCAGCCTCGCTTCCCGCATCTTCTCATCCACCGGGGCCACCCCTACCTTCTGTCGAATAACTTCATTCTTAATCTTATCTAGCCTGGTGTGCCCACACATCCACCTAAGCATCCTCATCTCCGCAACCTTCATTCTCTGAACATGGGAGTTCTTCACGGGCCAGCACTCCGCCCCATACAACATCGCAGGTCTAACCACGGCTCTGTAGAATTTCCCCTTGAGTTTGTGTGAAATTTTCTTGTCACACAGGACCCCTGAAGCAAGCCTCCACTTTGACCACCCCGCTCCTATTCGATGGGTGACGTCCCCGTCAATCTCTCCGTCCCCCTGAATCACAGACCCAAGATATCGGACACTATCCCTCTTGGCGATGGCCTGAGAACCAAGCATCACGTCCCTGCCTACCCCACTCGACTCGTCGCCAAACTTGCACTCCAGGTATTATGTCTTTGATCTGCTTATTTTGAAACCTTTAGACTCGAGGGTCTGTCTCCACACCTCTAACCTTTCACTAACACCGACCCTCGTCTCGTCTATCAATACTATATCATCAGCAAAAAGCATACACCAAGGCACATCCCCTTGGATATGTCGGGTTAGAGCATCTATCACTGAGGCAAACAACAGGGGGCTCAGCGCCGATCCTTGATGGAGCCCCATTATGGTCTGATTCGCCACCCACCGTCCTAACCCTAGTCTTAGCTCCATTATACATGTCCTTGATTACTCTGATATAGGCTTCCGGCACACTCTTCGCCTCCAAGCACCTCCCTCGGGACCTTGTCATACGCCTTCTCCAAGTCGATAAGCACCATGTGAAGGTCCTTCTTCTTATCCCTGAATTGTTCCGCCAGTCGCCTGACTAGGTGAATAGCCTCTGTGGTGGAGCGGCCCGGCATGAAACCGAACTGGTTCCCAGATATAGTTGTCGCCTCCCTCACCCGCGCCTCAATCACCCTCTCCCATACCTTCATCGTGTGGCTTATTAATTTGATACCCCTATAGTTGTTGCAGCACTGGATGTCCCATTTGTTCTTGTACAAGGGCACCACTGTACTCCACCTCCACTCATCCGGCATCCTTTTGGTCTTGAAGATCGCATTGAACAGCCTAGAGAGCCACTCCCCTCCAGACTTACCCATGCACTTCCAGAACTCCACCGGGATCTCGTCAGGCGGCGGTCGCTCGACCCCTACTCATCCTACGCAACGCCCCTAAGACCTCCTTCACCCTAATGCGCCTGCAGTACCCAAGGTCTCTATGTTGCTCTGAATGCCCCAACTCTCCTAGCTCTATGTTCCGATCCCCCTCCTCGTTAAGAAGGTCCCGAAAGTACGCCTGCCACCTCTGTTTGATTTGAGATTCCCCCATCAGAACTCTACCATCCTCGTCCTTGATACACCTGACTTGGTCTAGATCACGTGCCTTCCTTTCCCTTGCTTTAGCCAACCGGAATAACTTCTTATCCCCACCTCTCTCCCCTAGTTCCTCATACATGCGACCGAACGCCGCGTCTTTAGCTTCCGTGACTGCCATCTTAGCTTCTCTTCTCGCCTCTTTGTAGATCAACCTGTTCGCTCTCCGCTCCTCCTCGCTTGTGCTCCTTACCAACCTAGCGAACGCCGCCTTCTTCACCTCCACTTTTCCTTTGACTACCTCGTTCCACCACCAATCACCCTGATGTCTGCTTGAATATCCCTTAGCTACCCCGAGCACGTCCCGTGCTACCCCCCTAACCAAGTTTGCCGTCACTGTCCACATAGCGTCCGCTTCCCCATAACTTCTCCAAGCTCCGCCCTCCACTGACCTCCTTTCCAACTCCTGTGCTTTCTCCTTAGACAAAGCGCCCCATCTAATCCGCGGTTGACCCTGGGCGCCCCTCCTCTTCTTCTTCACCCAGAGATCGACATCCATCACTAGTAGTCTATGGAGAGTTGAAAGAGACTCTCCCGGAATAACCTTGCAGTCCTTGCACAAACCCCTATCGCTCCTTCTCATCAGCCAAAACTATATACAGATTTATAAGAAGTGCTGCTTATATGCTCATGATATGTACATTAACTAATTGCAAGGTGCAGTCCCCTTCCCATCTACTTGGCTAATTGCTAACTTAGGCTTAGCTAAGGTTTAGTTAAAAGACTTTCTAACTAAACTAAGAGAGATTTTGTACTCATGTTAAAAAGCATGATTATGTACAACACCCAAACGGTGGCCTAGTGGTTAATGAAGTGAGTTGAGAAGGTCTATGGGTGAAGGCAAAACCAGTAGATGATTTTTTTCCATACGTCCAAATCTTGGTGGACAGAGTTACCTGGTATTTGTTGCTGGATGGAGATAGCAGATAGCCCGTGGAATTAGTCGAAATACATGTAAGTTGGCTCAGAGGCCATGGTTATCAAAATATAAAGCATGATTATGTCCATTCTTAAATAAACACAAGGAGAACTATATTAGAAAGTTAGGTTTCATCAGGAGTTCGTTGCACCTTCTTTCTTAGTGTTCTTTATGCTTTATTGTTTAAGATATAGAGTCAATTTGTGAAACGTTTATTTCTCTCTTCATTTTATCTGGACTTTATCTAATCCTATTGAAGATAGACTTCTAATGTTTAGCTGCTATTCCCAACAGTGATTGTTGGAGAGGTTGCTAATTTTGCAGCTTATGCATTTGCTCCTGCCATTTTGGTGACTCCTCTTGGTGCTCTGAGTATTATTATAAGGTATTGCATAATTTAGTAGCTAGTTCAAATTTGACTTTTATGGTTTTGAGTATTGATGAGGCTGTAAATTCCAGTGCCGTCCTTGCGCGCATTATTTTGCGGGAGAAGCTACATACATTTGGAATTTTAGGTTGTGCTTTATGTGTTGTGGGTTCCATCACAATTGTATTGCATGCTCCACAAGAACGTGAGATTGAATCTGTGACAGAAGTGTGGGATCTTGCTACTGAGCCAGGTAGTTTCCTGCTTCATATGGTTTATGATTTTAGTTGATTCTTTTGTCTTTAATCTAATCTTCTAGAGCTTAAGCACTTTTCAACTTTCCTGCAGCTTTTCTCTTCTATGCTGCTTTGGTGGTAACTACTTCCCTAGTTCTTATATTTCACTATCTTCCGCAATATGGGCAGACACACATTATGTTTTACATAGGAGTTTGCTCGCTAGTGGGTTCTTTATCGGTATGTGACTGTAACGGTCTGACTTTGTCCTATCTGAATGATATTGCTTTTTTTTTTTTTTTTCAATTTTCACACATGGCAATTTTCTAATTGAAATTTCAGCTGTGGTATAACAGGTTATGAGTGTCAAAGCAATTGGCATTGCTTTGAAGTTGACATTATCAGGAATGAATCAGTTAATGTATCCACAGACTTGGGCATTTACTCTGATTGTCATTGTTTGTATTCTCACCCAAATGAATTACTTAAATAAGGTGAGAGTTGTTCATTCTTTTTATCTCCTTGTTTTTCAGCAAATTTCGTCCTAGTAATTCTGCATGCTTTAGGTCTTTACTTGCTCTTGGAGCATAGTTAATGTGGGTGAAGAGGGTGGGGTCACACATTATTGGTTCATTGCTGAAATGAATATAAGCAATTAGAATGTTAATTTGCTTCATTTTCATAAAGGAGAATATCGCCTCTCTGCTGTACTTTCATTTCACAGCTCTTTATGATTTCATGACTTATTTAATGTTGTATAACATTGTACTTTATTGTTGTTTTCTTAGTCGACGTTGCACTTTTATTGTTGTTTGTCTTTTGTAGTATTGGCTCAAAGTTTAGGTGTACTTTTATCTTCCTAGGGGATGTCTTGTGATCTAAGAGTGCTGATAATATATAGGTTAGGGTCATGCTCGCTTTGGATTGAGATCTTACTTCTATGATGAAGCTTGTGGTAAAGGCAATATATCAAAGGAAAATGAGCAAGTCAATTACTTTTACATGGTACTGTGAGTCAAATAAGAAAATTCATTATACGGGAGAAATACGTTGGAACGACAGAAATATACAGTACAAGGATGGAGCCTCAATAATGTCAGAATAGATATACATCTTACCACGTGTGCACTGGCTTGTACACAGATGCTTGTGTTGTAGTGGAAACAGTAAATTATATCCCACTTCAGATATTGCTTTCGAGAGGGATAATCAGCTCTGTGAATATCAAATATTACGCTCACATTCAACATTAACCGAAAACCTGTGCAGAGCTTAGTAAGGCTTACTTTAGATTGTTTGGTGTATCAGCTAGTGTATTAGGATCAGATTCAATATGCTTCTACACATGAAGCAACCATCTCTCTCCAAATCAGACAAAATTGAAGCTTTTGATTGTTCACATGCAAAAGGTAGATACCCTGTTGCCATTGTGATCTTCCTCACCCCCTTTTTGGTGAATCGTCAATGCAGGCCCTTGACACATTCAATACAGCTGTCGTCTCACCGATATACTATGTCATGTTTACTTCGTTAACTATTTTGGCAAGCGTCATCATGTTCAAGGTAATTTCTCCACTCAGTCTCGGTAATGCTTATGTCCCACGTTGCAAAATATTAGTGACAATCAAGTTTCTCCTGCTTGTCCTGGTTGTTTCTTTATAAATTGATTTTTCTGTTACGGCCAATCTATGTATTCTGAAGCACGATATGAGTGCTATGCCTTTTCCATTTGGGAGTCATCAAATATGGTTATCTTTTTGAATTTGTTCCCTTTGAGGAATTATAGACCCGGATAAGCATTAAGTTGAACATATCCAATTAGCAAACCATTTAGACTTTCTGAGATCTTGGGTGTTGAATGTAGGAGGCCAGTGCTGCTTGAGCAATGTGGTCCATTTTTCCCTTTTTTTTTGTGCTTTTTAAATACCCTAAATTTCGGGTTATGCTACAAATTTTCTGATTCTTCTCATTGCTTGAGTGAACAGGACTGGGATAGGCAGAATCCAACACAAATTGTAACAGAAATGTGTGGGTTTGTGACTATTCTTTCCGGGACTTTCCTTCTTCACAAAACCAAAGACATGGTGGATGGTACGCTATGCAGTTTTTCTTGTGGGTTTTAAGTTGATATGGTCGTAGAAGTTATGCTCGATACTTACTTTCTCAAAAGTTCCTAACTGTTCGAATATGAAATTCTATACAGGTCCGCCAATTCTACCTGTGCGACTTCCCAAGCTCACTGACGAGGAGGATGGTTTTGGACAAGAAGGTATTCCTTTGAAGCGGCAAGAATCTATGAGATCATAGTGTGATATTTGTTTTCCTCTTTTTTCCTTTTCCTCTCTTTCTTTTTACCCCGGTCCAGGAAACATTTCTTACAACACCCAAATTCATCTGCACAATTCCCTCATTTGTTCTTCTCTTTCTTCCAAGAAGAGACCACACGCCAATTGTATTCCATTGGACTGATTTTGTCATGTGTAGTGAAAGTAAAAAGGAAGAGCTATTCTATACATCTTTAAGCCATGCAAACAGCACCAACTATGGACTTGCAATTATTCTATACTTTATTACAAGCACAAAATCAGTGATGTACTCCAGAGCAGAGTGCTAGAGTAGAATTGCAATTGTTTCTGGGAAGATGATGTGTATTTCATCACTGATCACTTAACTATCTTTACTGTAAGAATCACAAGAAAGAAAGCAGCTCGACTTTAATATGACGATTCCTACCCATTAAGAACGGCCAGTCCTGTAGAAACAGGACAGGGGATTGCTATGTACATGTAAAAATTAAAATTGGACCTATTGAAGCGAGAAATTTAAAAATAGCCAGATTTACCACTGGTAGTTGAAAAATAGTCAAGTTTTAAAAGTCATCGAAATTTAGCCACTTTAAATCTGAGCGAATACACTGTTCAAAATTTGAAAAATACGCCCGCAAATTTTACGGTGAGTTCCAGGATAACTATGCTGGAACTCTCGTAAATTTTACGGGATTTCCAGCAAGTATAATTGTCCAGTATAATATACTGAAGTTTGGATCACTAGTGCTCCAGTCTCACGTAAATTTTACGGGAGTTCCAGCAAGTATAATTATCCAGTATAATATACTGAAGTTTGGAGCACTTGTGCTCCAGTATCCCGTAAATTTTATAGAAGTTAGCAAAGTATACCGGTCCAGTATAATATGCTGGAGTTCGTACACAAATGTACCTGAACTCCCGTATATTTTGTTGGACCGATTCCTGTTGCAGCAAAATAGTGGTTATTTTTCATTGACTTATAAACGGTGGCTATTTTTCATTGACCAGTGTAAAAATTGACTAATACCATAGTATTTTAATCCTATTGAACTAGTAGTTAATACAAAAAAGAAAACACAGTTAATTCAAATGGGCTCGCTCGACCGCAGCATCAAATGTGCCTACAAACAAACTTGCCCAAGTTATTCACCTTTTTAATAGGAATGATATATATTTGTGGCAAAAAATATCAACTTGGTTAAATGAGTGTTCTTCAGTAAAAAAAATTCAAAAGCACTGGGAGTCAAGGCACACATGTGCGGTAACAGTAACATCTTACTCCATTGTCTATCCAAGCTGGTCAAATGAGATAATGCAACTTGTCTACAGGTTTAGTGTGCCACGGCCATCATCACCACTATTTATTAAGTATGTCGGAACTAGTGAGGTTCAATAGCTATGTTCCCTATGACATACTACTGAAATACATCCATATGTGCGTCCTCAATATCTAAAATCGGATTTCTAATGGATATAAATATCCATGAACAAAATTAAAATATGATACAATTACTTTATGCAGTGACCCAGCTTTCTTGATTGCAGTTGAAACGTTCAAACAGTACCAAGATGTTTGGTTCTCAAATCTTCTGAAAAGCTACTCACTTTGGCTGTATTAGCTGTGGTCTTCTGCCAACTGTAGCCATTGAACTCTATTTTTTCTGTATTTGCTTTAGAAGCCCAGAGACAGAAGCACAATGTGTTGATTTGTATTCACATTGCTCACAGCAGTACTTTAGTGCTTCGATCACCTTTACACACCTATTAGCACAGGCAAAAAGGCAAGAGTTAGAATAAATATTCCACAATAATTCTGTAGTCCGATTGAGCTAGTAGCTCCCCAACCCAAATTGTAGCCGACTAAATAAGCGTGCACTTAAACATTATTTAAAGAAGTACAAAGGGATGAGATATGCCTAAGATGGAACTCAGGGAAGTATTGCACTAGAGAGGCAGCATGTCCAGATGTATAGCACACGAACAACTATTACAACCACTGCCGTTTCGATCTAATCTAATTGCGATCAACTATATGGATCATCAATATCTGTTCTGCTCTATTTGGATCGTTTCAAATACTCAAAATTTTTCTTCTCAACTAGGACTCTGGAGATTCTTTTTTATTTTATTCATATATGTAAAGAACAATTAGAAGTTTATACATCTTCTACTATAATACAAATTTCTAAACCAACTAAAGAAGACTACCGACAAATACAAGACCTAATGTAAATGTCCAGATGTAGTTGAGTAAGGTTAGAAATTTGTTCTAGTACTGCCATATAAGAAGCCTTAGACAATGAAGCAATGAGTAGACAGAATGACATCCATTGTCAGGTTTTTCAACCATGTCTAGGAAATGATAGCCTCATTATTGCTATAATGTCTCTTAATTCAGTTCACGAAATGACTCAAAGGAATATCTCGATTTCAGAATGTATGTGAAGGATTGCATATCACGTTTGATGATAGCTCCAACGATCACTCGGCGAAAATATATGTGAGAAAGCACGGGAGAAAAATATAATTAATATTAAACATGATACAATGAGCCCTATATATACACATAACCTATCCTACTCCTAATAAACATTGGATTAGGCTACTCCTAATACACATTGAATTAGGGTTCTACTATTACATATTCTAACACTCCCCCTCAAGCTGGTGCATATAAATCATATGTACCGAGCTTGTTACATATGTAGTTAACATCGAACCCGGATTTCTAGACCCGAAAGCATCGAGTCCCAAAGACATCGTTGGATTATCACCAAATAATCAGAAAGAATCAACTGAAAACTGGAAACTGGAAATACTGTAGCTGCCGGAAAACTGAAACTGAAACTGAAAACACTGTAGCTGCCGGAAAAAATACTGTAGCTACCGGAGAAAATTCAAGGTTGTCGGAATTAAAAAATAAAAATATGGGTAGGCTCGGAATTTGAGGGCGATCCAACTGCCCTGAAGGACCTTCGTCAAAATCTCACCGGAACAGTGCTCACGCGCCGGCGCGTGGGGCGCGTGAGTCGGATTTACCTTGATAAATCTAGCGCGTGAGGGCGCGTGAAGGGTATTTTTCCGGAGGGGTTTGCTGGGGTTTGGTCGGATCTCTCTTGGGAACCTTGTGGTGGTGTTGATTTTTGCACAACACTGATAATTAGTGACTTTGACGCAATTAGTCACTTCGGTCACCGGAAAATTACACGGTGACTGAGTTATTTCTTCCCGGATGTCGTTGGAATGACGCACAACGATAATTATCTCACCAAAGCTCTGATACCATGTGAGAAAGCACGGGAGAAAAATATAATTGATATTAAACATGATACAATGAGCCCTATATATATACACATAACCTATCCTACTCCTAATAAACATTGGATTAGGCTACTCCTAATACACATTGGATTAGGGTTCTACTATTACATATTCTAACAATATAAGATCAATATTTTACTGAAAATTGATCAAGTGTAAATAACTAGGGAGCCCTAATGCTGAACAGGTGAAGTTTACCATCTGCTTATTTTGGGAGACATGCAATCTCTAAGGATTATCATCTATTAGCTAAATCACTACTTAGGGGAACAAAACAGTGGAAAGAAGGGACTTTGAATTTCGCTTTCTTGTATAAATGAAGTGGCAGCTCAGCTAGTGTATGCAAACAAACAGGCTACACTTTCACATGATCAAACACAAAACTACCTGAAAAGCAACTATCTCTAGAAGAAGCAAGCAGTGTAACTTTACCTCTCAATAAATTTGCTTTAATAGTGCACCAAATATTTAAACTTTCTATCTAATCTTCCTCAACGCACATTACAACAACTACTACTGTTATCCATTGTCCGTGTTCAAAGCAACGAGAAACTGGAAACCAGTAAGAAGAAGAGACACAAAAAAAAAAAAAAAATCACAGAAATGAAGAAATCCGAGACCACAGAATTCACTGTGTGTCCTTAAGGAATTTAACCCCCTCACTGTACCCGAGGTTGTGGATTATTTCCTCCCAGGATATAACGGATATACCTGTCGTAGGAGTGGCGGTACCTCAAACGCCTACGACTTCGACGAACTCAAATTCGGGAACGAAATCACACTATGACTCGATATGTTTCAGTTTGCAGAAAAGAATGCAGAATTTTTAATGCACGAATAATTTTTTTTTTTTTCCAGTACTCGAAAATGAGGCATTGCCTCAGTTTATATAGCCTCGAATTGTGACTGTTCGGAAAGGCTTGGTGCCTGTTCGGGAAAGGCCATGCCTTTTTCTGAAAAATAAGAACGTTGGGAAGTTTACAGTTAACAAATTAATATTTTTCCCGCCGGAATTAAAAATAATTTCAGAAAATGAAGATTGAATTTTAAATAAATTTGGTCCAAAAAGATTATCAATCAATCAGATCATTTGACCAAATCCAAATCCAAATCCAAATCCAAAGCGGAAGCCGAGCCGAGCGACGACGACGGCGCGAGGGGAGTCCCTCTTCTTAACCCTTTAAGAGCTAGAAGAAGTGCTTTCTAATATAAGCACATAACTTTCCCTTTCTACCACCAATGTGGTACAAAGCTCCTTTTCAAAGGAACTTTGCTTTGAAACTTCATTTTCCTTCTATTGTCTTCTTCCCTCCATTTCTCATTCACACCAACTTAGCTAGATTTAATCATTAACTAGCTTTAACAATCCCCCACATGAATGGGGAATGGCTATATGATGAAAAACATGCATGACAAAAAAAAAACTGTGTGATTCGTAAGCAAGGATTAATTGCATCTGGATAAGTAGATTTCTCTTTGAACTTTCCGTAGTGAGCATATGTCGGATATACTCGGTCAATCGGTAGATTTGATATCTTTGAACCGTCGAGCTTTGGTGTATACCTAGACAACCACATGTCACACAATTAACCCTTTAACCATTTTTGGTTCTCATTGTTTTGTTCGTTTCAGCCATGAACACTTCCTGGTTCATAAGTGCGTAGAGAGCTGGCCTTACAGAGTTCTCCTTGAAGCGGCTTACACTTCACACTTACATAGGTGATTCCTAAATGTGTCATCCCGTAGATACACTATTTGATATACCCCGTATCAAACTTAGAAACCATTAAAAAGCCTTAATGCTTTATCCTGGTACTGAACATTGTCTCATCACGAGAATGGACCAAAAAGTTATTGTGACAATGTTGAACCGTCATCAATGACTTTGTTTGATCTCTTTGAACCTAGATCTTGGGATCTCATGTCTTCTAGGTAGAGTTACCGCCACGATGACTTGTCCTCGGCCATAGTCCCATTCCCCTCGATGATCTTTCAACCACTTCTCTAGTTAGGCCTTTAGTTAGTGGATCCGACACATTATCTCTTGACTTAACATAGTCAATTGTGATAATTCCACTAGAGAGTAGTTGTCTAACGGTATTATGTCTTCGTCGTATGTGACGAGACTTTCCGTTGTACATAACGCTCCCGGCTCTTCCTATTGCCGCTTGGCTATCGCAATGTATGCATATAGGAGCCAACGGTTTGGGCCAAAATGGAATATCTTCTAAGAAATTCCGGAGCCATTCAGCTTCTTCACCGGCTTTGTCTAGAGCTATGAACTCAGACTCCATTGTAGAGCGGGCGATACATGTCTGTTTGGATGACTTCCAAGACACTGCTCCTCCACCTATAGTAAAAACGTATCCACTTGTGGATTTAGTTTCAGTTGAACCGGTGATCCAATTTGCATCACTGTATCCTTCAATAACTGCAGGATACCTGTTATAATGCAAAAACAAAGTTTTGAGTATGTTTCAAATACCCCAAAACTCGTTTCATTGCCAGCCAATGATTTTGGTCGGGATTACTCGTGTAGCGACTTAGTTTACTTATAGCACACGCAATATCAGGTCGCGTACAGTTCATAATATACATCAAACTTCCCAACACTCTGGCATAATCCAATTGAGAATGACTTTCACCTTTATTCTTTGCAAGAGCAAGGTTCATATCAATTGGCGTCTTTGCAACTTTAAAGTCCAAATACTTGAACTTTTCAAGTACTTTTTCAATATAATGAGATTGAGACAATGCTAGACCTTGAGGAGTCTTATGGATTTTAATTCCCAGAATTAAATCGGCAACTCCTAAGTCTTTCATATCAAACTTACTAGCAAGCATGTGCTTAGTAGCATTTATGTTAGCAATGTTGTTACTCATTATTAACATATCATCCACGTATAAACAAACAATGACGACGTGGTTCAGAGTGTTCTTAATGTAGACACATTTATCACATTCATTTATCTTGAATCCATTTGACAGCATCGTATGGTCAAATTTTGCATGCCACTGTTTTGGTGCTTGTTTTAGTCCATAAAGAGACTTAACAAGTCTACATACCTTCTTCTCTTTCCCTGGAACTACAAACCCTTCGGGTTGTTCCATGTAAATTTCTTCCTCCAACTCTCCATTTAAGAAGGCTGTTTTCACATCCATTTGATGGATTTCAAGACCGTACACGGCGGCTAATGCTACTAACACCCGAATAGATGTAATCCTCGTTACCGGCGAGTATGTATCAAAGTAATCAAGACCTTCTCGTTGTCTAAACCCTTTAACAACTAGTCTTGCCTTATATTTTTCAATAGTGCCATCAGCTTTCATTTTCCGCTTGAAAATCCATTTGGAACCTAAAGGTTTATTCCCTGGAGGAAGATCAACCAATTCCCAAGTATGGTTGTTCAATATGGATTCTATCTCACTATTGATTGCCTCTTTCCAAAATTGAGCTTCCGATGAAGACGTAGCTTCGTTGAACGTTCGAGGCTCATTTTCCAACAAAAATGTTAAAAATTCTGGTCCAAAGGAAGTAGTCGTCCTTTGACGTTTGCTACGTCTTGGATTTTCCTCATCAGGAATGTTTTCCTTTATTTCTTCCCGAGGTCGTTTAGATTCTTTGCTAGACGACGCACATTCCTTTTTATACGGATATATGGTTTCAAAGAAGTCAGCATTATCTGATTCAATTACCGTATTCACCTGAATGTCGGGATTTTCTGATTTGTGAACCAGAAATCTATATGCCTTACTATTTGTGGCATATCCTATGAAAACACAATCAACGGTTTTAGGTCCTATTTTTACCCTTTTGGGTTTAGGAACTTGCACCTTGGCCAAACACCCCCACACTTTGAAGTATTCCAAATTGGGCTTCCTTCCTTTCCACTTTTCGTATGGAATAGATTTTGTTTTGCTATGGGGCACTCGATTGAGTATTCGGCTAGCTGTTAGAATGGCTTCCCCCCACAAGTTCTGGGGTAAACCAGAACTTATTAACAGGGCATTCATCATTTCTTTCAGTGTTCTATTTTTTCTTTCCGCAATTCCGTTTGATTGTGGCGAGTAAGGAGCAGTTGTTTGATGAATAATGCCATATTCCAAACATATTTGTTCAAAAGGAGATTCATATTCACCGCCCCTATCACTCCTTATCATTTTAATCTTTTTGTTAAGTTGAGTCTCAACTTCAGTTTTGTATTGCCTGAACGCTTCAATTGCTTCATCTTTACTATTAAGTAAATAAACGTAGCAATACCGCGTACTATCGTCAATAAAAGTTATGAAATACTTCTTTCCACCGCGAGATGGAATTGACTTCATGTCACAAATATCTGTATGGATTAATTCTAAAGGACTTGAATTCCTTTCAACTGACTTATAAGGATGTTTAGCATACTTAGATTCAACACAGATTTGACATTTTGATTGATTGCATTCAAACTTAGGCAATACTTCCAAACTAATCATTTTTCGCAAGGTTCTATAATTGACATGTCCTAAACGTGAATGCCATAAATCATTTGACTCAAGCAAGTAAGACGAAGCAGAAACTTTATTATTATTAGCAACAACCATTACATTCAGTTTGAAAAGGCCCTCTGTGAGGTAGCCTTTTCCTATGTACATTTCGTTCTTACTTATTACAACCTTGTCAGAAACATAAACACATTTAAAACCGTTCTTCACTAGAAGTCCGGTAGATACAAGATTTTTCCTAATTTCAGGAACATGACAGACGTTGTTGAGAGTCACCACCTTGCCAGAGGTCATCTTCAGCAGTATCTTTCCATAACCTTCAATCTTGGCCGTTGCAGAATTTCCCATATATATTGTTTCGTCGGGCCCGGCGGGAGCATATGAAGCAAAGGCTTCTCTAACAGCACAAATGTGGCGAGTGGCGCCAGAGTCAATCCACCACTCTTTCGGACTTCCCACTAGGTTGCACTCGGACAACATAGCGCACAAGTCATCAACCTCCTCGTTTGTTTCAACCATATTAGCCTGACCCTTCTTCTTTTCCTTTTTCGGAGCACGACAGTCTGCAGCTTTGTGTCCGATTTTTCCACAATTATGGCAGTTTCCCTTGAATTTCTTCTTGTTGGGATAGTTCCTTGGTCCCGATGCCTTTTTCCTCTTTTTCATATTAGTTGGGGCAGTTTCAACTATATGTGCTCCCCCTATGGTTGATCTCCCATTTGCCTTTTTCTCCGCTGCCTTGTTATCTTCCTCGATTCTCAACCGGACGATGAGATCTTCCAATGTCATCTCCTTTCGCTTATGTTTCAAGTAATTTTTGAAGTCCTTCCATGAAGGAGGCAACTTCTCTATCACTGCCGCAACTTGAAACGCCCCACTAATCACCAAACCTACAACAAACAACATGTAAGTGACGGGGCACTGAATACTTTTGACAAAGGCATTAATTAAATTTATACCTTCAGCGAGGAGATCATGGATGATAACCTGCAACTCTTGAACTTGAGTGACAACAGACTTGCCATCTACCATTTTGTAGTCCAAAAACTTGGCAGCGATAAACTTCTTTAAGCCAGCATCTTCTGTTTTATATTTCTTTTCCAACGCATCCCATAGTTCTTTTGATGTTCCCACATTACTATAGACGTTGTAAAGATCATCCTCCAGTCCGCTAAGAATGTAATTCTTGCACAAAAAATCGGAGTGCTTCCACGCCTCAATTACAACAAATCGTTCATTTTCAGGTGTTGATTCCGGCGGAACCGGAATATCCTCCTTAATAAACTTTTGAAGGCTTAAAGTAGTTAGATAGAAGAACATCTTTTGTTGCCATCGTTTGAAATCAATCCCGGTGAATTTTCCGGGCTTCTCTGCCGGAGCCGGTGCTGGTGCAGTACAACTGGAGGACGCAGCATTGCTCGTAGAACCAACCACGGGGGCTGGTGTGGCAGTAACAATAGCAGTAGCATTCAAATTTGGAGTTTGGTCTCCCATTTCTGTCGTAGGAAATAACAGAACACTTTAATAATCGGTGAAGATTTTATTTCTTCAAACCGAATCAAATTTACACAAACAGAATTAAAACAAACTTCAAATAGAATGTAATAAACTGTATGTAGTATACTGGATGAAGTTTTTATATCTTCAAATCAAGTACCCAAATGAGTAGAAAGTTCTGAAAACTTTAATCTCAACCGGAGTAGAAAATCCGAAGATTTAGTCTCCAAACAACATACAATTTCGTTACATGCAAACAACAAAATTACAAGTTTCTTTTATTTTCTGGACAGTCACAATTTTATGTTAGGAAAAACTGTATGTAGTCACTGTTTTATGTAAGAATTTTTTTTTCTGTACTGTTGTATCGTTCTGTAACGTTTTAATCAACAGTAGATGAACACGGAAATAATAAAATAAATTCCTTAAGCTTGTTATCGATTGTCCGTGTTCAAAGCAACGAGAAACTGGAAACCAGTAAGAAGAAGAGACACAAAAAAAAAAAAAAATCACAGAAATGAAGAAATCCGAGACCACAGAATTCACTGTGTGTCCTTAAGGAATTTAACCCCCTCACTGTACCCGACGAACTCAAATTCGGGAACGAAATCACACTATGACTCGATATGTTTCAGTTTGCAGAAAAGAATGCAGAATTTTTAATGCACGAATAATTTTTTTTTTTTTTTCCAGTACTCGAAAATGAGGCATTGCCTCAGTTTATATAGCCTCGAATTGTGACTGTTCGGAAAGGCTTGGTGCCTGTTCGGGAAAGGCCATGCCTTTTTCTAAAAAATAAGAACGTTGGGAAGTTTACAGTTAACAAATTAATATTTTTCCCGCGGGAATTAAAAATAATTTCAGAAAATGAAGATTGAATTTTAAATAAATTTGGTCCAAAAAGATTATCAATCAATCAGATCATTTGACCAAATCCAAATCCAAATCCAAATCCAAATCCAAAGCGGAAGCCGAGCCGAGCGACGACGACGGCGCGAGGGGAGTCCCTCTTCTTAACCCTTTAAGAGCTAGAAGAAGTGCTTTCTAATATAAGCACATAACTTTCCCTTTCTACCACCAATGTGGTACAAAGCTCCTTTTCAAAGGAACTTTGCTTTGAAACTTCATTTTCCTTCTATTGTCTTCTTCCCTCCATTTCTCATTCACACCAACTTAGCTAGATTTAATCATTAACTAGCTTTAACAACTACACATCAATCTCCCCTATATGAATCCTCAACATCCATTTTGTTCCATTCGGACTTGTTTCATTCGAACCCTCAATGACTTAATCTAAGACAAATTAGGGGTCCTTCTCTACATCTTCTACTAGCATACATATCTAAAAAATAATAGTACTAAAAAGACCCCAGTAATATTTATATACTTCTTTACGAAGCCGAAATAAACATTTGAGATTTTATTTATTGTTGTCAAGAAAACATCAATTTCATATCACCGCCATTGCAAGGGCTTCATAAATTTATGCATGTTGGTACAACCAAATTCCTGTGATACACCAATTTGTAATTCAAGAATCGTGTAACATGAGCTCCATCATTGACCAAATAAGCACCAATTATATTATGGCAATAATAAGACAGCAAACATAGGAATAAATTACGTATTGCAAAAGAGACAAAAAAGAAGAGGATAAAGAGGGAAACAAACCTTTGAGAAAGGAAATTGTTCTTGGAAAGGCAAGCTTGAATGTCGCAAGCCTGTTTCTTACATGGCTCTTTACTCGGCTGTGTCATTTCTTCTTAATTCCCTTTCTGTATTTGTAGTTTTAAAGCTTAAAATCCTTAAATCTGAATTCTTATTACTGTCAAATGAATCTATACCAATAGGGGGTAATTGGGTATCAGATTCTTGATGTTTCAATTTTCCAATGCGTTGAATTGAATTTCCGGGGAACTGTTAGCCGACTACCTATATATAAGTAAGGTTTTATTGGGGCCCCGTTTTGGATTTGGACTTCCGTTGATCTGGGTTTTGCCCGTGTAAATGAGTAAAAATTGTGTGCATTACCCACTTTTCTAAGTAGTATTTATTTTTTATCCTGTATTTTTAATGCTCAGCGATAGTAACTATTAATCTATTAAAATTAATATAAAAAGATTGTGTTACCCTTTCTTCTATCTCTTTCATGTTAAGGAGAAGAACTGTGCCGGAAGGATTTTCTTCTTTAGTTGCCTTCACTGCTTCAACAGTTGCTGTCTTGGTATTGCTAGTGATTGTAGAGGAAACAGTAGCAGCTGCAAGCTTATTTGTGGGATTCTGAGACTTGAAACTGAAGTAGAGGAATTTGCAGAGGAAGCTACTGATGGTGATAGCGTAGAAGAGTAAAGAGCAGAATTTGCAGAGCGCTTAATACCAGTAAGAAGGTATCTTTGTATTCACAAATATTGTTCTAAAGTTTTGCAGTGATGCTATTAGCTTTCTGTTGTGTAATTTGACATCAATCTTACATGTAAATTGCAATTATTATTATTATTATTATTATTATTGTGAAAAGATACAAATAACGTTTGGTTTTCTGCTACGTTATGGATCCTGAACTTACAGTTACAAGTTCAAAAGTTAAGGACACTTGGTCCTGAACTTAGAATTACAAGTTCAAAAGTTAAGGGTGCTTGGTCCTGAACTCAGACTAACAACCTCAAAAGTTAAGGACAATAGGTCCTGAACTTACAGTTATAAGTTCAAAAGTTAAGGATAATAGGTCCTGAAGTCCTGAACTTAAACTAACAAGCTTAAAAGTTGAGGGCAATAAGTCCTTAACTTAGACTAACAAGCTCAAAAGTTAAGGACAATTGGTCCTGAACTTATATTTACAAATTAAAAAGTTAAGGACATGTAGTCCTAAAGTTAAGTTCAAAAGTTAATGACATGTAGTCCTAAAGTCTTGAAGTTAAGTTCAAAAGTTAAGGACATGTAGTCCTGAACTTAGAGTTCCAAGTTCAAAAGTTAAGGACATGTAGTCATGAAGTCCTGAACTTAGAATTACAAGTTCAAAAGTTAAAGACATGTAGTCCTGAAGTCATGAAGTTAAGTTCAAAAGTTAAGGGCATGAGCATAAGGGTATTTTCATCCAGGGAGTTAAATTTTATTAAAGTAATGGCTAAAGACCAAAGACATTTTAAACAGTGGCTTAAAAGTAAATACACGTGTTATTAGTGACTAACCGTGCACTTCCTCCCATCATAAAAATTGTGTGGGGTAGCCACTTTTTAAAGTGGTATTAATTTTTTATCTAGTATTTTTAATGCTTAGTAATAGTAGCCACTAGTCTATTAAAATTAATATAAAAAGACTGTGTTACCCTTTCTTCTATCTCTTTCATGTTAGGGAGAAGAACTGTGCCGGAAGGATTTTCTTCTTTAGTTGCCTTCACTACTTCAACAGCTGCTGCCATGGTATTGCTAGTGATTGTAGAGGAAACAAATGCAGCTGCAGGCTTATTTGTGAGGTTCTGAGACTTGAAACTGAAGTAGAGGAATTTTCAGAGGAAGCTGCTGATGGTGATAGTGTAGAAGAGTAGAGAGTAGAATTTGCTGAGAGCTTAGTACTAGAAAGAAGGAATCTATTCTTTGTATTCGCAAATATTATTCTATAGTTTTGCAGTGATGCTATTTTCTTTCTGTTGTGTAATTTGACATCAATCTTATATGTAAATTTCATTTATTATTATTATTATTATTATTATTATTATTATTATTATTATTATTATTATTATTATTATTATAATCTTGTGAAAAGATACAAATAACATTTGGTTTCTGCTACGTTATGGATCTTGAACTTACAGTTACAAGTCCAAAAGTTAAGGACACTTGGTCCTGAACTTAGAATTACAAGTTCAAAAGTTAAGGGCACTTGGTCCTGAACTTAGACTAACAATCTCAAAAGTTGAGGACAATAGGTCATGAACTTACATTTACAAGTTCAAAAGTTAAAAACAATAGGCCCTGAAGTCCTGAACTTAGACTAACAAATTCAAAAGTTAAGGACAACATGCCATGAACTTAGGCTAAAAAGCCCAAAAGTTAAGGAGAATAGGTCCTGAACTTAGACTAACAAGCTCAAAAGTTAAGGACAATTAGTCTTGAACTTACAGTTACAAGTTCAAAAGTTAAGGACATATAGTCCTCAAGTCTTGAAGTTAAGTTCAAAAGTTAAGGACATGTAGTCCTGAACTTAGAGTTCCAAGTTTAAAAGTTAAGGACATATAGTCCTGAAGTCCTGAACTTAGAGTTCCAATTTCAAAAGTTAAGGACATGTGGTCCTAAAGTCCTGAACTTAGAATTATAAGTTCAAAATTTAAGGACATGTAGTTCTGAAGTCTTGAAGTTATGTTCAAAAGCTAAGGACATGAGCAAAAGTGTATTTTCGTCTGGGCAATTAAAGTTTATTAAAGCAGTGGCTAAAGACTAAAGACATTTTAAACAATGACTTAGAAGTACATATATGTATTATTAGTGGCTAACCGTGCACTTCCCCCTCCTACATCCCTGAGAATTGGAGTGTAAATGGGCCTTCTTAATTAGACCAAATTCATATTGATCAGTAATTATTTGACCAAACAAACATGCTAAATTGTATAATTACATTCAGATGCAATTATAAGGCGACTTTCCAAACAAGCCCTAAATATAGAAGGAATTGAAATTTAAGTCCACACAAATTCATTTATTTCTCTGATTTATTGGAGTTTTCTCAAAAAATACATTACAAAGATACAAAAAAAGCCTACAATGAGGAAAGAATGGAAGAAATAATTGATTAAACAAGGGAATGTTTCACCTATTTTCTTTATCATTCCATGCTTTCGAGGCCTTGAAAACCTCTTTTTTAGTAACTTCAATTTGCGTGCGCAGTCCGGGCACGTAGCCGGAAAGCCTAAATGTGAAATTAAGTGAAAAATACAAAATTTTGGTGTTAAAATGAATAAATTTGACTTCGGTCAATATTTTGGAAGAACGAATCTGGACCCATAATTTGACGGTCCTGGAGGATCCGTAGGAAAATATGGGACTCGGGCATATGCCCGGAATCAAAATCCGAGGTCCTGAGCCCGAGAAATGAATTTTTGAAAGTAATTATTTTTTGAAATTGTAAAGGGGATTTGAAATAAAAATTGATTAGGAACGTATTGATATCGGGCACGTATTTTAGTTTCAACACCCAGTACATGTCTTATATATGTTTTAAGATATTTCTGTGAAGTTTGGTTGAAACCAGACGTCGTTTGACATATTTAAGATCTAAAGCTCTAAATTTGAAAGATTATGAAGTTTGAAGAAAAACTAGTGATTTTGAGGTTTGATTCATTATTTTTGATTTTATTTTGGCAATTTGATCAACAGTTAAGTTTGTAGGATGTTGTTGAGTTAATGTGTGTGTTTGGTTAGGAGCCCGAGGGCTCGGGAGTGTTCTGGAGGCGTTCCCGAGTGATTTCGACCTTAGAAAAGTTGTAGAAGTTTCAGCTCTGGTGTTCTGATATACAGTGCTATGCGATCACATAGGTTTAAATTCCAGGTGCCCTGTTTATTCAATGCAATCGCATATACTCTCCTGCGATTGCATAGAGTGACCACTTTTCGTTTAATGCGATCGCATTACTTTTCCGCGATCGCAATGTGTAAAAACCAAAAATCCGGAATGGAGCATGTTTTCTTCTACACGTTCGCAATTGACCTTCCACGATCGCAGTGGCCAACATTCCTATGCCTCTGCAATCGCACGAGCTCCTTCGCGATCGTATAGAGTATTTTCTGCTCAATTATATTATAATTTCCAAAATAGTAGCTACGGGACTTTTACAAAAATATACGAACTCCTTTCTTCTCCAAGCTCTTAAGCGTCCATTGAAGCTCCTTTTCACCAAGACTTCTTGGGTTAGTAAATCTTAACTCATTTTCTTCATTTTCCATCAATGTTTATTGAATTCCTACGCCTAAATCATGTAATTTAGGGTAGAAATTGGGGCAATTGGGTAGAGTTAGGGCTTTTGACTTTTTCTTGATTTAGATCTCGTTTTGGGGTCGAGTTTGAAAACAAATTATATATTCGGGCTCGTGGGGGAATGAGTGATATGAATTTGGTTCAAACCTCATATTTTGATCAAGCGGGTCCGGGGTCGATTTTAGGAATTTTTGGAAGAAAGCTTCGAAATCTGTATTTAGGCATTGGGTTTGATTTGTTTAGCATATATTGATATTATAAAGTCATTATTGTATAGATTTGATTGGGTTGGAGCCAAATTCGAGAGGGAAAGCGGTTGTTGTGGATTGATTTGGCCGTGGAAGTTGAGATAAGTATTTGGTCTAACCTTAGATTGAGGAAATATATATGAGTCTTGTTTGCTACTTGCTAATTGTCGAGTACGGTGTATAGGCATGGTGACGAGTATCTATACATTGGTGTCTCGAATGACCGTGAGTCCTTATATTGCGATTATCGTAATTTTGTTGTGATTTCCATGCTTAATTAATAATTTCTATATGTCGTAAAGCGCATGTGAAAGAGACTATGATCATTAAACTCCGAGGAGCATTGGCTCGAGTTGTAAAACGAATTTTGAAGGTATATGAGATGATTTGATTCTTTGGAGCATTGCTTAAATGATAAAGTAAATTATAAAGTAAGAAATGAAGGAAAGAGAAAGAATTATTGGTTATTCCATTGCCGGGACATATTGTTGATTTGTTGGTTTCTCCCTTGTCGGGATATTGAGATTATTGATATTGTTCCCTTGTCGGGATTTAACTGTTTTTCTTGTATTCCCTTGTCGAGATTTCTTCCACTATTTGTTTATTTCCTCGCCCCTTATTTGTGACTGTTGTTCGGGTGAGGAAGAGTGATATATATATATATATATATATGGATCGAGTGCGCCGCAACAATGATGTTTGTGGATCGGGTTGCACACCGCAACAATACTAAATGATATTTGTGGATCAGAATGCACGCCGCAACAATGATATATATATATATGGATCGGGTTGCACGTTGCAATAATGATATTTGTGGATCGGGTTGCAGGCAATAACAGTGTTTCTATATATTGGGATCGGGTTGCATGCCGCAACAATTGTTGGTTCCAATGTATTTATTTTGTGTATCTATTTCCGTTAGCTGCTTCTATCCTTAAATTGGGACTTACTATTTGTAACTATTGTCTCCCCACAGTATGTCCCCCCCTTCCATTATTTACCGTTTACTTCCTATATTTCTTTCCATTCCATATACATACTTGAACTGCACAGGTTTATTTGGTAATCTGACCCTAGCCTCGTCACTACTTTGCCGAGGTTAGGCTAGGCACTTACCAACACATGGAGTCGGTTGTGCTGATGCTACACTCTGTGCTATTTTACACAGATCCAAGTTTGGAAATCACCGGCAGCAGTAGCATGGGAGCAGAACTTCAGTCCATCAAGACATCGAGGTAGCCTTGCAGGCGTGCGCATTCCCGACGTCTCCTCTATCCTCACTTTAGACTGTCATCTCATTGTACTCGAGATAAACAAATTTATATTTCTTGTAGACTTTGCATTTAGTACTTCTTAGATGTTCGTGAGTATGTGACTCCAGTTCTTGGGTAGAGATTCATGTTGGAATTCGGTATTTTATTCGGCTATTGAAATTTAAGACTTTCTCTTATGATTTTAATTCTGTTGCTTTTATTTTTAATGATGTTAATTATTAAAAAGGAATATGTGATTAATGAAAAATAATCAAGTTTGGCTTGCCTAGCTCCTATTAGAAGGTGCCATCACGACCCCTGAGGGTGAGAAATTCGGGTCGTGACAAGTTGGTATAAGAGCACTAGGTTGCATAGGTCTCATAACTCACGGAAAAACTTGGTAGAGTCTAAGGGATCCATATGGAGACGTCTGTATTTATCACCAGAGGCTACTGAGTTAGGAAAACTTCACATTTATTCTTTCTTTTCATGCGGTTTTGTTTCTTAAATACTGGTTGTCTTTCTACTCTCTTCTTTCGCAGATGGCGAGAACACGTGCTTTCTCTTTTATCGATCAACAGCTCGAGCCCCCAGCAGTAGCTCCCATTAGGGGCAGAGGGAGAGGCCGAGGCCATGCCAGAGATTGAGGCAGGGGCAGAGCTCAGCCCCGAGCAGCAGCTCTATTGGTGGAGCCTTAGGTTGATTATGTCGAGGAGGTTCCATTACCAGTAGCTCCGATGGGCCCAGCTCAGGTCCCAGAGGGGTTTATAGCCACCCCAGTTCTTCAGGACACTCTGTTCAGATTGGTAGGCCTCATGCAGAGCGTCACCCAAGCGGGATTTCTTCCAGTAGCACCAGCCACTTCTCAGGATGGAGGAGGGGTTCAGACTCCTGCTACATGTACTCCAGAGCAGGTAGCTCCCCAGGTCCAGGTTCTAGTGGTTCAACCAGCTATTGCAGTTCAGTCAGGCGTAGTGACTCAGACCGGCGATGGTGCGGCTATGTATGTTGATGATCTGTGGAGATTGGACAGATTCACTTGAATGAAATCCATCATTCTTAGTATAGGCAACTCCCTTGCTTCTAATAGCACTGAATTCATCGACTTAACTATGTTTGTTGTGAGCATGTCATATCTTCGTCGTGGACTACAAGAACGTGCCCATCTTTTTGGTGGTTCTTCCATTTAGTAGTCATAAGTTTTCTTATCTACATTTTTATGTCTGACATGCATAGGTCAAATTCTTTACGCTTGTAAACTTTTGCAGCATTTTGGAAAAGTTTTATGACCTCACTTTTCAAACTTCTTCGCTTTAGGTTCTGCTCCAAAAGATAGATGCAAATCCTATGATGGATTTCAGGATATACCTTTACAATGCCATTTGCAATAGCTTGATGCCTGTCTGATAAAAAAATCAAATTCTCATGGCTCCCAATTGCCTTGCAAAGCTGACTAAAGTACCACTCATAGGAATTGTTGTTTTCAGATTCTGCTATTCCAAAGGCTAATGGGAAAATTTGGTTATTTGCATCTTTTAAAACTGAAATCATTAAAACACCACGATATTTTCACTTCAAAAAAGTTGCATCAACGGCAATTACTGGTCTACAATGATTCCAACCAGCTATCGATGATCCATATGCGTAAAACATATAAAGAAACCTACAAATACAATATATAACAAAGTTAAAATCCCTGAAGTATAGGACAGTCGGTCCTTAACTTACATTTACAATTTATAAAGTCAAGGACATTCTGTACTTAACTTTTATTTCAAAGTTCAAAACTTAAGGACTGGAAGTCCTTAACTTTTAATTACAAGTTCAAAACTTAAGGATAGGAAGCCCTCAACTTCTGGTTACAACTCATAAGTTAACAAGGCTAAAGACAACATGTGCTAAATTGTTTACCTATTGTCGTCGTCTATCTTTATGTTAGTATAAGTTCCCGGGTTCTTAATTGTCATCATATACAAATATGAACACAATAATTCATAATTTTCTTCGGGACTTCTTCTTATTGAAGCGGAAGCATGTTGAATAGCACGCCACACCTTGTGATATCCAATGTCTAGTCCATGCAATTTTTGCATCTCTGCCATGAAAAAAGCTGGTGTAACTTCAAATCTTGGGTCCCGAAGATTATCGATAATGTAACCACTAATCAACTTTGAAGTAGCATGCCTTTGATCTGCTTTCCTTGTGTTAACAGAGTAGTCATGCCTTTTCTCAAGCTTTACTATCTTGAATAATGTTGAATCTTTAATTCTGAAAGCACGCACACACCAACACCACCTATCATCATTGCATGTCAACGAATATCTTGTTGAGATTGATCTAAAAACTTTGAATTCAAAATGTCCTTTGATTGCTATATTGGAAAAAATAGTTAATTATGCTCTTCTTCTTGTCAAATACTGATCCCACTTTTATTTAATCAGAAAAGTATTTTCTCTTAATATCGTAGTTGGTGATTCTTTTTGTTTCAAATATTGATCTTCGTCTAGTTATCTAAGTGCAGGTTTTGTCAGCAACTTCTTCGATTACCGGTGCACTCTCTAAGACTTGAATTCGCAAGGCTTTTTCGTTGTCAATCTCTATAATGCTTTGTCCTTCTACTTGAATAGAATAAAATTTTTGGTACACGTCTTCATTTATTGGTTGAGCTTCAACCATATCTACTTCAACTATCTGTTGGCATCGCTCTGGATTGTCATGTTGAGTTTTTGTGTTGGCATCTTCATTGCTTGTTGATGCAAAAACACTTTCAGAAATATCAACCATGAAATGATAGTTTCTGAAGAGTAAATGAGTTTTTAGCAACTCTATATATGTGTGAAGATCTAAATCTTTGGATACAAGTATTCGTTTGCTTTTTCCAAGGTTGATATCAAACCATATCACTATTTCAAACTTTTCTTTATCCAATTCAATAAGCAAATCTGTTTAACGAAATCTTCAAACTGAATTGACTCAGGTGCTAGGAAAAGCTTTGTTTGATGAGCAAGATATTTATAGTCTTCAGTCCATCTACCATTAATAGCAACTATTAGGCATATTGTTTCCATCCTACAAGTCAACAATATGAGAAACAAAGGACATGCGTTATAAAACAATCCTTGTAAAATTAAGAAGATGTGAAGTGTAAGTGCAAGAACAAGATAAGGACTCCCTGTCCTAAACATTTAAACATGGAATTAAAAGTTAGAGACTTCCAGTCCTTAACTTTTGAACTAGAAATTAAAACTTAAGGACTATAAGTCCTAAACTTTTGAACAAGAAATTAAAACATAAGGACTGTAAGTCCTTAACTTTTGAGCTAGAAATTATAACTTAAAGACTGCAGAAATTAAAAGCTAAGGACTGCCAGCCCTTAATATTTTAACATGAATTAAAAGTTAAGGACTGTGAGTACTTAAATTTTGAACAAGAAATTAAAAGCTAAGGATTGCCTGTTTTTAACATTTAAACATGGTATTAAAGTTTAGGAGTCCTTAACATTTAAACATGGAATTAAAAGTTAATGAGTTCCAGTCCTTAACTTTTGAAGAAGAAATTAAAACTCATTTGATATAGTATTCAATACGTATGTATATACGTTTATCCTTCACTTCATTCTTTTTATTTCTGAAGTTTCGATGTAAAGATTCCTCTACCAACGCATTTAACTCCATTAGGTTTACGACGAAACCTAGAAATCGATCACTGATCCAATTTGAGTACCTCTGCAGGATAGACCTCAACAGAAAACTAAAGCTATGGAACTTGAGTGCGGGTCTTTTGTCGAAATGGAATGGCTTTTCTTTTTCTCTTTTTATTTATTATTTATCGTGAATGGGGGAATCATTGCACATAGTATGCCCGAAGTAACAGAAAGAAAAGCAACGACTGGAGTGGGAGAGTCAGAGTCGAAAAGAGGATTCCTCACTTCTTTCTCTCATTCAAAACCCGCATCAGCTCTTTCAGTCACTACTACCTGTGTTGCACCTACAGTGGCAGAGAGTTTGATAAGACTCTCGGATAAGGATTGTGCGTGCCGGACCCTTCGGGTCTCATATTTTGGCCGAGTTTACCATACCTCCGTCCCCTAGGCACTTGAACCTGCTTGGATTACATCTAGACAAATAGAAGTAGGCCAACGAGCAATGACACGAAATGTACGTCGTGGTGGAAAAATATGCAATAGAAAAGGCAAATCCCTTATGATACACCAGATCCGGCTTGGTTGTTGATAGAGTGAATAGATCTGCCATTTCAGGAATAAATTAAACAAACAAACCATGGATAAATCCAAGCGACCTTTTCTTTAATTCAAGCAATCTTTTCGTAGGCGTTTGCCCCCGATTCAATCGGGGGATCGAATTGATTATAGAAACATGAGTTTAATTAGTCGATTTATTAGTGAACAAGGAAAAATATTATCAAGACAAGTGAATAGATTGACCTTGAAACAACAACGATTAATTACTCTTGCTATAAAAGAAGCCCGTATTTTATCTTTGTTACCCTTTCTCAATAATGAGAAACAATTTGAAAGAACCGAGTCGACCGCTAGAGCTACTGGTTTTAATGCCCGAAATAAATACCAAAAGGAACTCGAATCTTTGGTGCAATCGCCCGGGAATTGAGAGAATTAAATTTTACTAAAATAGTTTAATGAGCCCCTAGTAGTTTACCGGATAAATTGATAAGTCGGGCATTCCCGGCCCAACAAGCGAAACCAGTGGTTTCTTGGTCACGACCAGCTAAGGCTAAAGTTCCATTAACACCCCGTAGGCTGAGGAGCAAAAGGAGGAATCCGCCCGAGGAGGGGCTCGCATCTGATTAGCCAGTTGGTGAGGCAATAGCTTACCAAGGCGATGATCAATAGCTGGTCCGATAGGATGATCAGCCACACTGGGACCGATCTTACCTGGGATCGCAAATCCCAAGTTTGTCTATGAAGAGCGGATCTAATTGTATTAGTGTCTATAATTGATTTCTTCTGTGTAATACTAATCGATAGGACCTCATTGGTAAGTACTACAAGATCTCGTGCATTGGAACCCATGGTTATGGACCCGAATCCGTTTCTTCATTATTTGTAACAGTTCTTTACTTGGGAGGTGGGAATCTTTCTATTCCGTACATATTTTTTCCTGAGCTATTTGGCATAAATAAAAGGGGTAAAGTCTTTGGAACACTAATTGGTATCTTTATCACATTAGCCAAAACTTATTTGTTTTTGTTCATTCCTATTGCAACAAGATGGACTTTACCGAGGCTGAGAATGGACCAACTATTAAATCTTGGGTGGAAATTTCTTTTACCTATTTCAAGGACTTGCAGTCCTTAATTTTTGAACAAGAAATTAAAACTTAAGGACTGTAAGTCCTTAACTTTTGAGCCAGAAATAACTTAAGGATTGCAGAAATTAAAAGCTAAGGACTGCCAGTCCTTAACATATTAACATGGAATTAAAAGTTAAGGACTGACAGTCCTTAACTTTCGAACCAGAAATTAAAAGCTAAGGACCGCCTGTCCTTTAATATTTAAACAAGGAATTAAAGTTAAGGACTGCCAGTCCTTAACATTTAAACATGGAATTAAAAGCCAATCCTTAACTTTTGAACCAAAAATTAAAAGCTAAGGACTACCTTTTTTTAATATCTAAACATGGAATTAAAGTTAAGGACTGCTAGTCCTTAACAATTAAACATAGAATTAAAAGTTAAGGACTGCCAGTACTTAACTTTTGAACCAGAAATTAAAATATACAATTTAAAACTCAAGCTACAGGAATTTGTATACAGAAGAATAGCAACAAAGTGAAGGACATTCAATTTGTAAAATGAAGCCAATAGAATCAAAGTTAAGGACATAGTGCTATTATTTTTTGATTTCAATTTCCAAAATGAAGACATTATGTCCGGAATACAGAATTATCATAGAAGGCGATGTCTATATCTTTATCAATCCATTAATTCACACAAAATCAATTTCTTGCCTAATATATAATCAAATCAATACAGACCTAAGAAAAGTATGATTGTAGCGAAATAAAAATTGATAGAAACACATGAAATTACAACTTAGTGTTTATCTGTGTCATTTTTTTGGATTACAATGCTGAACTTTTGAAATTAGGAAGAGAAATGATGGTGCTGCTGTGGTAACTGCTGCTGCTGCGCGTTTCTTCTCTTTGTGTAACTGCTGCTTGTGTTTGTGTTGATAGCGTAGGTATAAGTTATAGCAGAAGGGCATTTTCGTTCAGTCAGGTATAAATTTATTAATGGAGTTGCTAAAGACTAAATACATTGAAAACAATGGCTTTAAAATAAAAGCCACTGCTACTAATGGCTATTTGTGCCGTTCGCCTTGTAAATGACACCATTTGCCACTTTTAATCACGTTGTTTAAAATATATTTATAGTTGATAATAAATTTAAAAATTAATCAATTCGCTTAAATTTCAGGACATAATATCCTAAACTTTAAACCCCAAAGTTCAAACTTCAGAGCATTATGTCCTAAAGTTCAAAAATTATGGCTAGAATTCGAATCTTATGTCCAAAATTTTAAATTAACAGTTCAAAAGTTAGGACAGTAAGTGGGCGTTTGGACATAAAAATTGTAAAATTCCAAAAAAAAGATGAAATTTCTTTTCAAGTGAAAATGGTATTTGAAATTTAGAGTTGTGACTGGACATGAATATAATTTTAGGTTGTTTTTGAAGTTTTGTGAGTGATTTATTGAAAATTTTGAAAAGTAGCTTTTTGGAGTTTTTCAAATGTTCAAAATGTATCTTCAAGTGAAAATTGGAAAATTTATGAACAAACGCTTATTTCGGGAAAAAAGTATTTTTTTTTGCAAAAAAGGAAACATTTCTTATGTCCAAGCGTGCTCTAAGTCTCGAATTCCAAATTCAGGATATTTAGTCCTGAAGTTTGGGCGGATTGACTACTCTTTAAATATATTGTAAATTATAAATATACTTTAAACAAAAGGCCTAAAAGTGGCTATTGGCGCACTTCACCAGTTTTGCCCCAGATCAAATTTATTGGGCCACTATTTCTTCTGCCTAATTAAGGAGCATTAAGCTGGTGTTTATGTCACGACCCAAAAATCGACCCAGTCATGATGGCGTATATCGTGAAACTAGGATAGTCAAATAATTTTCAAATAATTGATATTTCATTTAAAACTTAAGTAAAACCATATTTCCAACTGATATCCAATAAAAGATATAGAATAAAAGTTAAAACAAAGCGAAAAATACAAGCCCGACCTTGGGTGTCACTAAATCATGAGCAAAATACTACAACTGTTCGAAATAAACAAGACTAATATAGTCCGAGAATAGCCAACAGATACATTAAGAGGAAGATAAGGAAGGAGAAGACGGGACTGCGATCGCCAGGCAGCTACCTCGCTATCTACAAGGAAAGTCCACAACTGAATATGATCAGCAACCGCTACCGTAGCCCGAGATACGTGGATCTGCACATATGGTGCATGTGGTAGTGTGAGCCGTGAGTACACCAACTTAGTAAGTAATAAGTCCAAACTATGGACTGACAGGTAGTGACAACCAACCCTCAACACGTAATACCATTAAATTGTACAATAAATGCAGTCTGAATAGTACAAAGTATAAAGCTCAAGAAATCCCTATGTACCAATGCACATATAGCATGATCAATTTTCCATGTACCTCCCCTCACAAGTGCTCAACCACTCGGTACTGTATATGGCCATCCGTCCCAGGGAAGATCCATTCCATAATATATATATATATATATATATATATATATATATATATATATATATATATATATATATATATATATATATATATATATATATATATATATATATATATATATATATATATATATATATATATATATATATATATAGACCGCAGTCATCAAGTACCGAGGAAGGTCATTCCGGCCCTATGGAGAAAATTCATCTCCATATATAATACTTCAAAAAATATCCATGTCCAAGGAAGCTCCATCCCTCAATATCATTAACTGCGTTCATTAGGGGTGTGTTACAGACTCTAGGGGGCTCCTAGAACCCAAGCTCTATCATAATCATCAACATATCCCCTCCGACGTGCACTCTGGTCCCACAACTGTCACTCACTATCAGACTCGACCTCACTCAATCATCACTCTCCAGTTTCACACTCACAGGCTCACAATATCATGGAACTAGCCCGAAACAAAGATACGATGTGCCAAATAAATATCACTGAGACTAAGACATGATATGATATGCATGAGCAATACTAAGTACAGAATATCAATGAATGTAATGAGATGCCAGCAAGAAACGAACACTTGGGTCTCAACAGTATCGGCCTTTTCACATCATATTTACTTAATCGCTTGATAGAAACACGGATATGAACAAGAAAGAGTTACTAAGCTGTGCCATGGAATGATCCAGCCGCAATTCTTGCACGCCCACATGCCCGTCACTTGGCATTTGTGTCACCTCTAGTAATCATAGAACACATAGTTCGGTGTTTCGAACCCTTAAAACCAAGTTTGGAAGCGTTACTTACCTCAAATCAAGACAAACTCTAGCCTGCGATGCCCTTGACTCTCAATTCGGCCTTCAAATGCCTCGAATCTAACCAAAACAAGTATATAATCATCAATATATGCTAAAGGAATGAAACCCATACAAAAATTATCAAATTAACTCAAAAATTCTGATATTAGCCGAACCTGACCCCCGGTCCCACATCGAGGAATTCGATAAAAATTACATCACAAGTATCCTCATCCTCCCAGGAGTCCATACATACCAGGAACATCAAAATCGGACCTCAAATGACCCTTCAAATCCCCAATTTAAACTCTCTAGTTCCAAGCCCTAATTCCCCAATTTTAGGTTTTAAATCCCACTAATTTCATGTCTAATTAGATAGAAATTATCATAGAATTGAATATTGAGTTAAAAAATCTTACCTCCAAGTATTTTCTTTCGAATCCCTCTTTAATCCCTCTTAAAAAGCTTCAAAGCCACTCAAAAATGGTGAGAAATAGGCTAAAAATCGCGAAGATGGATTTACACACATTCTGCCCAGGTGCTCCCCTTCATTGCAAACGCGGTAGATCCCTTGCGTTCTCAAAGCAAAAACTAACTCAGACTAAGATTCTCTTCTACGCTAACGCAAGGGCCCACCCGCGAACGCGAAGACCTCATAGCTTGACTCTATGCGAACGCGATGCCCAAGTCGCGAACGTGTAGCCTTACTCTCCCGAACCTTCACAAATGCGGGACCTACATCGTGAACGCAAAGAAAAACTCACCTGCCGCACTCAAAATCCGTTCGCGAACTCGAGACCCTCTCGTGAACGCAAAGAAGGATTTCTGTACAACAAAAATACCAGAAATCTATTGCCTTTCCAAAGTCCAAAATGATCCGTTAGCCACCCGAAACCCACCCGAGGCCCTCGGGACCTTAACTAAACATTCCAACACATCACATAACATTATTCAAACTTGTTCCAAACTTCGTAACACTCATAACATAAAAAATCAAATTACCATCGGATTCAAGCCTAAGGATTCCAAATCTTATGAATTACACAATCGATAAAAAAGTCTAGCAAACCTCATCCGAATGACCTAAAATTGTCATACACGCCATAAATGACATAGCAGTCCTACTCCAATTTTTGAATTTCTGTTCCGACTCCGATATCAAAATTTCACCGCTGACTAGAAAATGCCAAATTTTTAATTTCGCCGATTCAAGCCTAAATCTTCCATGTACCTCCAAAATATATTTCGATAAGCTCCTAAGTCCCAAATCACCTAACGAAGCTATCGGAACCATCAAAATTCACATTAGAGACTTTTACCCATAAGTCAACATCCGATTGATTTTTCCAACTTAAGCTTAATCAAAAGAGACTAAGTATCTCATTCCTCTATAAAACCACTCCGAACCTGAACCAACCAACCCGATACCACATAATACAGTTGAACAAGACATAAGGAATCAGAAATGGGGAAAACAGGGCTGAAATTCATAAAACGACTTACCAGATCGCTACAGTTTAAGTGGAAAAATATCAAAAATAGTATCAAAAGTGCTTCAAGAGACCAGCCTGTTTGGCCAAGCTTAAAATTCATAATTTAATTTTTTTCTTTCAAAAATACTTTTTTATAAGTATTCTTTGTGAGAAGGAGTTTATATTTGGCTAATGTTTTAAAAAGTATTTTTAAGTGTATTTTCCTTAAAATTGTTTTTCGAAAATGTACTTTTCGGGAGATGCTACTTTTTTTGCTTCTTAAAAATTGTTTCTACTTCTACTCAGAAAAATTTAACTTCTTTCGATTTTTTTTTGAAAAGCACTTTTGAGAAAAATAAACTTGAAATCATATTTAATAGCTTAGTCTAATATAAGGCTGTATCCGGTTTCGGTTCTGGGTCTATTTGGGTCTGCGGTTCCGGTTCTTGCGGTTCCGGTTCTGGCGGTTCTGGCGGGTCCGGTTCTGGTGGTTCCGGACCCGAAACCGCTACCATCCGGTTCTGTGTACCATCCGGTTTCGGTTCTGGCGGTTCCAGTTCCGGCGGTTCTCGGCGGTTCTGAATTTTTTTTTAAATCAATATCTTGTATAGTAGTCATTAGTATATTGTAGAATATATTTTATATGGTGTACTATTTTATTAGTATAGTATATATTGTGTTTGGTAATTAGTATATATTGTGAATAAGTAGTGTATATTTTGTATATAAGTAGTATATATTGTATTTAAGTAGTATATATTGTATATAAGTAGTGTATATTGTGTTGTAGTTAGTAATTAGTATAAATTGTATATAAGTAGTATATATTGATAAAAAAATGTTGTCATTAGTATATTGTGTTGTATGTTATATAAATATTCAAGGATTGATATAGAAGTAAAGACAAAGAAATATTGAGACAAAAGATATTCAAGGATATGATAAAGAGCATATTTATTGACAAAAATGGCATATCTTTCTTAGTCTTCCTTCCCCCAATGGAATAAGCACAACATGGTACTAATACCACCATTAAAAGGAAAAAAACTAAAAGAAGACATGCCAATATACAAGTTACATCATAATTTATGCATTATTTCTAACAAATCTCATAAAACCTTCAAGGTTTGGAGGTGGTTGTGTTGGCGGTGGTGGAAATGAAGCTTGTTCATCACCACTTTCGGGTGAAGTTGCTTCCTGGGCAAGTTCTGCTATCATTTCTTCATAGCACTCATCTATTTCTGGTTGTGTTTCAGCTAGGCCAAAGTTCCTTCTTTCTGCGCGGATCCAATCTCGAAAAAGCACTGATTTTTCGAAGCTGTCCCGCATCGACGCTCTGTGATCACCTATTTGTAATCTTGCTTGACTAAAAGCGCTCTTCGATGCAACAGTTGACGCTTGAATCGACAGAACATCCCGAGCCATCCTTGCAAGAACGGGAAAATGCTTTTCCCTTTTCTTCCACCAATCCAAAAGTTCGAAAGAGCCGTCTAGATTCTCATTCTCTAGTCCCTGCGACAAATAAACTTGAAGCTCATTTAGATGGGAAATTTCATCTAAATTATCCCCTTGAGTACCCCTGAACTCCGTCCACGATTTAAGAGCTGTTAAGCCAGCAGCTCTTTTAGACGACTGTGATGTAGACGAAGTAGGGGTTTGAATATTAGGCCTAGCATGCTCTAACGCCTGTTTATATGCATTATAAACAGTTTGAACATTAACTTTAATTGATGCTTTCGCATCAGCTAGTGTAGCAATTTATACTTCAGAAAGATCTAATGATTGATAAATAGTAGAATACCAAAAGTTAGGACCTCCTAATTGCATAATTGGATTTAACATATCAGATACACCATATATAGGAGGGATTGGAAAAAAAATATTTTTTAAACTTCTTTTTCATTTCAGTTATTGCAATTTCATAAATGTCCCCTCCCTCGCTAAAATCAACAAACAAATTAGCAAGTGCGGCAATATAAACTAAACAGTTAGAAATAGTTGGATAATATATGCCAGATAAAGCATTTGTAGCCACATGAAAATATTCTAAAAAATCTAAAAAAAATTTAATGTTAGTCCAATCTTGTGTAGTTAGCATGTCATTATCGTCCTCACCACAATCCCGAGAATTATACGTAGCGTTAATTGAGTTTCTATATTCGTACGCTACTACTAATCTTACGTACATGTAATTCCACCTAGTCGGGCAAGGTTTAGGAACCTTTCTTTATCTAAGGCCATATTCGTCACACTTTTTAAAATATTCTCTAAGTCTACTTCTACGGTTTGAATAAAATAGCCAATTAAGAGCCATTTTAACCTTTTCAATTTCTAAGAGTAATATTCTCATACCATCACAAACTATTAAATGACAAATATGACATATACATCTAACATGAAAAATATTAGTAAAAGCAGGATTAAGTGTTCTAGTTAGCATACCTATTGCACTAGTGTTGCTAGAAGCGTTATCCATAGAAATTGACATTATTTTATCACTAAAACAAAAATATCTGCATACATTTGAAACAGTGTTAGCAATAAACCTACCCGTGTGCCGTGAATTAATTATCCTATATGCAATAATGCGTTTTTGCATTGTCCAGTCTTCATCTATCCAATGACTGGTTACGTTTAGATAATCACAATCATTATTACTTCTACCAATATCAGTTGTAATAGACATACGATTAGTTATATGGGTAAATAAATAGCGCAAGTATTGTTCATATTCATGCTTGTATTATAAATATCGGCCTTAACTGTGGCGCGAGGCCAACCTTTATACGTAGGATTAAATACTGTTCTAATATAATGAATCCATGCAGGATTAGAAGCAAAAGAATAAGGCAAACACATAACAGTAATCATTTTAGCTAATTCTTCACGATCCTTATTTGGATCGTAATATAATATACCTCCGGTGACTGTGTTTATTCCTGGTTGAACTAGATCTGAACCAGTACTTGGGTTAACTGTAGAATCAGCACTTGTCCTCCCCCCTTGTTGCGCTTTCAATTGCAAATATCTAGCCTTATCGCTAGGGTGTAATCTTATATGCTTAACTAAACTACCCGTGCCGCTACGATCTCCAGTATACCTATGAACAAGTAATTTCCCACAAGATTTACACTTTGCCTTATCTTGTTCTCTTAGTTGAATAAAAAATTGCCAAACTAATGATGTTTCTGTACGTTTAGGAGGTTGTCTACTAAAAGTGGGAGTTTGTACGGGTGGGTGTGCCGGTTCATCACCTAAGTTATGAGCAGGACTAGTAGGTGTATCATCTAAATCTACTGGAGCTTGGGTTTCATCATCATCATCATCCTCATTTCCCTCTAAGATGGGTGCATTAGGATAAAGAGCATTCATAATATCATCGTCTATTCTATCACCAAATCATGTAGAAAATCAATATCACTAAATTGAAAACACGGGTGATCACTATCAAGGATTCCGAAGGGTTCATTAGGATTTCTAGGTTGGCTACTACTTTGAACTTGCTTATCTTTTCTAGGTCGGGGAGCCGGGGAGGGGAGTATTTTGGCCACTACTTTCACCGGTTTTAGCTTTTCCTTTACCGAACATTTTTTTCAACGAAAATGCCGTAATAATTATAATTAAGCAAACTAACAACACATAAAAATATTCTTAGCACGTAAGAGTTGAAATGAGTTTACCGGATTGACGAACAACTTCTTGAAAATTGAAAATCGTTGAAATTGAACACTTGAATACTTCAATTCAACAACTTCATAATGTTTCACGAATTTGCAACAATAAATTAAGCACTTGCACTAGAAAGATTGAAAGAGAGCTTGAGAGATATTGATGAATTGGTGAACAAAAATGAAAGAATGAGGGGGTATTTATAGTTGAGAAATGGGAAATAGTGTAATTATATAAAGTTTGGGGTAAAATTAAAGTTTGGGGGCAAAAAGGCTATTTTTTAAACTTCCAAGCGGCTACTTTTGAAAAAGAGCCATTTGGAAATTATTTTTTTAATTTTTTTTTTGAAAAATTACCGTTACAGAACCGTTTGGAACCGCCAGAACCGGTCCGGTTCCGGTTCTGGCGGTTCCAACGGGTAGAACCGCCCCGCCACGGTTCCCGGGAACCGCCGGAACCGGGCCGCCGGAACCGACAGAACCCCCAGGGCCGCGGTTCCGGTTCGGTTGCGGTTCGGAACCGCCAGATTTACAGCCTTAGTCTAATAATAGTTACTTCCTCCGTTTCATATTATTTGAGGTACTTTCCTTTTTATTTGAGGTACTTGCCTTTTTAGTCTTTTCCAAAATAAATGACATATTTCTAAATTTGGAAATAATTCAATTCTTAACTCTTTATGTTACCCTTTTTGCCCTTAGTGAGAAGCTTTTATAGCCACACAAATGGTATGACCCCACAAACCTTTTACCCCTTAATCTTTTAAGACCACAAATTTTTAAAGTCTTCTTCTTTTTTCTTAAACTCCGTATCTAGTCAAACTACCCAAATAATATAAAATTGAGCGAGTACTATTCAAAATTATTTTAAAATTAATTACTAGCTAAATATAAACTATTTTTTCACCTATAGTGCTTTTTTACCCATAACTCTTCCAGCGATAGAAAAGTGATTTGCTAGGTGGAAACAATGATAGATGGGTACTGTGGCGGTGCCTCTTCCTCCGGCAGGTGAGAATCCAGCAGCTCAAAATGTACACCTAAAAAAAACTGAAATGCGTTTGCAGAAGAGCATTTTCCCATTGACGTATTGATTCGGGTAGGGCCGTGCATATTTTTGTAAATACTGAATTACTATATCGAAATTGAAAATTTTCGTATTTGGTATTCGATATTTTGGTATTTAGTTTAAATTTTCAAAAATATTGGTATTAGGTATGGTACCGTATCGAAATATATATTATATTATACAATACATATATGTCACGACCCGAAATTTCCACCTTTAGGAGTCGTGATGGCGCTAACTCGTAGAAGCTATGCAAGCCATGCTCTTATATTTTCTCCTTTATTTTAAACCATTTTTTAAACAAAAATACCAACAAGAGTTCAATAATTACCAACTGCGGAAACGTGAAAATTAATGCGGAAGTTTTAAGTTAAATAAACTGAGCAATAATACAGAATGTACCATACATCTACCCAAGAACTGGTGTCACATCACTGACAGACTACTAAAAATACTAAATACAACTGTTTGAAAAGAAATATAAAATGTTTTTCTCGAAATACATGAGATAATAGGCCCAAAATAAAAGATAGAGGAGACTCCGGGCCTGCAGACGTCAGCAAGGCTACCTCGGTGTCTCTAGGCTGAAAGCTCGCTCTCATACTACTGGTGCTACTCAAATGCTGCTCAAACAACGGGATCTGTGCAAAAGATCATGGAGTGTAGCATCAGCACAACCGACCTCATGTGCTGGTAAGTGTTTGATCTAACCTCGGCAAAGTAGTGATGAGGCTAGGACCAGATTCCAAATAAACCTACGCAGTTATATAATATACGACAAAGAAATAACAGAAAATAATAAGTAAAATTAGGGGGGGGGGGGGCGGGGAGAAGCATGCTCTGGAGATAACAAATAAGAATAAAATATCAGGGATAGAAGAGTAAACATCTACAATTTAGCTTCTAACACAGAATAAAGGGAATAAGACAAATTTCATGTTCAACTCATCTTGTTGTAGACATGCAACCCGATCCCATTTCATCATGATCGTGGTAGGCGAATCACCCATTTCCATTTCAATCAATATCTTGTGTTAGGCGTACCACTCGCTCCCATTTCAATATATCACGTGTGGTAGGTGTACCAGTCTCTCCTATTTTAATATATCATGTGTGGTAGGTGTAACTACTCGATTTCAATATATCATCTGTGGTAGGCGTACCACCCGCTCCCATTTCATAACTCTTGTGGTAGGCGTACCACCCTTCTCATTTCGATCCAACGGTGTTCCTCTTCTCGTACCTTTGAATCCAGAAGTACCGGCGGAGGACCAAGAAACTACTCGACCCCGTACATCTGTAACAGTGACAATGGTAATACAGTGTCACAAAGAGAATCCCCGCAAGGGAACAAGATAATATAATGGTTTCCCGGCAAGGGAACAAGAATATCAAATCAACTATCCCAGCAAGGTAGATCCAGCTATAACCAACCTTATTCAATTTCTAATGAACAAATTGACACAAATACTCAGTCATAACTAAATATTTGTTCAGCATCAAAGGTCTTCAACCAAGTTCTCATAGAATCAATTAAGGAATACAAAAATTTAGAAATTTAGGACACACGATCATGCTCGACAGTAACTTATAGATACTCGTCACCACGCCTATACGTCGTACACAACACAACAGAGGTAGCAAATATGACTTGACTCCTAATCCCTCAAGCTATGGTTAGACCGAACACTTACCTCAACTTCAACGGCCAAATCAATCCACAACAACCGCTTTCTCTCTCGAACTCGGATCCAACTCAATCAAATCTATACAATAATAACTTGACATTAATATATGCCAAACAAATCAAACCTAATTCCTAGATATATATTTCATATCTTTCTTCCCAAAATTTCAAAAACCCAGGCCCGTTTGATCAAAACACGAGGTTCAGACCAAATTCATATCACCCATTCCCCCAAGAGCCCGAACATATATTTTGTTTTCAAACTCGACCCCCAATGAGGTCTAAATCAAGAAAAATTGAAAAGCCCTAACTCTACCCAATTCCCCCAATTTCCACCCTAAACTGCATGATTTAAGCTTAGGAATTCAATAATTAATGATGGAAAATAAAGAAAATAAGTTAGAATATACTAACCCAAGTGGTCTTGATGAAACGAAGCTTCAATGGATGCCTAAGGACCTTGGAGAAGATGAAACTCGAGTGTTTTTGTGAATGGTCTTCTACTACACTGTTTTGGGAATTAAATATGACTGGGCGAAATGTGCCCTTCACATTAGGGGGAAGAGGGTCGCGTTTGTGAAGGGTTGACTCAGCTAACAATCATGTTCACGATGGAAAAGAGGGGGGGGGGGGGGGGGTTCCGGGATTCATTCTACGCGTACACGTGGACCTACTGTAGAAAATCATTCTATCTATGATATGTGCGCTTTGGTTGTATAAGCATGATTTTCAGGTATAGGTTTTGATGAATGACAAACAATGAAGTCAAGTGTCAAACAACGATATTATATGACAGACAATCAAGATTGAATGCCGAGATTGATGACGGAATTGCATAGACAAGCCAAAGACGAGATCAAAAGTTCAAGACCGAAGACCCAAGGCGTAGGTCATTAGGTAGAACCAATGTAAAAGCAACGTTTAAGTTATCTCGTCTTTTGGCTCAATATAGGTCATCATAAATATGCATAAAATCATTTTATTAAATCATATATATCATAAACATTTTTAATATACTTCAAACAAAATGATTTTAACATTTTATTAAAATATATATATCATAAACATTTTTAATATACTTCAAACAAAATGATTTTAACATTTTCATTTCAACATAGGTCATCATTAATATGCATAAAATTATTTTATTAAATCATATATATCATAAACATTTTTAATATACTTCAAACAAAATGATTTTAACGTTTTCATTTTAACCAAAATGGTTTTTGAAGTAAGTTTTCGATTCTGGTATATTCTGGTATATTTTGGTATACTCCAGCTTTGATTCTGGTA
The DNA here is from genome assembly GCA_034376525.1 of Nicotiana benthamiana. Taxonomy (NCBI): domain Eukaryota; kingdom Viridiplantae; phylum Streptophyta; class Magnoliopsida; order Solanales; family Solanaceae; genus Nicotiana; species Nicotiana benthamiana. The sequence continues at coordinate 49,781,100 of CM067323.1, forward strand.
TACTCTGGTATATACCAGCTTTGCTGAGTTTCCAGATTTTACTGGAGCAACATAATCGATTATGTGATTGGAATAATCGATTATTTCACTATCCTTTGCCTTCCCAACGTTCCGTTTTATGAACGTTGAGAAGATAATCGATTATGCAATCACATAATCGATTATTTTGGCATAACATCAGCATAATTGATTGTCAATTAAGCAACGGACATGCACCTTTTAACCCCTATAAATAGAGGTCTTTTGAGCTGATTTTAAACACACAACACCTCCCAATATTCATATACATATTGATATTATTTGAGCATCATTATAGAGCTTTTGTTGAGCCATTTGAGAGACAACTTTGAGTTGTTCATAGAGCTTATTTTGTATCTCTTTATCTACTCTTTTGAGAGAGTTCTTGTTGCAAAAGAGAAAGGTGTTTGAGAAGACCATATCTTCTCATTGATTGTCGGGTTTGCTAAGTACCCTCAATCTTAGTGGTTGAACTCTTGTGGTGCGGTATCCACGAGCAAAGTGAAGTCTTGAGGTGCGGTATCCTCGAGCAAGTTGAAGTCTTGTAGAGTGTACATCTACGAGCAAGTGTAACGGTTTGTTAGGCACCCGTAAGCTTAACGGAGTTAGTGGAATCTCGAGAGTGTCTCTCGGGGACTGGACTAACCACAAGTTGTGGTGAACCAGGATAAATTCGGTGTGTTCTTTCCTTACTATTTTAATTACAGAATTTATTTTATTCCTGCAATTTTAATTCCGCAATTATTATCAATATTCTCGTGCCGCAGTATTCACCCCCCCTCTAGTGACGGGCATAAATCCTAACAATTGGTATCAGAGCCTAACTCTCTGAAAGCCTTAACCGGTTGAGAGAACGATATATTTTGTTGAGAATATTGAACGCAGGAATGATGAGCGAAGGACACTCCCCCTATAGGCCTCCACTACTTGACGGAACAAATTACACATTTTGGAAAGAGCGGATGAGAATCTTCATCCAATCAAACAACTTTCGATTATGGCAAATCATCAAGAACGGTGAACAAATGCCAACAAAGAAAGTTGGGGAAATCATGGTTCCAAAGGAGGAAAATGAATATGATGCCGAGAACATCAAGAAGGTTGAAAGAAATGCAAAATCCATCAACGTGCTATATTGTGCGGTGAACCAGGATGACTATCGGAAGATTTCTTGCTACACAACCGCCAAGGAGATGTGGGATAAACTCGAGATCACTTATGAAGGTACGCCTCAAGTCCGAGAATCTAAAGTTGATTTTCTAACACATGAATATGAACTCTTTAGAATGAGGGAGAATGAAAGCATCGATAGTATGTTCGAACGGTTCTCAATGATCATCAACGATCTCCATGCTCTCGGAAAAGTATATTCGAACAAAGATCTAGTTCGAAAAATCTTGCGGAGTCTCACTCCCGAATGGCGATCCAAAGCCAATGCCATCCAAGAGTCTATAGGAATCACGGACGTCACAATTGATGGACTGCGAGGTAACCTCGAAACTTATGAAAGCACAATTTTTAATCCCTATCCTAGAAGTAAAAGTTCGAGTCTTGCCTTCAAAGCCTCATCTTCTAAAAGAGTAGAGGTAAGTGATTCGGAAAGCGATGATGATATTATTTCCAATGATATAATTGAAAAGTTTTATAAGTTTATGAAGAAGGAAATAAAGAAGGAAGAACCAAGTCCTTCATGCTAAAATTGTGGAAAACTTGGCCACACCAAATGACATTGTCCAAAACCCAAGGACAAGAAAAAGAAGAAACACCATAGGCGCGTGACATGGGATTCGGACAGCTCGGGCGATGAAACTGCCGCACTATGCCTCATGGCAAACGAGGAAGAAGAGGTAAGTAATTCTAACTCTTATTCTTATGAATAATTACAAGAAGCTTTTCAAGAATTGTATGATTAATTGAAAAAGTCTTCAAAAATCTCCAAAGAGGCCAAGGCTAAAATTAAAGTTTTAGAAGAGAAAAATAATTTTTTGGAAAATGACAATATTGATCTTAGAAATAAAATTAAGGAGATGAATGAAGCCTCCTCAATTGATCAACCTCCTCAATTGATCAAAGTTCAAATTGTTCTTCTTGTAAGTCTTTGAAAATAGAGAACATAGAACTTAGGAACACACTAGAAAAACGTAGTGTTGATAATCCTAAAACAATTGAAGAAATTAGAAAGGATGATAGAAATGAAGTTAGACCACCTAGAGATAATTCTAGGAACTTCACTAATAAGTCTAAAATGAATCATTTTAGACCACCTAGAAATAACTCTAGGAATCGCAATACGTCTAGGAATAACGACTTTAGATCACCTAGAACGTTTTTGGCTCAACCAAGACATATGCACAACCCGAATGTTATATGTCATTATTGCAGCCGGGTAGGACACATAGCACCCGTATGTTTTGCAAAACATAGAGATTTATCATTTGGCTATGATTATTATTTGCCTAATCCCCAAGGACCCAAAAGTGTTTGGGTACCTAAAACCTATTTTTAGGTACGTTTGCAGGTGTGCTTGAAGACTACAATATCGTAGTAGATGTACCAAGCACGAAACCTTATTGCATCGAGGGGGAATTTCGGTTAGTTATCATATTTTTAATAAAAACGTAAATAGTTGATACGTGTTAACGATTGATATATCTTTGCTAACAATTGATATCAATTCTTTTTGATTCATGTTTTGATAACTTTTATTTTGAATAATAATTGGTATCAATTACTTTTGTTAAAAATATTGATTGACCCATGTTTTGATGAATATTAGTTATTTTTTTTATATTGTTGATATATGTTAAACAATTAGTATCTTTTTAATAAAAATAACATTTGAAATGTTTGTTCTGTTTAACAGTTGGTATGCATTAACTGTTAGCATGTTTTTGTTAAAAACATTTCATTCATGTTTTGATGAATATTAGTTGGTATATTCTTGAAAAATAAATGATTCATTTTCTAATACAACTCTTGATTTATTAAAAATTAACAGTTGATATTTTTTAATGTTGGTATATCCTTCAAAAACAAATGTTTATTTTGTTTTTCCTAACAGTTGGTAACCAATTGATTTTATCATGTTTTTATAACAATTGGTATCATTTTGAAAATAATGATTGATATATTTTTCTAACAGTTGGTATATTCGTTAAAAATAACCTTTGATATGGTGGTTATGTTTTTACCAACATTTGGTATTATTTCATGTTGGTATGATTTTTTAAATATCGTCAATGTATATTCCTCATTGTATTTCCTATCTTATATTTGACACTAACAATTGATATACCCAAAAGGGGGAAGTGTCGAAAGGGGATAATAGCCTTTGTATACTCTCTTTTTGCTAATGCCAAAAGGGGAAAGAGTTTAGGCGATATGCATCAAATAAGGGGGAATGTATCTACGTTATAGTATGCCTTATTTGAGGGGGAATTATCATTAAGGGGAATTGTTTGCTTGAATTGTATGTTGAGATATAGCATGAATTCTGGGGGAATCCGATATGCATATCTCCTATTGTTTGTCATTATCAAAAAGGGGGAAATTGTAGAAAATCATTCTATCTATGATATGTGCGCTTTGGTTGTATAAGCATGATTTTCAGGTATAGGTTTTGATGAATGACAAACAATGAAGTCAAGTGTCAAACAACGATATTATATGACAAACAATCAAGATTGAATGCCGAGATTGATGACGGAATTGCATAGACAAGCCAAAGACGAGATCAAAAGTTCAAGACCGAAGACCCAAGGCGTAGGTCACTAGGTAGAACCAATGTAAAAGCAACGTTTAAGTTATTTCGTCTTTTGGCTCAATATAGGTCATCATAAATATGCATAAAATCATTTTATTAAATCATATATATCATAAACATTTTTAATATACTTCAAACAAATTAATTTTAACATTTTATTAAAATATATATCATAAATATTTTTAATATACTTCAAACAAAATGATTTTAACATTTTCATTTCAACATAGGTCATCATTAATATGCATAAAATCATTTTATTAAATCATATATATCATAAACATTTTTAATATACTTCAAACAAAATGATTTTAACGTTTTCATTTTAACCAAAATGGTTTTTGAAGTAAGTTTTCGATTCTGGTATATTTTGGTATACTCCAGCTTTGATTCTGGTATACTCTGGTATATACCAGCTTTGCTGAGTTTCCAGATTTTACTGGAGCAACATAATCGATTATGTGATTGGAATAATCGATTATTTCACTATCCGTTGCCTTCCCAACGTTCCGTTTTATGAACGTTGAGAAGATAATCGATTATGCAATCACATAATCGATTATTTTGGCATAACATCAGCATAATTGATTGTCAATTAAGCAACGGACATGCACCTTTTAACCCCTATAAATAGAGGTCTTTTGAGCTGATTTTAAACACATAACACCTCCCAATATTCATATACATATTGATATTATTTGAGCATCATTATAGAGCTTTTGTTGAGCCATTTGAGAGACAACTTTGAGTTGTTCATAGAGCTTATTTTGTATCTCTTTATCTACTCTTTTGAGAGAGTTCTTGTTGCAAAAGAGAAAGGTGTTTGAGAAGACCATATCTTCTCATTGATTGTCGGGTTTGCTAAGTACCCTCAATCTTAGTGGTTGAACTCTTGTGGTGCGGTATCCACGAGCAAAGTGAAGTCTTGAGGTGCGGTATCCTCGAGCAAGTTGAAGTCTTGTAGAGTGTACATCTACGAGCAAGTGTAACGGTTTGTTAGGCACCCGTAAGCTTAACGGAGTTAGTGGAATCTCGAGAGAGTCTCTCGGGGACTGGACTAACCACAAGTTGTGGTGAACCAGGATAAATTCGGTGTGTTCTTTCCTTACTATTTTAATTACCGAATTTATTTTATTCCTGCAATTTTAATTCCGCAATATTTATCAATATTCTCGTGCCGCACTATTCACCCCCCCTCTAGTGACGGGCATAAATCCTAACACCTACATGCGAACGTGAAGAGGGAAAGAGGGCTGGGCCCTCAGAGTTCAATAAGTCTATACGAACGCGGAGCAATAATGCGAACGTGATGAAGGGTGAAGCTTAAGCTTCGCGAACGCCTGAGATACTTCGCGAACGCGAAGAAGTAGTTGAGTTCTGCAACAGCTGAAGAAAATCTGCTCATTTCCAAAGTTCGAAACCAGTCCAAAACACCTCCGAAACACTCCTGAGCCCTTAGGGCTCCTAACCAAACACACAAACTAACTCAACCACATCCCACAAACTTAAATGTGTGATCAAATCGTCAAAATAACATCAAAATCAATGAATCAAACCTCAAAATCTCTTGTTTTTTCATCAAATTTCATAAACTTTCAAATTTTGAGTTTTAAATCCGAAACACGTCAAACGACGTCTGTTTACAACCAAATTTAATAGAAAGCGCTCAACCACATATAAGACCTGTAACGGGCGCCGGAACCAAAATACAGGCCCGATACCGATGTGTTCTAATCAACTTTTATTTTTATTTCCTTAACATTATCAGAAAAATAATTTCATATAAAATTCATTTATCGGGCTCGGGACCTCGGATTTCGAATCCGGGCATACGCTCGAGTCCCATATTTTCCTACGGACCCACTAGAATCGTCCAATCATGGGTCCAAATCTGTTTACCCAAAATATTGACTGGAGTCAAGCTCAAAAAAATTCATTTTTAACATCAAAATTTAGCATTTCTCATAGAATTTCTTATATAAGCTTTCCGGCTACGCGCGCGGACTTTGCAATCAAATTGAGGCGAATAAAAATGAGGTTTTCTAGGCCTCAGAAGCATATAATAAATGAGAAAATAGGTGATGACGCTTTGGGTTGTCACATTCTCCACCTCTAAAACAACCGTTCATCCTTGAATAGACAAAAGAAAGAAGTACCTGAGTCGCGAAAAAGATGAGGATAATGGCTCCGCATATCGGACTCGGACTCCCAGGTCGATGCCTCAGGAGGCTGACCTCTCCAGTGAACACGAATAGAAGGGAAGATCTTGGATCTCAACTGACGAACCTGCCGGTCTAGAATAGCTACCGGCTCCTCCTCATAATATATATCCTTGTCTAACTGGACAGCGTTGAAATCTAACACGTGGGCTAGATCGCCGTGATACCTCCGAAGCATGGAGACATGAAAAACTGGAAGCACGATTGATAAGCTAGGCGGCGAGGCAATTCTATAAGCCACATTTCCCACACGATCGTGAATCTCAAATTGACCAATGTACGTAGGGCTAAGCTTGAACTTCTTCCCGAATCTCGTCATGCCCTTCATAGGCGACACTTAGAGAAATACCCGATCACCAACCATGAAAGCCACATCTCGAACCTTGCAGTCTGCATAACTCTTCTTCCTGGACTGAGCTCTACGAAGCCTATCCTGAATGATCTTGACTTTGTCCAAGGCCTCCTAAACAAAATCCGCACCCAATAACCGAGCCTCTCCCAGCTCAAACCATCCAACTAGAGACCGACATCGCCTACCGTACAATGCCTCATAAGGAGCCATTTGAATGCTGGACTCATAGCTGTTATTGTAGGCAAACTCCGCTAAAGGCAAAAAATGATCCCACAAGCCTCCAAAATCAATGACACAGGCTCGGCGCATATCCTCCAATATCTATATAGTCTGTACGGACTGTCCATCCGTTTGAGGATGAAATTCTGTACTCAACTCAACCTAGGTGCCCAACTCTCGCTGGACTGCTCTTCAGAAGTGCGAGGTAAACTGTGTACCTCAGTCCGAAATGATCGATACCGGCACCCCATGAAGGTAAACAATCTCTTGGATATAAATCATTGCTAACCTCTCGGATGAATATGTGGCTGCAACATGAATAAAATGCGATGACTTGGTCAACCAATAAAAAATAATCCAAATCGCATCAAACTTTTTCCGGATCAATGGAAGTCCATTAACAAAATCCATGGTAATCCTCTCCCACTTCCACTCGGGAAGCTCAATTCTCTGAAACAGTCCACCCGGCCTCTGATGCTCATACTTAACCTGCTGACAGTGTAATCATTGAGCCACGTATGCAACAATATCTTTCTTTATTCTATGCCACCAATAGTGCTGCCTCAGATCCTGATACATCTTCGCAGCTCCTGGGTGAATAGAATATCAAGAACTATGGGCCTCGGCTAAGATCAACTCTCGAATCCCATCAACATTGGGTACATAAACTCGCCCCTGCAATCTCAAAACACCACCATCATCATCTAATGTCACCTTCTTGGCACCTCCACACTGCACTTTGTCTCTCTGGACACACAAATGGGGATCATAAAACTGCCGATCACGGATACGTTCCAATAATGAAGAACGAGCGACCTTGAAAGCTAACACTCGAATAGGCTTAAAATTATCCAACCCCACAAATAGATTGGCCAAGGCCTGAACATACCAAGACAGCGATCTATGGCTGACCGAAATATAAGCAAGACTGCCCATGCCGGCTGACTTCCTACTCAACCTATCGACCACCAAATTGGCCTTCCCTGGGTCATACAAGATAGTAACATCATTATTTTCAACAACTCCAACCACCTCCTCTGCCTCAAATTCAACTTCTTTTGCTTGAACAGATACTGAAGACTCTTGTGATCAGTGTACACCTCACACATCACACCATATAGATAATGCCTCCAAATATTCATTGCATGAACAATGGCCGCCAACTCTAAATAATGAACCAGATAATTCTTCTCTTGGCTCTTCAACTGCCTTGAAGCATAGGCAATGACGCTGCCATTCTGTATCAATAGAGCACCAATCCCAATATGGAAAGCATCACAATAGACTGTACAAGACCCTAAACCTATGGGAAAAACCAATACTGGTGCCGTATTTAGAGCTCTCTTGAGCTTCTGAAAGCTCGCCTCACACTCGTGTGACCATCTGAACTGGGCACCCTTCTAAGGAAATCTGGTCATCGGGGTTGCAATAGATGAAAACCCCTCTATGAACCGACGATAGTAGCCTGCCAACCCCAATAAACTCCGAATCTCTTTAGCTGATACTGGTCGGGGCCAGTTCTTAACGGCCTCAATCTTCTTCGAGTCCACCTGAATACCCTATGCTGATACAATATGACCCAGAAATATAGCCGAACTCAACAAGAACTCACACTTTGTGAACTTAGCATATAACTGACTATCCTTCATAGTCTGATGAACCACCATGAGATGCTACTCTTGCACCTACTGGCGACAGGAGTATATCAGAATATAATCAATAAAGACTATCACGAACATGTCCAAATAAGGCCTGAACACTCGGTTTATCAACTACATAGATGATGTTGGGGCATTGGTTAACCCAAATGACATCACCATAAACTCATAATGCCCGTACTGAGTGCGGAGTGCTGTCTTAGGGGCACCAGATGCCCTAATCCTCATATGATGGTAGCCGTATCTCAAGTTTATCTTTGAAAACACCTTGGCACCATGAAGATGGTCGAATAAATCATCAATCCTCGGCAATGGATACTTATTCTTGATCGTATCTTTGTTCAATTGCTAGTAATCAATGCACATCCTCATCGAGCCATCCTTTTTCTTCACAAATAACACCGACGCACCCCTATGGAGAAACGCTGGGTCTAATGAAACTCTGCTCAGGAAAATCCTGCAACTGCTCTTTTAAGTCCTTCAACTCTGGCGGGGCCATGCGATACATCGGAATAGAAGTGGGCTGAGTGACCGTGAGCCAAATCAATATAAAAGTCGATATCCCTATCGGGAAACATACACGACATATTTGAAGGGAAAACCTCAGGGAACTCTCGAACAAATGGGTACAAAATCAATAAAAGGGACCTCTGCGCTGGATTCGCGAACATATGCCAGATAAGCTAAACAACCCTTCTCGACCATTCATCGAGCCTTCACATATGAGATAACACTACGAGTGGTATGACTTGGGGACCCTCTCCACTCCAAAAAGGCAAATATGATAAAGCTAAGGTCACAGTCTTTGGAATTGCAATCCAAGATAGCATGATATGGATTCAACCAATCCATCCCTAACAAAATGTCGAAATCCACCATGTCTAAGAGCAAAAAATCAACACGGGTCTCAAGACCTTAAACACTACCACACAGGAACGATGAATTCGATCGACTACAGTAGAATCACACACCAGTGTAGACACATAAACTAGAATATTCAATGCATCACCAGGCATAACCAGGTATGGTGTAAAATAAGATGACGCATACGAATACGTAGGCTCAGGGTCAAATAACACTAAAACATCTCTATCAAAAATCTAAATAGTACCTGTAATGTCTGCATCTGAAGACTCACTCTCTGGCCTGGCTGCTGGCCTCTACCTCTGGCAGCTTGAGCTCCACCTTTATGACCTCTACCGCTACCATAACACCCCTGCCACCACTTCTAGATGGCTGGGCAGGCTGTGGAACCTCTGGTGCCTGAATACTAGTACGTGAACTCAATGCTGAGAGCTGCTCAAAGCTCGAGGGCAAAATCTGACAATGTTCCTCGGGTCACCACAAGCATGGCAAGACCTTGACAAATGCGATTGAGAACCCCTTAACATCGGGCAAGCCCTCATGAGATGACCATACTCGCCATAATCATAACATCCATGCGACTGCTGTAGCTGCGAAAAGTGACGCTTATCCTATCGACCTGAATGACCACCTGAAGTACCATGAGTGACTTGGAGAGCTGAACGAAAGGGCCTAGGAGGATGACCTCTACCATAAAAACCTCTACCTCTAGACGAGGTACCACTGAATCTACCTACATGACGTGGCCTCTTATCCTACCTGTTACGTTGTCCCTATAGAAGAACTTTCTCAACTCCATGGCCCACATTGGCCGCCTTTTAAAAATTAAACTCACTCCTGACCTGGGCCACTATACCTGGCTGAGCTTCCACCGTTGGCAAAACCACTGGAACTTGAACTTGGGGAGCTACCTAATCCATAGTACGAGTCTGAACCCCTCCTCCATCCGGAGAAGTGGTTGGTGATACTGGAAGCAAACCCTTTTGAATGACACTCTCCATGAAGCCTACCAGTAGGACTAGAGTGTCCGAAAGAACTGGGTGGCAATGAACCCCTTTGGGACCTAAGCTGGCCCTACCGTGACTGATGGGGCTGAAGCCTCCTCCTCAAAATCAACCTAAGGCTCTGCCCCAGTAGATGAAGAAGCGCATATTTTCACTATCTACTTCAATTGGTGTTTGAGAAATAGCACCGCACGACAAGAAAGAACAAATTTGAAGTGTTTCCTAACTCCGTAGCCTCTAGGGGATAAATACAGACATCTCCGTACCTATCCCTCAGACTTTACCAAGTGTTTCTATGAGTTATGAGACCTATGTAACCCAGTTCTCTAATACCAACTTGTCACGTCCCGGAATTCCCACCTTCGGGGGTTGTGATGGCACCTACTCGTAGAAGCAAGGAAATCCACATTCTTATATTCTTCTTCTTTATATTAAACCATTTTTTAACAACAATACCAACAAAAGTTCAATAATTAACATCTACGGAAGCATGAAAATTAATGCGTAAGTTATAAGTTAAATAAACTAAGCAATAATGCGGAATTTACCATACATCCCAACCCAAGGACTGGTGTTACATCACTCACAAACAACTAAGAATACTAAATATAGCTGTTTGAAAAGAAAATGTAAATTGTTTTCTCGAAATACATGATATAACAGGCGGAAATAAAAGATAGTGGAGACTCTGGGCCTACGGACGTCAGCAAAACTACATCGGTGTCTCTGGACTAACAGCTCGCTCTCAGACTACTACTGCTGCTCAAATGCTGCTCCAACAATGCGATCTGTGCAAAAGAGCACATAGTGTAGAATAAGCACAACCGACGAAGTAGTGACGAGGCTAGGACCAGACTCCAGATAAACCTATGCAGTTATATAATATACGCCAAATAAATAACAGGAAATAACAAGTAAACTTAGGGAGGGGAAACATGCTCTAGGGATAACAAATAATATAAAATATTAGGGATATGAGAGTAAACATCTAGAATTTTGCCTGTAACACAAAATAAAGGGAATAAGACAACTTTCATGTTCAACTCATCTTGTTGCCGGCATGCAACCGGATCCCATTTCATCATGACTCGTCGTAGGTGTACCACCCGTTCCCATTTCAATCAATATATTGTGGTATACCACTCGATCCCATTTCAATGTCATTTGTGGTAGGAATACACTTCACTCCCATTTCAATATATCATGTGTGGTAGTCATACCACTTGCTTCCATTTCAATATATCATATGTGGTATGCGTACCGGTCGCTCCCATTACAATATATCATCTGTGGTAGGCGTACCACTCGCTCTCATTTCAATATATCATGTGTGATAGACATACCACCCTCTCCCATTTCATAACTCTTGTGGTAGGCGTACCACCCCTTCCCATTTCGACCCAACACAGTATCATAAAGAGAATCCCGGCAAGGGAACAAGATAATATAATGGTTTCCCGGAAGGGAAAAAGAATATCAAATCAACTATCCCACCAAGGGAGATACATATATAACCAACCTTATTCAATTTTTACTTAACACAATAAACACCAATACTTAATAATAACTTAATATTTGTTTAGCATCAAAGGTCTTCAACCGAGTTCTCATAGAATAAATTAAGGAATACAACAACTTAGAAATATTGGACACACGGTCATGCTCGACACAAACATATAGATACTCGTCACCTTGCCTATACGTCATACACAACACAACAGAGGTAGAAAATATGACTCGACTGCTAATCACTCAAGCTAAGGTTAGACCAAACATTTACCTCAACTTCCATGGGCAAATCCATCCACAACAACTACTTTCTCTCTCGAAATCGGATCCAAATCAATCAAATCTATACAATAATAACTTAACATTAATATATGCTAAACAAATCAAACCTAATGCCTAGATATAGATTAAGATTTCTTCCCAAAATTTCAAAAACCCAAGGCCCGTTTGATCAAAACACGAGGTTCGGGCCAAACTCATATCACCCATCCCCCCAAGAGCCCGAACATATATTTTGTTTTCAAACTCGACCCCAAAATGAGGTCTAAATCAAGAAAAATTGAAAAGCCCTAACTCCACCGTATTCCCCCAATTTCCACCCTACGCTACATGATTTAAGCTTAGGAAATCAATAATTAATGATTGAACATAAAGAATACAAGTTAGAATTTACTAACCCAAGTGGTCTTGATGAAAAGAAGCTTCAATGGATGCCTAAGGACCTTGGAGAAGATGAAACTCGGGTGTTTTTGTGAATGGTCAGCTACTACACTGTTTTGGGAATTAAATACTGGGCGAAGTGTGCCCTTCACATTCGGGGGAAGAGGGTCGCGTTTGTGAAGGGTTGACTCAACTAACAATCGTGTTCATGATGGAAAAGATGCAAACACAAAGAGAAAGTCTTATGGGGGTCCAGGATTAATTCTACGCGTACACATGGCCTACAATGTGAACGCGAAGAGGGAAAGAGGGCTGGGCCCTCAGAGTTCAATAAGTCTATACGAACACGGAGCAGTGATGTGAACGCGATGAAGGGTGAAGCTTAAGCTTCGCGAACGCGTGAGATACTTCGCAAGCGCGAAGAAAAAATTGAGTTCTGCAACAACTGAAGAAAATCTGCACATCTCCAAAGTCTGAAACCAGTCCAAAACACCTCCGAAACACTCCCGAGCCCTTAGGGCTCCTAACGAAACACATATACTAACTCAACCACATCCTACAAACTTAAATGGTGATCAAATCGCCAAAATAACATCAAAATGAATGAATCAAACCTCAAAATCTCTAGTTTTTCCATCAAATTTCATTAACTTCAAATTTAGAGTTTTAAGCCCGAAACACGTCAAAAGACGTCTATTTTCAACCAAATTTTATAGAAAGCGCTTCAACCACATATAAGACCTGTACCGGGCACCAGAACCAAAATACGGGCCCGATACCTATGCGTTCTAATCGATTTTCATTTTTATTTCCTTAACATTTTCAGAAAAATAATATCTTTGAAAATACATTTCTCGGGCTCGAGACCTCGGATTTCGAATCCGGCTATACGCTCGAGTCCCATATTTTCCTACGGACCCTCTGAAACTGTTCAATCATGAGTCCAGGTTCGTTTATCCAAAATATTGATTGAGTCAAGCTCATTCATTTTTAACATCAAAATTTAGCATTTCTCATAGAATATCTTATTTAAGCTTTCTGGCTACACGCCCGAACTTTGCACTCAAATTGAGGTGACTAAAAATGAGGTTTTCAAGGCCTCGGAAGCGTATAATAAATTAGAAAAAAGGTGATGACCCTTTGGATTTTCACATTCTCCACCTCTAATTCAACCGTTCATCCTCGAATAGACAAAAGAAAGAAGTACCTGAGTCGCGAAAAAGATGAGGATAATGGCTCCGCATATCGGACTCGGACTCCTAGGTCGATGCCTCAGGAGGCTGACCTTCCAGTGAACACGAACAGAAGGGAAGCTCTTGGATCTTAACTGACGAACCTGCCGGTCTAGAATAGCTACCGGCTCCTTCTCAGAATATATATCCTTTTCCAACTGGAAAACGTTGAAATCTACCACGTGGGCTAGATCTCCATGATACCTCTGAAGCATGGACACATGAAAATCTGGATGCACGACTGATAAGCTAGGCGGCAAGGCAAGCCTATAAGCCACATTTCCCACACGATCGTGAATCTCAAATGGACCAATGTACCTAGGGCTAAGCGTGACCTTCTTCCTGAATCTTATCTTTCCCTTCATAGGCGACACTCAGAGAAATACCCGATCACCAACCATGAAAGCCACATCTCGAACCTTGCGGTCTGCATAACTCTTCTTCCTGGCCTGAGCTGTACGAAGCCTATCCTGAATGATCTTGACTTTGTCCAAGACCTCCTGAACTAGATCCGTACCAAATAACCGAGCCTCTCTCAGCTCAAACCATCAGACGAGAGACCGACCTTGCCTACCGTACAATGCCTCATAAGGAGCCATCTGAATGCTGGACTCGTAGCTATTATTGTAGGCAAACTCCGCTAAAGGCAAAAACTGATCCCAAAAGCCTCCAAAATCAATGACACAGGCTCGGAGCATATCCTCCAATATCTAAATAGTCCGCACGGACTGTCCATTCGTCTTGGGATGAAATGCTGTACTCAACTCAACCTAGGTGCCCAACTCTCGCTGGACTGCTCCTCAGAAGTGCGAGGTAAACTGTGTACCTCAGTCCGAAATGATAGATACTGGCACCCCATGAAGGAAAACAATATCTCGGATATAAATCTCCGCTAACCTCTCGGATGAATATGTGGCTGCAACATGAATGAAATGCGATGTTTGGTCAGCCAATAAACAATGATCCAAACCGCCTCAAACTTTTTCCGGATCAATGGAAGTCCATTTACAAAATCCATGGTAATCCTTTCCCACTTCCACTCGGGAAGCTCAATTCTTTGAAACAGTCCACCCGACCTCTGATGCTCGTACTTAACCTGCTGACAGTTCAATCATCGAGCCATGTATGCAACAATATCTTTCTTCATTCTACGCCACCAATAGTGCTGCCTCAGATCCTGATACATCTTCGAAGCTCCTGGGTGAATAGAATACCGAGAACTATGGGACTCCGGCTATGAACAACTCTCGAATCCCATCAACATTGGGTACATAAACTCGCCCTTGCAATCTCAAAACACCATCATCATCTAATGTCACCTTCTTGGCACCTCCATGATGCACCGTGTCTCTCAGGACACACAAATGGGGATCATCAAACTGCCGATCACGGATATGGTCCAATAATGAAGAACGAGCGACCGTGAAAGCTAACACTCGAATAGGCTAAAATATCACACCTCACAAATTGATTGGCTAATGCCTGAACATCCCAAGCAAGTGATCTCTGGCTGACCGAAATATAAGCAAGACTGCCCATGGTGGATGACTTCCTACTCAACACATCGGCCACCACATTGGCCTTCCTTGGGTGATACAAGATAGAAACATCATAATTTTCAACAGCTCCAACCACCTCCTCTGCCTCAAATTCAACTCCTTTTGCTTGAACAGATACTGAAGACTCTTGTGATCAGTGTACACCTCACACATCACACCATATAGATAATGCCTCCAAATCTTCAATGCATGAACAATGGACACCAACTCTAAATCATGATCCGGATAATTCTTCTCTTGGATCTTCAACTTCCTTGAAGCATAGGCAATGACGCTGCCATCCTGTATCAATAGAGCACCAATCCCAATACGGAAAGCATCACAATAGACTGTATAAGACCTTGAACCTATGGGCAAAACCAATACCGGTGCCGTAGTCAGAGCTGTCTTGAGCTTCTGAATGCTCGCCTCACACTCGTGTGACAATCTGAACTAGGCTCCTATCTGAGGCAATCTGGTCATCAGGGTTGCAATAGTTGGAAACCCCTCCACGAACTGACGATAGTAGCCTGCCAACCCCAAGAAATTCCGAATCTCTTTAGCTGATTCTGGTCAGGGCCAGTTCTTGACTGCCTCAATCTTCTTCGAGTCGACCTGAATACCCAATGCTGAGACAACATGACCCAGAAATACAACCGAACTCAACCAGAACTCACACTTTGTGAACTTATCATATAACTGACTAACCTTCAGAGTCTGAAGAACCACTCTGAGGTGCTACTCGTGCACCTACTAGCTACGGGAGTATATCAGAATATCATCAATAAAGACTATCACGAACATGTCCAAATAAGGCCTGAACACTCGGTTCATCAACTACATAGATGATGTTGGGGCATTGGTTAACCCAAATGACATGCCCATGAACTCATAATGCCCGTACCGAGTGCGGAGTGCTGTCTTAGGGGCACCAGATGCCCTAATCCTCATATGATGGTAGCCATATCTCAAGTCTATCTTTGAAACCACCTTGGCACCCATTAGCTGGTCGAATAAATCATCAATCCTCGTAATGAATACTTATTCTTGATCGTAACTTTGTTCAATTGTTGGTAATCAATGCACTTCCTCATCCAACCATCCTTTTTCTTCACAAATAACACTGACGCACCCCTACGGAGAAATGCTGGGTCTAATGAAACTCTTCTCAGGCAAATCCTGCAACTGCTCTTTTAAGTCCTTCAACTATGGTGGGGCCATGCGATACATCGGAATAGAAATAGGCTGAGTGCCCGTGAGCCAGATCAAAATAAAAGTCGATATCCCTATCGGGCAGCATACCCAGCAAGTTTGAAGGGAAAACTTCAGAGAACTCCTGAACTTATGGGTACAGAATCAATAGAAGGGAACTCTGCGCCGGATTCGCGAACATATGCCAGATAAGCTAAACACCCCTTCTCGACCATTCGTCGAGCCTTCACATATGAGATGACACTACGAATGGTATGACCTGGGGCCCCTCTCCACTCCAAATAGGGCAAATTTGGTAAAGCTAAGGTCACAGTCTTGGCATAGCAATCCACGATAGCATGATATGGGAACAACTAATCCATCCCTAACATAATGTCAAAATCCACCATGTCTAAGAGTAAAAAATCAACACGGGTCTCAAGACCCTTAAACACTACCACACAGGAACGATGAACTCGATCGACCACTGTAGAATCACCCACTGGTGTAGACACATAAACTGAAATATTCAATGCATCACCAGGCATAACCAGGTATGGCTTAAAATAAGATGACACATACGAATACGTAGGCCCAGGGTCAAATAGCACTAAAGTATCTCTATAATTTGAATAGTACCTCTAGTGTATGCATCTGAAGACTTAGCCTCTGGCCTGGCTGCTGGCTGGCCTCTACCTCTAGCAGCATGAGCTCCACCTCTATGACCTCTACCGCCAACTCTAACACCCCTGCCACCACTTATAGCTGGCTGGGCAGGCTGTGGAACCTCTGGTGCCTGAATCATAGTAAGAGAACTCTGATGCTGAGAGCTGCTTGAAGCTCGAGGGCAAAATGTGATAATGTTCCTCGGGTCACCACAAGCATGGTAAGACCTTGACTAATGCGACTGAGCACCCCTTAACATCGGGCAAGCCCTCATGAGATGACCATACTCGCCACAATCATAACATCCATGCGACTTATGTAGCTGCGAAAACTGAGGCTTATCCTATCGACCTAAATGACCACCTGAAGTACCATGAGTGACCTGGAGAGCTGACCAAAATCGCCTTGGAGGATGGCCTCTACCATAAAAACCTCTACCTCCAGACGAGGTACCACTGAATCTACCTATATGATGTGGCCTCTTATCCTACCTGTGAGGATCTCCATATGGCATAAATCTCTCAACTCCATGGCCCACATTGGCCGCCTTCTAAAAAGTAAACTCACTCCCGACCTGGGCCACTATACCCGGCTGAACTGCCACCACTGGCTAAACCACTGGAACTTGAACCTGGGGAGCTACCTACTCCGTAGTACGAGTCTGAACCCCTCCTCCAGCCTGAGAAGTGGTTGGTGATACTCAAAGAAAACCCTTTCAAATGACACTCTCCATGAAGCCTACCAGTCTGACTAGAGTGTCCTAAAGAACTGGGGTGGCAATGAACCCCTCTGGACCTAAGCTGGCCCCACCAGGACTGCTGGGGCTGAAGCCTCCTCCTTAAAATAAACTTAAGGCTCCGCCACTAGGGCTACTGCTCGAGACTTGGACTAGTAAGCGGTAGACGAAGAAGCGCATAGTTTCACTATCTACTTCAATCAGTGTTTGAGAAACAACAACGCATGACAAGAAAGAACACATTTGAAGTTATTCCTAACTCCGTAGCCCTGGGGGATAAATACAGACATCTCCGTACGGATCCCTCATTCTTTGCTAAGTTTTTCTATGGGTTATGAGACCTATGTAACCTAGTGCTCTAATACCAACTTGTCACGACCCGAAATTCCCACCTTCGGGAGTTGTGATGGCATCTACTCGTAGAAGCTAGGAGAGCCACGCTCTTATATTCTTTTTTTATTATTTTAAACCATTATATTAACAAAAATACCAACAAGAGTTCAATAATTAATATCTACGGAAGCATAAAAATTAATGCGTAAGTTCTAAGTTAAATAAACTAAGCAATAATGCGGAATTTACCATACATCCCAACCCGAGGACTGGTGTTACATCACTCACAGACTACTAAGAATACTAAATATAGCTGTTTGAAAATAAAATGTAAATTGCATCTCGAAATACATGATATAACATGCGGAAATAAAAGATAGAGGAGACTCTGGGCCTACAGACGTCAGTAAGGCTACCTTGGTGTCTCTGGACTAAAAGCTTGCTCTCAGACTACTACTGCTGCTCAAATGCTGCTCCAACAACGGGATCTGTGCAAAAGAGCACATAGTGTAATATAAGCACAACCAACCCCATTTACTGGTAAGTGTCTGACCTAACCCCGACGAAGTAGTGACGAGGCTAGGACCAGACTCCAGATAAACCTATGCAGTTATATAATATACGGAAAATAAATAACAGGAAATAACAAGTAAACTTAGGGAGGGATGCTCTCGGGATAACAAATAAGAATAAAATATCAGGGATAGGAGAGTAAACACCTACAATTTAGCTTGTAACACAAAATAAAGGGAATAAGAAACTTTCATGTTTAACTCATCTTGTTGCAGGCATGCAACCTGATCCCATTTCATCATGACTTGTCGTAGGCGTACCACCTGTTCCCATTTCAGTCAATATCTTGTGGTATTCCACTCGCTCCCATCTCAATGTCATTTGTGGTAGGAATACCACTCACTTCCAATTCAATATATCATGTGTGGTAGGCATACCACTTGCTCCCATTTCAATATATCATGTGTGGTATGCGTACCAGTCGCTCCCATTTCAATATATCATATGTGGTGGGGCGTACCACTCGCTCTCTTTTCAATATATCATGTGTGATAGACAACCACCCTTTCCCATTTCATAACTCCTGTGGTAGGCGTACCACCCCTTCCCATTTCGATCCAACACAGTATCATAAAGACAATCTCGACAAGGGAACAAGATAATATAATGGTTTCCCGGCAAGGGAACAAGAATATCAAATCAACTATCCCAGCAAGGGTGATACAGATATAACCAACCTTATTTATTTTTTACTTAACACAATTAACACCAATACTCAGTCATAACTAAATATTTGTTCAGCATCAAAGGTCTTCAATCAAGTTCTCATAGAATAAATTAAGGAATACAACAATTTAGCAATTTAGGACTCACGGTCATGGTGAGAACCATTGTATAGGTACTCGTCACCATGCCTATACGTCGTACACAACACAACACAGGTAGAAAATATGACTCGACTCCTAATCCCTCAAGCAAAGGTTAGACCGAACATATATTTTGTTTTCAAACTCGACCCCGAAAAAAGGTCTAAATCAAGAAAAGTTAAAAATCCCTAACTTTACCCAATTCCTCTAATTTCCAACTTAAACTACATGATTTAAGCTTAGGATTCAATAATAAATGATGGAACACATAGAAAATACGTAGGCCCAGGGTCAAATAACACTAAAGCATCTCAATAAAAAATTTGAATAGTACCTGTAATGTCTGCATCTGAAGACTCAGCCTCTGGCCTGGCTGCTTGCTGGCCTTTGACTCTAGCAGCATGAGCTCCACCTCTATGACCTCTACTGCCACCTCTAACACTCCTTCCACCACTTCTAGCTGGCTGGGCAGGCTGATGGACCTCTGGTTCCTGAATCCTAGTACGAGAACTCTGATGCTGAGAGCTGCTCGAAGCTCGAGGGAAAAATCTGAAAATGTTCCTCGGGTCACCACAAGCATGGCAAGACCTTGACTAATGCGACTGAGCACCCCTTAACATCGTGCAAGCCCTCATGAGATGACCATACTCGCACAATCATAACATCTATGCGACTTTTATAGCTGCGAAAACTGAGGCTTATCCTATCGACCTGAATAACCACCTGAAGTACCATGAGTAACCTGGAGAGATGACCGAAGGGCCTAGGAGGATAGCCATTACCATAAAAACCTCTACCTCTAGACGAGGTACCACTGAATCTACCTACATGACGTGGCCTCTTATCCTACCTATTACGATTTCTCTATGGCAGAACTCTCTCAACTCCATGGCCCACATTGGCCGCCTTCTAAAAATTAAACTCACTCCCGACCTGGGCCACTATACCCAGCTGAGCTGCCGACGCTGGCTAAACCACTGGAACTTGAACCTAGGGAGCTACCTACTCCGTAGTACGAGTCTGAACCCCTCCTCCAGCCTGAGAAGTGGTTGGTGATACTGGAAGAAAACCCTTTTGAATGAGACTCTCCATGAAGCCTACCAGTCGGACTAGAGTGTCCAAAAGAACTGGGGTGGCAATGAACCCTTTTGGGACCTAAGCTGGCCCCACCGTGACTGCTGGGGCTGAAGCCTCCTCCTCAAAATAAACCTAAGGCTCCGCCACTAGGGCTACTGGTAGAGACTCGGACTGGTAAGCAGTAGATGAAGAAGCGCATATTTTCACTATCTATTTCAATTGGTGTTTGAGAAACATCACCGCACGACAAGAAAGAACAAATTTGAAGTTATTCCAAACTCCGTAGCCTCTGGGGATAAGTACAGACATCTCCGTACTGATCCCTCAGAATTTACCAAGTTTTTCTATGAGATATGAGACCTATGTAACCTAGTGCTCTAATACCAACTTGTCACGACCCGAAATTCCCACCTTCGGGAGTTGTGATGGCACCTACTCGTAGAAGCTAGGGAAGCCACGTTCTTATATTCTTCTTCTTTATTTTAAACTATTTTATTAACAAAATTACCAACAAGAGTTCAATAATTAACATATGCGGAAGCATGAAAATTAATGCGTAAGTTATAAGTTAAATAAACTAAGCAATAATGCGGAATTTACCATACATCCCAACCCAAGGACTGGTGTTACATCACTCACAGACTACTAAGAATATTAAATATAGCTGTTTGAAAAGAAAATGTAAATTTTTTTCTCGAAATACATGATATAACAGGCGGAAATAAAAGATAGAGGAGACTTTGGGCCTACGGACGTCAGCAAAACTACATCTGTGTCTCTGGACTAAAAGCTCGCTCTCAGACTACTACTGCTGCTCAAATGCTGCTCTAACAACGCGATCTGTGCAAAAGAGCACATAGTGTAGTAGAAGAAGAACCGATCCCATGTGCTGGTAAGTGTTTGACCTAACCCCGACGAAGTAGTGACGAGGCTAGGACCAGACTCTAGATAAACCTATGCAGTTATATAATATACGACAAATAAATAACAGGAAATAACAAGTAAACTTAGTGAGGGGAAGCATGCTCTAGGGATAACAAATAAGAATAAAATATAAGGGATAGGAGAGTAAACATCTACAATTTTTCTTGTAACACAAAATAAAGGGAATAAGACAACTTTCATGTTCAACTCATCTAGTTTCAGGCATGCAACCCGATCCCATTTCATCATGACTCGTCGTAGGCGTACCACCCATTCCCATTTCAATCAATATCTTGTGGTATACCACTCGCTCCCATTTCAATGTCATTTGTGGTAGGTATACCACTCACTCCCATTTAAATATATCATGTGTGGTAGGCATACCACTTGCTCCCATTTCAATATATCATGTGTGGTATGCGTACTAGTCGCTCCCATCACAATATATCATGTGTGGCAGGCGTACCACTCGCTCTCATTTCAATATATCATGTGTGATAGACATACAAACCTTTCCCATTTCATAATTCTTGTGGTAGGCGTACCACCCCATCCCATTTCAATCCAACACAGTATCATAAAGAGAATCCCGGCAAGGGAACAAGATATATAATGGTTTCCCGGCAAGGGAACAAGAATATCAAATCAACTATCCCTACCAAGGGAGATACAGATATAACCAACCTTATTCAATTTTTACTTAACACAATTAACACCACTACTCAGTCATAACGAAATATTTGTTCAGCATGAAAAGTCTTCAACCGAGTTCTCAAAGAATAAATTAAGGAATACAACAAATCAGAAATTTAGGACACACGGTCATGTCAACACAAACATATAGATATTCGTCACCATGCCTATACGTCGTACACAACACAACAGAGGTAGAAAATATGACTCGACTGCTAATCACTCAAGCTAAGGTTAGACGGAATACTTACCTCAACTTCCATGGCCAAATCAATCCACAACAACCACTTTCTCTCTCGAACTCGGATCCAAATCAATCAAATCTATACAATAATAACTTTACATTAATATATGCTAAACAAATCAAACCTAATGCCTAGATATAGATTTCCAAGATTTCTTCCCAAAATTTCAAAAACTCCAGGCCCGTTTGGTCAAAACACGAGGTTCGTGCCAAATTCATATCACCCATCCCCCCAAGAGCCCGAACATATATTTTGTTTTCAAACTCGACCCCAAAACGAGGTCTAAATCAAGAAAAATTGAAAAGCCCTAACTCTACCCTATTCCCCCTATTTCCTCCCTACACTACATGATTTAAGCTTAGGAATTCAATAATCAATGATGGAACATAAAGAATACAAGTTAGAATTTACTAACCCAAGTGGTCTTGATGAAAAGAAGCTTCAATGGATGCCTAAGGACCTTGGAGAAGATGAAACTCGGGTGTTTTTGTGAATGGTCCGCTACTACACTGTTTTGGGAATTAAATATGACTGGGCGAAATGTGCCCTTCACATTCGGGGGAAGAGGGCCGCGTTTGTGAAGGGTTGACTCAACTAACAATCGTGTTCATGATGGAAAAGATGCAAACACAAAGAGAAAGTCTTATGGGGGTCCAGGATTAATTCTACGTGTACACGTAGCCAACATGCAAACGCGAAGAGGGAAACATGCTTGGACCCTCAGAATTCAATATGTCTATTCGAACGCGGAGCAATAATGCGAACGCGATGAAGGGTGAAGCTTAAGCTTCGCAAACGCGTGAGATACTTCGCGAACGCGAGGAAGAAGTTGAGTTCTGCAACAGCTGAAGAAAATCTGCACATTTCCAAAGTCTGAAACCAGTCCAAAACACCTCCAAAACACTCCCGAGCCCTTAGGGCTCATAACCAAACACATACACTAACTCAACCACATCCTACAAACTTAACCGTGTGATCAAATCGCCAAAATAACATCAAAATCAATGAATCAAACCTCAAAATCTCTAGTGTTTCCATCAAATTTCATAAACTTTCAAATTTAGAGTATTATGTCCGAAACACGTCAAAAGACGTCCGTTTTCAACCAAATTTTGTAGAAAGCGCTTCAACCACATATAAGACCTGTACCGGGCACCGGAACCAAAATAGGGGCCCGATACCTACGCGTTCTAATCAATTTTCATTTTTATCTCCTTAGCATTTTCAGAAAAATAATATCTTTGACAATTCATTTCTCAGGCTCGGGACCTCGGATTTCGAATCCGGGCATACGCTCGAGTCCCATATTTTCCTATGGACCCTCCGAAATTGTCCAATCATGGGTCCACGTTCGTTTATCCAAAATATTGATTGGAGTCAAGCTCATTTATTTTTAACATCAAATTTAGCATTTCTCATAGAATTTCTTATTTAAGCTTTCCGGCTATGCGCCCGGACTTTGCACTCAAATTGAGGCGACTAAAAATGAGGTTTTCAAGGCCTCAGAAGCGTACAATAAATAAGAAAAAAGGTGATGACCCTTTGGATCGTCACATTCTCCACCTCTAATACAACCGTACATCCTCGAATAGGAAAAAGAAAGAAGTACTTGAGTTGCAAAAAGATGAGGATAATGGCTACGTATATCGGACTCGGACTCTCAGGTCGATGCCTCAGGAGGCTGAGCTCTCTAGTGAATACGAACAGAAGGGAAGCTCTTGGATCTTAACTGACGAACCTGCCGGTCTAAAATAGCTACCGACTCATTCTCATAATATATATCCTTGTCCAACTGGACAACGTTGAAATCTACCACGTGGGCTAGATCGCTGTGATACCTCCGAAGCATGGACACATGAAAAACTGGATGCACTACTGATAAGCTAGGCGGCAAGGCAAGTCTATAAGCCACATTTCCCACCCGATCGTGAATCTCAAATGGACCAATGTACCTAGGGCTAAGCTTGACCTTCTTCCCGAATCTTATCATGCCCTTCATAGGCGACACTCAGAGAAATACCCGATCACCAAACATGAAAGCCTCATCTCGAACCTTGCGGTCTGCATAACTTTTCTTCCTGGACTGAGCTGTACGAAGCCTATCCTGAATGATCTTGACTTTGTCCAAGGCCTCATGAACAAGATCCGTACCAAATAACTGAGCCTGTCCCGGCTGAAACCATCAATCTAGAGACCGACATCGCCTACCGTACAATGCCTCATAAGGAGCCATCTGAATGCTAGACTCGTAGCTGTTATTGTAGGCAAACTCTGCTAAAGGCAAAAAATGATCCCAAAAGCCTCCAAAATCAGTGACACAGGCTCGAAGCATATCAATATCTAAATAGTCCGCACGGACTGTCCATTCGTCTGAGGATGAAATGCTGTACTCAACTCAACCTGGGTGCCCAACTCTCGTTGGACTTCTCTCCAGAAGTGCGAGGTAAACTGTGTACCTCTGTCCGAAATGATAGATACCGGCACCCTATGAAGGTAAACAATATCTCGGATATAAATCTTCGCTAACCTCTCGGATGAATATGTGGCTGCAACAGGAATAAAATGCAATGACTTGGTTAGCCAATCAACAATGATCCAAACCGCATCAAACTTTTTCCGGATCAATGGAAGTCCATTAACAAAATCCATGGTAGTCCTCTCCCACTTCCACTCGGGATGCTAAATTCTCTGAAATAGTCCACCCGACCTCTGATGCTCATACTTAACCTGCTAACAGTTCAATCTGTTAGATAATACGCTTAACGCTGGGGGGGAGGTGAATAGCGTTATAATGAAATTTAGCGTAAACTTGCGAAAATTAAAATTTGCAGGAAATAATTAAGTGCGTTAAATAAACAAAAGGAAAGAACGCACCGATGTATTCTGGTTCACCACAACACGTGGCTAGTCCAGTCCCCGAGAGACTCTCTCGAGATTTTCCACTAACTTGTCAAGCTTACGGGTGCTCAATAAACCTTTACAACTTAAGGACACAAGCCTTAACACCTTTGATCGGAGATACAACACTCCAAGACTTCAACCAAGGAAACACAAGTTCCTTACAACAAGAGAATCACAATTCTCTTACAAGTGTACAAAACACTAAGCACTCAAACAAAACACTCCTTAATGAGTAGATATGAGTAAAAGAAGTAGGCTCAAGATTACAACAACTATGGACAAGACTTTGGCTCTCAAAAGCTTTATGAAATGAATATAAAATGATAAACAATAATATGCAAGCTTATAGCAATAGAATGATCAGTTGTTGTGTGTTGTTGTGTTTAAAACACTGAAATGAAGCTGTATTTATAGTTGAAAAACTTGGCATTACCGTTGCTTAATTGCCAATTAAGAGTTGCTGATTTTACTCTGTGACAATCGATTGTTTGCCAATCGTTCCAAAAATCAATCCCAGATTTTACGCTTAACAATCGATTGTCCAAGATCAACAATCGATTATTGGCAACGTTCAAAAAGTCATTTCCAGATTTTATGTAAAACAATCGATTATACCAAATCAATAATCGATTATTCAGCAACGTTCAAAAAATATTTTTCAGATTTCAATATCAACAATCGATTGTACAAAATCAACAATCGATTACCTGACGGTATTTGAAAATTTTACGACAACGGTCAGCTTCACAATCGATTGTGCAGTGTTAACAATCGATTATTTATCAGACTTTGAAAATCATTTTAGACACTGCCTCGTGACAATCGATTGATATATACTCACAATCGATTATTTAATAACTTTGAAAAAGTCTGGAAGTCACTGCCTCAACACAATCGATTGTCATAAGTTCACAATCGATTATTTTGTGACTTTGAAAAATATGAAGGACACTGTCTCTTCACAATCGATTATTCTGAGTTTTGGAAAACTTTGATGGACACTGCCTCATCACAATCGATTGTCATAAGGTTCACAATCGATTGTCATGCAGGTTTGAAAAACCTGATCCTCACTGCCTTAACACAATCGATTGTCATTAGTTCACAATCGATTGTCATGCAGTCTTGTCTTAACATAATCGATTATCATAAGTACATAATCGATTATCTTAGTCCAGATTTTAGAGGCATGTTTAAAAATCATTTTGACTGAAGTAAATATGCATGATTTAATATCATTTAGCATTAAATTAAATATGCATGATTTTGTAAAAATAATTTTACGAGAGGAGCCATGTCATGAGTCAAGTTGTCGGATCAAGATCACAATTAAGAACGACTCATTTAAACTATAAAACTTTGTCTTGTGCTTGAATCTCGTTATCCACCAATTGTGCCCTTGTACTTGAACTTCGTCATATATCACTTTGCGCTTCGTTTGTCATTCATCAAAACCTACACATAAGAACACACGTTTTAGTATAAAGCCTTGAGAACGTGTTTCCAACAATTTCCCCCTTTTTGATAATTGCAAACTTTAAGCGGGATATGCAACTTAAACAATTTATAATGACGATTCAAGACAAGTAAAGATATGCAATAAGTATGCGATTAGTTCCCCCTCAATATATGAATTCCCCCTCAATTTAAGCTTATAAATATTGAGAGTGCATACCCGTTATCTTCCCCCTTTTTCCATTAGCAAAAATAATATAAGAAGATGCCAAAAAAATGTAAATAAAACTTGTTTATTTATTGAAAAAAAACGTGATTACTTAAAGAGAGTACAATAACTCAAGTAATAGCAGAACAATCGATTATTGATACGAGATAATCGATTATTTAGACGACAGAGACCGAATTTTCTGAAGAAGACTTGATTATTGCGCGTCATGCTTTATAATTCCCCCTACCTTTAGGGCGATACCTGCAAAAATTTGTTAGACGTCTCCGACGCTCAAGTTAGAAATCATGTAAGATTAAAAGATGCAATGCATGACTTAGATCAACGTGGATTCAAGAATCCCGAGTTCACTACGAATTCGGAAGAAGGACTCTTTCTCTAAGGGTTTAGTAAAGATGTCGGCCAATTGGTCTTTGGTTTCAACAAATTCGATTTCGACATCGCCCTTGAGAACGTTATCTCTTATAAAATGATGTCTAATTTCAATGTGTTTTGTTTGCGATGAAGAACGGGGTTTTCGTCAAGCATATGGCACTAGTATTATCACATCTAAGAGGGATATGATCAAGACTTAGGCCATAGTCCAAGAGTTGTTGTTTTATCCAGAGGATTTGAGCGCAACAACTCCCCGCGGCTACATATTCAGCCTCGGTTGTGGACAACGCAACACTTACTTGTTTCTTGCTAAACCAAGAAACGAGAGAGCTACCGAGCAAATGGCAAGTGCCACTAGTGCTCTTGCGGTCCAATTTGCATCCAGCAAAATCGGAGTCGGAATAGCCAACGAGTTGGCATGAAGAACCTTTGGGGTACCATAGACCCACATTTGTAGTACCAACAAGGTACTTCAAAATCCGTTTTACCGCAGTAAGGTGAGACTCCTTCGGACACGATTGATAATGGGCGCATAAGCACACGCTAAACATGATGTCCGGACGACTAGCAGTAAGATAGAGAAGAGAGCCAATCATACCTCGATACTTCTTAGTGTCGACTTCCTTGCCTTTCTCATCTTTGTCTAGATGATCGGTTGTGCTCATGGAAGTTGCCATTGCTTTTGCATTGTTCATTTAAAATCGTTTCAGCAATTCTTTGCAATATTTGGCTTGGCAAATGAACGTACCTTCTTTCATTTGCTTTGCTTGTAATCCCAAAAAGAATGTTAACTCACCCATCATAGACATCTCAAATTCGCTTGTCATTAAGTCGGAAAATTCCTTGCATAAGACATTGTTAGTAGCACCAAATATGATATCATCCACATATATTTGAACTAATAAAATATCATTGTTTTTATGCTTAACAAAAAGGGTGGTGTCAACTTTCCCCCTAATGAAATCATTTTCCAATAGAAATTTACTCAATCTTTCATACCAAGCTCGGGGAGCTTGTTTTAAACCATAGAGAGCCTTTTTGAGTTTGAAAACATGATCGGGAGATTTAAAAACTTCAAAATCGGGGGGTTGTTCAACATAAACTTCTTCTTGTATAACACCATTTAGAAAAGCACTTTTCACATCCATTTGATATAAATTGAAATTCATAGAAGAGGCAAACGCGAGCAATAGACGAATAGCTTCTAATCTAGCTACGGGAGCATATGTTTCTTCATAGTCAATACCCTCTTCTTGATTATAGCCTTTTGCTACAAGCCTAGCTTTGTTTCTAGTGATTACACCATTTTCATCTAGTTTGTTTCGTAAAACCCATTTCGTACCAATTATGGTATGATTTTCGGGTCTTGGCACTAAATCCCAAACGTCATTCCATTTGAATTGGTTAAGCTCCTCTTGCATTGCCAAGGTCCAAAATTCATCCCCAATTGCTTCGGAGATGGTTGTTGGTTCAATTTGAGACACAAAAGCAGTATGTCCTAAGGTGTTCTTAAGGGAGTTTCGGGTACTTACCTTTTCTCCGACGTCGCCAATTACCTGTTCGAGAGGGTGATCTTTAATTGTCCTCCACTCGTTAGGCATTTTCGTTTCATTCTCCAATTGTGGCGCTTCCTCCGTTGGTTGTTCCAAGATTTCTTCTTTATTTTCCTTAGGCGTTTCCACTTGTATTTTGTCTTTCAAGCTATCTAAAATACCTGCAAGATCAAAACCGGAATCCTTTCTCGCCAAGCGAGCATTATTTTCGGCAAATACAACATGAGGGGATTCCTCCACAGTTTCGATTCTTTTATTAAAAACCCTATATGCTTTGCTACGTGAGGAATAACCAATGAAAATTCCCTCATCGGACTTAGCATCAAACTTTCCCAATTGATCTTTGCCATTGTTATGAATAAAACATTTACAACCGAATACTCTAAAATGGGAGATATTTGGTTTCCTTCCCTTGTAGAGTTCATAAGGGGTCTTCATGAGTATTGGCCTTATGACTACTCTATTTAAGATGTAGCATGCGGTACTCACGGCATCCGCCCAAAAATGTTTGGGAATCTTAGCCTCTTCGAGCATGGTTCTAGCCATCTCTTCGAGACACCTATTTTTCCTTTCCACCACCCCATTTTGTTGTGGTGTACGTGGAGCGGAAAAGGTATGCTCGATACCGAGTTCGTCACAAAAGTCCGTAAAGAGATTCTGATCAAACTCTCCCCCATGATCACTTCTAATTGAAGTGACGGTTGTTTCCTTCTCGTTTTGAACACGCTTAAGAAAATATTTAAAATTCTGAAAAGCATCACTTTTATTGGCAAGTAATAAAGTCCAAGTAAATCTAGAATAATCATCAACAATCACAAAAGCATAACGATTTCTTCCTAGACTTTCAATGCGAGATGGTCCAAATAAATCCATGTGAAGCAATTGCAATGGTCTAGAAGTTGAAACAATATTTTTGGATTTGAAAGATGCTTTTGTTTGCTTCCCTTTTTGACAAGAATCACAGATAGAGTCATTTTCAAATTTCAAATTGGGAAGGCCAATAACTAAGTTTTGAGAAATCAATTTGTTCAAAAGATGCATGTTTATATGAGCAACTCTACGATGCCATAGCCAAGTATCATCCTCTTTGCTCATAAGGAAATCCACATATTCGGGTGAGGAATTAGCAAGATCAACCATGTAAATATTATCCACTCTAAAACCACGAAGGATAATTTTGAAATCACTACGTCTAAACACTAAGCATTCATCCGAATCAAATAGGGCAAGATTTCCCTTGTCACATAATTGAATTATGCTCAAGAGATTATGCTTTAAACCTTTCACAAGTAATATATGCTTAATAGAGGAATTTTCATCCTTACCGACCGATCCGATGCCAATGATCTTTCCTTTATTGTTATCCCCAAAAATCACACTTCCTCCTTCTTTGTGTTCTATTTGAAGGAATTTGGATTCGTCTCCCGTCATATGTTTGGAGCATCCACTATCAAGGTACCATAGTACACTTGATCCCTTCAAACATACCTACAAAACAAGTTAATGCGTCTTAGGTACCCATGCCATTTTGGGTCCTTGAGGGTTAGGCATATTATAATGATGCGATTGAGTGATATGTCTATGTCGTGTAAAGCATGCAGGGGCAATATGACCAATGCGTCTACAATAATGACAAGTCACATTGGGGTTATGCATCCTTCTAGGTTCATAGTAACTTGATGGACGAAAATTTACTCTATTTTCATTATGACTATTGCACATTTCATGAGAACCATTTCTCCTACTATTAGTTCTAAAATGAGCAGCGTTTCTAGAGTAATGGTCATGTCTAGATGTTCTAGGAGGTTCAAAACTCCTTCTAGTGTTTGGCCTAAAATATGCATCA
Organism: Nicotiana benthamiana; assembly: GCA_034376525.1. NCBI lineage: Eukaryota > Viridiplantae > Streptophyta > Magnoliopsida > Solanales > Solanaceae > Nicotiana > Nicotiana benthamiana. Next base: position 49,811,739 of record CM067323.1, read on the forward strand.
TTTTTAGGGCAGTCTTTTCTAGGTGGTAGGTCATTTCTAGGTCTTCTAAAATGTTCAACATTTGGTCTAACATGCATATTTGTTCCAGGATTGCTCTTTCTAGGATAAGCATTTGTTTTATTAATCCTAGGTTGAGCCTTAGGTGGTTGGGTTTTGGCTTCAACCTTTTCGTTAGGCTCATTCTTAAAACCTATGCCATGCTTGGTTGACTTCAAATTAACAAGGACCTCATTCGAGTTTTTGTGAGAAGAATTAAACTTATCTAAGGTACCTTTAAGTCTATCTACCTCATTTTCAAGATGCATGCAAGAAGAGCAATTTTTAATAGAACTTTCGGGCTTGTCGGCGCTTCTTTTTCCGAAAAACTTGTTTTCCTCTTTCAGCTTTTCATTTTCTAAAACCAGTTTTTCTAAATCCTTTTCTTTTAAAGAAAGCTGTTTTTGAAAATCTTTTTCTTTTAGAGAAGCATTTTCTTTTATGCTCTTGACAGTTTTTGAAGCTTTAATAAATTCAGTATATAGCTCATCAAAAGCAGTTCGCATTTCTTCAAGAGTAAATAAGTTTTTAGAAGAGATTTGACATACCTCATCTTGCTTGTCTTCTTGCGCCATAAGACAAAGGTTTGCGGCTTCGTCCCCAAGAAATGCATGCACGTTGCTTCTTAAAAGGTTTCTTCTCCTTTTTGATGTTTGGGCAATTTGATTTGATGTGCCCGGTTTCACCGCATTCACAGCACTTTATTTGCTCGCCTTGCTTTTTGCCCTTTCGTTCATACTCCTTTCGCATGAACTTTTGAAATCTTTTGATAACGAGTCCAAACTCGTTGTCTCCGTCCTCATCATCTTGAGGTTGGCTTGTGCTTGCCTTAAGCGCTATTCTTTGCCTCCTTTGATCATCAACAAGAGGGTTAAGTATTGTAGATTCATAAGTCTTAAGGTTACCTCTTAATGCGTCGTCTGTGACATTTGAGACGCCAATGGATTCTTGAATTGCGTCGGCCTTTGATCGCCATGCCGGAGTGAGACTTCTATGAATTTTTCGAACCAGTTCTCTGTCCGTGAATGTCTTCTTGAGGGCATGTAGGTCATTTACGATTATTGAAAATCGTTCGAACATTTCATCCACCTTTTCACCTTCCTTCATGTGAAATAATTCATAAGCATGGGTTAGGAAATCAATTTTAGCTTCCCTTACCTGGTCCGTACCTTCGTACGTAATTTCCAGCTTGTCCCTATTTTCCTCTAATCGTCAGCATTTACGGCACAATATAATAAATTAATTGCTTTAGCATTATTTTGAATCTTTCGGATATCATCCGCGTCATATTCTTCTTCGGACTTGGGAACCCATTCGTTTTCAACCTTTTTGGTTGGAATTTGATTTTCCTTCGTTATCACCTTCTAGAGATGAAAGTTGTTTGCTTGAACGAAAATTTTCATCCTCTCCTTCCAGTACGTGTAGTTTGTACCGTTGAATAGAGGTGGTCGTGTGGAGCATTGTCCTTCATCAATTCCTGCAAAAGAGTCACGAGTAGAAGCCATGGATGGTTCTCTCAAACTGTTAAGTCTTCAGAGAGTTGGGCTCTGATACCAATTGTTAGATAATACGCTTAACGCTAGAGGGGGGGGGGTGAATAACGTTATAATGAAATTTAGCGTAAACTTGCGGAAATTAAAATTTGCAGGAAATAATTAAGTGCGTTAAATAAACAAAAGGAAAGAACGCACCGATGTATTCTGGTTCACCACAACACGTGGCTAGTCCAGTCCCCGAGAGACTCTCTCGAGATTTTCCACTAACTTGTCAAGCTTACGGGTGCTCAACAAACTTTTACAACTTAAGGACACAAGCCTTAACACCTTTGCTCGGAGATACAACACTCCAAGACTTCAACCAAGAAAACACAAGTTTCTTACAACAAGAGAATCACAATTCTCTTACAAGTGTACAAAACACTAAGCACTCAAACAAAACACTCCTTAATGAGTAGATATGAGTAAAAGAAGTAGGCTCAAGATTACAACAACTATGGACAAGACTTTGGCTCTCAAAAGCTTTATGAAATGAATATAAAATGATAAACAATAATATGCAAGCTTATAGCAATAGAATGATCAGTTGTTGTGTGTTGTTGTGTTTAAAACACTGAAATGAAGCTGTATTTATAGTTGAAAAACTTGGCATTACCGTTGCCTAATTGCCAATTAAGAGTTGCTGATTTTACTCTGTGACAATCGATTGTCAGGAAGACACAATCAATTGTTTGCCAATCGTTCCAAAAATCAATCCCAGATTTTACGCTTGACAATCGATTGTCCAAGATCAACAATCGATTATTGGCAACGTTCAAAAAATGATTTCCAGATTTTACGTAAAACAATCGATTATACCAAATCAATAATCGATTATTCAGCAACGTTCAAAAAATATTTCTCAGAATTCAATATCAACAATCGATTGTACAAAATCAACAATCGATTACCTGATGGTATTTGAAAATTTTACGACAACGGTCAGCTTCACAATCGATTATTTATCAGACTTTGAAAATCATTTTAGACACTGCCTCGTGACAATCGATTGTTATATACTCACAATCGATTATTTAATAATTTTGAAAAAGTCTGGAAGTCACTGCCTCAACACAATCTATTGTCATAAGTTCACAATCGATTATTTTGTGACTTTGAAAAATCTGAAGGACACTGTCTCTTCACAATCGATTGTCATTAGCTTCACAATTGATTATTCTGAGTTTTGAAAAACTTTAATGGACACTGCCTCATCACAATCGATTGTCATAAGGTTCACAATCGATCGTCATGCAGGTTTGAAAAACCTGATCCTCACTGCCTTAACACAATCGATTGTCATTAGTTCACAATCGATTGTCATGCAGTCTTGTCTTATCATAATCGATTATCATAAGTACATAATCGATTATCTTAGTCCAGATTTTAGAGGCATGTTTAAAAATCATTTTGACTGAAGTAAATATGCATGATTTAATATCATTTAGCATTAAATTAAATATGCATGATTTTGTAAAAATAATTTTACGAGAGGAGCCATGTCATGAGTCAAGTTGTCGGATCAATATCACAATTAAGAACGACTCATTTAAACTATAAAACTTTGTCTTGTGCTTGAATCTCGTTATCCACCAATTGTGCGCTTGTACTTGAACTTCGTCATATATCACTTTGCGCTTCGTTTGTCATTCATCAAAACCTACACATAAGAACACACGTTTTAGTATAAAGCCTTGAGAACGTGTTTCCAACACAATCATCGATCCATGTATGCAACAATATCTTTCTTCATTCTACGCCACCAATAGTGCCGCCTCAGATCCTGATGCATCTTCGTAGCTCCTGGATGAATAGAATACCGTGAACTATGGGCCTCCTCTAAGAACAACTCTCGAATCCTATCAACATTGGGTACATAAACTCGCCCCTGCAATCTCAAAACACCATAATCATCTAATGTCACCTTCTTGGCACCTCCACGCTGCACCGTGTCTCTCAGGACACACAAATGGGGATCATCAAACTGCCGATCACGGAAACGCTCCATTAATGAAGAACGAGCGACCGTGAAAGCTAACACTCGAATAGGCTAAGAAATATCACACCTCACAAATTGATTGTCTAATGCATGAACATCCCAAGCAAGCGATCTATGGCTGACCGAAATATACGTAAGACTGCCCATGCTGGCTGACATCCGACTCAACGCATCGGCCACCACATTGGCCTTCCCTGGGTGATACAAGATAGTAACATCATAATTTTCAACAACTCCAACCACCTCCTCTGCCTCAAATTCAACTCCTTTTGCTTGAACAAATACTGAAGACTCTTGTGATCCGTGTACACCTCACATATCACACATCACACAAGATAGATAATGCCTCCAAATCTTCAATGCATGAACAATGGCCGCCAACTCTAAATCATGAACCGTATAATTCTTCTCTTGGATCTTCAACTACCTTGAAGCATAGGCAACGACGCTGCCATCCTATAACAATTTTGCACCAATCCAAATATGGAAAGCATCACAATAGATTGTATAAGACCCTAAACCTATGGGCAAAACCAATACCGGTGCCGTAGTCAGAGCTGTCTTGAGCTTCTGAAAGCTCGCCTCACACTCGTGTGACCATCTGAACTGGGCACCCTTCTGAGGCAATCTGGTCATCGGGGTTGCAATAGATGAAAACCCCTCCACAAACCGACGATAGTAGCCTGCCAACCCCAAAAAACTCCGAATCTCTTTAGCTGATACTGGTCATGGCCAGTTCTTGATTGCCTCAATCTTCTTCGAGTCCACCTGAATACCCTATGCTGATACAACATGACCCTGAAATACAGCGAACTCAACCAGAACTCACACTTTGTGAACTTAGCATATAACTGACTATCCTTCAGAGTCTGAAGAACCACTTTGAGGTGCTACTCGTGCACCTACTGGCTACGGGAGTATATCAGAATATCATCAATAAAGACTAGCACGAACATGTCCAAATAAGGCCTGAACACCCGGTTCATCAACTACATAGATGATGTTGGGGCATTGGTTAACCCAATTGACATGACCATGAACTCATAATGCCCGTACCGAGTGCAGAGTGCAGTCTTTGGGGCACCAGATGCCCTAATCCTCATATGATGGTAGCCATATCTCAAGTCTATCTTTGAAACCACCCCTGCACCCTGAGGCTGGTTGAATAAATCATCAATCCTCGGCAATGAATACTTATTCTTGATCGTAACTTTGTTCAATTGCTGGTAATCAATGCACTTCCTCATCGAACCATCCTTTTTCTTCACAAATAACACTGACGCACCCCTACGGAGAAACGCTGGGTCTAATGAATCTCTTCTCAAGCAAATCCTGCAACTGCTCTTTTAAGTCCTTCAACTATGGTGGGGCCATGCGATACATCGGAATAGAAATGGGCTGAGTGCCCGTGAGCCAGATCAATATAAAAGTCGATATCCCTATCGGGCAGCATACCTAGCAAGTTTGAAGGAAAACCTCAGAGAACTCCCGAACTTATGGGTACAAAATCAATAGAAGGACCTCTGCGCCGGATTCGCGAACATATGCCAGATAAGCTAAACACCCCTTCTCGACCATTCGTCGAGCCTTCACATATGAGATGACACTGCGAGTGGTATGACCTGGGGCCCCTCTCCACTCCAAATAGGGCAAATTTGGTAAAGCTAAGGTCACAGTCTTGGCATTGCAATCCACGATAGCATGATATGGGGACAACTAATCCATCCCTAACATAATGTCAAAATCCACCATGTCTAAGAGCAAAAAATCAACACGGGTCTCAAGACCCTTAAACACTACCACACAGGAACGATGAACTCGATCGACCACAATAGAATCACCCACTGGTGTAGACATATAAACTGAAATATTCAATGCATCACCAGGCATAACCAGGTATGGTTTAAAATAAGATGACACATACGAATACGTAGGCCCAGGGTCAAATAGCACTAAAGTATCTCTATAATTTGAAAAGTACCTCTAATGTATGCATCTGAAGACTTAGCCTCTGGCCTAGCTGCTGGCTGGCCTCTACCTCTAGCAACATGAGCTCCCCCTCTATGACCTCTACCGCCAACTCTAACACCCCTGCCACCACTTCTAGCTGTCTGGGCAGGCTGTGGAACCTCTGGTGCCTGAATCATAGTACGAGAACTTTGATGCTGAGAGCTGCTCGAAGCTCGAGGGAAAAATTTGATAATCTTCCTCGGGTCACCACAAGCATGGCAAGACCTTGACTAATGCGACTGAGCACCCCTTAACATCGGGCAAGCCCTCATGGCATGACCATACTCGTCACAATCATAACTTCCATGCGACTTCTGTAGCTGCGAAAACTGAGGCTTATCCAATCGACCTGAATGACCACCTGAAGTACCAAGAGTGACCTGGAGAGCTGACCAAAAGGGCCTAGGAAGATGGCCTCTACCATAAAAACCTCTACCTCCAGACAAGGTACCACTGAATCTACCTATATGACGTGGCCTCTTATCCTACATGTGGCGATCTCCCTATGGCAGAACTCTCTCAACTCCATGGCCCACATTGGCCGCCTTCCAAAAAGTAAACTCACTCCCGACCTGGGCCACTATACCCAGCTGAGCTGCTACCATTGGCTAAACCTCTAGAACTTGAACCTGGGGAGCTACCTACTCCGTAGTACGAGTCTGAACCCCTCCTCAAGCCTGAGAAGTGGCTGGTGATACTGGAAGCAAACCCTTTTGAATGACACTCTCGATGAAGCCTACCAGTCGGACTAGAGTGTCCTAAAGAACTGTGGTGCCAATGAACCCCTCTGGACCTAAGCTGGCCCAACCAGGACTGCTGGGGTTGAAGCCTCCTCCTCAAAATAAACCTAAGGCTTCGCTACTAGGGCTAATGCTTGAGACTTGGACTAGTAAGCGGTAGATGAAGAAGCGCATATTTTCACTATCTACTTCAATCAGTATTTGAGAAACAGCACCACACGACAAGAAAGAACACATTTGAAATTTTTCCTAACTCCGTAGCCCTGGGAGATAAATACAGACATCTCCGTACCGATCTCTCATACTTTACAAAGTTTTTCTATGAGTTATGAGACCTATGTAGTGCTCTAATACAAACTTGTCACGACCCGAAATTCCCACCTTCGGGAGTTGTGATGGCACGTACTCGTAGAAGCTAGGCAAGCCACACTCTTATATTCTTTTTTTTTTAATTTTAATCCATTATTTTAACAAAAATACCAACAAGAGTTCAATAATTAACATATGCGGAAGCGTGAAAATTAATGCGTTAGATTTAAGTTAAATACTCTAAGCAATAATGTTGAATTTACCATACATCCCAACCTGAGGACTGGTGTTACATCACTCACAGACTATTAAGAATACTAAATATAGCTGTTTGAAAATAAAATGTAAATTGTGTATCGAAATACATGATATAACATGCGGAAATTAAAGATAGAGGAGACTCCGGGCCTACGGACGTCAGCAAGGCTACCTCGGTGTCTCTGGACTAAAAGCTCGCTCTCAGACTACTACTACTGCTTAAATGCTGCTCCAACAACGGGATCTGTGTAAAAGAGCACATAGTGTAGTATAAGCACAACCGACCCCATTTACTGGTAAGTGTCTGACCTAACCCCGACGAAGTAGTGATGAGCCTAGGGCCAGACTCCAGATAAACCTATGCAGTTATATAATGTACGGAAAATAAATAACAGGAAATAACAAGTAAACTTAGGGAGGGGAAGCATGCTCTCGGGATAACAAATAAGAATAAAATATCAGGGATAGGAGAGTAAACATCTACAATTTAGCTTGTAACACAAACTAAAGGGAATAAGACAACTTTCATGTTCAACTTATCTTGTTGTAGGCATTCAACCCGATCCCATTTCATCATGACTCGTCGTAGGCGTACCACCCGTTTCCATTTCAATCAATATATTGTGGAATACCACTCTATCCCATTTCAATATCATTTGTGGTAGGAATACCACTCACTCCCATTTCAATATATCATGTGTGGTAGGTATACTACTTGCTCCCATTTCAATATATCATATGTGGTATGCATACCAGTCGCTCCCATTACAATATATCATCTGTGGTAGGCGTACCACTCGCTCTTATTTCAATATATCATGTGTGATAGACATACCACTCTCTCCCATTTCATAACTCTTGTGGTAGGCGTACCACTCCTTCCCATTTCGACCCAACACAGTATCATAAAGAGAATCCCGGCAAGGGAACAAGATAATATAATGGTTTCCCGGCAAGGGAACGAGAATATCAAATCAACTATACCACCAAGGGAGATACAGATATAACCAACCTTATTCAATTTTTACTTAACGCAATAAACACCAATACTCAATCATAACTAAATATTTGTTCTGCATCAAAGGTCTTCAACCGAGTTCTCATAGAATAAATTAAGGAATACAACAACTTAGAAATATAGGACACAGGGTCATGCTCGACACAAACATATAGATACTCGTCACCTTGCCTATACGTCATACACAACACAACAGAGGTAGAAAATATGACTCGACTGCTAATCACTCAAGATAAGGTTAGACCGAACAGATATTTTGTTTTCAAACTCGACCCCAAAAAAAGGTCTAATTCTAGAAAAGTTTAAAAGCCCTAACTTTACCCAATTCCTCTAATTTACACCTTAAACTACATGATTTAAGCTTAGGAATTCAATAATAAATGATGGAACATGAAGAAAACAAGTTGGAATTTACTAACCCAAGTGGTCTTGATGAAAGGAAGCTTCATTGAATGCCTAAGGACCTTGGAGAAGATGAAACTCATGTATTTTTGTGACTGATCCGCGACTACACTGTTTTGGGTATTAAATATGACCGGGCGAAATTTGCCCTTTGAGTTCGCGAGAAGAGGGTTTCGTTCGCAAAGGGTCGACACAACTGACAATCGCGTTTGCGATAGAAAGGATGCGAACACAAAGAGAAAAGTCTGGGGGGGGGGGGTTCCAAGATTTGTTCTACGCGAATGCGTGGATCTACATTCGAACGTGATGAGGAAAGGTGGGACCCTATGCGAACGCGGTCCATTCATTGCTAACGCGAAGAAGGAAAGAGGGCTGCGCCCTCAGAGTTCAATAACTCTATGCGAACGCGGTACAATTTTGCGAACATGATGGAAGGTGAAGCTGAAGCTTCGCGAACGCGAGGAAGAAGTTGAGTTCTGCAATAGCTGAAGAAAACCTGCAAATTTCCCAAGTCCGAAAACACTCCAAAACTCCTCCGAAATACTCCCGGGCCCTCGGGGCTCCTAACCAAACACACACACTAACTCAACCACATCCTACGAACTTAACCGTGCGATCAAATTGCCAAAAGAACATCAAAATCAATGAATCAAACCTCAAAATCTCTAGTTTTTCCATCAAATTTCATAAACTTTCAAATTTAGAATTTTAAGTCCAAAACAAGTCAGACGACGTCCGTTTCAACCTAATTTCATAGAAAGAGCTAAAACCACATATAAGACATGTACCAGGTGCCTGAACGAAAATACGGGCCCGATATCTACGCGTTCAAATCAATTTTTATTTTCATTTTCCTTAACATTCTTAGAAAAATAATTTCTTTTTAAAATTCATTTATCGGGTTCGAGACCTTGAATTTCGATTTTGGGCATACGCCTGAGTCCCATATTTTCCTACAGACCCTCTGGGATCGTCCAATCATGGGTCCGGGTCCGTTACCCAAAATGTTGACCGGAGTCAAACTCATTCATTTTTAACATTAAAATATAGAATTTCTCACAAAATTTTATATTTAAGCTTTCTGGCTACGCGCCCGGACTGTGCACGCAAATTGAGGCGATTAGAAATAAGATTTTCAAGGCCTTAGAAGTAAGGAATGAATAAGAAAATATATTATTAGTTATAACATAAATATAAAAATCTAAAATTTTACTTTCCTTTATTCTCTAAATTCATCAATTAACTCAAAGCAAGTAACAAGATATTTTTAATGATCAAATTTATTATTTTATGTATATTTTATTCTCTCTAAGTTGATAATTGCTAGTATTGTACAAATCTTTTGTCAACAAGTGTTTTTTTTTATACTTTTGAGTACTTTAATTTAGAATATTACAGTCTATGACTCTATAAACTACTTAGTATTCAAATCGAATAAACCGAAGTTACCAAGCCGAATAAATCCAAACCCAAAGGAGAAAAATAGAATCATACAGAATTTAATTAGGTACGATTTTGGTTTTGCATTTAAAAATCGAATACCGAATATACCGAACCAAAATATCTAAATTTCTTACTGTACCGGCTGATAAACACCTTTATATCCGGGTGTTTGCGGAATGAAAAAATCCTTTACATATTGAAATCATTTAAGGTGACTTGAGCATTTATCATTTCCGAAACTTAAATACTTGTGGTTTTATAGTATATTTGACTAGTTTCTAAAAATTATCTTTTTTTTAAAAGTATATTTTTTAATATTAATTCTTTTAAAAGTATGTTTAAAAAATAAGTTTATGTTTGATTAATCAATTTGACAATTACTTAGAGCACCAATATGTGTTTAGTCAAGCTTTTCATAAAATATTTTTAAGTATCAAATTGCAATATCAACATGAAATGACTTGCTTAATAGTTAATATTACTTAAGTAGATAAATAAGTTTAAATTTTTGTTCTGAAAAATTATGTTTTTATAGTAAATAAAAATAAATATTTGAAAGTACTTTATTCTTTCAATATTTTATTAATCAATTTTTTTAACAAAATATAAAGTTTTCACCTCAAATGGCACCATATATTTGAAATCTATTCTGAAAATAAAAAACAATCCTGGAACAACCACTCAAATCCCATGTCTTTATAGGCCATCATCGTCAACAAATCCTATTTGAATGTTTAAATATGTTCTGTGTACGTTGTGGAAGACGGGGCCATACTGTCCTTTACTACCCAAACACAATGACACTAGTGCAAACACCATCACCTACCACTACCTCCAAGGAAGATCCTCAAGATCCACCTCAACAAAGTACTGAATGGAAGACGATCACTTTTCCAAAATGAAAATCTAATTATAATGTGTGTGCAACAAAAGAAACTCAAGCTCCACACGTCACAACAAGTCATGCTACTACATCCAAAAATGGGACCAAAAAGCAAGGCATATGTACGCATCTCTCTCAAACTTCTCATGATTTAATTAGTGCTAATACTAATAACACAAAGGATCACTCTAAAATATTACTAAAAAATAGTTTTGAGTAGTTAATTAATATAGATGACATGACACTCACTTAATATAACTAACCTAGAAAATAAAGGACCCATCCCAATAAATAAATAATAGTCCAATTACAAAATCTGCACACAAATAACGGGTCAACCCATATATCAATACCACCTCGTGTTCTCTTTCTGCCTATTCCTCCACATAATTATCCTATCTTACTCCCTCCAAGGGTAACCAACAAACCTCAAAACATCCATCTACCGCCTTCTTCTTCCACGTCAACTCCACCACCCAAACACCCAATCACAATCACACCCCATGTATGCAACACAATCTAACCTAAGCTCATATCCTCTTACACTTATCTATCATAACCCCTACCAAATTAATCCATAGCCCACTTCACCCACAACCCAAGTCAGTCAGCAATGCATGCACACAAATATTACTCAACACATCCCACGTGAACATGCCTATGCACATGCAATATGTCAAGACGATCTTCTATCACCGCCTCCCATCCCCAATAATCAAAGTAGTACTAATAAATCCCAATCATTGCAAACTACACTTCTCTCACAAAGTTCTGATAACCACAATCCCACTCCCACCAAATATAACCATGCACAGACATCCCACTCCACCCTTTCCCCTAAGAACTCAAAATCAACGTCCCTCTCTAATACCCTTCAGTCCATTGAATATCCAATTCCTCTACCCAAAAAACATGCCCCAGAACACACCACCTCCACCTACCCGATAATCTACACATCCCAAACTCACAACCCCCACCAACCTTAATTGTCATGGTTGGAGATAGGACTCCAGAACCATGCACTGGCCTTCTCCATGATTGTCAATAATCAAGAGGTCATTGTTCGTCTCCAAAATCCCCAAGACTTTGCTCAGATAATAACAGAGAGAATAACAATGGAAATGAACTTTTATGGGCAATACAACTGGACAACATTGCCAAATGCAAGAAATCAACAAGTGGTGGAACTCTTTCCCTCAATACCAACAATGTTACAACCCCTTTCCAGACCTTCCATTCTACCCACAGGTTCAATCTCAAATCCCATGGCTACATGAATATCTCCACCTTCCACCCCCTCTACCACTATCCTCAATGAGTCCCTTCGAGTCACTCATTCCCTCCACCCCTTTGATTCCTCAACCTCCAACTCCAGAAGAACGAAATAATAAAACCCTCAGGAGCTAACAATAATCATGAAAGAAATAAGGGAGAGTCAAATGAAACCAGTCTGGTTAGGAGCTTGTCACATCTCTGTCCTCAAGGAACAATACACAAAAATAAATGGTTCTCAAAAGGTCCACCAGAAAAAGTTCTAAAATGCATGATCAAATTAAGGCCACCAGTGATCCCCGAAGCAGGCAAGTTTACACTGGTGATAACACCAACTCCTAGGGGGAGCACACAACCACTAACCCCGACACCTCCTACTTACATGGAGCAGATCACTCCTCCACTTTCACATCCCCAAACCACTAATCCATGAATATTTTATTATTTGGAATTGTAGAGGTGCACAATCACAAGAAATTCGTAGAAAAATCTCTCTATGTTAGATTACTACCAACCCCCCTTAGTAGTACTACTAGAAACACACATTCAAGACCAAAATCTATCCAAGAAGACTTTGCTTTTTCTTATCTCTCTCAAAAACCTACTTATGGACAATCTGGAGGCATTGTAGTGCTTTGGAATGACCAGGTCATGCAAGTCAATGAAATTGTGGTCACAAACCAGGAAATTCATTGCATGATTCAGGTATACCCAAATGGTTTCCCTTTTTTATTTTCTGATATTTATGCACGTAACTCCCTTTCATCTAGAAAAATTTTATGTGGCAATCTACAAAGTATAGCAGACACTTATAAGGGTCCGTGGATAGTGGGGGTGATTTTAACGATATTTTATTCTCGCATGAAAAATATGGGGGTTTCTTGCTTAATAACACAAGATCTGACCTAATGCTTGATTGCTTTAACTATTGTAACCTAATAAACCTAGGTTTTACGAGTAGTTAAATATACTTGAACAAATAAAAGAAAAAGAAGAGCTATGATTTTAGAAAGATTGGATCATGTAGTTGCTAACTATGCATGGCTAGACCTTTACCCAGAAGAACATGTACATCATCTGCCCTGCACCTATTCTGACCATTGTCCGTTGCTTTTATCATTAAAAAAATGTACGTAAAAAAGTCCTATATTTCACTTTGAAACTATGTGGTTAACTCACCATGAAATCTCCTCCTTAGTAAATCAAATATGGCATAATAGTCCTCATATCCTGGAAGCTATTAGTCATTTTACTTTTTAAATATAAAATTTGGAACTACCATTCTTTTGGGAATAATTTTAAAAAGAAAAGCACTCTCTTGGCTAGACTAGCAGACATTCAAAAATCTGGCCACTACCCTACTAGTAACTTCGTACAAAACTTAAAGAAGGAATTAATTGACCAATATAACAAAATACTTACACTTGAAGAAGGATTTTGCAAATTAAAATCGCGTGTAAACTGGCTTAACAAGGGAGATGAAAATACAAGATTTTTGCACTTATCTACCTTGAAAAAAAGGCACCAAAATAGAATAAATGTGTTAGAGGACCACTCCGGTACTTGGATTACGGATATTGACGTACTACAAAACATTGCTATCAGTTACTACCAAGAACTTTATACAACATCCCACAATACCTCTTACAAAAAATTTCCTATACATAATTAATATGCTCTCAACTCCCATGATGCTTCTATACTATCACAACCCCCCCAGTGAACTGGAAATCTACCAAGCAGTTCACTCTTTTAAACCTTGTAAATCACCCGAGCCAGATGGCCTCTACCCATTATTTTACCAAAACGTTTGGTCCTACATCCACCGCCCTCTAATATAATTTTGTAAAACTAAATTCAAAGAAGGCTTTATCCTTGCAGAGATAAATAACACTATGTCTACTTACTTCCGAAAGTAAAGAGACCTTCCTCTATGGCTCAATTTTGACCCATTAGTTTATGCACACCTCGTACAAAATTGTTACCAAATTAATCGTTAATCGTACTAAACCTTCTCTCAAACAATTAATCAGTTCCACTTAATCTGCCTTCCAAAAACACAAATGGACTTCAGATAATGCCATTATTGTGCAAGAACTACTAAATTATTTTCGTACTCAAAATCAAAGTGCCAGAAAATTCTTCTCAAAAGACCTAGAAAAAGCATTTGATCACATGGAATGGAGTTTCATAAGAAGATCACTGATTTTCTTTAATTTTTCTCTTCTTATCTCATATCCCTCATTATGTCATGTGTATCATCACCCTCCCTTTCTATACTCTTTAATGGCTTCCCATCTGACTGGGCAAACACTGAAGAAACCGGAGCAGAAGATGAGGGTTGGTCCCTCTACTGAGACTGACTACCACGACGTCGAGGACACTGCCTCCTCATATGGACAAACACACTACACTCGTAGCAACTACCAGTTGCTGGAGAGGGGGACTAAAGGGAACCCCTCGCACCTAAATGACCAACCAATGCGGTCTGCATAGAAGAACCCTAAGCTGAAGAGGCATATGATGAGCTCTGAGCTGGGAGGTCACTAAGTGAAGACTGGCCCTGCTGGAACCCCTTATGACCGCGGCCAGAAGATGCCCCATGATACTCGGGATGATCCGACTGATGAGGCCTAAAAGAACGACCTCTGCTCTGCTGAACCTGGCCCCTAGACGGAGCACCACCGAAGCTACCTGATCTTCGAGGCCTCTTGGCCTCTCTCTTCTCTCTATCCTGACGGCGAGGCTTCTCAATATCACGAGCAATATCAACTGTATCCTCGAAGGTATGACTCAGAATCCTCTCTCGAGTCATCAAAATACGGATGGGATAGACCAGTCCGTCCACAAACCTCCTAATCCTCCGCCGATCAGTTGGGACCATCCATGGAGCATAACGAGCCAACTTTGAAAATATCTCCTCATACTGAGACATGGTCATATCTCTTGGTGAAGCCACTCATACTGTCTATGCAACTCTTCAGTCTGAGACTGCGGTACCCACTTCTCTAGGAAGAGAGTGGAGAACTCCTGCCATAAAAAAGGCGCTGCACCTACTAGCCTACGCCGCTCATATGCCTCCCACCAAGTGAAGGCTTCTCCTGAGAACTGAAAGGTAGTAAATTATACCCCGCTCGACTCCAAGAGCCCTGCTGTCCGAAGCATACATCGGCACTTGTCGAGAAAACCCTGGGCATCCTCTCCCGGAACACCACTGAAAGTAGGAGGTGAGAGCCTACAGAACCTCTTAAGATGACGCTGCTCGTCGTCAGGCATAGCTAGGACCACATCATCCTGAACCGAGGCAACCAACTGGACTAGTGCAACCTGCTGAGCTGGTGGTACCTCTGGTGTCTGCAGACCCTGCACTACCTACTTAGGCATGCGAGGAGTGAGGGTCTGATTACCTCCCCAGGCCTGCGAAGTAGCTGCTATAGTAGTGGCTGAGACTGCCTGAGCCAGGCCAGTGTAAAGTGAAATAATCTGAGCTAGGGACTCATGAAGACCTGGAATCACAATAGGCACATTTGGTTCCTGAACAGGTGCTGCTGGAGTCTCTACAGCTAGAGCCTGATCCTGAGCCAGGGCAATTGGTGCTTCTCCCACCGCTCTGCCTCGACCATGACCTCGACCCAGGCCGCATCCACGGCCTCTGGTGGCTTCAGTAGGTGGTACAGGTGGTCGTCTACCACGTCTGGTAGCACGGGTTCTCGCCATCTGCGAGAGAATAAAATAGCAGAATTTAGTTCTCGGATCAACAAAGTCGCACGATAAGAATTCCAAGAATATAAAGTTTCCTAAAGGTTCTGCAGACTCCCGAGGATAAGTACATACGTCTCCGTACTGATCTGTGAGACTATACACAATCGGCTCATGACTCGCGAGACCAAGTAACTTAGGCTCTGATACCAACTTGTCACGAACCCAACCCAGTCATGATTACACCCAGCATACTAGGCAAGCACGACCTTGTTTCAACAAATCCCAATACTTTAAATATTTCCGATAAATAACAAGGAAAATACTAGCCTTTTGAATCAAAGATCTAGAGAATACTGATAAAAAATACGAATGTTTAACAAAATACAAACTGTAGCCCAACATGGACCCGGTGTCACTAACATGAGTCTCTAAATACAGAGGTCATCCTAGTCCAAAGTCAGTATTAAAAGATGATAATAAGGAAATAAAGGATAGGGATAGAGGGGAGAGATCTAAGGATGCGAATGAGATGCAGCTACCTCGATGCTCCTGGAGAATGCCTCTACACAACTGATCAAAGCCTACTCAGCCTGGGTATGACCTAGATCTGCACACAAGGTGCATGGAGTAAAATGAATACTTTGACCTACTGAGTACTAAATATAAATACTGTCTGAAAGTACGAAAATGTAGAAAATACACAAAGTAACCTATATCTAGTAGTTCAGATCAATATAAGTGTAAAACAGTATAATAATAGTACAGATAAGGAAAATAATGCATGAATAGATGCAACACATATAACGGTACACTCTTGTACTCGCTGCGCCGTGCAGCCCGATCCACATATTTATCGTGAACGGCGCTCCCTGGGGGTGTGTACAGACTCCGAAGGGGCTCCTACAGCCCAAGCGCAATATCAGCGATCTCGTAGCATCAAATGGGCTCTTGGCCTCATATTAATATATCATTGATGTGGCGCACAACCCGATCCTTAACATAGGAGAATATATCCTCACTATTTGGTACTCAACCCATCTCAGTCAAATAAATTCACAGCCACTCGGGCATTACATACTGTAGGGATCTCAGCCCTCATACCCTTTTCATTTATGTTTCATAATTCAAAATACAGTTCTTATCATAACTTAATAGTTGGAAACATGACTGAGAGTATAGTTTATTCAAACAAGTGAGAAACAAAAATAAAGATCCCTTAAAGATTCTATAGGTCGGCACAAGAGCCCAAACATGGAAATAAGCCCAAGTCACAATAATTTGGAATATGTCTTAATCACCAATGTATTAGAAATATCACTGAGGATGGACCAAGTCACTATCCCCAATATCAAACGACCCCGCACTCGTCATAGAATGCGTGTCATGCCTCAACATAGCGTTATGATGTGAAATTACGGAATTTCAAAACCATAGAGCAACATTTACATCAATTACTCACCTCTAGCCGGCCAAAGACTAGCTCGCAATGCCCTTTCCTCTTGAATCGACCTCCTCGCACGTTGAATCTGACCAAAACCACAACGAATACAATACAATAGGCTAAGGGAACATAACCCAATTAAAAGACTCAAAAAAATATCGAAAATCATGAGGTTGGCAAAACCCGAGCCCCAGGACCACTTCTAAGTTAGAAATTCTCATAGCAAAATGTTCCTTATCTCGCCACGAGTCTATACATATAAAATTCACAAGAATCAGAGTCCATTTGACCCCTCAAATCGCTAGTTTAAACTTTCTTAAGTTTCTAGCCCTAACCTCCATTTTTAACCTTAAATTCCTTGGGTTTTCAGTGTTAATCTATGATTTTAGACCATAATACCACATTCTAAGTCTAAGAATCCATACCTAATGAAAGCTCTCGAAACCCTGTTCAAACAAAACCCTCTTAGTCCAAAGTGGGAATGTTGTGTTCTTTCAAAAATTCGTGAAGATTAAATTAAATGGTTCTGTACAGACATTTTCACTTCTGCGGTCTAATTACCGCACCGGTGACTACCGCTTCTACGGTCATCCTACCGCTCTTGCAGTTCCCTTTTTAAAATCCAAGACCGCTTCTGCGGCTAAATACCCACTCCAGCAGAACCGCTTCAGTGGCCAGGATTCTGCTTTTGCGATACCTTCCCTAAGCCCCACTTCTGCTCATCGACCGCTTTCCCGAGACCGCACCTGCGATCCCAAAACCGCAGGCGCGAAAACACTAGGTGCTAGAAAAGTTTAGCAATCTCTCAAGTCCAATTTCACCCCGTTGGCCATCCGAAAACATCCCGAGGCCCGCGGGACCCCAACAAAAGGTTTCAACACACCTTAAAACATCATACAGACTTTTTCCAATCATAAAAACACATCTAACAACACAAAAATCACCATTTCATGACGGATTCAAGTCTAAGTTCAACTAAAACTTCCGAAACTCGCATACAATAAAAAACCAGACCTAGAAATCTTCGAATCAACTAAAATTTTGCACACACATCCCATATCACCTAACGAAGCTACTGCAACTCAAGGAATTCCATTCCGACCCTCGGATCAAAATCTCACCTATCAACCAGATATCGGCAAAATGGTAACTTCGCCAATTCAAGCCTAATTCCACACCGAAACTCCAAAATTACTTCTGATCACGCTTCTAAACCTCAAATCATCCCCCGAAGCTAAACGAATCATCGGAAATCATATCCGAGTCTCCTAACTCACAAGTCAACTTCCGGTTGACTTTTCCAAACTAACCTTTCCTTAAAGAGACTAATTGTCTCATTTCCTACCAAACTCAATCCGAATCAACCCAAACTCTCCAAACATAGATAATGAAACATCAGGAAGCATAAACGGGAAAACGGGGGCGGAAACACATGAGACAACGGGTGGGGTCATCACATCACCTCCAGGCCAACAAAGAAAGACTATCAATTCATAATCGACAACTTAAAGAATAGGCTAGTAGGTTGGAAAACTAACCATCTTACAATGGCGGGATGCTCTACTTTAATCAAAGCTACCTTCAACACCATTCCCAACCATGTCATGCAATTAATATCTCTACCTACAAATATTATCCACAGACTAGAAAGCTACCAAACTAACTTTTTTATGGGGCTCTACCTCTCATAAGAAAAAACTACATCTCCTAAATTGGAAGACAATTACTTCCTCCAAGTAAAATGGAGGACTGGGTATACAAAATCTTAGACACAAAAATGAAGCTTTGGGTGCAAGTACAACCTGGAGGTTATTTCACCAACCAAACTCTCATGGGCTTCTTTGTTAATCTCCAAATAAATTACTAACACCAATTTCCCAAGCTTAAAGACATCTGCTCAGTGGAAACATTTGATGAAAGGTAGGCAAACTCTGCAAGTGGCAAGAACTCAGTCCAAGAACCTCCAAAATCAATAACACAGGCATGCAACATGTCCTCCACTCGGACTGTCTGCCCGTCTGAGGATGAAATGCCGTGCTCAACTCCACCTACATACCCAACTCTCGCTGAAAAGTCCTCCAAAACTTGGAAGTAAACAAGTACTACTAGATGAGATAAGAGTACTGGAACACCATGCAACCGAATAATCTCCCAGATAAAGATCCCTGCCAGCTGTTTCGAAGAATAGGTAGTACACACGGAAATGAAGTGTGCGGACTTGGTCAGCCGATCCACAATCTTCCAAATTGAATCAAACTTTATTGAGGTTCGAGGAAGACCACTCACAAAATCTATGGTAACTCTCTCCAACTTCCACACGGGAATAATCATCTGCTAAAACATGCCACCTGGTCTCTGATGCTCATATTTCACCTGCTGATAGTTGAGAGACCAAGCTACATAACCCACGATATCTTTCTTTATTTTTCTCCACCAATAGTGCTACCTCAAATCTTGATACATCTTTGCGTCACCCGGATGAATGGAATACCGCGAGCTGTGGGCCTCCCCAAGAATCAACTCTATGAGCCCATCTACATTGTGCACACAAATCCGTCCATGCATCGTCAACACACCATCATCACCTGTAGTCACATTTCTAGCATCGCCGTGCCGAAATCTGTCCTTGAGGACAAGAAAATGTGGATAATCATACTGGCGCTCTCTGATGCGATCATATAAGGAAGACCGAGAAACCACACAAGCTAACACCCGGCTAGGCTCCAAAATGTCTAATCTCATGAACCGATTGGCCAAAGCCTAAACGTTAACTGTAAAGGTCCTCTCGCCAAATGGAATATACGCCAAGCTCCCCATACTAACTGCCTTTCGGCTCAAAGCATCGGCCACTACATTGGCCTTTCCCGGATGATACAGAATAGTAATATCATAATCTTTTAGCAACTCAAGCCACCTCCGCTACCTCAAATAAAGATCCTTTTGTTTGAACAAATGCTGAATACTACGATGATCAGTGAATACCTCACAATATACGCCATACAGATAGTGCCTCCAAATCTTCAAAGCATGAACTATAGCAGCCAACTCTAAGTCATGGACATGGTAGTTCTTCTTATGGGGCTTCAACTGACGAGAATAATATGCAGTCACTCTGTCCTCCTACATCAATACACAACCAATCCCAACTCTCGAAGCATCACAATAGACAGTATAATAACCTAAAGCTGATGGTAACACCAATACTGGAGCTCAGGTAAAAGCTGTCTTGAGATTCTGAAAGCTCTCTATGTACTCGTTCGACCATACAAACAGAGCACCCTTCTGAGTCAACTTGGTCAAGGGCGAGGCAATAGATGAAAAATCCTGAACGAACCGATGATAATAGCCTGGTTTGATAATAGCCTGCCAAACCAAGGAAACTACAAATCTCTGTGGCTGAGGACAGTCTAGGCCAACTCTGAACTGCCTCTATCTTCTTTAGATCAATCTGAATCCTATTGCTGGACACCACGTGCCCTAGGAAATCCACTGAACCGAGCCAAAACTCACACTTGTAGAACTTCGCATAAAGCTTCTCCCCTCTCAATCTCTGCAATACGACTCGCAAATGCTCCGCGTACTCCTCCTGGCTATGAGAGTACACCAGAATATCATCAATGAACATGATAACAAAATAATCCAAATAAGGCCAAAATGCACTGTTCATCAAATACATGAACGCTGTTGGGGCATTGGTCAGCCTGGAAGACAGAACCAGAAACTCATAGTGATCATATCTTGTCCTGAAAGAAGTTTTAAGAATATCCAACTCCCTGATCTTCAACTGGTGATAACCCACACGGAGATCAATCTTAGAGAACACCCTCGCTCCTTGAAGATAGTCGAATAAATCATCAATACGAGGCAGGGGATACTTGTTCTTCACTGTTACTTTGCTCAAATTCCTGTAATCAATGCTTATCCTCTTTGTGCCATCCTTCTTCTTCATGAATAGAACAGGTGCACCCCACGGTGACATATTAGGACAAATGAACCCCTTATCTAGGAGTTCCTCAAGCCGATTCTTCAACTCTTTCAGCTCCGCTGGTGCCATACGACACGGTAGAATGGAAATGGGCTGAGTGCCCAGCACTAGATCAATTCCAAAATCAATGTCCCTGTCCGGTGGCATGCCCGTCAGGTCTACAGGAAAGACATTAGGAAACCCCCCCACAACTGGAACAGAATCAATGCTAGGAGCCTCAGCTCCGACATCCCGCACATAGGCTAAATATGACAGACAACCCTTCCCAACCATGTGCTAAAACTTTAGGAAAAAATCACTCTACTAGGGACATAATCAGTCATACCACGCCACTTGATCCTCGAAACACCCGGCATAGCCAAAGTGACTATCTTAGGATGACAATCTAGAATAGCATGACACGGAGATAGCCAATCCATACCTAGAATAACATTAATGCCCACCATGCTCAATAGAAATATATCAACTCGGGTCTCCAGGCCCCCAATAGTCACAAGACAAGAGATATACATGGTCCACAATAATAGTATCGGCCACTTAGGTTAATATGTGCACAAGTAAAGCAAGACACCCTTGGGTCGTACCTAAATGCTGAGCAAAATATGAAGACACATAGGAATAGGTGGAACCAGGATCAAATAAGATAGAGATATCTCTGTGGCAGACTGAGATAATACCTATAATAACAACATTTGTCGCAAGGGCATTTGTCCTGTATGGGATAGCATAAAATCGAGCCTGTCTGCCACCGATCGGCCTCCACCTCTGGGGAAACCCCTGGCTGTCTGACCCCCATCCCTAACTGACTGGCGGGGTGCTGAAGAGACTAGTGCAAAAGATGAGGGTTGACCCTTCTGCTGTAATGAACTGGCAGCATGACGAAGACATTGCCTCCACATGTGACCAAACTCTCTACACTCAAAGCAGCTCCCTGGTGCTGGAGAATGGGAATGAAGGGAACCCCTCACACCAGAGTGACTAGTTAATGCACTCGGCGCGGAAGAACCCTGAACTGATGGGGCACATGAAGAACTCTGAGCTGGAAGGGCACTTAGTGAGGACTGGCCTACTGGTGCCCCTGATGACCACGGCTTGTAGATGCCCCACGATACTTGGGACAAGCCGACTGAGGAGGTGCGAAAGAACAACCTCTACCCTGCTAGAAATGCCCCTAGACGGAGCACTACTGAAACTACCAGAACCTCGAGGCCTCTCGGCCTCCCTCTCCTTTTTATCCTGACGACGAGCCATCTTAATAACACGAGCAATATCAACTTCATTTTCAAAGGAAATACCCAGAGCTCTCTCTCTCGTAATCAGAACATGAAGGTGATAATTAAGTCCATCCACAAACCTCTTGATCCTCTCCCGATCAGTCAGAACTATCCAGGAGGCATGATGAGCCAACTTAGAAAACCTCGCCTCATACTGGGTCACAATCATATCTCCCTATTGAAGCCACTCAAGTTGTCTACGCAGCTCCTCTCTCTAATACTGCGGTACCCACTTCTCCAAGAAGACCGTAGAGAACTCATGCAAAGTTAAAGGTGA
The DNA here is from genome assembly GCA_034376525.1 of Nicotiana benthamiana. Lineage (NCBI taxonomy): Eukaryota > Viridiplantae > Streptophyta > Magnoliopsida > Solanales > Solanaceae > Nicotiana > Nicotiana benthamiana. Next base: position 49,834,323 of record CM067323.1, read on the forward strand.
TGCACTTGTCATCCTACACCGTTTATACGCCTCCCACTAAGTGATGGCAGCTCTAGTGAACTAAAATGCCGTAAATTCTACAACACTCGAATCCAAAATCCCAGCCGTCCGAAGAATACACTGACACTTGTCGAGAAACCCCTAGGCATCCTCGCCCTGAGCACCGCTAAAAGAAGGAGGTTGGAGCCTACTGAACCTCTCAAGATGACGCTGCTTATCGTCTGGCATCGCTGGAACCACAAAGTCCTGAACTGGTGCAACCGGTTGAGCTGGTATCTGCAATCCTTGCACTACCTGCTCAGGTGTACGAGCAGCGGGGGTCTGATTACCTCCCCCGACTTGAGATATAGCTACTGCGATAGTGGCTAATACTGCCTGAGCTAGGCTAGTGCAAACTGATAATATCTGAGCCAGGGCCTCCTGAAGACCCGGAATCACAATAGGCACAGCCGGTGCTTGCACAGGTGCTACTGGAATATCTGCAATTGGGGCTTGATCCCGAGTCGGGGCAACTGGTGGAGCAACATGTGCTGCCCTCACTGCTCTGCCTCTACCACGACCACGACCGTGTTTATGGCCTTTAGTGCCCTCAGTGGGTGGTAATGGTGGTCGTCCATCTCGTCCTATAGCGTGAGTCCTCGCCATCTGCGAGATAATAGAACACAGAAGTTTAGTTCTCCGATCAACAAGGTCGCACGATAAGAATTTCAAGAATATGAAGTTTTTCCTAAAGGTTCTCTAGCTTCTTGAGGATAAATACATACATCTCCGTACCGATCCGCGAGACTCTACTAAACCTGCTCATGACTCGTGAGACCTATGTAACTAGGCACTGATACCAACTTGTTACGACCCAATTCCCGAACCCGATCGTGATGGCTCCTCTCGTGAAGACAAGGCCAGCCAACAAAACAACAACATCTCTTTTAACAATTAACTTAACATGAATAAGTCTGAAGCATAGATATATAATGAAAAGTGCAGAATAAAAGTGATAACACAGGGAACCCTCCCCACACAGCCCGTAATCGGGGTGTCACAAGTCATGAGCTACTACAGAGTTTTTCTAAAATTCTACAAAGTCCAAAACTAGGAACGAAGTTTGAAGATAATGTAAATAATAGAAGATAAGATAGAAACGGGGTTGCAGACGTTAACAACTACCTCGTCTCTCCTAGTCTGCCTGGTCTGGAAGAAAATCAACCCTCAGGTACGAATTCAACTCTGCCTGTATCTGCATACACGGTGCATGGAGTAATGTGAGTACTCCGACCCAGTGAGTAATTAAAATAAATAACGACTGAAAGTATGAAATCTCATAAAGTCACAAATAATGCCATATCAAGCAGTAAAAATCATTTAAGTAGTAAAACAGTGAAGTATCAATTAACTCACTTTTAATAAAGTTAAAGACAAATAATTTCATCAATGAGAAATAACTAGAAACCTGTTCCTCGGGCTCAATATCAATATCTCTGTACAGTATCAGCCCCGCGGTATCAGTATCAGTCACATTTTACAACATCAGCCCCTTGGGCTCACTCTCAAATCACATAGGTTCCCGCTTACTGTGGGGGTGCAGACTCCGAAGGGGCTCCTACAACCCAAGCGATATATAATCATAAGGCCCGAAAGATTGTACATATCAACATGAGTCCTGAAAGCCTTCTCATAATACACGCGAGGCCTGAAATCCTCCTCACATATGACTCGAGGCCTGAAAGCCTCCTCACATCACTTAACATATCCTCACATATGGTTCTCGGCCTGAATCAGTCCAAAAACACTCATAAGCCCTCGGGCATTAGTAAAATAATAGTGCTACTCAAACATCAGTTCAAATACCATTTAAATCTCAAATTTGAGTAAAAACAGTTAAGTTCGTGAAACAGTGTAATTTAATTGGACTGAGTTCAAGTGATATTTTAAATAGTGAGGAAAACATTGATGGAAGTTCACAAAGGATTTCAAATAGTTGGCATTAAGCCCCAAGTATGGCAGTAAGCCCAAGTCATAGTGAAAAAAACAAGTCTTAGTCAAATACGCGGTAAAATATAAACCAGAATGGACCAAGTCGTAATCCCCAACATTAAATGACCTCACGCTTGTCATACAATGCATCTCATCTCAACATAGCACAACGAGTGCAAATCCAGGGTTTCAAACCCTCAGGACATCATTTAAAATTATTTCTCACCTCTAGCAGGACAAAAGTCTAGCTCGCTATGCCCTTTCCTCTCGAATCGACCTCCTCGTGCGTCGAATCTTGCAAAAACCACAATGAATACGTTACAATAGGCTAAGGGAACATAGCCCAATTGAAAGGACTCAAAAATATAGAAATTCATTAAATTAGCAAAACCCGAGCCCCGGGCCCACTTCTTGAAAGTCAGAAAATTCAACATCATCATATTCCTTATCTCTCCACGAGTTTGTACATATAAAAATTACCAAAATCTGAGTCTAATTGGCCTCTCAAATCCCCATTTTTTCTTCTCTTAAATTCAAGCCCTAAACTCCATTTTTGATCTCTAATTCCTTGATATTTCACCCTTAATTCACGTAATAACACATTAGATTTTACCTTAATGAAGTACCTTGTTTCCCTCTCCACAATCGCACAAAAGCATCCAAGTCCGAAGTAAAAATGTTAAGTTCTTTAAAAAATTCGTGAAGATAGAATTAATACATCTGACCACACCTTTTCGCATTTGCGGTTCCAGTTTCGCAGGTGCGACCACCGCTTTTACGATTTCCACCCTGTTCTGCGGAACTCCCAAGCTTTCCCAGGTTCGCTTCTACGGTCCAATACCACTTCTGCGGGCCACCGACCGCTTCTACGGAAATCACCTCAGCCTCAAAAATCGCACCTGCGGCTCCCCTTTTGGATCTGCGGAATCGCATCTGCGGCCCCATATCCGCAGATGAAGAAATACCAGACACCAGATATATCAACAATCACACAAGTCCAAAATTCACCTGTTGGCCATCCGAAATCACCCCGAGGCCCACAGGACCTCAAAGTACCAACCCATTCTAAAACATTATTCAAACTCGCTCCGATCATCAAAATACCACAACCAACACCAAAACTATAAAACTTCATCGGATTGAAGCCTAAATTCTTCTAAAACTTCCAAAATACGCATGTGATCAAAACCAAACCAAAACACCTCCAAATCACCTGAAATTTTGCACACACATCCCAAATCACCTAACGAAGCTTTTGAAACTCTCTGAATTCCATTCCGACTCTCGGATCAAAATCTCGCCTATCAACCGGAATCGCCAAAATACTAACTTCACCAATTCAAGCCTATTCTACCCCGGACCTCTAAAATCACTTTCGATCACGCTCCTAAGTCACACATCATCTTTCAAAGCTAACCGAATCACTAAAAATTACATCCGATCTCTCTAACTCATAAGTCAACATCTGGTTGATTTCCCCAGAACAAACCTTCCTTAAAGAGACTAAGTGTCTCATTTCCTTCCTAAACCAATCCGAATTAACTCTAACCCACCAAATACCGATAACGAAACATGAAGAAACATTAAATGGGGAAAACGGGACAATAACACATGAGACGACAGGCCGGGTCATCACACAAGTATGCCAAATAGGACTAAAATGGCAAATCACACGGGGTACACACGTTAAATTCTTGTCGGATAATTAGATGGCTCTGAACAAAACTATGCGCATTGTCATTCAATGACCTCTTCATATAAATGATGAATCCCTTACTGTGGCAAATGTCATCAATATCTCTAACCTTGACCATCTCCTATCCTTTCAATTACCTGAAAACATTAGAAGTTATATTAGCAATATATACACTTCTTATGAAACAAATCACGATCATATCATTTGGGGATTATCACAAATAGGCCAATTCTCTATCAGCTCTTGCTACAAACAACTCACTAAATCTCCCAATGAAAACAATTATCAGGGGTGGATTTGGAAACTACAACTGACTCAAAAAATCAAGCACTCCTTATGGCTTACTAGTCATAATCTCCTTCCTACCAAAGATTTTCTCCAAGGGAATTACTCAATCAAACATGTGCCCTCATTGTCCCATGGAAAAAGAGACAATTTTTCATATCCTATTAAAGTGTGTTCATGCAAACCACTGTTGTCAACAACTTAAGACGCAACCCCTTATATGATCAGTAATAACCCAAGACACTCCCAGTCACGAATGGCTCAAATCCCTTATTCACTGTTAAGGTCAATTCCACTCTCTCAACATTCCTCTCATGCAACTAATCCCATTTTCATTATGGCATCTGTGGAACACTCGCAATAAAAATTGCTTCGACCAGGCGACAACTCCCATCTCCTAGCTTCATTATTCAACAAACTGCCGAACATCTATACCTAACAAACTCTAAAACTCCTAAGCCTAATAAAATAGCTATATATGTAAAGTGAAAAACTCATAAACTTGGATTCATCACCTTGACTACCGATGGAGATTTCCACCCACACAAAGCTACAATAGGATTTGGGGGCTCTTTAGAAACCACAAGGGTGATTGGATTATGGGTAATGTGGGCAACTACCCAGCATCCAATGTCATAGATACCGAATCAATGACATTACTATGTGGGTTACAAATAGCAATCCACCAAAACCTATCTCCTCTGGAAATCCAAATGGATGCAAATTAGGTAATCTGTACGCTCACTAACAACACTGCCCAATACTCATCTTTGCTACTTGGTTGCATGTACCTGATCCACCATCTACCTAGTCCATAGGTCAAGCACATCTACAGGGAGCAAAATATGGTAACAGATTGGCTAGCACTTTTTGGAATCCATCTTTCGGCCAGTAACATCACCTTTTTTGCAGATCCTCCACCTTTTCTGAAAGACCTCCTAATGCAAGACAAAAGGGTCCATGCAACAAAAAGAGCAAAAAGTATACCAACGGATGCGGCATATGACAAATCCAAAACTCCCTTATAGCCCATTCTTATTCCTTTTCAAGAAAGGAACAACTCCAATTTTTTTATTTACCTAATTAAAAGCATTTATTCAAGAACCAAGACTGCATACATCACAATCGGAATAAAAACTAATTAAAATAATTTAAACAAAAATTAAGACATGCTATTCGAACAATATAGAATAACAAATCAACACGCGCACCAAACTATTATAACATAATGAAATGAGAATAAAAATTGAGTAATGAACCTTTTATATAGATTTCAATAGCAAAATTTCCAAAAAACAAAAAGCCCTACGCTCGAAAACCTCGAACGGACCATTATTACGTCCATTGATAATCCTATTTGAGGTTGATAGATACAATTATCTGCACAACTGATGAAAAGTGGGTGTGTGTAACAAAATATGCTAACAATTTCGACACATCAAGTGGTGGCACTCCCTTTGTCTCTTCTGGTTCTTGCAAATTGATTTCAAGTTCAATTTTACTTTCAATACTAATTCACTATTTAGTATCCCTTTCCGTCTATTCTCCCTCCCAGTTTATGTACGTTTGTGTGATTATATGTGAATGATTGGAAAATCAGTGGGTGCTGCCAGCTTTCCCCTCAATTTTTCTCTTTCCCCCGTTGTTTTATATTTTTATTTTGTTTGGTGTGTGTTGCAGCTGCTTTTTCAAAATCAGATCAAGAGAGAGTTCGATTGAAACTTTGATGGGTAGGCGGCTGATGACTCGAGGAGTCTAGATTGTAGGGATTTATACTATTATATAGGGGTAGGGAGTCTAGATTGGTTGGTTTCTCATGCGGACCCTGATTTGAATCTTGATGCTTGTTAGCCGCAGTTGTTGGTTTAATCTTCTTCAACTTTTCAAACCAAGACGGCACATGCAGAGCTTGTGACCTCAACCATGTCTTGAGCAACTCACATCTTTCATTAACTTCTACATTTCAATTCACTTCTTGTCTTTCTTTTTGTATATCTTTTGTTTCTTTTTATTCTGGATTGTGACGAACTTCTATTGATCATCTCGGACCACTGACTCGCATTCTTGATACGAGCTTCTTTTGTTGCTGACCCGAATTGCATTCTGCATTGGATTTTTTTTTCAGGTAGGTGCCTGATTTCTGAACTTGAATTGTCTTTTCTTGTTACTTGACGTTGTTTTCCCTTGCACCTTGAACCATTTTCCCTTGAAACTTGAACTATCTTCCTTCGAAAATGCTTTCCCTTGAAACTTGAGTTGTCTTCCTTCGAAAATGCTATCCCTTGAAACTTAAGTTGCCTTCCCTTGTTCTCCAGGTGGGTGCCTGATTATAACAAAATAGACAAAATAAAAGAAACTTTTCTGCCCCAGTTTTGTACCGGGAACATCTGTGAGTGTTAATCGAATCCTGTTATCTAAAAGAGTTTTTATGAATTTAAAAGCTAAATCGCATTATCCAAGAGGTCATGATTTCAAGATAACTAGAGATTAATAACTTAAGAATACTAAAATTGACCCATTCATTTTTCTTTTTTCACATCCAGACTTCTTTTTTTTCTTCTATTTTTTCAAATTATCCTAGGAGAAAATTCGTCTGACAGAGGTTTCTATCTTAGGAGAAAGATTCATCAGACTAAGATTTTTATCATATGAGAAAGTTCATCAAACTAGATCACCTTTTTTTGTATCTTAGGAGAAAGATTCATCAGACTAAGATTTTGATCCTAGGAGAAGGTTCATCAAATTTGGTCTTCTATTTTTGGAGAAAAAATTCATCAGACTAAGATTTTTATTCTAGGAAAAAGTTTATCAGACTAGGTCATTTTTGGTATCTTAGGAGAAAGATTCACCAGACTAAGATTTTGATCCTAGGAGAAAGTTCATCAGACTAGGTCTTCTATCTCAGGAGAAAAAATTGTCAGACGAAGACATTTATCCTAAAAGAAAATTCATCAGACTAGGTCTTCTATATTAGGAGAAAGATTCAACATACTAGGTTTCCTATCTTAGAAGAAAAATTTGTCAAACTAAGATTTTTATTGGGAGAAAAATCCATCAGACTAGGATTTTTATCCCAGGAGACAAAATGTGACGACCCAATGGTAAAATTTATGCACACGAGCAAAATAGAAAAAGATAATGATTTGAGAAACTTCCCTTTGTGGCTTTTTTTTTTGGAATTACTTTCCTTGTACTACTTTTTTCTATTTCATACAAAGAAAAATTTGTCAGTTTTAAAAATGGTGGTCAGTTTGTGGCCTTGAGTCTTGAGCAGCTTGGCTTTTGCTCAATCAACCTGACTCTGTCTCAAGAGACTTCTGTTCTGCACCAACTCTGATTGTTTCACACCCAATACCACTTGTATTTGCAGTTCAAGCAACCTTATCCCAACTGGAGATCTTTGATTAGGTGATCTTTTCCGATATCTTGAATGACTTCCGGATTTTTGAGCAATTTGTCTCTTAGAGAGAATCACAAGTTATCTTTGTTTGCACCAAGTAAGCTGACAAGAGTCTTTAGGGGGGAGAATTTGCAAGAATGAGGAATGTAGACAGTAACAACTGAGCGTGCTAGCCAAATTTACCTTGTGCAACTGAAAAGACGGTAGCAGATTTTGAAATCTTTTCTTACTTGTTTTGGAAAGGACTGACTCAGAGTGAAGGAAACAATGGTGCAAACAAATGTATATTAAAAAGAAATGTCCCCTGTCGGAAGGATAGAAGGAATATTTTTTTATAACTAACCTTAATGATCATGACATGCATTTTAGACTCAACGGCCTAATCTATCCTTTTACCAATCCTATGACCTTGAAGTCGGGCTTGTTCGTGCAAATCCTCTACATCAGCTTCAAGACTTACTTTCGACTAGTGGTGCCCCGAGGGATTTTTACCAACAAGCCTCTCTTAATTATTCATCTCTGCTTACCGTCGCCATACAATGCCTGTGAGGGTTTTCACAAGTAAGATTCTCTCAATTTTTTCTATTTCTTTCTCTTTTTCTTTTTCCTTCTTATGTGAGCAACTTGATAGTATTCTTTGTCGTGTGACAACTATTGTTCATTGCATGTTTCTCTTGGCATTCTTGATGGCATATCGACAGGTCTTTATTTGGAAGAATTTTGGACATGATTAGAAAGAAAGGACGTCATGAAAGCTCAAAATAGACTCAAAGTAAAGGGGGTTGTAGACTTACAACTTTTGGAATCGACTCTTTCAAAAGTGAAATAAAATATTTGCCCCAGATTCACCTATTGGGGATTATTTTTTTGGGATTTTTCCTTTTTTTCCTCTTTTCTGAATTCTTATTTGGTTGTACCAAACCGTGAGACTGTCTACGTATCCTTTTTTAAGGAATCAGGTCGAACGTAGTTCAAACATCTAACCTAATTATTTTTCATCTTTCTTTTTGTTTTTTATTTTCTTTTTTTTATTTCAAAAGAAATTGCCCCAGCTTCTATTTTCTGGGGGCATGGATCTTTGACTGTTCTTTTCTTCTTCTCCTTTTCACTTGAACTTTCTGATAATTGCCCCAGTTTTTACTCTTGGGACATGGGCTCTTCTTTTTTTTTCATCATTTTTTATTTTTGTTTTTTATTGGACTTTTAACTCTAAACTTGATTCCAAAAAAGGGTGGTCAAAGAAAATAACACATGCTAAAAGGGTATAAAGTGTTTGGGTAGCAGAAAAAGGGCCTTCCAACCTCGAGAACGCCAAACATATTATCCTTTTGCAATCACAACATTGATGAATATGCTTGTATTCTTGGTGTGTCGTGGTCACAAGATACTTTTCATCCATTAATGTCAAACTTTCCAACAATCTTCAATTGATTTTTCCTCAAGCTCGATCTTCACAATGATTCGACGGTGACTTTTACTACCTTAATTCCCAAGTATTCCAACTCTTTATTCTTCCCCAAAAGTATTTTTTTCTTTTTTAAATTATCCAATTTCAGATTAAATTAGTTTCTAAGATCTGGCCAAAATTTTCGCATGCATATCATGTCATTAGAACTAGCGAGAAATGAACTAGAAATAGAATGACACAAAAGGACAATCTGTATTTTATTGAATAAGGATGGAAGTGTCCTATAACGAAAATGAAAAAAAAGCTATCATGGCTAAATGAGGAGTGACTTTCCAATTACTAATTAACATCTTAGCCACACGTTCGCACATTAGCATTACTACGAATTTAACCATTTTGATGGATTCAGATTCAACACTCAAATTTTGATGATCATCCCAAGCAGCCCATGACCCATTGCTCAAATCTGGTAAAGCAACCCCACATTCGCCTCCATTTTTAATTTTTCACCGGCAACTTGCCTACTTGCCTTTTCATGACCCTGGATCAACAACAATGGTGCTAATTCCATTGGTTGAGAAGATGCTTTTATTTTCGAGAGATCTTGGATTGTTCTTGTGACTCACCATTGCAAACCAACAAACCGACCACCTTTGGCTAGTTTTTATTTCAAAATAATAACCATGTTAGAATAAATACACTTTCTTCTTCTTCTTTTCCCTTTTTTAATTTGTTTCTTTCCTTTCTCTTTCTCTCTCTCTCTCTCTCTCTCTCTCTCTCTCTCTCTTCTTTCTTTCTCTCTCTTTTTCTTTTTCTTTTTTCCTAACCATTCGATCTAACATGATGTAGGTTGCCTGCGTATCATGTGAGAACATGAATCAGGTCTTGCGTAGTTCGGGAAGATTAGGAATAAAAAAAAAAAACTAATTTTTTTTTGCTTTAAATTTGTCATTTTATTTTTTCGAAAGAAAGACTTGTAAAGAAGAAAGAGAAAATTTTTGGATTTTGATTTTTCTTCAAAAATTTTCAAAGAAAGACTTATAAAGAAGAGAGATTGTTTTGTTAATATCGACATCTTTTTTTGGAATTTCGAAAGAAAAACTTCTAAAGAAGAAAGAAAATATTTTTGAATTTTAAAATTATGAAAGAAACGCTTTTAAAAAAAGAAAATATTTTTGAACCTTGAATTTTATTTTCAATTTTTGAATGAAGAATGAAAAATGTTTTTGTATATTATTCTAAAAAAATTAGGGTCTAAAAGAAAGACTTTCCAAAGAAGAAAGTAATAAAAAATATTTTTGATTATATTTTTAAAATTGTGGGCCAGAACCAATGAGGTTCGCCTACGTATCTGACATCCGGTGAGAATCAGACCCATGTAGTTCGCCTAGTTTTGACAGAAGAGGAAAACATGACACTTGAAAATTTTGGCTCATTTTGAAATGACTTTTTTATTTCAGAATTTTGACAGATTGTTTGTGATGACCCAGCCCGTCGTCTCATGAGTTACTGTCCCGTTTCCCCCATTTTATGCTTCTTCATGTTTTATTATCGGTATTTGGTGCGTTAGAGTTAATTTGGATTGGTTTTGGAAGAAAATGAGACACATATTCTTTTTGAGAAAGGTTTGGTTTGGAAAAGTCCATCGGATGTTGACTTATGAGTTAGAGAGATCGGATGTGATTTACGGTAATTTGGTAACTTCGGGGGATGATTTTTGACTTACGATCATGATCGGATTTGATTTTGGAGGTCCATTGTAAATTAGGTTTGAATTGGCGAAGTTAGTGTTTTGGCGATTTCTGGTTGTTAAGTGAGATTTTTATCCGAGGGTCGGAATGAAAATTTGAGAGTTGCAATAGTTTTGTTAGGTGATTTGGGATGTGTGTGAATATTTTCAGATGATTCGGAGGTATTTTGGTCGGGTTTTTGATCAAATGCGTGTTTCGGAAGTTTTAGAAGAACTTAGGCTTGAATCTTATGTAATTTGATGGTTTTGGCATTGTTTGTGGTGTTTTAATGATTGGAGCAAGTTTAAATGATGTTTTAGGATGGGTTGGAACTTTTGGTTGAGGTCCTGGGGATCTCTGGGTGATTTCGGATGGCCAACGGGGAGAATTTTGGACCTGTTGCATTTCAAAAATTTCTGGTATCTGGTATTTCCGCTTCTGTGAAAAAGTATCCACAAATGCGGTTCCGCAGATGCGGTAAGGGAGTCACAAGTGTGGTTTGGTGTCTCAAGGAAGCTTCCGCAGAAGCGAACGGTGGTATGAATATGTGGTCACCGCAGAAGCGGGATTGGACGCAGAAGTGGTCATGGCGTATTAGTGAAGTTCCGTAGAAGAAGATTGAAACCGCAGAAGTGGTAGTCGCAGATGTGGAAAGGGAACCGCAAATGCGAAAAAGACTGTTCTGAGAAAGGGTTTTAAAACTCATTTGGTTCCACAAGCTTAAGTTCATTTCCTCCATTTTTGAGCAACTTTGAGAGCTTTTGGGCAGATATTGAAGGTGATTTCGACTAGGTGTGATTGGAGGTGAGTTCCTTGACCTTAATACATGATTTAATGGTAGAATTAACATAGAAATTTGTGGAAATTCATCAAGAGAGAGTAAAGCTAGGGCTTGGAAATTTGGTATATCCAAGTGGGATTTGAAGGGTCATTTGGGCTCGAATTTGGAAGTTTTTGGTATGTATAGACTTGTGGCGAGATAGGAATCCGATGATGTTAAATTTTTTGACTTTCGAAAAGTGGGCTCAGGGCTCGGGTTTTGCAAACTTCGTGAATTTTGATATTTTTGAGTCTTTTTGATTGGGTTATGTTCCCTTAGCCTATTATGACGTATTCATCGTGGTTTTGGCTAGATTCGACGTACAAGGAGGCCGATTCGAGAGGAAGGGGCATAACGAGCTAGACGTTTGGCCAACTAGAGGTGAGTAACGATTGTTAATGATGTCCTGAGGGTTTGAAACCCCGGATTGCACAATATAGTGCTATGTTTAGATGAGACACACGCTCAATGATGAGTGCATGGTTATTTACTATTGGGGATTGTGACTTGGTCCATCCAGGTTGATACTTTACCGCGTATATGACTATGACTTGTTGTTTCCACCATGACTTGGGCTTATTGCCGACTATTTGAAATCCATTGTGAACTATCATTACTGTTTCCTCACTATTTAAAATATTACTTGAACTCAATCCAATTAAATTACACTATTTCATGAACTCAGCTATTTTAACTCAAATTTGAGATTTAAATGATATTTGAACTAGTGTTTGAGCTGAGCACTATTGTTTTACTGATGTCTAAGGGGCTTATGATTATTTTTGGACTGATAGAGGCCGAGGGCCATATGTGAGGATACGTTGAGTGAAGTGAGGAGGCTTTCATGCCTCGAGTGTTATGTGAGGAGGCTTTCAGGTGTCGAATGTGATGTGAGAAGGCTTTCAGCCTTATGTTGATCTGAAGAGGCTTTCAGGCCTTATGGTTATATAGCGCTTGGGTCGTAAGGAGCCCCTCCGAAGCCTGCACCCCCACAGTGAGCGTGGGTACCCATATGATTTGAGAGTGATCTCGAGGGGCTAACATTGTATTGAGTGACTGATCCCACGGGGTTGATACTGTACTGAGAGTTTGATATTGAGCCCGAGGGGCAGGTTTCGGATTATTCCTTGTTGAAAATATTTGTATTTAAAGAGAATTATTTGATACTTCACTTACTACTTAAATGATTTTACTGTTTTGAGATAGCCATTCTTTTTGCCTCTGTGAGATTTCATACTTTCAGTCATTATTTATTCTTATTACTCACTGGGTCGGACTACTCATATTACTCTCTGCATTGTATGTACAGATACAGGTAGAGCAGAGTTTGCTCCTGAGCGCTGATTCTTTCCAGACCAGGCGGTGACTAGGAGTGACGAGGTAGTTGTTGACGTCCGCAACCCCATTTCTTCCTTATCTTCTATTATTTATGGTATCTTCAGACATTGTTCCTAGTTCCAGACTTGTAGTATTTTAGTAGACTCTTTAGTAGCTCATGACTTGTGGCAGCCCGATTTCGGGATGTGTTGGGATGGTTTCCCTGTTTTATCACGTTTATTCTGCACTTATGATTATACTATCTATGTTTAGACTTACTCATGCTAAGTAATTGTTAAAATAGGTGTTGTTGTTCCGTTGGCTGGCCTTGTCTTCACGAGAGGTGTCATCACGATCCGGTTCAGGAATTGGGTTGTGACAAGTTGGTATCAGAGCCTAGGTTGCATAGGTCTCACGAGTCATAATCAGGTTTAGTAGAGTCCCATGGATCGGTACAGAGACGTCTATTTTTATACTCGAGAGGCTGCAGGACCTTTAGGAAAAACTTCATATTCTTGAAATTCTAGTCGTGCGACTTTGTTGATCCGAGAACTAAACTTTTGTGTTATATTCTCTCGCATATGGTGAGGACTCACGCTACCGAACGATACGTACAACCACCAGTATCACCCACTGAGGGCACTAGAGGCCGTAGACGCGATTGTGGTCGTGGTATAGGCAGAGCCGTGAGGGCAGTACCTGTTGCTTCACCAGTTGCCCCGGCTCAGGATCAGGCTCCAGCTGCAGACATTCTAGCAGCATCTGTTCAGGCACTGGCGGTGCCAGTTGTGATTTCGGGTCTTCAGGAGGCATTGGCTCAGATATTATTAGTTTGCACTGGCCTGGCACAGGCAGTTTCAGCCACTACCACAACAATTACTTCTCATGTCGAGGGAGGCAATCAGACCCCCGCTAGTCGTACACCCAAGCAAGTAATGCAGGATTGTAGACACCGAGAGTACCTCCAACATAGCCGGTTGCACCGGTTTAGGACTCTGTGGTTCCAGCGTTGCCATACGATGAATATCATCATCTTGAGAGGTTTGGAAGGCTCCAGCCTCCTTCATTCAGGGGTGTTCAGGGCGAGGATGCCCAAGGTTTTCTTGACAAGTGTCAGCGTATGCTTTGGATGGCAGGGATTTTGGAGTTGAGTGGTGTAGCATTTACCAACTTCTAGTTCACTCGAGCTGCCTTCACTTGGTTGGAGGCGTATGAAGGGCGTAGGTCGGTAGGTGCAATGCCTTTGACTTGCCAGGAGTTCTCCACTCTCTTCTTGGAGAAGTGGGTACCTCACTCTCGGGGAGAGGAGATGTGTAGAGAGTTTGAGTGGCTTTGTCAGGGAGATATGATCCTGTCCCAGTATGAGGCAAGATTTTCTGATTTGGCTCAACATACTTCTTGGATAGTTCCGATTGATCGGGAAAGGATCAAGAGGTTTGTGGATGGTTTTAACTGTCACCTTCGTATTCTAGTAACTCAAGAGAGAGTTCTGGGTATTTCCTTTGAGTATGCAGTTGATATTGCTTGAGATATTGAGATAGATCATCGTTAGGATAGAGAGGAGAGGGAGGCCAAGAGGCCTCGAGGTTTTGGCAGTTTCAGTGGTGCTCCATTAGGGGCCAGTTCCAGTAGGGTAGAGGTTATTCTTTTAAACCTCCTCAGTCTGCTCGTCCCAAGTATCATGGGGCATCTATAGGCAATGGTCATCAAGGGTTTCAGTAGGGCCAGTCTTCACTCAACGCCCTTCACGCTTAGAGTTCTTCGCGTTCCTCGTTTGTTCAGGGTTCTTCCACGCCGAGTGCATCAGCTAGTCACTGGTGCGATGGGTTCCCTTTAGTCCCATTCTCCATCAACTGGGAGCTATTATTAGTGTGGATATTTTTGACACATGTGGAGGCATGTGTCCTCGTCGAGCTGCAAGTTCATCACAATAGAAGGGTCAGCCCTCATCATTTACTCCTTCTTCAACACCCGCCCAGTCTCCTAGAGGTGGGGCTCAGGTAGCTAGGGAACTCCCCAGAGGTGGAGGGCAATCGGGTGGTGGGCAGGCTTGATTTTATGCTATCCCAGACAGGATCGATATCCTTGCATCATATACTGTTATCACAGATATTGTCTTAGTCTGCCACAGAGATGCCTCTATCATATTTGATCCTGGTTCCACCTATTCTTATGTGGCATCATATTTTTCTCATCATTTGGGTACGACCCGAGGGTATCTTGCTTTACCTGTGCACGTATCTACCCCTGTGAGCGATACTATTATTGTTAATCATGTGTATCAGTCTTGTATTGTGACTATTGGGGGTCTGAAGACCCAAGTTGATTTATTGCTATTGAGCATGGTGGACTTTGATGTTATTCTATGCATGTACTGGATATCTCTGTATCATGCTATTCTAGATTATTATGCTAAGACAGTCACTTTGGCTATGCCGGGTGCTCCGAGGATCGAGTGGCGTGGTATGACTGATTATGTCCCTAGTAGAGTGATTTATTTCCTAAAAGCCCAGCATATGGTTGGGAAGGGTTTTCTGTCATATTTAGCCTTTGTGTGGGATATCGAAGCTGAGGCTCCTAGCATTGATTCTTTTGCAGTTATGAGGGATTTTCCCGATGTGTTCCCTGCAGAGCTGTCGGGCATGCCACCGGACATGGACATTGATTTTGGAATTGATCTGGTGCCGGGCACTCAGCCCATTTCCATTTTGTCGTATCGTATGGCACCTGTGGAGCTAAAATAGTTTAAGGAGAAACTTCAGGAACTCCTAGATAAGGGGTTCATTCGGCCTACCATTTCACCGTGGGGTGCACCTGTTCTATTTGTGAAGAAGAAGGATGGAAAAATGAGGATGTGCATTGATTACATGCAATTGAATAAAGTAACAGTGAAGAATAAGTATCTCCTGCCTCTTATTGATGATTTATTCGACCTGCTTCAGGGATCAAGGGTATTCTCCAAGATTAATCTCCGTTTGGGTTATCACCAGTTGAAGATCAGGGATTCAGATATTTTAAAGACTGCTTTCAGGACTAGATATGGTCACTATGAGTTTCTTGTCATGTATTTTGGGCTGACCAATGCCCTACCAGCGTTCATGCATTTGATGAACAACATATTTAGGACTTATCTGGATTGTATTCATTGATGATATTCTGGTCCATTCGCGTAGTCATGAGGAGCACGCAGAGCATTTGCGAGTTGTATTATAGAGATTGAGGGAGGAGAAACTTTATGCAATGTTCTCCAAGTGTGAGTTTTGGCTCGGTTCAGTGGCTTTTTTAGGGCACGTGGTGTCCAGTGATGGTATGCAGGTTGATCCAAAGAAGATAGAGGTGGTTCATAATTGGCCGAGACGTCCTCAGCCACAGAGATTCGTAGCTTCCTCAGTTTGGCGGGTTATTATCGCAGGTTTGTCCTGGATTTTTCATCTATTGCCTCGCCCTTGACCAAGTTGACCCAGAAGGGTGCTCCGTTTGTATGGTCGGAGGAGTGCGAGTAGAACTTTCAGAAGCTCAAGAAAAATTTGACCACAGCTCCAGTATTGGTTTTACCATCAGCTTCATGTTATTATACTGTCTATTGTGATGCTTCGAGAGTTGGGATTGGTTGTGCATTGATGCAGGGGGTAGAGTTATTGCATATACTTCTCCTTAGTTGAATCCCCATAAGAAGAACTACCCTATTCATGATTTAGAGTTCGTTGTTATAGTTCATGCTTTGAAGATTTGGAGGCACTACTTATATGACGTGTCTTGTAAGGTATTCACTGATCATCACAGTCTTCAACATTTGTTCAAGCAGAAAGATCTAAATTTGAGGCAGCGGAGATGGCTGGAGTTGCTTAAGGACTATGATATTACCATTCTGTACCATCCAGAAAAGTCCAATGTGGTGGCCGACGCCTTGAGCCGAAAGGCAGTGACTATAGGGAGCTTGGCATATATTCTAGTTGGGGACATGCCCTTTGCAGTTGATGTTCAGGCTTTGGCCAATCGATTTATGAGATTAGACATTTTGGAGCCTAGTCGGATATTGGCTTGTGTAGTTTCTCGATCTTCCTTATATGATCGCATCAGAGAGCGCCAATATGATGATCCGCATTTACTTTTCCTCACGGATAGAGTTCACCATGGTGATGCGAGGGATGTGACCATCAGTGATGATGGGGTATTGAGTATGCAGGGCCAGATTTGCATGCCTAATGTGGATGGGCTTAGGGAGTTGATTCTTGAGCAGGCACACAACTCGCGGTATTTATTCATCCGGGTGCTGCGAAGATGTATCAGGATTTGAGGCAGCACTATTGGTGGAGGAGAATGAACAAAGATATTGTGGGTTATGTATCTCAGCGTCTCAACTGTCAGCAGGTAAAATATGAGCATCAGAGACCGGGAGGTGTGCTTCAGCAGGTGATTATTCCCGAGTGGAAGTGGGAGAGAGTTACAATGGATTTTGTGAGCGGTGTTACTTAGACCTAGAAGAAGTTTGATTCGCTTTGGGTGATTGTGGATCGGCTGACTAAGTCCTTGCACTTTATTCCGGTGTGTAATGCCTATTCTTCGGGGCGACTAGTAGGGATCTTTATCCGGGAGATTATTCGGTTTCATGGTGTTCCAGTGTCAATTATCTCAGATAAAGGTACTCAGTTCACTTCCCTGTTTTGGAGGACTTTTCAGCGAGAGTTGGGTATGCAGGTGGAGTTGAGCATGACATTTCATCCTGAGACGGACGGACATTCCGAGCATACTATTCAGATATTGGAGGACATGTTCCGCGCATGTGTTATTGATTTCGGAGGTTCTTTGGATGAGTTCTTGCCACTTGTACAGTTTGCCGACAACAACAGTTATCAATCCACCATTCAAATGGCACTGTATGAGGCCTTGTATGGTAGTCGGTGTAGATCTCACGCTGGTTGGTTTGAGCCCGGCGAGGCTGGATTATTGGGGATAGAGTTGGTTCAGGATGCCTTAGAGAAAGTGAAGTTGATTCAGGAGAGACTTCGTATAGCCCGTCAGAAGAGCCATGCGGACCGAAAGGTTCGAGGCCTGTCTTACATGGTAGGTGAAAAGGTCCTGCTAAAGGTTTCGCCCATGAAGGGTGTTATGAGGTTTGGAAAAAAAGGAAAGTTGAGTCCACGGTTCATTGGACCATTTAAGGTACTTAGGAGGATTGGAGAGGTGGCCTATATGCTTGCTTTTCCACCCAGCTTGTCGAGCGTTTATCCGGTATTCCATGTTTCTATGCTCCGGAAGTATATTGGGGACCCGTCTCATGTTTTGGAATTCAGCACGATTCGGTTGGATGATGACTTGACCTATAATGTGGAGCCAGTGGCTATTTTGGGTCGTCAGGTTCGGAATTTGAGATCAAAGGATATAGCTTTGGTGAAGGTGCAGTGGAGAGGTCGGCCCGTGGAGGAGGATACCTGGGAGACCGAACAAGAGATGCGGAGTAGATATCCTCACCTGTTTGAGGTTTCAGGTATGTTTCTGGACCCGCTCGAGAAGGAGTGTTTGTTTTAGTTGAGGAGGATGTGACGACCCGGCCTGTTGTCTCAGGAGTTACTATCCTGTTTTCCCCATTTATGCTTCTTCATGCTTCGTTATCGGTATTTGGTGTGTTAGAGTTAATTCGGATTGGTTTTGGAAGAAAATGAGACACTTAGTCTCTTTAAGGAAGATTTGGTTTGGAAAAGTCAATTGGGTATTGACTTATGAGTTAGAGAGCTCGGATGTGATTTTCGGTGATTCGGTTAGCTTTAGGGGATGATTTGTGACTTAGGAGCGTGATCAAGAGTGATTTTGGAGGTACGATGTAGAATTAGACTTGAATTGGCAAAGTTAATGTTTTGGCGATTTCTGGTTGTTAGTTTAGATTTTGATTCGAGGGTTGGAATGGAATTCCGAGAGTTGCAATAGTTTCGTTAGGTAATTTGGGATGTGTGTGCAAAATTTCAGATGATTCATAGGTATTTTGGTCGGGTTTTTTGATCAAATGCGTGTTTCGGAAGTTTTAGAAGACTTTAGGCTTAAATCTGATGTAATTTAATGGTTTTGTGTTGTTTGGGGTGTTTTGATGATTGGAGCAAGTTTGAATGATGTTTTAGGATTGGTTGGAACTTTTGGTTAAGGTCCCTGGGGCCTCGAGGCTATTTCGGATGGCCAACAGGGTGAATTTTTGACTTGTTGCATTTCAAAAATTTCTGGTATCTAGTATTTCTGTATCTGCAAAAAAGGGGTCTCAGATGCGGTTCCGCAGATGCAGTAAGGGATTCGCATGTGCAGTTTGGGGTCTCGAGGCAGCTTCCACAGAAGCGGACGGTGGCCGCAAATGCAGTCATCGCAGAAGTGGGATTGGACCGTAGAAGCGGTCCTGGCGTATTAGTGATATTCCGCAGAAGCGGATGGAAACCGCAGAAGCTGTAGTCCTAGATGCGGAAAGGGAACCGCAGATGCGAAAAGGACTCTTCAGAGAAAGGGTTTTAAAACTCATATGGTTCCGCGAGCTTAAGTTTATTTCCTTCATTTTTGAGCAAGCTTGAGAGCTTTTGGGCAGAGATTGGATGTGATTTCGACTATGTATGATTAAATGTGATTTCCTTGTCCTTAATACATGATTTAATGGTAGAATTAACATATAAATTTGTGGAAATTCATCAAGAGAGGGTAGAGCTAAGGCTTGGAAATTTGGTAATTCGAAGAGGGATCCGAGGGTCATTTGGGATCGGATTTGGGAGTTTTTGGTATGTATAGACTCGTGGCAAGATAAGGAATCAGTTGAAGTGGGCTTATTTCCGACTATTTGAAATCCATTGTGAACTATCATCACTGTTTCCTCACTGTTTGAAATATTACTTGAAGGCAATCCAATTAAATTACACTATTTCATGAACTCAGCTATTTTTACACAAATTTGAGATTTAAATGATATTTGAACTAGTATTTTAGCTGAGCACTATTGTTTTACTGATACCCGAGGGGCTTATTATTGTTTTTGGACTGATTGAGGCCGAGGTCATATGTGAGGATACGTTGAGTGATGTGAGGAGGCTTTCAGGCCTCGAGTGTGATGTGAGAAGGCTTTCAGGCCTTATGTTGATTTGAACAGGCTTTCAGACCTTATGGTGATATAGTGCTTGGGCCGTAAGGGGTCCCTCTGGAGTCTGTACCCCCACATTGAGCGCGGGTACCCATATGTTTTGAGAGTAATCCCGAGGGGCTAATATTGTACTGAGTGACTGATACTGACCCGTGGGGTTGATACTATACTGAGAGTTTGATATTGAGCCCGAGGGGCAGGTTTCCGAGTATTCCTTACTTGTTGAAAATATTTATCTTTAACTATTCCAAAAGAGAGTTATTTGATACTTCACTATTTTACTGTTTAAATGACTTTACCGCTTTGAGATAGCCATTCTTTGTGCCTTTATGAGATTTCATACTTTCAGCTATTATTTATTCTTATTACTCAGTGGGTCACATTACTCCCTGTAGTGTGTGCGCAGATACATGAAAAACAGAGTTCGCTCCTAAGCGCTGATTCTTTCCAGACCAGACGCTGACTAGAAGTGACGAGGTAGCTGTTGAGGTACGAAGCCCTGTTTCTCCCTTATCTTATGTTATTTATGATATCTTCAGACTTTGTACCTAGTTCCAGACTTGTAGTGTTTTAGTAGACTCTGTAGTAGCTCATGACTTGTGACACCCCGATTTCGGGCTGTGTCGGGACAGTTTCTCTATTTTATAACGTTTATTCTGCGCTTATAATTATACTAGCTTTGTTTAGACTTATTCATGCTAAGTAACTGTTAAAAGAGGTATTTTTGTTCCATTGGATGGCCTTGTCTTCACGAGAGGCGTCATCACGACCGGGTTCGGGAATTGGGTCCTGACATTTTCTAGAAATTTCTAAATACCTACCTCTCACTTCTTTATTTTTCTTCTGTCTTTATTTTAATTTTCCTTTTTTCGCTCTTTTTTCCATTTTCTTTCCTTATTCTAGAAGCCAGTTAACATGCAAGCCGAAACAGACAGATACGCAAGTAGCGCGTAAGATGCATCAGGATAGTCTTTTAATTTGGGTACACCTGTCCTAGACAGACCCAACCCCTGTGTTGAGTCCCCAAACTCAAATGCACGTGATGCAATTCCTACTATGGATTCGGCATGAGGCTGAGTATTTCTAAGCATAAAACCTGGGTATACTGTTCTAGACTTGT
The DNA here is from genome assembly GCA_034376525.1 of Nicotiana benthamiana. Lineage (NCBI taxonomy): Eukaryota > Viridiplantae > Streptophyta > Magnoliopsida > Solanales > Solanaceae > Nicotiana > Nicotiana benthamiana. The sequence goes on from CM067323.1 coordinate 49,855,175, forward strand.
GCACCCGAGTGGACAACTCGAGCCGAGGAGGGGGCTAAGTACCGGGAACCAAAAGGCCATCCGGCTTTGTAACTTGTCCAAACCTCTTTCTTATTTCAACGTATGACACTAACATAATAGGAGTCACACCAGCGTGCACATCTCCGAAGATGAGAAGAGAAGGGTTTCGAAGCAGTTTATATACAGTTCAAATAATATCAAAGAGGTAAAAAGTAACATTTAGCACATTTAGCCCAAACATGTAATTAAAACCAGATAATAAACAAAGCTATTTATAACAATTATTCTAAGCTCGAATTCATAACATTGAACCAAAAGTTCCGCGTTCTTATCCCCAGCAAAGTCGCAGAGCTGTCACACCTCCTTTTTCCTACGCCCTGGAAATAGTGTATAAGGGAGTTTTTCTAACTTAAAGTGACAACCGAAACATGATTTATTTATTTAAAGATTCAGAGTCGCCACTTGGGATAAATCAGGGTGTCCCAAGTCACCGATTTCAAATCCCGAATCGAGGAAAGATTGACTCTGTATTACAATCCGCGAACATAAAAATCCGGGTAAGGAATTTTGTTAACCCGGAAGAAGGTATTAGGAATTCCCGAGTTTTGGTTCTAGCACGGTCACTAAATTGTTATAATTGACTTATTACTTGATTTTAGTACATGTTTTAACCTATGATGCAATTATAACTTTATAACCGCTTTTATTAAATTATTTTTTAGGAAAGATTTCAAAGTTATTTAAAATACGTCTTGAACCACGTCACATAAATTCACCCGCGGTCCCCGACATATTCTATCTAACGTTGTTGAGATTTAGATTTGGATCACATATATACACATCCGGGTTTAGGAAAGTAATTTAAATTGCGTGCCTAAAGCAACTACGTACTTTCAAGTTTGCGAGGACCGTGAAAATTCAAATTAATGGCGCGCCTCAATTTCAAAGGATTAAAATTATTTAAGTGAGTGCCATGCGTTTTGATATTTTATTTATCACGACACGACTCAAATAATTTCAAAGGGCTTTATTCAATTAAATCAAATTACGTATATTCAAGATTGTCTCCTAAACTACTTTGAGATTATTGCAATGCCGAATTTAAGGACAAGATAATATTAGGGGGCAAATAGGCTAGCTAACATGATCTATTATTTGGCCAGATTCCTTAGGGTCCAAAACTTCCTTATGGGCCATTCTTATTCCTTGCCAAGAAAGAAACAACTCCAATTTTTTCTATTTACCCAATTAAAAGCATTTATTCAAGAACCAAGTCTACATATATCACAATCGAAATAAAAACTAATTAAAATAATTTAAACAAAAACTAAGAAATGCTATTCAAATAATGTAGAATCACAAATCAACACGCGCACCATACTATTATAACATAATGAAATAAGAATAAAAATTGAGAAATGGACCTTCTATAGAGATTTCAATAGCAAAATTTAAAAAAGAAAAAGACTTACGCTCAAAAACCTCGAACGTACCCCTCAAACATATATCACGTCCATTGATAATCCTATTTGATGTTGATACATAATTATTTGCACAACCGATCGAAAGTGGGTGTGTGTAACAAAATACGCAAACAATTTCGACATATCAATTGGTGGAACTCCCTTTGTCTCTTCTGGTTCTATGCAAATTGATTTCAAGATCAATTTTACTTTTAACACTAATTCACTATTTAGTATCCCTTTCCGTCTATTCCCCCTCCCTGTTCATGTACGTGTGTGTGTTTATATGTGAATGATTGGAAAAGCAGTGGGTGCTGCCAGCTTTCCCCTCAATCTTTCTCTTTCCCCAGTTGTTTTCTATTTCTATTTTGTTTGGTGTGTGTTGCGGCTGCTTTTCCAAAATCAGTTCAAGTGAGAGTCCGATGGGAATTTTGATGGGTGGGCGGCTGATGATTCGAGGAGTCTAGGTTGTAGGGATTGATACTTTTATATAGGGGTAGGGATTTGGTTAGGGGTATGAGCATAGAAATTATGGGCTTGAAAATTGGGCCAAAGACTAAAGAAAATAGACTACAAGATTTAGAAAGACGAGATAAACCAACCTAAAACTAATTTTTCCTTTTAAAATTATGTACAATTATAATATAAAATATAAAATTAATTTTAATTAATTGGACTAAACTATAAAACATAATATTATTTTTTATGTTTTTAAGATTATATAAAAAAATATAGGTACTATTTTGTATTTGTTTATATTTAAATTTACGAAAGATACTTAAACTAAAATATTTTTTTGTAATTTTTATTTTTTGTGACGAAATAAAGTAAAAGAGTCAAAGTTAGCTGAAATAGCGATATTAGGTCTAAACTAAATATTTACATGCTAAAATGGGTGATATTTCGGGGAGGGTCAAAAATCACTGAAAGCATGAAAACACGTAAAGGCACATGGTAATTCTATATTGAAGCAGTAAACTCATTTAAGGTAGTAAAACAATAGAGATAACATTTGAAATCACTTATGAACAGGTAAAACAAGTAATTTGACAATTAGATAACAAGTAGAAATTCGCCCCTCGGGCACAATGTAACTCGCTCAGAACAGTATCAGCCCCTCGGACTCACTCTCAATCACCCAGTATGTTATCAGCCTCTCGGGCTCACTCTCAGTCACTCAGCATAGTATCATCCCCTCGGGCTCACTCTTAGATCATATGGATACCCGCGTTCACTATAGGTGTGCAGACTCCGGAGGGGCCCCTTACGGCCCAAGCGCTATATCAAGCCACCTCGTAGCATCATATCCTCACATATGACCCTCGGCCTCACTCAGTCTAGAAACCATCACAAGCCCCTCGGACTTCAGTAAATAGTAGTCTCAGCCCAAACAATATTAGAAATATCATTTAAGTCTCGAAATGTGATTAAAAGTGGCTGAGTTTATAAAACAGTGTAAATCAATAGGACTGAGTTAAATAAATATGTCAAATAGTAAGAAACAGTGATAAAAGTCCACGAAGGATTCAAATAGTCGGCACGAATTCCAAATATGGCAATAAGCCCAAATCATGATGATATCAATTAAGTCTTAGTCAAATACGCGGTAAAAACATCAATCGGGATGGACCAATTCACAATCCCCAATAGTAAACGACCCCGCGCTCATCATTAAGCGCGTGTCTCACCTTAATGTAGCACTATAGTGCAATCCGGAGTTTCAAACCATCAGGACATCATTTACAATCATTACTCACCTTTAGCCAGTCAAAACTCTAGCTCGATATGCCCTTGCCTCTCAAATTGGCCTCTACAATCAATCCTCTTTGAAACCATCTTCAATTCCTCCCAAATAGCTCTCAAACATACAACAATGGAGTAAACATTACTTAGACTTGCGGAGGAAATGTTTTTAAACATTCTGCCAGCTACAAGGTTTTCCTTCTATGCGATCGCGGCCCTAGGCTCGCGATCGCGAAGCACAAAAATTCTGGTCCCTCAAATAACCCTATACGAATATGATAGGGGCCTCGTAAATGTGATGCCTTACAATCCAATGCTACGCAAACGCATTCCATACACTCTGAACGCGAAGAACAAAACACACTGGCCCCCAGATCCTCCTGCACGAACGCGGAGGGTCTTACGTGAACATGAAGCTTCACCAAATAACCCTCCGCGATCGTGAACACCTGCATGCGATCGCAATGAACAAACTTCCTGACACCGAAGTTTCCTCTACATGATCCTGGCACTACCCCGTGATCGCGAAGGCCAAAATCTCTGCAACACAGTAACTGAAAATCTGCAACTTTGAAGCTTAGGAAATGGTCCGATTGACCATCCGAAACTCACCCGAGGACCCTGAGACCTCAAACAAAAGCGCCAACACATCTTAAAACCTTATTCAAACTTTTTCCAATCATAGAAACACCTCAAATAACACCAAAACAATCAAATTGCATCGAATTCAAGCCTAAGTTCTTCTAAAACTTCCGAAACACGCATTTGATCAAAAACCCAACCAAATCACCTCTGAATGACCCAAAATTTTGCACACACATCCCAAATAATATAATGAAGCTACGACAACTCTCGGAATTCCATTGTTACCCTCGGGGCAAAATCTCACATATCAACCGAAAATTACCAAAATACTAACTTCGCCAATTCAAGCCTAATTCTACATCGGACCTCCAAAACCACTTCCGATCACACTCCTAAGTCAAACATCATCCCCCAAAACTAGCCGAACACCGAAAATCACATCCGAACCCTTTAACATACAAGTCAACATCCGGTTGAATTTTTCAAACTAAGCTTTCCTTTAAGAGACTAAGTGTCTCATTTCAGACCAAAACCACTCCAAACCAATTCGATCACATAAGATAAGAATAATGAGGAGTAAAGAAGCTGAAAATGGGGGAAACGAAGTGGTAACTCATGAGACAATGGGTCGGATCGTCACAGATCAGAACAATTCAGAAAATTTTATATATTTTGCTATGATTGTCTAAAATCCAATATTTCTCCAAAGAATGAAATAAATAGCTAACACCACTAGGTCTATCTGTTTACATATTTTTATTAGATGAAAAATAATATAAAAAAAATATTTTTCAATTCTTTTTAGAGTACAGTTCAGTCAATAATTTTGGGTGAGTAAAATAGAAAAAGAATTATTATTAAAAGAAATAAAGAAAGACTATCGAAATGGGAAAATGAGCAAGGAGAACTTGGTATGTGAGTTCTTCTTCTTCTTTGTCAATGAAAGCTTGAGCATGGATTAGTTTTGGGTTCCTTTACAGGTTACACTTGGGATTTTTTTCCTAACTATACCATATATGAAACCTTATTATCAAATATGTGCATAGTATGTATATTAACCGCCCAGTCCATATATTACCTACAAATTTTGTACAATTCGGCTATTAGGAATTAAAAGGGCAGAATATTCCCTAAATATGCGTTAAAATTAAGGAGTTAATCTTGGTGTTAATAGATTCTATATTAAATTTAATTTTTAAAAAGGGAAAGGATATTTCTCATCTGCTTATTTTTCTCCAGAACTACAATTCAAATTCTCGAGAAAAAGATGAATATCTACTAAAACTACGAATAGATTTAACTACTAACAACTTTGAAGATTTGAAATCAAATTGTAGAATTCAAATTTTCGAGTTTCAACAACTCAAAGTTGAAAAATCTATTTTTCATCTTTTCTTCTATCAAATTGTCGCTCATATATATCTCTTCTTCATCTTTTCTTCTCTCAATCTAGAAATCCAAAAAAAATCAACACCAAAAACAACAACAAAAAAATCATGTCCAAAATTGCAATTATGCTACAATTTAATGGCAATTGGGATAACTATGGCAGATTTAGAGATTTTGAAGTTGATGCCATTGTGGTAGATGAGAATGCAGGTTTGTGTAGTTCGAAAATGCTTAGAATTTTAGTTTTATGATATTATCTACAAATTTACCACATATATCTATAATTTGACTACAATTTCTTTATTTGGTGCAGGAAAAAATATTTTAATATACAGTGTCTCCAGATTGTAGATAAATTGTAGGGAAATTATAGTTTACTTGTAGTTTGTAGTTAATTTGTAGATAAATTATAGATAAAATATAGATATATTGCAGATACGATATTTTTAATATTGTAAATTTGTTTTCTTTGTGTTTGTTATGAAAATGTAGGTGAGGGCTTCAACAGATCATGTACATACTGTGTTGTATGGTGTGAAGCGGTACATTGTGTGTCTAGAAAATAAAAAATATAGTTATGCTCAATTCCAACTTGAAGAACTTCCATGTATAAATTGTTTCCAGATTGTAGTTATAATGTAGGTTATATGTAGTTAATTTGTAGTTTTTGTAAAATTTTGTAGACAATTTGGATAACACATTTCTACTATTGGAGTATTTATTTCTCATTTTTTTTGTTTAATTTATATTCAATCCACGACAAAATACTTACTTTTTACCATTTCTCTTCCGTTTCCTCTATCTAAAGTATCAATGGCGATTTTAGGGCTTTGTTAAGGTTCATTGTCTGGTCCGATTTGGAGAGCTCACAGCAGGAAGACCTTTAATTTCCAGCTATATCTTGCATTATTATTCGATTAAGGTAAATTATTAAATTGTAGGGTTGGGGAATATTTGGGAACTGACATGTTTATGTCTGGTGCATGTAAAGTTATTACGTTTTCTAAGTTATTTTCTGTACCTTTTTAGAATTTCATTATGTTACTTTTGTTTATGGTGGTCCTTATCATACTGGTCCTACTTGTTAAAGCTATTGGTTTTGTTGATTTGTATATTTAATTAATGGTAGAATTTCAAATTTTTGTATTTTTACTGTCGCTTTGTATTATAATGCTGACGTGGTTCCATTTTGACCCTTTTGTTGTTGTTGCATGTGATTTTATTTGAAGGATGGTGGATAAAGTGAACTTATACTTTAATTATGGGGGTGAGTGGGTATTGGAACCTACACTGTCTTATACTAAAAGAAATGTGCATGTGTTGAGTGACTATGATTGTGACGACCCGGATTTCCCAGGGAGTCGTGATGGTGCCTACTAATAGGAGCTAGGCAAGCCAATTATCAAGTACCTCTGTAGCGAACATCGACAACATTAACAATAATAAAACATGTAACAATAAAGCGGAAGTCTCAATTATAACTTACTGAGAAAAGCGAAAGTTCAACAAATCCTCTACCCAAGACTAGTGTCACGGTGCTCACGAACTTCTAAGAGTTTACTAAATACAAGATTTGGAAAGAAATGAATAAAATTCATATCCCGAACTACATGGGAAGAATCAACTAACACAAGACAAGGGAGACACCGGGCCCGCGAACACCTGCTAGGCTAACTCGGAATCTCTCTCTGGACTTAAGGCGTGCTCTCGATCTACTGCTGATGCTGCTGACCCAAGCCTGGATATGTGCAAAAGAATACAGAAGTGTAGCATTAACACAACTAACATCATGTGTTGGTAAGTGCCTGGCCTAACCCAGGCAAGGTAGTGACATGGCTATGACCAGACTTCAGATAAACTTGTGCAGTTCAAATATATATGCATATAACATATAATAATACAGGAAGTAATAGCAAATAACGAAAAGGGGAAACAAATTGGGGGGAAACAACAGTTACAATTAAGGGAAACAACAATAATGATGAAGCAGCCAAGAATTTACAGCAATTAAGCAACAAATATTCCAAACAAAAAACACTTGAGACAGCAACTGTTGCGGCGTGCAACCCGATCCTCAAATATCAGTATTGCAGTGTGCAACCTGACCCATATCATTTATCTCTATTGCGGCGAGCAACCCGATCCGTGTGGATATTATTTATCCTTGCTGCGGTGAGCAACCTGATCGGTGTGGATATTATTTATCCTTGTTATGGCGATCAACCCGATCCGTATCGTGTGACACTGTTGTGGCATGCAACCCGATCTGTGTCTTTTGACACTGTTGCGGCGTGCAACCCGACCCACTTATATCATACCTTCTCACCTAAACAATAGTCACAAATACGAAATAAGAGAAGAATAACCATTAAAGAAATCCCGGTAAGGGAACATAACATCACCTCAAAAATCCCGACAATGGAGCAAAACAAAACACCAATAAACCTCTCGGAAAGGGAGCAACAACATTAACCTACACGTCCCGGCAGTGGAGATAATCAATATACGCAAAATATCCCGGCAGGGGATTAATCACACCCCTTTCTATTTTTTCATTTACTACTCATTCATTCTTATATAGTTCGAGCCAACACTCCTAGGGGTTTACAATTCAAAATTATTTCTCACACTCTTTACCTTAAATAAAGATCATCAATTGAGAATGGAAGAGTTACAATCATAATAGAATAAGTACAAGTAAGGACCCACGGTCATGCTTGACACCAGTGTATAGATACTCGTCACCATGCCTATACATCGTACTCCACATTTAGAAATTAGAAAATAATATCCTAATCATATTCCCTCAAGCCAAAGTTAGAACATCACTTACCTCGATCCAAGAATAGCAATCAACTATCTAATACCACCTTTTCTCTATAATCCTACTGTGACGATCCAACCCGTCATCTCGCGAGTTACTGCCCCGTTCATACCATTTCCTACTTCCTCATGCTTCATTATCGGTATTAAGTGTATTAGAATTTATTTGGAGCAATTTTGATAAGAAATAAGATAATTAGACTCTTTAATGATGGATTAGTTTGAAAAAGTCAATCGGATATTGACTTGTGAGTTAGAGGGCTCAGAATTGAATTTCAATAATTCAGTTAGTTTTGGGGGACGATTTAAGGCTTAGGAGCGCAATTGGAAGTAATTTTTGAGGTCCATGAAGAAGTTAGCCTATTTTGGCGATTTTCGGTTATTAGGTGAAATTTTTATCCGGGAGTCGAAATGGAATTTCTAGAGTTGCTATAACTTTGTTATGTCATTTTATAATTGTATGCAAAATTTGAAGGAATTCAGACAGGATTTGATATGTTTCAGCATCGGAAAAAGAAGTTGAAAGTTCTAAAGTTCATAAAGCTTGGATTGGAGGTTGATTCGTAATTTTAGCATTGTTTGATATGATTTGAGGCTTCGAGAAAGTCTTTAATATATTATGGGACTTGTTAGTATACTTTTTTGGGATATCATGAGGCTCGGATAAATTTTGGAAGTGCTTTTGAAAATTTTTTGCCATTTTGAGCATAAATGTAATGATCTAAAGGTTCATTTTTAGTTCTAGAGATCCAAATTTGATTCTAAAACTTCAGAAATTTTAATAATGAATTATAGGAATCTGGAAACTTTGGTCTAATTTCATCAAGCCGCGATTGGGTTTTTGACACGAAATATGAGTAATTATTTTAACAAGCGAAATAGATATCGCACTGGGCAAATGAGCTCTGAATTCAGTTTTGATTAAAGGATTGTGTTTGTATTATTATTTTTGACTCATAGAAACAAGAATCGTCTTATTCGGAGTTCGTATCACGGAGTTAGAGCCATTTTAGTGAAAATAAAAGTTGCTGCAATTATTTTGGACAACTGCTGAATTATTTTAGCAGGGTGAACAGTGTCCGGACACATGAACAGTACCCCATTACAGTATCCGTGAACAGTGCCCTATAACAGTATCTATGAACAGTACCCCATAACAGTATCCGTGAACGGTACCCCAGTGAACAGCATCCTTGAACAGTATCCCGCGAACAGTAACACGAGTGAACAGTACACGGTGTGAACATTAACCTCGAAAACTTTAGGCAGAATGTTCTATTTATGAAAATGGGAACCCATTTTCCATTTTTAGCAATTTGGAGCTGGGCAATTTTTGGACAGATTTTCTTAAAGAACAATGGGGTAAGTGTTCTTAACTCAATTTTAGTTGTATACCTCGAATCTATTGCAAGTTTTGGTGTTTAATTTGAGAATTTTTGTTGAAAAAAGTAGAAAACCCTCTTGGATAGAAATGGTGATTTGAGTGGTCAAATGAACTCCAATTTTTGTGAATTTGGTATGTATAGACTCGTGGAGAAACAATGATCGTATTGATGTAAAAAGTTTTGGATTTTGATACGTGGGCCCGGAACTCGGGTTTTGCAATTTTCGTGATTTTCAATATTTTTCGAGTCTTTTCGATTGGGTTATATTCTCTTAGCATATTATGATGTATTCGCTCTGAATTTGGATAGACTCGATGCGCGCGGAGGTTGATTTGAGGAGCAAGGGCATCGCGAGCTAGAGATTTCATCGGTTCGAGGTGAGTAATGATTTTAAATGATGCACTGAGGGTTTGAAACCCCGGATTGCACAACATACTGCTATGTTGAGATGAGACACGCATTGTATGACGAGTGCGAGGTCATTTACTATTGTGAATTGTGCCGTGGTCCACCCCAGTTGATATTTTATTGTGTATTTGATAAAGATTTACTATTTTTCACCATGATTTGGGCTTATTGCCATACTTGGGCTTCGTGCCAATTATTTAAAATATTTTATGAATTTACATCACTATTTTCCCTCACGTATTGAAATATTATTTGAACTCCGCCCAATTGAATTATATTATTTTGTGAACTCAAGCACATTTATACTCAACTCAAGATTTAATGATATTTATAATATTGTTGAGCTGAGCGCTATAATTTTAGTGATGCCCAAGGGGCTTATGATTATTTTCTGGACTGATTGAGGCCGAGGGTCATACGTGAGGTTATGTTGAGTGATGTGAGGACGCTTTCAGGCCTCGAGTGTTATGTGAGGAGGTTTTCAGGCCTCGAGTGTTATGTGAGGAGGCTTTCAAGCCTCGAGTGTGATGTGTGAAGGCTTTCAGGCCTATTAATATTGCGATTGGGCTGTAGTATCCCCTCCGGAGTGTGTACACATCCCCAGTGAGCGCAGGCTACCTAGGTGAGTTGGGAGTGGGCCCGAGAGGCTGTTGTTTGTGTTTGATGAGTTAGGAGTAAGCCCGCGGGGATGATGTTGTGTGATGGTGAGTTGGGAGTGAGCCCATGGGGCTAATACTATATTGAGAGTTTGATATAGAGCTCGAGGGGAAAGCTTTTGATTATTCCTTACTGTTTTATTTGCCTTTATTGTTTTAAAAAGAGGATTATTTGATACTCACTATTTTACTGTATAAATGATTGTACTGCTTGAGATAGTGCTATATTGTGTCTTTATGAGATTTCATGCTTTTAGTCGTTATTTATTTTTATTACACACTAGGTCGGAGTACTCACATTACTCCATGAACCATGTGTGCAGATACATGCAGAGCTATGTTCGCTCATGAGCAATAATTCTTTCCAGACCAGGCGGAGACTAGGAGTAACGAGGTAGCAGTTGACGTCTGCAACCCCGTTTCCTCCCTTATCTTTTGCTATTTATGATATTTACAGACTCGTAAAATATTAGTAAATTCTGTAGTAGCTCATGACTTGTGACACCCCGATTTCGGGCTGAGTCAGGATGGTTTCCACTATTCTATCACGTTTATCTATACTTGTGATTATATTATTTGTGAATTAGACTTATTTTGCTAAGTAATTATAAAGAGATGTATTGTTTTGTTGTTGGCTGGCCTTGTCCCCACGAGAGGCGCCATCATGATCGGGTTGGGATTTTGGGTCGTGATAGGTTGGTATCAGAGCCAGGTTACTAGGTCTCGCAAGTCATGATCAGATTTAGTAGAGTCTCGTAGATCGATGCGGAGACATTTGTATTTATCCTTGAGAGGCTGCAGAACCTTTAGGAAAACTTCAAATTCTTGAATTTTTATCGTGCGTCCTTGATTCATATTGAAATGTGACTCATGAAATTCCTTCCACGCATTAGCATGCGCGCATGAGTGCTCGATATTAGATGCGACTTGATGTCTTGTGATTCCCCGATCGAGGGGCGAGAGGTGATTTCTACGAGTATGTTAGTACCGTAAGATGTGTCTATATCACTGGACGTGGCGAGGAAGGTTTGCTGGATGGTATATAAACCATTAAGTGTTTGATTTACATCATAATTAGATTTGTTGCCCGAGTTATGGGTGTGTGGAGAATCTTTTTATGTCTCCTATTTGGAGTGAAGTAAATTTTATGTTACTGTATGCGTTTAGACCCAGAAGATTAAGTGATTATGTAATGTGTATGGCAGCGGAAGGTATACCAAAATATTAACTAAAGGTAAAGCTAGTGGGTAATTGCTTATGAGGGGGAAATCTATTTTTCATACTAGTTAGATAAGTCTGGGAGTTGAGATCGCTTTTGTTAATGTATTATGAAGAAATCGTTGAGTCGAGGAGGCAACCTTGAAGGTTGAAAATATTAAGGAAAGAAAATGTTCTTACTTGGTTGAATATCCCAATAATGCAGGGTTGAAAGGTATTTTCTATGTGTTATGATTCAAATAGGTGCAACGCATGTCCATGTATCAATTTTGATAGTATAATACATGTAGTATTGAGATTTATATAATTGATATGCATTGTGATGCTTTGTCAATTTGTTGATGTGTTGTTAGGATGGTTTTGGTGATTCTCTGGCAAGTGGATTGGCCCGATTACAAATAAAACTCTGCCGAATTTTTTGAAAAATTTGGGACTTAGTAAAAATTTTGTCGCCTAAAGAGTGAGCTTAACTGTTGTGTGAGTGAATGCAAAAATTGCAGAAAAGTTAAATTTCTGATGATTCGTATTTCCACAAGCTTATGAAGGAGTGGGTTTAATCTCACATGGCATTACGACGACAATAGAGTATGTGTGTTGTGATCTATGGCTTCGAGCCAAGTTGGGGAGTTTGTTATTAAATAGGTCGATTTCACGATTATATGCGATTTTATATTCCTTGCTTCCTATTGTCTAAGGAAAGTTCGTATTAGTGCGTGGGATTGGTAATTCCTTCCAGAGTTCATTTTATTTTGTATCGCCTTCGAATTAGTAGCCTATTGGCATATTGGGGTATCATATGCGGTTTTTTATTATATCTGAGGTGGCTTATTGCTTGACAGTTCGTTATGGGTGAGACGAGATCATTGAGTTCGAGATCTGTGCTCTGAGTATATGAAGTAAATTAAGGAGCTAAAACCATTGTTTGGTTCAGACTTAGGTGATAGTTCTTGTTGGAAGTATAGACCCAATGAATTGTTGATTCGGCGATGTTATGAGTTTATGCAGATCTTATCCGTCGTGTCGATATTGTAAAAATTTGAACAAGACCTATGCATGTCATGCAGAGCATGGGATGTGTAATGATTTTTCTTCTAGATGGGATCAATGAAAGTTCTTGACTAGTTGAGTACGTAAACGTTCATGGTTCGGAAGGGAGGAGAAGTTCTCATGTTACCTTAGGATGATATGGTATATGCGATATGTTGTGAAGGATTGAGAATTGCGGTTCTAAGGTTATGGTTCAGCTCTGAATGGAAATTCATAACATTCTTAGGGAGTACGAGCAGCTTTGGGTGATTAGAGAAATGAGCTTCAGATGATTAGGGGGAATGATCTTCGGATGATTAAGGAAATTTTATTTCTAATCATAGTAGATTGTACAGGTTACATGTTTCAGAAAAAGGCCAGTGTTATTAAGTTAATGACACATTAATAATATTGGGATCAGGTATGATGATGCATGTTCTATAGGGTTGGAGAGTAGGAGTTCTCATGTTCAGGCTATATTGTTTTTGTGGATTGTGTGCATCAGTACTGTTTAACGGCTATCATGATTTGGAGGCTCGAGTGGATCTTTACTTGCTGGTATATTAGATTTTGTATGTGATGTCAGAATTTAGACTGGTTGCTCTGATGGTAAGCAACCCCCGCTTCCAACCGAGAGGTTGTGAGTTCGAGTCTCCCCAAAAGCAAGGTGGAAAGTTCTTGGATGGAAGGATGCCGGGGGTCTATTTGGAAACAACCTCTCTACCCCATGGTAGGGGTAAGGTCTGCGTACACACTAGCCTCCCCATACCCCACTAAGTGGGATTATACTGAGATTTTGTTGTTGTTGTTGTTGTTGTTGTCTTAGCGTCGGGCAATTCTGAACTATTGTGCCATGGGCTATGCCGGAAATGTCACGGGTTGAGTGGCGAGGTGAGTTGGATTATGTTCTATCAGGTTTTCGTGGTATTTTTTATTTGTTTCACGTGGGTGTAATGATTTTCTCTAGCTCTAGCCATCAATAGAACATGGTTGTCGATTTCAAGCATAGTGACTTGAGGTGTTTCATGTGGAGTAATATTTGGAAAAGATCGCGTGTTGTAGCAAAGCTGTATGGAAACATGACCTTGCAGGTCAAAAATTTGTGTTTCCTATTTCTATGATGTGACACAGGTTCTTAGCCTTGTGTGTGGAAGTACTAGTGAATTTGAGGTACAACTCTCTCAGTTGAGTCATATTCATGATTTAGTATGTTCAGACAGTTTCTTATTGGTGCGCGTACTATGCGAGTTGAGGCTTAAGCATGTGTTGAGGTGTCATATCACAAGAGTGGTGTGTTGGATTAGAGGTGATCGTTGGAGTCATTGATGAATACGAACGTATTAGATTTTGGTTTGTTAGAAGTATAATATCGAGGTTCGGCTCGAAAATCTGTTGTGGTATTAGTCAAAAGGAAGTGGATTTATAAGTGATTGGTCTGAGAGATGGGTAATATGATTTGCTGCATGTCTCGTTTATCGTTGGCTGTATATGAAAGTGTTGGAATAAGACTTTTGCTGATAAGGGATTTTTTATCGGTAATTGGTTGTTGTGGGAAACTACTGTGAATAGAAGTTATCGTTTCGAGTGCTTGGATTATGCGGTAGATCATATGATTCCACCCGAGGTTGCAGGCATGGGTTATTACAGCTGGTTTGAGTCTATTCAAGGTATAGGTGTGAGGTTTTGATAATATCGATGGTTTCAGAAGTAAAAAGGTAGTTCTATGATTTATGGCCTAGGCTGGATTGTGTAAATCCGATTTAAATATGTTATTGGAACTATATGACATAGGGTGACGTGGGATCACCCCAGGTGTATTGTTAGTAAGGTTATTCAGCTTTTGGTTGGCTTCTAGGAGAACTCCGGGTAAGCTCGAGGACGAGCATTTGTGTCAGTTGGGGAGAATGTGATGACCTGACCCGTCGTCTCGTGAGTTACTCCCCCGTTCGTCCCATTTCCTACTTCCTCATGCTTCATTATCGGTATTGGATGCATTAGAATTTATTTGGAGCAATTTTGATAAGAAATAAGATAATTAGTCTCCTTAATGAAAGCTTAGTTTGGAAAAGTCAACCATTGACTTGTGAGTTAGAGGGCTCGAAATTGAATTCCGATGATTCGGTTAGTTCTGGGGGGATGATTTAAGGTTTATGAGCGCAATCAGAACTAATTTTGGAGGTCAGGTGAAGCAGTTAGCCTATTTTGGCGAAGTTAGTATTTTGGCGATTTCCGGTTGATAGGTGAAATTTTTATCCGGGAGTCGGAATGGAATTCCGAGAGTTGACATAGCTTCGTTATGTCATTTTAGACTTGTGTGCAAAATTTGAAGTCAATCGGACGGGGTTTGATAGGTTTCGGCATAGGAAATAGAAGTTGGAAGTTCTAAGTTCATAAAGCTTGGATTGGAGGTGATTCATGATTTTAGCATTGTTTGATGTGATTTGAGGCCTCGATCAAGTCCGTAATATATTATGGGACTTGTTATTATACTTTTTTGGGATCCCATGAGGCTCGGATAAATTTTGGAAGAGTTTTTGAAAGATTTTTGCCGTTTTGAGCATAAATGTAATGATCTAAAGGTTCATTTTTAGTTCTAGAGGTCCAAATTTGATTATGACACTTTCGGAATTTTGATAATGAATTATAGGACTGATCTGGAAATTTTGGTCTAATTTCATGAAGTTGTGATTGGGTTTTTGATGTGAAACATGAGTAATTGTTTTAACGAGCAAAATGGATATCGCACTTGGAAAATGACCTCCGAATTCAGTTTCAATTGAAGGGTTGTGTTTGTATTATTATTTGTGACTCATAAGAACAAAAATCGTCTAATTCCAAGTTCGTATGACGGAGGTAGATCCATTTTAGTGAAAATAAAAGTTGTTGCAATTATTTTGGAGAGATGCTGAATTTTTTAGCAGCGTGAACAGTGCCCGGACGCATGAATATTACCCCGTAACAGTATCCGTGAACAGTACCCCATTAATAGTATCCTTTAATAGTACCCCGTGAACAGCAACAGGGGTGAACAGTAACACATGGTGAACAGTAGCTCGAAAATTTTGGACAGAATGTTCAATTTATGAAAATGGGACTTCATTTCCATTTTATATTTTTAGCAATTTGGAGCTTGGTTTGGGCGATTTTTGGACAGACTTTCTTAGAACAATGGGGTAAGTATTCTTAACTCAATTTTGGTTGTATAACTCGAATCTATTGCAAGTTTTGGGTGTTTAATTTGAGAATTTTTGTTATAAAGGTAGAAAACTCTCTTGGATATAAATGGTTATTTGAGGGGTCAAATGAACTCCGATTTTTGTGAATTTGGTATGTATAGACTCGTGGCGAGATAATGATCATATTGGTGTAAAAATTTCTAGTTTTCGAGATGTGGGCCCAGGGCTAGGGTTTTTTGCAATTATTGTAATTTTGATATTTTTCTAATCTTTTCGATTTGGTTATATTCCCTTACCATATTGTGATATATTCTCTCTAAATTTTGATAGATTCTACGCGCGTGGAGGTTGATTTAAGGATCAAGGGCGTCGCGGGCTAGAGATTTCGCCGGTTCGAGGTGAGTAATGATTTTAAATGATGCCTTGATGGTTTGAAACCCCTGATTGCCAACATACTGCTCTGTTGAGATGCGACACGCATTGTATGACGAGTGCGGGGTCATTTACTATTGAGGATTCTGACATGGTCCATCCCGGTTGATATTTTACCGCGTATTTGATAAAGATGTACTGTTTTTCACCATGATTTGGGCTCATTGCCATACTTGGGCTTCGTGCCAATTATTTGAAATCTTTTATGAATTTACATCACTATTTTTCCTCACGAATTGAAATATTATTGAACTCAGTCCAATTGAATTATATCATTGTGAACTCAGCCACATTTATATTCAACTCGAAATTTAATTATATTTATAATATTGTTGAGCTGAGCACTATTGTTTTGGTGATGCCCAAGGGCTTATGATTATTTTCTGGACTGATTGAGGCTGAGGTCCATACATGAGGTTATGTTGAGTGATGTGAGGAGGCTTTCAGGCCTCGAGTGTTATGTGAGGAGGCTTTCAAGCCTCGAGTGTCATGTGAGGAGTCTTTCAGACCTTGAGTGTGATGCGTGAAGGCTTTCAGGCCTATTGATATTGCGCTTGGGCTGTAGGAGCCCCTCCGGAGTCTGTACACACCCCTACTGAGCGTAGGGAACCCAAATAAGTTGGGAGTTGGCCCGAGAGGTCGTTGTTTGTTTTTGTGAGTTGGGACTGAGCCCGAGGGACTTATGTTTTGTGCTGGTGAGTTGGGAGTGAGCCCGTGGGGCTGATACTATATTGAGAGTGTGATATTGAGCCCGAGGGGCAAGCTTTTGATTAATCCTTACTGTTAAAATTATTTTCCTTTACTGTTTTAAAAAGAGGATTATTTGATACTCACTACTTTACTGTATAACTGATTTTACTTCTTGAGATAGCGCTATATTGTGTCTTTATGAGATTTCATACTGTCAATCATTATTTATTTTTATTACTCACCGGGTCGGAGTACTCACATTATTCCCCGCACCATGTGGTTAGACAAAGGCAGAGCTGAATTCGCTCATCTGCGCTGATTCTTTCTAGACCAGGCAGTGACTAGGAATAATGAGGTAGTTGCTGATATCCACAGCCCCGTTTCCTCCCTTATCTTTTGTTATTATGATATTTCCATACTCGCAAATATTAGTAAGCTCTGTAGTAGCTCATGACTTGTGCACCACGATTTTGGGCTGAGTCGGGATGGTTTCCATATTCTATCACGTTTATCTGTACTTGTGATTATATTATCTTTGAATTAGACTTATTTGTCTAAGTAACTGTAAAGAGATGTATTATTTTGTTGTTGGCTGGCCTTCTCCCCACGAGAGGCGCCATCGCGACCGGATTGGGATTTTGGGTCGTGACACCAACTCCGAAATAGGCATAATCAATTCAATACTATCAATAAAGGCTCAAAAACAAAATCACATAGCCTCGAAATGAAGTCCCTAGTATTCTTCCAAAAATACCAAAATCCGACACTAGGCTCACATGGTCCAAACACGAGGCTCAGACCAAAACCCAATCACCCATAACCCCATGAGTTCAAATATATAATTTATTGCAAGATTCGACCTAAATTGTGGTTGAATCACCCAAAATCCCCAAAGCCCTAACTATACCCAAAAACCCCAATTTCTACCATGAATTCATGATTTAGGACTAGGCAATTAGTAATTAGAGGAAGGAATTAAGAGAGAATGAGGTTAAGAACACTTACCAAAGAAGCTATGGAGGAAGAGGAGCTTGAAAATCGCCTATAGGGTGTTGGAGTGAAGAGCTCGTGCAAGATGATGGCTAAATCATGTAATGAACACTTTTTTTAAGCTTTAAAATTCATTGGGCACTTTTGTGCTATGCGTTCGCGACAGAGGGTCGCGTTCGCATTGAGTCGGGTCAGACAGGCATCACGTTTGCGGTGGTGGAATACGAATGCGTAGGGTTAAATTTCTGGGGCCTAAATATGTCTTATGTGAACGCAATGAAGGGGGAGTGCAAGGCTATGCGTTCGCTAAGGCAGGGTGTCAACGCGTAGAAGAAAGTTTTCCCAGGGTCAACTAAAGCTATGCGAACGTAAGAGAGGAGTGCGAACGCGAAGAGGTAGTTGATGCCGCTCTGTTGATTGAGACAGATTGCCATCAGGAGAGTATGGAGAGGGAGGCCAAGAGGCTTCGAACTTCTGGTAAATTCAGCGGTGCTCCGTATAGGGGCCACTTCTAGCATGGTAGAGGTCGTTCCTTCAGGCCTCCTCAGTCAAGACGTATAGAGTCTAGTGGGGCCTGCACTGAATGCCCTTCCATCTCAGAGCTCTACTCCTACTTTATCAGCCCAGGGCTCATCTGCAGCGAGGGGTTCCCATCAGTCCCCTTCTCCAGCTCCTGGTCATTGTTATGGGTACGGTGAGTGGGGTCATATGAGAAGACAGTGTCCTCGTCTCCGTAGCAGATAATATCAACAGAGGGATAAGCCCTCATCTTGTGCTCCAGTTTCTTCGGCACCCACTCAGTCAGCTAGGGGTGGAGGCCAGGTAGCTAGAGGTCTCCCCAGGGGTGAGGACCATACTGGCGGTGGTCAGGCTCGATTCTATGCTCTTCCAGATATAAGGGACGTTATTGCATTAGATGCTATCATCACAGGCATTATCTCAGTCTGCCACAGGGATGCTTCTGCCTTATTTGACACCGGATCTACCTATTCCTATGTATCTTTATATTTTGCTCATCATTTGGGTACGACCCGTGGTTGTCTTGCCTTGCATGTGCACGTATCTACCCCGGTGGGTGATACTATTATTGTGGATCATCTATATCGATCATGTCTGGTGACTATTGGGTGTCTGGAGACCCGAGTTGACTTGCTATTTTTGGGCATGGTGGATTTCGACGTGATTATGGGTAAGATTGGCTATCTCCTTACCAGGCTATTCTGGATTGTCATGCCAAGACAGTTACGTTGGCTATTTCGGGTATTTGGAGGATCGAGTGCAGATGCTTGACTGATTATGTACCAGCAGGGTGATCTCCTTCGTAAAGCCCAACGGATGGTTGGAAAGGGTTATTTGTCGTACTTGGCTTTCATGAGAGATGTGGGAGCTGAGGCTCCTAGCCTTGATTCGGTTCCCATTGTGAGGGATTTCCCTGATGTGTTTCCAGCGGACCTACCGGGCATGCTGCCGGATAGGGACATTGATTTTGGTATTGATATGGTGCCAAGCACTTGGCCCATATCTATCCCTCCCTATCATATGGAACCAGCGGAGATAAAAAAGTTGAAGGAACAACTTCAGGAACTCCTAACTAAGGGGTTCATTCGCCCAAGTGTGTCACCTTGGGGTGCACCAGTGTTATTCATAAAGAAGAAAGATGGCACAATGAGAATGTGCATTGATTACAGACAGTTGTATAAGGTGACAGTGAAGAACAAGTATCCACTACCCCGTATCGAGGATTTATTTGATCGGCCTCAGGAATCAAGGGTATTCTCTAAGATTGACATCCGATCAGGCTATCATCAGCTGAAGATTAGAGATTCACACATTATGAAGACGGTTTTCAGGAAGAGATATGTGCACTACGAGTTTCTGGTGATGTCCTTCGAGCTGACTAATGCCCCAACTGCATTCATGCACTTGATGAATAGTGTATTTGGGCCGTATCTGGATTCTTTTGTGATCGTGTTTATTGATGATCTCCTGGTGTACTCGCATAGCCAGGAAGAGCACGCGCAACACTTGAGGGTGGCATTGCAGAGATTGAGAGAGAAGAAGCTTTATGCAAAGTTCTCCAAAAGTGAGTTCTGGCTTAGTACTGTGGCTTTTCTGGGACACTGGCTTTTCTGGGACACGTGGTGTCTAGTGATGGTATTCAGGTTGACCCAAAGAAGGTTGAGGTGGTTCAGAGTTGGACCAGACCGTCTTCAACTACTGAGATTTAGAGTTTCCTCGGTTTGGCGGGTTATTATCGTAGGTTCTTTCAGGGCTTTTCATCTATTGCTTCGCCTTTGATGAAGTTAACGCAGAACAATGCTCCATTTGTGTGGTCGGATGAATGCGAGAAGAGCTTCCAGAAGCTTAAGTCGGTTTTGACCACAGTTCCAGTACTAGTATTGCCATCATCTTTAGGTTCTTACATGGTGTATTATGATGCTTTGAGAGTTGGGATCGATTGTGTATTGATGCATGAGGGTAGAGTTATCGCTTATGCTTCTCGTCTGTTAAAGCGCCATGAGAAGAACTACCCTGTCCATGACATAGAGTTGGCTACTATTGTTAATGCCTTGAAGATTTGGAGGCAATATCTATATGGCGTATCTTGTGAGGTATATACGGATCATCGGAGTCTTCATCACTTGTTTAAGTAGAAGGATCTTAATTTGAGGCAGCGAAGATGGCTTGAGTTACTCAAGGACTACGATATCACCATTTTGTATCATACGGGGAAGGCCAATATAGTGGCCGATGCTTTGAGCCAGAAGATAATCAGTATAGGTATCTTGGCATACATTCCAGTTGGGGAGAGGCCCCTTGCAATGGATGTTCAGACCTTGGCCAATCAGATGGTGAGGTTAGATATTTCTGAGCCCAGTCGGGTGTTGGCTTGTGTCATTTCCCGATCTTCTTTGTATGACCGCATCAGAGAGTGCCAGTATGATGACCCGCATTTGCTTGTCTTGAAGGACAGGGTCCAGCATGATGATACCAGAGATGTGACCATTGGAGATGATGGTGTGTTGCGAATGCAGGGCCAGACTTGCGTGCACACTGTGGATGGTCTCCGGGAGTTGATATTAGAGGAGGCCCACAGCTCGCGGTATTCGATTCATCCGGGTGCTGTGAAGATGTACCATGATTTGAGACAGCATTACTGGTAAAGGAGAATGAAATATGATATTGTGAATTATGTAGCTCGGTGTCTCAACTGTCAGCAAGTCAAATATGAGCACTAGAGACCAGGTGGTGTAATCCAGTGGATGGATATTCCGGAGTGGAAATGGGAGAATATTACTATGGATTTGCTGAGTGGTCTTCCTCGTACCTCGAAGAAGTTTGATTGATTTGGGTGATTGTGGATAGGCTGACCAAGTCCGCGCACTTCGTTCCAGTATGTACCACCTATTCTGTGGAGAAGTTAGAAAAGATTTTCATTCGGTAGATCGTACGGTTGCATGGGGTCCCGGTTTCCATTGTCTCAGATAGGGGTACTCAGTTTACTTCCCAGTTCTAGAGGACTTCTCATCAGGAGTTGGGCACACAGGTACAGTTGAGCACGGCATTCCAGCCTTAGATGGACAAACAGTCCGAGCACACTATCTAGATATTGGAGGACATATTGCGTGCATGTGTAATTGATTTTGGAGGTTCTTGGGCTGAGTTCTTGCCACTTGCAGAGTTTGCTTATAACAAAAACTATCAATCCAGCATTCAGATGGCGCCGCATAAGGCCTTATATAGGAGATGGTGTAGATCTCCGATTGGTTGGTTTGAGCCCAGCGAGGCTAGATTACTGGGGACAGAGTTAGTTCACGATGCCTTAGAGAAGGAAAAAGTGATCCAGGAGAGACTTCGTACAGCTCAGTCGCGTCAAAAGAGTTATACGGACTGAAAGGTTTGAGATGTATCCTATGCGGTGGGCGAGAAGGTCTTGTTGAAAGTTTCACCTATGAAAGGAGTTATGAGGTTTGGAAAGAAATGGAAGCTGAGTCCAAGGTTCATTAGACCTTTTGAGATACTTAGGAGGATTGGGGAGGTGGCCTATATGCTTGCTTTGCCACCTAGCTTATTGGGAGTTCATCTGGTGTTCCACGTTTCCATGCTCCCAAAGTATGTTGGGGACCCGTCTCATATATTAGACTTCAGCACGACTCAGTTGGATGAGGACTTGACCTATGATGTGGAGCCGGTGGCCATTTTGGGTTGTCAGTTTTGAAAGTTGAGATCTAAGGACATAGCTTCTGTGTAGGTACAGTGGAGAGGCCGGCCCGTGGAGGAGACAACTTGGGAGACCCAGCAGGAGATGCGCAACAAATATCCTCACTTGTTTGAGACTCCAGGTATGTTTCTTGACCCGCTCGAGGACGAGTGTTTGTTTAAGTTGGGAGGACGTAACGCCTACCCGTCGTCACGTGTGTTACCTCCCCATTTTCCCCATTTAAGGCTTCTATATGTTTTATTATATGTATTTGGTGAAGTTAATGTAATTCGGATAGAGTTCAGTGAGAAATGAGACAATTTGTCTCTTTATGAGAAGGTTAGTTTGGAAAAGTCAACCAAATGTTGACTTATAAGTTAGAGGGCTCGGAATGGATTTATGATGATTCGACTAGTTTCGGGTGATAATATATGACATAGGAGCACAATTGGAATTGAATTTGGAGGTCTGGTGTAAAATTAGGCTTGAATTGGCTAAGTTTGAATTTCTGCGAATTCCGGTTGACAGGTGAGATTTTCATCCGAGGGTCGGAGTGGAATTTCAATAGTTTTAGTAGCTTTGTTAGGTGGGATTGGATAAGCTTGCAAATTTTTAGATCATTCGGACATTGTTTGGTCGGGTTTTTTATCGAAAGCAAGTTTCGGAAGTTTTAGTTTAACTTAGGCTAGAATCCGTAATAATTTGATGATTCTTGTGTTGTTGGATGCACTTGTATGACTCGAACAAGTTTGAATGAGGTATTAGAACATATCTGTGCTTTTGGGTGAGGTCCCGAGGGCTTCGGGGTGGTTTTGGATGGCTAACGGGGAGTTCAGATGTTGGTTTTGTTAGAATATATGCTTAACGCTAGAGGGAGGGGGGGGGTGAATAGCGTTATAATAAAAAACAATATAAACTTGCGGAATTAAAAATTGCAGGATTGAAATAAGTGCGGTAAGTAAAATAATAAGGAACGAACGCACCAAAATTATCCTGGTTCACCACAACGTGTGGCTAGTCCAGTCCCCGAGAGACTCTCTCGAGATTCCACTAACTTCGTTAAGCTTACGGGTGCTTAACAAACCGTTACAAACTGAGAACTTGAGTCACACAAGCCTCAACAACCTTTGCTCGAAGATACCACACTTCAAGACTTCAACCGAAGGAATGAAAACGTTCCTTCTTACAACCACAAGGGATTAACACTTCCCTTCAAGTGTATACAAACACTTAGCACTCAAGACAAGACTCTCTTTAAGAGTAGATATGAGTAAAATAAACACGCTCAAGAACACAACAACTTTCGTCAAGAGTTTGGCTCTCAAAAACTTATTAAATGAATAGAAAATGATGAATATGAGAGTATGCAAGCTTTATCAAGAATATAATCAGTTGTTGTACTTAGAAGACTGATTTTGAGTTGTATTTATAGTGTTCAAAACCCCCACAACCGTTGCCTAATTGCCAATCAAGAATTGCTGATTTTGTGCTAAGATAATTGATTATCTGATTTGCATAATCGATTATTTTCCAATCGTTCAAAAATCAATCCCAGATTTTAAGCAGAATAATCGATTATCCAAATCGTATAATCGATTACCTGAAAACGTTCAAAAGATCATATTCAGATTTTACTTAACATAATCGATTATCAGATTGTGTATAATCGATTACCTGACAACGTTCAAAAAATCATATGCAAATTTAACTTAGCATAATCGATTATCAGATTGTGTATAATCGATTATCTTTCAGAGTTTAAAAAATACTTGGCAATGGTCATTTGCATAATCGATTATGCTATAAGGATAATCGATTATCTTTTATATTTTGAAAACTTCGGACTACACTGTCTTAACATAATCGATTATCATAAAGTACATAATCGATTATTTTACAGTCTTGTAAAATTTGATAGACACTGCCTCAACATAATCGATTATCATAATGTGCATAATCGATTATTTTATAGCTTTGAAAAATCTGATGGACACTGCCTTAACATAATCGATTATCATAAGGTACATAATCGATTATCTTGTAGCTTTGAAAAATCTAATGTACACTGCCTTAACATAATCGATTATCATAAGGTACATAATCGATTATTGTTCAGCTTTGTAAATCTGGTGTACATTGTCTTAACATAATCGATTATCATAAAGTACATTATCTTTGTCCAGATTTGAGAGGCATGTTTAAAAATCATTTTGGCTAAAATAAAATGTTTGAAAATCATTTTGCTTTAAATTAAATATGCATGATTTGATAAAGATGATTTTACGAGAGAAGCCAAGTCTTGAGTTAATTGTCGGATCAAGATCACAATTAAAGAATGACTCATGAATAACTTTATTTCTTTGCTTGATCATGATCTTTGTTCGTCTTGTGCTTGAACCTCGTTATGTGTCAATTGCGCGCTTGTGCTTGGACCTCGTCATATATCAATTGCGCGTCGTTTGTCATTTATCAAAACCTACAAATATGAACACACGTTTAGTTTAGTGCCTTGAGAACGTGTTTCAACAATTTCCCCCTTTTTGATTATGGCAAACCAATATCGGGATATGCATATTAGATAATTCATAATGACGATCCAAGACAAGTATATAGATATGCAATTAGTTCCCCCTCAACATATGAATTCCTCCTCAATTTATGCCAATAAATATTAAGTGCATAGCCCTTATTCTTCCCCCTTTTGAAATTAGCAAAAAAAAAAAAACATTAGTAAATAACTTGTTTATTGATTAACCAAAAATCTGAGTACATAAAAAGAGACAATGAAACATAGGACAACAAGCTAGGAAAAGAAAGAAATTATTCATTATCATTATTAATTTCCGGCTCGGCATCCGGTACATCTTCCCGAAGGACAATTTGGGCATATGGATAATTGACATGGTCAAAGTATCCATGATGTTCATGGGAGAGACGAGTGACATTCATATCGATGCGATTCATGGAGGTAGACAGAGACTCAATTTGCTCGGAAATGGTATTGAGGGATACATCGGACGGGGCCGGAGGACGACGTCGCTGAGTTGGAGGAGGAGGTGGATGCTCACCGATATTGGGAAATGAAGATTCTTGTATTTTCCAATGTTTCGTCGCCTTTTTGAGAGGGCCGACGGAAGTGTCGACACCGGATGCAACAAGAAGGGTCATAACGACAAAAGCATAAGGGTCATGGAGGGGCGCTTTGAGTAAGAAATTGATTAGTGGAAAATCGATGAGGGAGGATTTCTCGATTTTCAAACTTTTCAATGAAGCGCATAAGTTGTTCTTCACTGTTGAATCGTAAGAAGGAGCCATCTTTATAACAATAAACTGGTGGACGAGTGGCGGAAGAGGAGGCAACATTTTTGCCGGCACGAGCACGTTTGGAGTTTCTGCCCGACATTTTGAATAAGTAGTAATAGCTTTTGAAAGAAATTTGAGAAATTTTGAGAGTTTGGGAGATAAGTTTTATGTTTGAGTGAAGGAATTGAAGACTTATAGCACCTATTTATAGTGAGAAGGATGGCATTGCATTGAAGATGAAAATCTGCAGAAATTTAAGAGACAGAACGGTCAGAAACGGTAACAATTTTGAAATACTGACTGAGTATAATCGATTATTGAATTTTGGTAATCGATTATTCTGACACAGAGTGCACAGTAATTTTCTGACTCGGGAGATAATCGATTAACTTTTGAGATAATCGATTATTTTAGGAAGTGCAGTAATGAATAGCCGAGACGGTAATCGATTAAACAGTTTTAAGAAATCTATTATTGTCACAATTAACACCTGAAAAATAATGTCAACAAAATCGATTATAAAAATTGATAATCGATTTTTATATTTACCATCCAAACACCTGCAAAGCAAAAACTGTTAGATAATCGATTGTAGTGTTGCATAATCGATTATGTTAATTTTCCAGCATAATAAACATAAAACGTAAATAATCGATTAGTGATACTTGTTAATCGATTTTCAGGCATATTAAGCATAAGACAAACAGAAGTGATAATCGATTATCGACTTTAGAGAAATCGATTATTCTACACCATCGCCTTATAATTCCCCTTGCCTTTAGGGCGATACCTGCAAAAGAGAATTAGGCGCCTCCGACGCTCAAGTTAGTAATGAAAAAAAAAATTCAATGTATGACTTAGATCACTGTGGAGTCAAGAATTAAGAATTCTTTCTCTAAGAGCTTTGTGAAGATGTTGACCAATTGAAAACGTGTCTCTTAAGAAGTGTGTCCTAAGGTGTTCTTACGAGTGTTTCGAGTACTTACCTTTTGTTCAATGTCGCCAATTACCTTGTCGAGAGGATGGTCTTTGATTGTCCTCCATGCGTTGGGCAGTTTTGTTTCTTTCTCCAGTGGTGGCGCTTCCTCCGATGATTGTTCCAAGATTTTATCTTGAATTTCCTTTGGGTTTTCCTCTTGTACTTTGTTTTGAGGACTTATTGTGTTTAAAATACCTGCAAGATCAAAACCAGAATCCTTTCTCACCAAGCGAGCATTATTTTCGGAAAACACAATATGAGGGGATTCCTCAACAGTTTCGGTTCTATTATTTAATACTCTATATGCTTTGCTACGTGATGAATAACCAAGAAAAATTCCTTCATCCGATTTGACATCAAATTTTCCCAAATTATCTTTTCCGTTGTTATGAATAAAGCATATACAACCGAATACTCTAAGATGGGAGAGATTAGGTTTCCTTCCCATATAGAGTTCATAGGGAGTTTTCATGAGTATTGGCCTTATGACTACTCTGTTTAAAACGTAGCATGCGGTACTCAAGGCATCCGCCCAAAATTGTTTGGGAATCTTAGCCTCATCGAGCATGGTTCTAGCCATCTCTTCGAGACACCTATTTTTTCGTTCCACCACTCCATTTTGTTGTGGTGTACGTGGAGCAGAGAAGGTGTGCTCAATACCGAGTTCGTCACAAAAGTCTGTGAAGAGATTGTGATCGAACTCTCCCCCATGATCACTTCTTATGGAAGTGACGGTTGTGTTCTTTTCATTTTGAACACGTTTAAGAAAACATTTAAAATTTTGAAAAGCCTCACTTTTGTGAGCAAGAAATAGTGTCCATGTAAATCTAGAATAATCATCAACAATAACAAAAGCATAACGATTTCTACCAAGACTTTCAATGTGAGATGGTCCAAAGAGATCCATGTGAAGAAGTTGCAAAGGTCTTGTAGTTGAAACAATATTCTTAGATTTAAAAGATGTTTTTGTTTGCTTCCCTTTTTGACAAGAATCACAAATAGTGTCATTTTCAAATTTCAAATTTGGAAGATCAATAACTAAATTTTGTGAAACCAATTTGTTTAAAAGATGCATGTTGATATGAGCTACTCTACGATGCCATAACCACATATAGTCTTCTTTACTCATAAGATTCACATACCCTGATGAAGAGTTTTCAAGATCAACCATATAGATGTTATCAATTCTAAAACCCGAAGGATAATTTTAAAATCACTACGACGAAAAACTAAGCATTCTTCCGAATCAAACAAAACAAGATTTCCCTTGTCACATAATTGACTTATGCTCAAGAGATTATGTTTTAGACCTTTAACTAGCAATATATGCTTAATGGAAGAAGATTCATTCTTACCGACCGAGCCAATGCCGATAATTTTTCATTTGTTGTTATCTCCAAAAATAACATTTCTCCTTCCTTGTGTTCTAGTTGAAGGAACTTGGATGCGTCTCCGGTCATGTGTTTGGAGCATCCACTATCAAGGTACCAAAGTACACTTGATCCCTTCAAACATACCTACAAACAAATCAATGAGTTTTTGGTACCCAAGCTGTTTTGGGTCCTTGAGAGTTAGGTGTAAAATGTTGTTGTGCTTGACATGCAGTTAAGTGTCTGTGCCTAGTAAAACAAGCAGGAGCAATATGTCCTATTCGACTACAATAGTGACAAATGACATTAAGATTATGCATTCTTCTAGGTTGGTAGTAGTTGGAGGTACGAAAATCGTTTGCTATATTTTTGACAATATGGCTATTGCCCAATCCTTGAAAATCATTTCTCCTACTGTTTGTTCTAGGATATGCAGCGTTTCTAGAATAATTGTTTCTAGGTCGAGTATGTCTAGGTTGCGATTGTTGAAGGCCATTTCTAGGCGTTCTAAAATGTTCAAAGTTTCTTCTAGTGTTTGGTCTAGGATGCATGTTGATTCTAGGATGGTTATTTCTAGGATGAATGTTTATTTTATTTATCCTAGGTTGAGCCTTGGGTTTTTGGGGGATGGCTTCAACTTTTTCTTTAGGCTCGTTTTTGAAGCCTATGCCATGTTTGGTCGATTTCAAATTAACAAGAACATCATTCAAATTTTTATGAGAAGAATTGAACTTATCTAGGGTGCCCTTAAGTCTTTCTACTTCATCTTTTAGATGCATGCAAGAAATACAATTTTTACTAGAACTCTCGGGTTTGTCGGCGCTTCTCTTGTCGAAAAATTTGTTTTCTTCTTTCAACTTCTCATTTTCCAAAATCAATTTTTCCAAATCTTTTTCTTGCAAAGAGAGTTGTTTTTCAAAATCTTTTTCTTTCAAAGAGGAATTCTTCTTTACGTCTCTAACAGTTTCAGAAGATCTAATGAATTCACTATACAATTCATCAAAAGCATTTTGCATTTCCTCAAGAGAAAATTTTTTTTTTTGAAGAAATTTGACATACCTCTTCTTGATTGTCTTCGTGTGCCATGAGACATAGATTTGCGGCTTCGTCTTCTTCATCATTGCTTGATTCGTCTCCGGAGTCACCTCCCCAAGATATGTATGCTCGTTGTTTCTTGAAGGGTTTCTTCTCCTTTTTGACATTTGGGCAATTTGATTTGATGTGCCCGATTTCTCCGCATCCATAGCACTTTACTTGATCTCCTTGTTGTTTGCCTTTTCGTTCATACTCTTTTCGCATGAAATTTTGAAACCTCTTAATAACGAGTCCGAACTCGTTATCTCCGTTGTTTGAGTCCTCATCATTTTGAGGTTGAGCCGTGCTTGCCTTTAGGGCGATTCTTTGTTTCCTTTGATCATTAAACGGAGGGTTAAGTATAGTAGATTCAGAGGTTTTAAGATTACCTCTTAGTCCGTCGATGGTGACATTTGAAACGCCGATAGACTCTTGAATCGCGTCGGCCTTGGAGCGCCATTCCGGAGTGAGACTTCGGAGAATTTTTCGGACAAGTTCCTTATCCGTGAAGGTCTTCATAAGAGCATGTAGGTCATTGACAATTTTTGAAAATCGTTCGAACATGTCATCGATCCTCTCGCTTTCCTTCATGTGAAACAGTTCATATGCATGGGTTAGAAAACCAATTTTAGCTTCTCTTACCTGGTCCGTACCTTCGTACGTGATTTCCAGCTTATCCCACATTTGCTTAGCCGTTGTGCAACATGATATTTTTCTGTAATCATCAGCATTTACAGCACAATATAATAAGTTGATGGCTCTAGCGTTGTTCTGCACTTTTCGGATATCATCCGCATCGTATTCATCTTCGGATTTTGGAACCCATTCATTTTCAACCTTTTTGGTTGGAATTTGTTCTCCCTTCGTTATAACCTTCCATAGATGAAAATTATTCGATTGGATGAATATTCTCATCCTCTCCTTCCAGTACGTATAGTTTGTGCCGTCGAACAGTGGTGGTCTGGTGGAGCATTGTCCTTCACCTATTCCTGCATTAAAGTCACGAGTAGAAGCCATGGATTGTTTCTCTCAAACGGTTAAGTCTTTCAGAGGGTCGGGCTCTGATACCAATTGTTAGAATATACGCTTAACGCTAGGGGGGGGGTGAATAGCGTTATAATAAAAAACAATATAAACTTGCGGAATTAAAAATTGCAGGATTGAAATAAGTGCGGAAAGTAAATAATAAGGAACGAACGCACCGAAATTATCCTGGTTCACCACAACATGTGGCTAGTCCAGTCTCAGAGAGACTCTCTCGAGATTCCACTAACTTCGTTAAGCTTACGGGTGCTTAACAAACCGTTACAAACTGAGAACTTGAGTCACACAAGCCTCAACAACCTTTTCTCAAAGATACCACACTTCAAGACTTCAATCGAAGGAATGAAAACGTTCCTTCTTACAACCACAAGGGATTAACACTTCCCTTCAAGTGTATACAAACACTTAGCACTCAAGACAAGACTCTCTTTAAGAGTAGATATGAGTAAAATAAATACGCTCAAGAACACAACAACTTTCGTCAAGAGTTTGGCTCTCAAAAACTTATTAAATGAATAGAAAATGATGAATATGAGAGTATGCAAGCTTTAGCAAGAATATAATCAGTTGTACTTAGAAGACTGATTTTGAGTTGTATTTATAGTGTTCAAAACCCCCACAACCGTTGCCTAATTGCCAATCAAGAGTTGCTGATTTTGTGCTAAGATAATCGATTATCTGATTTGCATAATCGATTATTTTCCAATCGTTCAAAAATCGATCCCAGATTTTAAGCAGAATAATCGATTATCCAAATCGTATAATCGATTACCTGAAAACGTTCAAAAAATCATATTCAGATTTTAGTTAACATAATGGATTATCAGATTGTGTATAATCGATTACCTAACAACGTTCAAAAAATCATATGCAGATTTTACTTAGCATAATCGATTATCAGATTGTGTATAATCGATTATCTTTCAGAGTTTAAAAACTACTTTGGCAACGGTCATTTGCATAAACGATTATGCTATAAGGATAATCGATTATCTTTTATATTTTGAAAACTTCGGACTACACTGTCTTAACATAATCGATTATCATAAAGTACATAATCGATTATTTTACAGTCTTGTAAAATATTATAGACACTGCCTCAACATAATCGATTATCATAATGTGCATAATCGATTATTTTATAGCTTTGAAAAATCTGATGGACACTGCCTCAACATAATCGATTATCATAAGGTACATAATCGATTATCTTGTAGCTTTGAAAAATCTAATGTACACTGCCTTAACATAATCGATTATCATAAGGTACATAATCGATTATTGTTCAGCTTTGTAAATCTGGTGTACATTGTCTTAACATAATCGATTATCATAAAGTACATAATCGATTATCTTTGTCCAGATTTGAGAGGCATGTTTAAAAATCATTTTGGCTAAAATAAAATGTTTGAAAATCATTTTGCTTTAAATTAAATATGCATGATTTGATAAAGATGATTTTACAAGAGAAGCCAAGTCTTGAGTTAATTGTCGGATCAAGATCACAATTAAAGAACGACTCATGAATAACTTTATTTCTTTGCTTGATCATGATCTTTGTTCGTCTTGTGCTTGAACCTCGTTATGTGTCAATTGCGCGCTTGTGCTTGGACCTCGTCATATGTCAATTGCGCGTCGTTTGATATTTATCAAAACCTACAAATATGAACACACGTTTAGTTTAGTGCCTTGAGAACGTGTTTCAACAGGTTTGTGCTACAGAATTTGCAGCAGCTGTTGCAGGCCATGCTTGGCCTTCGTGTTCGCAGGGCTGCCTTGCGTTTGTGTAGGCCTAGGGTCCAGTTGCCTTCGCGTTCGCATGGGCTGGACGCGTTTGCGTAGGGGTCATTTGGGAAGGGCCTGGTCTAGTGCTTCGCGATCACATGAAGGGGCCGCGTTCGCGTAGAAGGAGGAGCCCACACCTTCGCGTGAAGGCAACGCGTTCGCGAAGGGTAAATTTCAGCAGTTGGTCTTTTGGCTATCGCGAACATGGAGGGGCCATGCGTATGCGAAGGAGGAATATCTGGCCAGTGGATTTTGGTCATCACGAACGCGGAAGGGCCTCGCGTTCGCGAAGAAGGATTGTTCAGCTGGACAGAATATTTTAAGGGTTAATTCATCCGCGACCCACTTAATATTTCCACCATTGTTACTCCACCAAGAGATATTTTTGAGAGATTTGAAGAGGTTTTCATCAGGTATTGATTGGATTTAAGTCTCTTGACTTAGAAACACCATTTTAGTAAAGAATTAAGACTCAAATTCATGAAAGTAGGTTGAAATTGTGAAGAACTAGGGCTTGGTTTTTGAAAACGAATTTTGGGGATTTGAAAGGCCATTTGAGCTCCGTTTCGACAAACTTTATATGTACGGACTCGTAGCGAGACGAGGAATCCGTTGATGTGATTTTCGGAAATTTTCAAGAAGTGGGCCCGGGTCTCGGGTTTTACCAACTTCGTGAATTTTAGTACTTTTCGAGTATTTTCTATAGGGTTATATTTCTTTAGCCCATGTTTATGTATTCGTTGTGATTTTGACAGATTCGACGTGAGAGGAGGTCGATACAGGAGGAAAATGCATTGCGGACCAGTCTATAGCCAGTTAGAGGCGAGTAGTTTGTATAGATGATGGCCTGAGGGTTTGAAACCCCTGTTTATCACATTGTGACGCTATGTTAGGGCGTGACTCGCACCCCATGGCATGTGAGGGGTTGTTTATGACTGGTAATTGTGACTTGGTCCATCCCGAACAGGAATTTTACTATATTGGCGACTGAAACGCACCATGTATTGAATATATCTAGGCTTATTGCCATGTTTGGAGCCTTGTGCCAATCTGTAGCATTCTCAGAGGATGAATATCATTGTGATAGTATGATTGTATAATTATTGATCTCAGTCTTGTTTTTAATCATTGTGATGAAATGCTAAGTCACCTTTCCCTGAAATTAAATGACTAAATTATATTTTTCTTAATAATTGGAAACTGGAAAATAAATTGAATCTGTTATGTGACTCATATGCATATTGTGGACTGAGTATGGATCGGGCTTGCACGCTACAGCGGTGATATGATGATATTGCGCTTGGGCTATAGGAGCCCCTCCGGAGTCTGTACACACCCCCAGTGAGCGTCGTCGACGTTGAACGGATCGGGTTGTATGCCGTAGCGGGTTCATGTGCATTGCATTGCATTCTTTCATTTTTCTTGACTGATATACTTGATATTGCTTTGTTGTTGGTTCATAGTTAAGGCGTCGGACCGTTAGTTTTAGCTTTACTTTGTGGCATTTCGTGGATTTCTTATCTTCAGACATTTTAAATGCTTATTACTCACGAAATTGGCAGTATTTACCCCTACTCCCTGCACCTTATATGCAGATTCAGGTGTACCGGAGGCTTAGCTGAGCAGTCGCTGTTCCAGAGATTTATCAAAGTTGTTGAGGTAGCTGCTTGATGTTCGCAAGACCTGACTACTCTTCCTATTTCAGTTCCATATATTTATACGTTCCCAGACTTATGTATTTTTGTTCAGATATTATTATCCAGTTGTTTTAGAGGCTCTAGACTTGTGATCCCATATTTTATGGAAGTGTCTTATCAGTTATTCATATTTTTTCCTATTATTTTACTATAAGTATTGGATTATTATTCTAAAAACTCTTACATTTTTCTTTAAATTGTCGGTTTTGAGATTTGTTGTTAAATTGATAGCGAAGGTTGGTTAGGCTTGCCTAGTATTAGGGTTGTGCTCCATCACGACCGGGTTTGGGTCGTGACAACATTGTGTGTCTAGAAAATAAGAAATGTAATTGTGGCCAATTCCAACTTTTAGAACTTCTATGTGTAAATTGTTTCCAGATTGTAGTTATAATGTAGGTTAAATGTAGTTAACTTATAGTTTTTGTAAAGTTTTGTAGATAATTTGTAGATTAATTGTGGATAACATATTTCTATGATTGGAGTATTTATTTCTTATTTTTTGTTGTGTAATTTATATTCAAATGACAGTTATATACAAATATTACATAAAACTTGGAGGTAAACATCTAAAAATTATGATAAAAAGCTACAAAAATTATATACAATAACTACATTGAGTATTCATACAATGTAGATAGTTTGAAGATTATTGGCAGGGAGATTTACGTCAAGGATTAAGGCGAGAGAGATGCAAGCAGAAAATTGGCGAGGGGGAGGGAAGCTGGAGGCACAGTCGGCGATGATCTGACTGAAAGGCCGATGATATCCGGCTTTGAGTAACGTCAACACCGTGTTCGATTCTTCTTTTCCTAACATCCTCTTGTTTCTCTCTCACTGGGAGTCGCACCCACTGAAGTCTCTACTCGGCGTTCTTTTCTTTAATCTTTGCAAAGAAAAAGATAAAAAGAAAAAGAAAGTGGGAAGCTACAGTCCTATAATTATTCCTAATATAAATGAACCCTTAATTATATCCTTAACTTGAATTATGGTATAAAAATGGTAATTTGGTATGCTGAAATGTAATTAACACAAACCTTAAACATTGGGGGTAATGATACGCTCAAATTACACTTTAATACATAGTGTAAGGCAGTCAATGTCAAATATAATAACCCAACAAGGTTGGGGTCGAATCCCACAGGGAATAGGTGTGAAAATTTTACTTGTTCAGTGTGTTTCTCAACTCGAGTTCGAACTCTATTCGGTTAATTGTAACAAGAGAGAGTGGTGTGTGGTGATAAGAGTATGTATGATTGTTTGAGTTTGAGTAATAACTAATTTCAACAATTAATGAGTAAACAAGTGGATAAAAGCAACCAAGGTTGTGTCCCCTTTAATGTAGTGTAATGTCAACAGGTGTTAATATGATATATTTCTAATGGAGGGTCCTTTAGATATGCAAAGGATGTCTAAGATACTACCCACTATTTTCCAATGAATGAGTAGTATTTTCTCTTTATGATTTTCCCAAATATAAAAGAGTTGCTATTAAGAACCATCAATAAATGCCAATTAAACCCACTTATTCCTAAGAGATTTTTATCAAACAAGGTTTAAAGCCTTGAGTTATTGATATTTACTTCTACCAAATTCTAACTCACTTTCCCAAGCAAAGAAAGAATTTAATGGCTTTTGCTAATGTTTGCAACCACCAATAATGAATGAAGAACGAGAAGTAAATAAATATCAACCAACCATTATATATGTATTCAATGTTAAACACCCATTAACATAGCACCCATTTAGGGTCCACAACCTTAGTATTTAAAACTAGCTACACGTGCTAAAACACAAAAACCAACTAATAATAAGTGTCATAAATGCATACAAAGAGAAGCTTCACCCAAAAGCTTCCAAAAAGAGAAAATATTAATGTCTTGGAGTGTAGCTAAAAGGTAAGACAAGATGAGCCCACAAATGTCTCTTAAAACTATTTATAGGTGGACCAATTTCGGGACACAAAATGGACAAATTTTCCCTTCCAGGTCACGTCTACGACCGCAGACTTGTCGCATAACAGGTCTGTGATCCGCATTTTGAGAAGCCTCTCCACAGATCCAAAACCCTAGGTTCCAGGACTTCATCGCAAGTCCATTCTGCGGTTCACATTTGAGTTATGCGACCGCAGATTTGCATCGCATCTTTAACCTTGAGTTTCTTCTTGTTCGTTCTGCGGCGCATCTGCGGTCCGCATGTTGATTCTTTGATCGCAGATTGCGCTGCATTCTTGACATGATTTTTAGCTCCAGACCCTATAACGATCTGCGATGTGAGAGACTAGTATGCGGTCCGCATGTGTGTTCTGCAACCGCAGACTAGACCGCAGATTTGCATTTGTGCAATATCATGCTCTTTTCTTCTCTTTTCGCGTCAATTTTCGTATCCTTGGTCTTCCCTTCCTCTTGTGCTGTAAGAACAACAAATCTACATGAGTGTCAGTTATATGCATTAAAACAAGCTAGAATCTAAGCAATTAGTATAGAAATGTGCCGAAATTCTCTGGCACATCAGGTAATAAGGTTTCATATGTAGTATATGAAGATAAAAATCCCATTAATTTTACGGGTTAATATGGGCTATGCCCAAAGTCAGCCCATTAGGGAATTATATGATGCCCGGCCCATGAAATATTTGGCGAGTTGGTTTGCCAGCCCTTACTACTCAAGATTTTACTTGTTTCAAATATTAAAATACTTTACCTTTTATTTCATGGTGAATTTCAAAAATAGCTAGATTTATAAGTGCTAATTGAAAAATAGTCATTTCAAAAGTAATCGAAATTTAGCCACTTTTCATGTCAAGATAAATCTGAATGAAAATATTGTTCAAAATCCGAAAAATATTCCAGCATAATATACTGGAGTTCTAGTATAATATACTGGATTTCTAGCATAATATGCTGGAAGTTCATACACGCGTGCTCTAGTCTCCAGTATATTATGCTGGAACGTTTCATATGTTGGAATTATAGCATAATATGCTAGAAATTCGTATACAGGTACACTAATCTACAGTATATTATGCTGGAACTTTCCATGTTGTAGCAAAATAGTGGCTATTTTTCAATAATTTTACAAATGCTGGCTATTTTTCAAATGAGCAGTTCGAAAACTGATTGGTCCGTACTATTTTTACTTTATTTCACCTCCCATATGCTGGGGAATTTCCATCTATACATGCTTTTTTTATCACGTTTTAACTTGTGCCCGCTTTTTCACATAACTTCTGCATACGGGGCTGAAGTAGCAAAGGCAATCACGCAAAACTTCAGCATTCTGGTAGCCGGACCTGAAGTTCAGCTCTAGAGTTGAAGTTTTTGTTTTGTAACTGGCAAACTTCAGCTCTAGAGCTGAAGTTTTTATTTTTGTAACTGGCGAACTTCAGCTCTAGAACTGAAGTTTTTATTTTGTAGCTGGCAAATTTCAGCTTTAGAGCTGAAGTTTTTATTTTGTAACTGGGAAACTTCAGCTCTAGAGTTGAAGTTTCTATTCTATGTTTGATTAAATTCCGCATGTTTATGCTCTCATGTTTTCGACAGGCCTTGATTTGAACTTTTTTATATACTTAATATTATCTAACCTTTGACTTTCTCTTGCTGATGCTCCATAACTCTAGTTATTGGTTCAAACGGCATAACCTCTGATATCATGTCTGGAATGTGTATTTTGTTTAATAGCCTCTTTAGGAAGTCAGTTCTTTTCCTTTTTGATTCCCTTGTATTTTGCAGGAAAATTGAATCGTTTCAGTAGTTAGTTTAGGAGATTTTTAATGCTATCAGCCCAAATGGAAGTCCTCAGTATATTTGCTTTAGCTTCATTAATCAAAGAGAGCAATGTTGAATCATCGTTGTAGAAGAAGAAAGAAGAAAATGAAGGAGGAGAAAGGAAGCTGAAGTTGTTTAAATAGTGGGTACAAGTTAACAGTTTTTATAAAATGAGTATAGATTAAATGGCGACGACCAAATAGGGAGGTCCATGCAATTTTTACCCATATGCTTCATTATCAAAATATTCATGAGCTTCTTCACCTCAGTCAGTGTAAAACATAGTGACAATATAGTGTTATTATGTTCCATGACAGGTTTCTTTTCCCATTAAATATCAATCCAATGAAAAGGTCCGAAAAAGAGAGTTAATTAAGTCAAACCTCTCTATAACAATCGCGTGTTCAGATATTTTTTGGATGCTATAGTGAAGTGTTGTCATAGAGGACATATTTTATAACATAACATATATGATCGGTTCCGGAGAAAAAATTAACTTTTATAATGAATGATTGTTATATAGGAATATTGTTATCGAAAGATATAACTATATTTGAGACCAAAAACAGTCAGCGGTGACCATTGAATACGTTTCTTCAACTTGAGTTGGGTCAAAAGCACGGAATGTATTTGCACCATCACTTTCTTCAAATAAAGATACTAGGCAGAGTTGTTTTTCCTTGCTCCAGAGGAGATTGGTATTGGTAAAGTCGCATTCAACCCCGTCTTTTTCCTTTTGGCTAGTAATCACATCGTCCATAAGGTGGTCTATCACCCCGGTTGGGGAGAAAATCTCTTTTGTTGTTGGAAAATTCCTCTCCGCTTTATTAAGAGGCTTGGATTGGAGATTCTTGTGTAAATATTCAAGTTGACTATCGACTTTCTAGACAGCCAGTAAACTCTGAAATCAATATAAATGATTTCGCTGGATTTAAGAATAACGTAGCACAGAAAATCGGACTCACCAAAGATAATAAGAAAGGTACTTCATGTGCTTTGTTTTTTAAAAACCAAATTAAAATTGTATAAACATGGTTGAAATCAACCAATGCTAAATCTAGCAATGTTTTTCTGTTTAATTGTATAGAAATGCAAAATAAGTTGGGGGCTTACATAAAATTATATACCGTAAGTTACATGAAATTTACAAATAATACTACTTTGTGGGCCAGGCTGGGACCGGGACCGGACCGTGATCGCGGTTCTAACGGGCTAAACGGGCCTGGCGGGCTGATCCTAGTGTACCGGTCCTTAATTGTGCAAAAAGCCCGGGGCAGGCCAGGTCACATAAAATAGCCCACGAGTCCAGGACCGCAAAGCCCAGAATCGATTGGCAGACCTACCGGTCTTACCGGGCCTAACGACTACTCTTAAAAAAATTTAAAAAAACAATCAATGGTCAAAAATTTAAAAAGTAGCCTTTGGGCTGCAATTTTGACCGTTTGAAAGTTTCAAAAATAGTCATTTGGCCCCCCGAATTTTATTTTAACCCCAAACTTTATATAATTATATTTTTTTCCAAATTCCTACTATAAATACCCCCTCATTCTTTAATTTTTACTCACCAATTCATCGATCTCTCTTCTATAATTGCTTATTTTATTGTTGAAATTTCGTGGAAAATTGTGAAGTTGGTGAATTGAAGTATTCAAGTCTTCAACGATTTTCAATTTTTCAGAAGTTGTTCGGCAATTCGGACTCTTAAGTTTTAAGAATATATTTTGTATTTTTTAGTTTGCGTAATTGTAATTAATATGACATTTTCTTTGAAAAACTATTTGGTGGTAAGGAAAATCTCAAACTGGTGAAAGTAGTCGCCAACCTACTACCCTTCCTCCGGCTCCCCGACCCAGACTTGTTATCCGTCCTCCTCCTCCTATTATTCTTGATAGTGATCACCCTTATTTTTAATTTTTCGACAGTGAATTTTGCCATAATGCTGTACCAGGTCAAAGCTTAAGAAGTTATGAATGCTCTTTATCCTGATGAAACTATCTTAGAAAATAATGAGAAAAATGAGGATCATGATGAAACCCAACCGGATTTAGATGATACACCTACTAGTCCTGTTAATAAACCAACTGATCCACCGCCCGACCCACCTGTAGAAATCCCTACTTTTAATAGACAACCTACTAAACGCCTAGAAACATCATTAGTTTGAATTTTTTTTACTCAAGTAAGGAACAAAAATAAGACTAAATATAAAAATTGTGGGAAATTACTGGCCCATAAATATACTAGAGACCATAGTAGCACGAGTATTTTGATTAGGCACATAAAAACACACCCTAGAGATAAAGCTAGATATTTACAAATGAAAGCGCAGTTAGAGAGGAAAAGTGTAGATTCTGCGGTTAACCCTAGTACATGTTCAAATCTAGTTCAACCAGGAAGTGGTAATGATTGTGATTATCTAAGTGTTACAAGTCGTTGGATAGATGAGGAGTGTACAATGTAAAAACGCATTATTTCTTATAGAATAATTAATTCACGTCACACAGATAAGTTTATTGCTAACACTGCTGCAGATATTTGTAGATATTTTTGCATTAGAGATAAAATAATTGCAATTTCTATGGATAATGCTTCTAGTAATACTAGTTTTATAGGCATACTTACAACAACACTAAATCCTACATTTAATAATATATTCCATGTTAGATGTATTTGTCATGTTTATCATTTAATTATCGGTAATGGTATGAAAATTTAGAAATTTAGAAATTGAAAAGGTTAGAATGGCTCTTAATTGACTTTTTTTATCAAACCATAGAAGTAGACTTAGAGAATATTATAAAAAATATGATAAATATGGCCTTAGAGAAAGAAAGGTTCCTAAAGCTTGCCCGACTAAATGGAATTATATGTATGAAAGTTTAGTAGTTGCATATGAATATAGAAACCCAATTAATGCAATGTTTAATGCTCGGGTAGGTGGTGAGGATGATGATGAAATACTTACTACTCAATATTGGACGAATGTTAGAATTCTTTTAGATTTTTTATAACATATTCAAATTTCTACAAATGCTTTTTCTGGGCAATTTTATCCTACTATTTCAAACTGTTTGGTTTATATTACACCACTATGTGATTTGTTTGTTGAATTTTCAAAGGGTGGGAAAATTTATAAGACTGCAATAATTGCAATGAAAGAAAAGTTTAAAAAATATTTTTTCCCTATCCCTCCTATTTATGATGTGGCTGCAATGTTAGATCCTACAATAAAATTAGGAGGTCCTCAATTTTGGTACCAAATATTTATAACGCTTTAGATCTTTCAAATGAGGAATTTGCTACACTTGCAAATGCAAAAGTCTCAATTAAAATTAATGCTCAAATAATTTATAATGATTATCAAATTGTCTTAGATCATACTAGGCCAAATGTTTCAACCCCTATTTGTCGCAGGGACTTGAAAAGGAGAATCCAGATGGCACTTTTGATCTTTTGGACTGGTGGAAGGCAAGAAAAAGATATTTTCCGGTTCTTACAAGGATGGCTCGGGATATTTTAGCTATTCAAGCTTCAACTATTGCATCATAGAGCGCTTTCAGTCAAGCAACACTTCAAATAGGTGATCATAGAGCATCAATGAGGGAGAGCTTGGAAAAATCAATACTGTTCACAGACTGGATCCGTTTAGGCCGCTAAGCCCACGAGCCCGACCCGTTTAGCCCAGGATCATATGGGCTTAGGCCCGTCACGGAATGGTTCCACCCGTTAAGCCCACGAGGCCCGGAACCTCCAGGCCAGGGACTGCCAGAGCCCAAGCCCGTTAAGACCGGCCCGTTTGGCTCATTTAGGCCCGGGCCCGTCCCAGAATACAGCATTAGGCAAGTGGATGCAGGTGTAGGTGTGGGGCTAGTGGATGCGGGTGCAAATGCTATGTGGAGCGGGGCGGGACGGAACGGGTTGAAATCTCTGCGGGTTTATTCGGGTTTGTCCCGCAACTGCATTGCACCGAACCGTTTGTCATCCCTACATTCACCATTTATTAATTACCTTTAAATATAATAATTGTGAGTTAATCACTATCTATATATTCGGTTTTCGCAACACCCGCTGACAGAGTCATAGAGCGGGCAGTAGTGAATATTCACGAGATTCGACTCCACTTACTTTTGTGCATATGGAGAAATTTATGCAATTGGTCTTCAAGTTCTTTACAGAGATATCAAAAGTTGCTTTTCTTTTAATTTTCTGGATATCACATATAGATAATGAAGGAAGTTGTTGCTGATTTTGGTTTACCACGGTCATTTTCTGGTGATCATAATGCTAATCTGACAATTTACAATTTATGCATTTTTTACATATTAAAATCTTGACCCGCGATTCCCCCAACCCTCGTTATATTTTTAAAAAGATTAGAACCCGCCTCGCCCCGGCAAACACTGTAACCCGTCATCACCTCGCACCACCCTATTGCCATCCCTATTTGGTCATCCATTTAATCAGTCCCAACATCTGAGAACTGGAAAGTAATTCATAGCAGAGTAAAACCTCAAAATACCCCTACTGTTCTATTTTTTTCCTTTTTTCTGGAAGAGGAACAGGGAAAAAGAATGAATAGGTAATTTCTAATGCATAACATCAACAAGACATAACCCATTGGTGAAAAACATATAAAAAATGTGTTATAGATCAGATTATGTTAATAAGATTAGGTGCTCCACAATTTGAAAATGAGCAAAGAGAAATAATTTCTTGAAAATTTATTATGTGTATGGAAGTAAATGTCGAGTCAGTTTATTGTTCTTTGAAACTACATAGCAAGTCATAGTGACACTAAGATATGTTACGAGGTTTTGTGAACGGGTGTGAATGAAAAATGAAAAAGGCATCTTTTGAATTGCACCTTACCATGTCATTGTCTATAAGTTAGAGGCTTAGCCTCAATTTTCAGATATGAAAAATCTGAAAAACTACTCTTTTCGATATTGTTACATTGTTTTTTCAAATAAATATAAGCGTCAAGTATGATTTGTGCTTCGTTTGTTGAGTTAATTGAAGTTCTGTGATTCGTAGTGCCGCTATCACAAAATGGTTATTCCATTCTATCCAGAGGAATTAATCCAAAACCTAAGACAATAATGAGAGGATTAAATTCCTTAATAACACACAAGCAATTTGTGGGGTCAAAATTATTTTATATTTTGTTTATTGAACTAACGTTTCTGTGCTTCTCCGATTTTCTATATTTTGAATAGATTTACTAACACCAGTTTCATAGAGCAGACACAAAAGATGACATATTTTGTTTTACTAACAATGCTAAAGCAAAGAGAAATGTAAAGAAAATGATATATAACGAGAGTATTGGTTCATCAAATGTCTGCACATATCTTAAAAGTTTTTCAACCACCACAGAATTAATGTGTTTTTAATAGGTCTTCCCATCCTTGCATCCTGCACTTGTGTAGTAAATGCCTCGGCACTTAGTTTAAACTTGTCGATCAACAACGACAACGACAACGATTCGGTAAAATTTTACAATTGAGGTCTAGGAAGGATAATGTGTACGCAAACTTTACCCCTACCATGATAGAACAAAGAAGTTTATTTCCGATATACCATCGACTAAAATAAATTAATCCAAAATTATTCCAATGAGGAGAGGCTCTCTACATATCTATAAATGCCTCGAATTGGATCCTTTCCACAAAATCCTTCAACTTCACATTCTTTCCAAATTTTTCTTGTGATATCATAACAAAAGTAAGAGAATTGATCGCAATAATTTACCTTAGCAAGGAATATAATCTGCCCCTCATAATAATAAAAATGCATTCTAAAATGGCGTTCCACCTTCTCATAAACGGAGGGAAAACCAATAATAATATGCCTCTCCCAATTGCATTCTTCATTTTGAGCCTTTCCCAAAATCCACATATCAATTTCTCCATTAATCATCATCCCATTACATTCAACTGTTATCGTCTGTCCGTGTTCAAAGCAACGAGAAAGTGAAACCAGAAATAAGAAGAGACACAAACAGAACGTATGTAACGTTTAAAAAAAAAAAAAAAATCACAGAAATGAAGAAATCCGAGACCACAGAATTCACTGTGTGTCCTTAAGGAATTTAACCCCCTCACTGTACCCGAGGTTGTGGATTATTTCCTCCCAGGATATAACGGATATACCTGTCGTAGGAGTGGCGGTACCTCAAACGCCTACGACTTCGACGAACTCAAATTCGGGAACGAAATCACACTATGACTCGATATGTTTTTTGGTTTAAAGAAAAACAACGCAGAATATTTTTTTAATGCTTCCAGTATACGAAAATGAGGCATTGCCTCAGTTTATATAGCCTTGAATTGAGACTGTTCGGAAAGGCTTGGTGCCTGTTCGGGAAAGGCCATGCCTTTTCCTGAAAAATAAGAACGTTGGGAAGTTTTTTAACGAATTAATATTATTATTATTATTTTTTTTTCCCGCGGGAATTAAAAATAATTTCAGAAAATGAAGATTGAATTTTAAATAAATTTGGTCCAAAAAGATTATCAATCAATCAGATCATTTGACCAAATCCAAATCCAAATCCAAATCCAAAGCCAAAGCCAAAGCCGAAGCCGAGCCGAGCGACGACGACGGCGCGAGGGGAGTCCCTCTTCTTAACCCTTTAAGAGCTAGAAGAAGTGCTTTCTAATATAAGCACATAACTTTCCCTTTCTACCACCGATGTGGTACAAAGCTCCTTTTCAAAGGAACTTTGCTTTGAAACTTCATTTTCCTTCTATTGTCTTCTTCCCTCCATTTCTCATTCACACCAACTTAGCTAGCTTTAATCATTAACTAGCTTTAACAATCCCCCACATGAATGGGGAATGGCTATATGATGAAAAACATGCATGACAAAAAAACTGTGTGATTCGTAAGCAAGGATTAATTGCATCTGGATAAGTAGATTTCTCTTTGAACTTTCCGTAGTGAGCATATGTCGGATATACTCGGTCAATCGGTAGATT
Organism: Nicotiana benthamiana; assembly: GCA_034376525.1. Classification (NCBI taxonomy): domain Eukaryota; kingdom Viridiplantae; phylum Streptophyta; class Magnoliopsida; order Solanales; family Solanaceae; genus Nicotiana; species Nicotiana benthamiana. The sequence goes on from CM067323.1 coordinate 49,899,355, forward strand.
TGATATCTTTGAACCGTCGAGCTTTGGTGTATACCTAGACAACCACATGTCACACAATTAACCCTTTAACCGTTTTTGGTTCTCATTGTTTTGTTCGTTTCAGCCATGAACACTTCCTGGTTCATAAGTGCGTAGAGAGCTGGCCTTACAGAGTTCTCCTTGAAGCGGCTTACACTTCACACTTACATAGGTGATTCCTAAATGTGTCATCCCGTAGATACACTATTTGATATACCCCGTATCAAACTTAGAAACCATTAAAAAGCCTTAATGCTTTATCCTGGTACTGAACATTGTCTCATCACGAGAATGGACCAAAAAGTTATTGTGACAATGTTGAACCGTCATCAATGACTTTGTTTGATCTCTTTGAACCTAGATCTTGGGATCTCATGTCTTCTAGGTAGAGTTACCGCCACGATGACTTGTCCTCGGCCATAGTCCCATTCCCCTCGATGATCTTTCAACCACTTCTCTAGTTAGGCCTTTAGTTAGTGGATCCGACACATTATCTCTTGACTTAACATAGTCAATTGTAATAATTCCACTAGAGAGTAGTTGTCTAACGGTATTATGTCTTCGTCGTATGTGACGAGACTTTCCGTTGTACATAACGCTCCCGGCTCTTCCTATTGCCGCTTGGCTATCGCAATGTATGCATATAGGAGCCAACGGTTTGGGCCAAAATGGAATATCTTCTAAGAAATTCCGGAGCCATTCAGCTTCTTCACCGGCTTTGTCTAGAGCTATGAACTCAGATTCCATTGTAGAGCGGGCGATGCATGTCTGTTTGGATGACTTCCAAGACACTGCTCCTCCACCTATAGTAAAAACGTATCCACTTGTGGATTTAGTTTCAGTTGAACCGGTGATCCAATTTGCATCACTGTATCCTTCAATAACTGCAGGATACCTGTTATAATGCAAAGCAAAGTTTTGAGTATGTTTCAAATATCCCAAAACTCGTTTCATTGCCAGCCAATGATTTTGGTCGGGATTACTCGTGTAGCGACTTAGTTTACTTATAGCACACGCAATATCAGGTCGCGTACAGTTCATAATATACATCAAACTTCCCAACACTCTGGCATAATCCAATTGAGAATCACTTTCACCTTTATTCTTTGCAAGAGCAAGGTTCATATCAATTGGCGTCTTTGCAACTTTAAAGTCCAAATACTTGAACTTTTCAAGTACTTTTTCAATATAATGAGATTGAGACAATGCTAGACCTTGAGGAGTCTTATGGATTTTAATTCCCAGAATTAAATCGGCAACTCCTAAGTCTTTCATATCAAACTTACTAGCAAGCATGCGCTTAGTAGCATTTATGTTAGCAATGTTGTTACTCATTATTAACATATCATCCACGTATAAACAAACAATGACGACGTGGTTCGGAGTGTTCTTAATGTAGACACATTTATCACATTCATTTATCTTGAATCCATTTGACAGCATCGTATGGTCAAATTTTGCATGCCACTGTTTTGGTGCTTGTTTTAGTCCATAAAGAGACTTAACAAGTCTACATACCTTCTTCTCTTTCCCTGGAACTACAAACCCTTCGGGTTGTTCCATGTAAATTTCTTCCTCCAACTCTCCATTTAAGAAGGCTGTTTTCACATCCATTTGATGGATTTCAAGACCGTACACGGCGGCTAATGCTACTAACACCCGAATAGATGTAATCCTCGTTACCGGCGAGTATGTATCAAAGTAATCAAGACCTTCTCGTTGTCTAAACCCTTTAACAACTAGTCTTGCCTTATATTTTTCAATAGTGCCATCAGCTTTCATTTTCCGCTTGAAAATCCATTTGGAACCTAAAGGTTTATTCCCTGGAGGAAGATCAACCAATTCCCAAGTATGGTTGTTCAATATGGATTCTATCTCACTATTGATTGCCTCTTTCCAAAATTGAGCTTCCGATGAAGACGTAGCTTCGTTGAACGTTCGAGGCTCATTTTCCAACAAAAATGTTAAAAATTCTGGTCCAAAGGAAGTAGTCGTCCTTTGACGTTTGCTACGTCTTGGATTTTCCTCATCAGGAATGTTTTCCTTTATTTCTTCCCGAGGTCGTTTAGATTCTTTGCTAGACGACGCACATTCCTTTTTATACGGATATATGGTTTCAAAGAAGTCAGCATTATCTGATTCAATTACCGTATTCACCTGAATGTCGGGATTTTCTGATTTGTGAACCAGAAATCTATATGCCTTACTATTTGTGGCATATCCTATGAAAACACAATCAACGGTTTTAGGTCCTATTTTTACCCTTTTGGGTTTAGGAACTTGCACCTTGGCAAAACACCCCCACACTTTGAAGTATTCCAAATTGGGCTTCCTTCCTTTCCACTTTTCGTATGGAATTGATTTTGTTTTGCTATGGGGCACTCGATTGAGTATTCGGCTAGCTGTTAGAATGGCTTCCCCCCACAAGTTCTGGGGTAAACCAGAACTTATTAACAGGGCATTCATCATTTCTTTCAGTGTTCTATTTTTTCTTTCCGCAATTCCGTTTGATTGTGGCGAGTAAGGAGCAGTTGTTTGATGAATAATGCCATATTCCAAACATATTTGTTCAAAAGGAGATTCATATTCACCGCCCCTATCACTCCTTATCATTTTAATCTTTTTGTTAAGTTGAGTCTCAACTTCAGTTTTGTATTGCCTGAACGCTTCAATTGCTTCATCTTTACTATTAAGTAAATAAACGTAGCAATACCGCGTACTATCGTCAATAAAAGTTATGAAATACTTCTTTCCACCGCGAGATGGAATTGACTTCATGTCACAAATATCTGTATGGATTAAGTCTAAAGGACTTGAATTCCTTTCAACTGACTTATAAGGATGTTTAGCATACTTAGATTCAACACAGATTTGACATTTTGATTGATTGCATTCAAACTTAGGCAATACTTCCAAACTAATCATTTTTCGCAAGGTTCTATAATTGACATGTCCTAAACGTGAATGCCATAAATCATTTGACTCAAGCAAGTAAGACGAAGCAGAAACTTTATTATTATTAGCAACAACCATTACATTCAGTTTGAAAAGGCCCTCTGTGAGGTAGCCTTTTCCTATGTACATTTCGTTCTTACTTATTACAACCTTGTCAGAAACATAAACACATTTAAAACCGTTCTTCACTAGAAGTCCGGTAGATACAAGATTTTTCCTAATTTCAGGAACATGACAGACGTTGTTGAGAGTCACCACCTTGCCAGAGGTCATCTTCAGCAGTATCTTTCCATAACCTTCAATCTTGGCCGTTGCAGAATTTCCCATATATATTGTTTCGTCGGGCCCGGCGGGAGCATATGAAGCAAAGGCTTCTCTAACAGCACAAATGTGGCGAGTGGCGCCAGAGTCAATCCACCACTCTTTCGGACTTCCCACTAGGTTGCACTCGGACAACATAGCGCACAAGTCATCAACCTCCTCGTTTGTTTCAACCATATTAGCCTGACCCTTCTTCTTTTCCTTTTTCGGAGCACGACAGTCTGCAGCTTTGTGTCCGATTTTTCCACAATTATGGCAGTTTCCCTTGAATTTCTTCTTGTTGGGATAGTTTCTTGGTCCCGATGCCTTTTTCCTCTTTTTCATATTAGTTGGGGCAGTTTCAACTATATGTGCTCCCCCTATGGTTGATCTCCCATTTGCCTTTTTCTCCGCTGCCTTGTTATCTTCCTCGATTCTCAATCGGACGATGAGATCTTCCAATGTCATCTCCTTTCGCTTATGTTTCAAGTAATTTTTGAAGTCCTTCCATGAAGGAGGCAACTTCTCTATCACTGCCGCAACTTGAAACGCCCCACTAATCACCAAACCTACAACAAACAACATGTAAGTGACGGGGCACTGAATACTTTTGACAAAGGCATTAATTAAATTTATACCTTCAGCGAGGAGATCATGGATGATAACCTGCAACTCTTGAACTTGAGTGACAACAGACTTGCCATCTACCATTTTGTAGTCCAAAAACTTGGCAGCGATAAACTTCTTTAAGCCAGCATCTTCTGTTTTATATTTCTTTTCCAACGCATCCCATAGTTCTTTTGATGTTCCCACATTACTATAGACGTTGTAAAGATCATCCTCCAGTCCGCTAAGAATGTAATTCTTGCACAAAAAATCTGAGTGCTTCCACGCCTCAATTACAACAAATCGTTCATTTTCAGGTGTTGATTCCGGCGGAACCGGAATATCCTCCTTAATAAACTTTTGAAGGCTTAAAGTAGTTAGATAGAAGAACATCTTTTGTTGCCATCGTTTGAAATCAATCCCGGTGAATTTTCCGGGCTTCTCTGCCGGAGCCGGTGCTGGTGCAGTACGACTGGAGGACGCAGCATTGCTCGTAGAACCAACCACGGGGGCTGGTGTGGCAGTAACAGTAGCAGTAGCATTCAAATTTGGAGTTTGGTCTCCCATTTCTGTCATAGGAAATAACAGAACACTTTAATAATCGGTGAAGTTTTTATTTCTTCAAACCGAATCAAATTTACACAAACAGAATTAAAACAAACTTCAAATAGAATGTAATATACTGTATGTAGTATACTTGATGAAGTTTTTATATCTTCAAATCAAGTACCCAAATGAGTAGAAAGTTCTGAAAACTTTAATCTCAACCGGAGTAAAAAAAAATTCGAAGATTTAGTCTCCAAAGAACATACAAGTTCGTTAACAACAGATGAACACGGAAATAATAAATTAAATTCCTTAAGCTTAAGGAATTTAACCCCCTCACTGTACCCGAGGTTGTGGATTATTTCCTCCCAGGATATAACGGATATACCTGTCGTAGGAGTGGCGGTACCTCAAACGCCTACGACTTCGACGAACTCAAATTCGGGAACGAAATCACACTATGACTCGATATGTTTCAGTTTGCAGAAAAGAATGCAGAATTTTTTTTAATGCACGAATAATTTTTTTTTTTCCAGTACTCGAAAATGAGGCTTGGTGCCTGTTCGGGAAAGGCCATGGCCATGCCTTTTTCTGAAAAATAAGAACGTTGGGAAGTTTATAGTTAACAAATTAATATTTTTCCCGCGGGAATTAAAAATAATTTCAGAAAATGAAGATTGAATTTTAAATAAATTTGGTCCAAAAAGATTATCAATCAAATCATTTGACCGAAGCCGAAGCCGAAGCCGAAGCCGAGCGACGACGACGGCGCGAGGGGAGTCCCTCTTCTTAACCCTTTAAGAGCTAGAAGAAGTGCTTTCTAATATAAGCACATAACTTTCCCTTTCTACCACCGATGTGGTACAAAGCTCCTTTTCAAAGGAACTTTGCTTTGAAACTTCATTTTCCTTCTATTGTCTTCTTCCCTCCATTTCTCATTCACACCAACTTAGCTAGCTTTAATCATTAACTAGCTTTAACAACCACACCTAATTTTTCTTTCACTTCTATTAGGTTGAAATTAACATTCATATGATCTGTAGCTTTCCATAATGTAACAATTCTGAAACTTTCAGTTTTCACATCAAATGCAACTATATCTTTTCTATTAATACAACTATTCAACATATAGATAATACCATTAATGCAAACAGCGCCTCTAAATCGCTTAAACTTGGGAATTCTTTCAATCTCTTTCCATGATTCGTCTATACCCAAAGTGAAAACCCAAATTCTTGTGTAATTTTCTAAAGACCCTTCGATATATTCAGGTTTCATGAAAAAGACTTTATAAATCTTTTTTTCTGGTTCAAAACCTAATGAATAATGACACATACAAAATTTCATATCTATAAGAGGAAGAATTCTTACTTCTCTTGTACTGGGATTGCAAATTATAACAGGCTGCCACGACTCCCGCCAAAAGCAAAATAGACCGTTAACACTCTCCATATAGGTATTCAAATTGACGTAATTACTGTAATTGTAGAATCCATCAAAATCTTCAATATGATGAAGGTAAGCTTTTCCATCTTCATTTTGCTCTATAGTGTAAAAAACTCCTGTTTGACGCACAAGCAATTTGGTTCCTCCAGGACGAGTCGTAGAGCGACATTGATGAATATTCACGAAATTTGATTCCGATATAAGGGAGTTATAAAATTTAGAAATGCATCTGAAACGCATTAAAGATTTTACAGGAAGCCATGAGAATAACTCAAATATTATTTCTTGAGGAATTAATTGTCCTTTTCTCGAACACTTCATGTTCTTCTCCTTCGCTGTAGTCACCGCTTTTTTAATGTTCCACAAACCCTTTTCCTCCAGTTAATTATGGCTAATGTCAGACTTTCCATAGAGTTTTATAGGGATTTAATGATTTTACTAAGATTGAGATGTTTGAATTGAATACATATCTAATTATCAAGATGAAGTATTTAAATTTGGAAAAAATAATAATTTTGACGGATCTTTACTTAAAAATTACTAAATACTATAGAAGATAAAAGAAAAATATGGTATAAAAAACCTTTGATTGTTTTATTTACCTTTGATGGATAGCAGAGAGAGAGGAGCGGATGGCTGTAGAATTTTACAAAGTATAGGAAACATCCATTATCCATAAGTATTCAAATAATTTGTAAAAATGTTAATCCCCTCACAATTTTGCGATAATCTCATTCAGAAAATGTAAGTAGAAACAGAGGAATGTGACCACCTAGTTGAATATGGATGTTGAAAATTTTAAAACGAAAATAAAGGAATATGACTAATCTTATATTCATTCTGTTGTTCATGAAGAGTGACGATCAGTAAACCAAAACAAGTTTATGGGTGGCAAACAGACGAGTCGGATATGGATGTGTCGAAAATGGTTAATATAAAATATATATAATATCTAACCCGTCCATATTTAATATGCATAGAAAATGGGTCAACTCATGATGGATAATATGGATATTATTTATGGCTTGTTGTATGTGATTACTTTTGGGAAACTTCTACTCTTCCAAATTGAGATACCCCCAATTTGAGTCTTTGCAAATGTAAAAGTTAACCATTAGTTATCTATTTTGTAAGTGAATAATTATGAATCTTATTCATATTCGACCCATTTCAAAAAAAAAAATTATTATCCAACCCATATTTTTGCGAATACTAGATAATAAATTTTTTTAAACCATTTTGCCATTATTACTTTTCCCTTTTCACAAATTTTTTCTTCAAGAATATAAGAGGCTAGATCAATCATCTTGGTCCCTCGTATAGGAAAATATCTAAAAGATTTTCTTCTTTCGTGGATGTGAGTGTGCTCTATTACTATATTGTTGAGTAAGTTGCGCTTTCTGATAAGTTCAACTGCTACCAACAACCAATTTTAGAAGAACATCATTGTTGAAGTCACCAACCCATTCTAGAAGCCACTATTGTTGAAGCCTCCATTGTCAAATGAAGAATTCAACCACCAACTATTTTTTTAAGTCTATAAATAGAGCCTTATGTTTTACATAAAAACATCAATCCAGAGAGATTGAAATACAATCCAGAAAGAGATTGTGAGAATAAAAGAGAGTTTGGTGAGGTTTTTTTTTAGAGAGAAATTCTTGGTGTAAATTCTCTGTAATTCTGTTCTTGTGAAATAGAGTTGTTTTTCCTCCAAAATAATCTTCATAGTGGTCAGAGAATCACAATAAGTGGTATCAGAGCCTTCGATTCTGTGTTCATCGATAAATATCGAAACAAAAAAGAATTTCAACCCGGATTTACTTTTTTCAAAAATGTGATCTTCGGTGTGTTTTGATCATTTCAATAGATTCCTTGCATCGATATGAGTTCAATACAATTTTTTGGAGGTAAAACAAAGCTAAAATGAAGAAGTTATGGCAATTTAAAGTTTACTATTTTTTCTGTCCAACGAAGAAGATGATGAATAATAAATTGCCCAGTCAGCGCCATGTCATCGTCCAATCAGCATCTAGTCAGTGCCACATCATCATCCAATCATTATCTAGTCAGCGCCCAATCATCATAAATTTTCAAAAATTTTGTGAAATAACCCTTGAAGTTACTGAAATTATAAATCTGCTCCAAAAGTTCAGTATCTTTTCGATTTAACACCAAAAGTTTGGTGTAAATTTTGAAAAAATTTCTGGAGGCCCTATTTTGACCCAAGAAGAGTCATTCCTACTATTTTTCACCATTCCGGACACGTTGGTGAGGTCCGTTTTGGTGATATTCTACTCCTAAATTTTGACCAAGCCATATTAAAGATATAATGGAAGAGTCATCATTATCTGGAGCTATGATAAAGCTTACTGCCACAAATTACACATTGTGGAGACCTCAGCTGGAAGATCTCCTCAGTTGTAAAAATTTGTTTGATCCCATAGAAGCAAAGGGTAAGAACCCCGATTACACCAAAAAAGCAGAGTGGAAAAAATGAAACAGAAAAACTATCGGTCAAATTCGACAATGGATTGACGATAGCGTTTTTCATCATGTTGCACAAGAGACAGACGCATATGCCCTTTGGTGAAGTTAGAAGGGATGTATCAAGCCAAGACCGCTAGGAACAAAGCCTAGTTGATGAGGCGTTTGGTAAATTTGAAGTTAAAGCACGGAACTTCAGTTGACGAGCATACCAGTGAGTTTCAGAGATTGATAAATCAATTACCGTCTGTTGATATTCCGCTCGGGGATGAGATGCAAGCCCTACTACTTCTTAGTTCTCTTTCTGATAGCTGGGAGATGCTGGTAGTCTCTCTCAGTAATTCAGCTTCTAGTGGAAATCTGACCATGTCTATGGTTAAAAATGCCTTATTTAATGAAAAAGCCAGAAAAAAGGACATCGATCATGGTGAGTCGCATGCCCTTATTACAGAAAGAGGGAGACAACAAGAAAGAAGTCAAGATAATAGGAGAGGCAGAAGCAAGAGTAGGGGAAAATCCACAGATGGTAGGAAGTCATCATATGCGTGCAACCACTGTAGAATAAAGGGCCATTTAAAGAAGAACTGCAGAAAATTACAAAAGGAGAAGGAGCAGTTGAAGCAGGATGGAGATGCATTAGTCACTACCCATGGAGAGGTAGCCATTTGTTCCATCCAAAAAGAGACATGCCTTCACATCTCAAGTCAAGAAGACAACGAATGGTTGTTAGAGACTGCAGCATCATGCCACGCCATATCCCGAAAAGATTTCTTCACAATATACAAAGCAGGAGACTTTGGAGTAGTGAAGATGGGGAACACTTCTTCCTGTGAGATAGTTGGAATTGGTGATATCAAAATACAAAAAAATATCGGGAGTACAATGATATTGAAGGATGTCCGTCATGTTCCAGATCTTCGTCTAAACCTAATATCAGGTATAGCTCTTGACAAACAGGGTTGTGAAAGTTATTTCGGAAAAGGCACATGGAAATTGCTGAAATGGGTTATGATTCTTGCTCGAGTACATATTTGTGGCAACTTATATAAGACTCATATGAAGGTATGTTCAGACAACCTCAATGTTATGGAAAAAGAGGCGTCTCAAAACTTATGGCACCAGAGACTCGGTCACATGAGTGAAAGGGGGATATCAATTCTAACGAAAAAGCAGCTTATCAGAATGGACAAGAATGCTGCTTTAGACCTTTGTAATCATTGCTTATTCGGAAAGCAACAAAGAGTCTCTGTTACATTTTCTTCAACCAGAAAATCAAAGTTACTCAGTCTGGTACACTCTGATATTTGTGGTCCCATGGAGGTGAAATCACTTGGCGGCAATAGGTATTTTCTTACTTTTATTGAAGATGCTTCTCGAAAGGTGTGGGTGTACTTCTTAAATAAAAATGACCAGGCGTTTGATTATTTAAAGATATTTCATACCTTGGTAGAGCGTGAAACGGAAAAGAAATTAAAATGCCTTCGCGCAGATAATGGAGGCGAGTATACTTCCAAGGAGTTCGATTCCAATTGCAAGAGGCAAGGGATTCGACATGAGAAGACAGTCCCACGCACCCCACAACACAATGGAGTAGCCAAGATAATGAACCGAACAATTGCGGAAAGAGTCAGAAATATGATCAGTATGGCAAAGCTGCCTAGCCATTCTGGGAGAAGTTGTTCGTGCCGCCTGCTACCTATTCAACCGGTCACCATCAGCCCTATTGAACTTTGAGGTTACAGATAAAATATGGCATGGTAAGAGTCCCTCATATTCTCACTTAACGGTACTCGGTTGTTTAGTACATGCACATGTATCCAAAGAGCTCAGGAAGAAGCTTGATGGTAGAACTATACCATGTATCTCCATAGGCTATGGAGATGAAGAATTTGGGTATAGATTATGGGATCCAATACAGAAGACGATGATCAGAAGTAGGGATGTTGTATTCCACGAAAAACCAGACAATTGAAGACATTGAAAAGCCCACAATGTCTTATGAAAGAGGTTCCAGTGCCCAAAAAGTTGGTCCAGTTCCACTACCATTGCAGTTTGACACAAATAGCATGGGGGAGCATGAAGCAGTACCAGAAGCAGAACAGAAGGATGTTTGGTAGGGCAGGCACAAACCCCTCAGGAAACTACAGAACCATCAAAGGGGAACGATGACGGTACACCTCCTAAAGCTGATAATCAACAACCTCGTCGATCTAAACGAGGTCAAATTCCATCAACTCGATACCCAGAAACCGAGTATATTCTACTTTCTGAAGATGGAGAACCAGAGATTTTCCCTGAAGCTATATCTCATAAGGATAAAGAAAAATGGATGCAAGCAATGACCGAAAAGATGAACTCTTTACAAAAAACAACGTTTATGAGATTGTGAAACTTCCACAAGGAATGAAGGCACTAAAGAGTAAATGGGTATTCAATCTCAAGAAAGATGGCAGCGGAAAGGTGGTGAAGCACAAAGCCTGACTAGTAGTCAAAGAATTCCTACAGAAAAAGGGAATTAACTTTGATAAAATATTTCACCAGTTGTAAAACTGACTTCAATCTGTATCATCCTTGGATTGGTAGCCAGTTTGAATTTGGATCTTGAACAAATGGATGTCAAGACAGCATTTCTTTATGGTGAAATGAAGAAATCTATATGGAGTACCCGGAATATTTTGAGGTATAAGGAAAAGAAAACCTTGTCTATAAGCTTACGAAAAATTTATATGGCCTAATGCAAGCACCGAGGCAGTGGTATTGAAAGTTCGACTCATTTATGGTAAGTCAAGGATATAAAAGGACTGCTGCAGATCAGTGTGTTTACATTCAGAGTTTTTCGGATGGCAATTTTGTTGTACTTCTACTTTATGTAGACGACATGTTGCTCGTCAGACAAGATGCAACAAAAATTAGACAGTTGAAGAAAGAACCCTCTAAGTCCTTTGAAATGAAAGACTTAGGTCCAGCTCAGCATATTTTGGGATTTCAGATAACTCGAGATAGGAGAAACAAGAAGTTATGGCTATCTCAAGATAATTATATTGAACGGGTGATCAAACGGTTCAATATGTGTAATGCCAAACCGGTAGGTGCCCCTTTGGAAAATCACTTCAAGTTGAGCAAGAGTTTGTGCCCCTCATCCAAGAAAGAGATTGGGGAGATGTTTATGATTCCATATTCTTCAGCAATTGGAAGTCTGATGTATGCCATGGTTTGCACGAGGCCAGATATCGCACATGCAGTAGGTGTGGTAAGTCGTTTTCTTTCTAACCCTGGAAAGAAACATTGGGAGGTAATTAAGTGGATTCTCAAGTATCTTAAAGGTACTTCAAACTCAAGTCTGTGCTTTGGGGGGAGCTGATCCAGTCTTGGAAGGCTATACAGATTCAGATATGGCCGGAGATCCTGAGGGAAGAAAATCAACATCAGGATATGTTTATACTTTTGCAGGGGGAGCTGTGTCATGGCAGTCAAGATTGCAGAAGTGTGTTGCACTATCCACAACTGAAGCAGAGTATATTGATGTAGCGGAGCTGGCCATGCCCGAAGTCGTTACCTTAACCGCAAGGAGGGGGATGCCGAAGGCAGGGCTAGTGACTGGAGTGAAGTCGTAACAAGGTAGCCGTACTGGAAGGTGCGGCTGGATCACCTCCTTTTCAGGGAGAGCTAATGCTTGTTGGGTATTTTGGTTTGACACTGCTTGAGGTTAAAGCGGTTTCTCCAAGAACTAGGGATAAATCAAACAGAGCAAAAGATACATTGTGATAGTCAAACTGCAATTGGTTTAAGCAAAAACTCAATGTATCATTCTCCGACAAAGCACATCGACATTTGCTATCACTGGATACGCGAGGTGATGGATCAACAACTGTTTAAACTAGTGAAGATCCATACAAAGGAGAATCCAACAGACATGTTGACAAAGGTGGCCACTAAAGAAAAGTTAGAGTTGTGCAGAGACATAGTTGGAATAACTTTCTAATAGTAGCTGTGTTGGAATGCAGTTGAAGGGGGAGAATTGATAAGTTCAACTGCTACCAATCAATTTAGAAGCTCACCATTGTTGAAGCCTCCATTGTTGAATGAAGAATTCAACCACCAACCACCTTCTTTAAGTCTATAAATAGAGCCTTATGTTTTACATAAAAACATCAATCCAGAGAGATTGAAATACAATCCAGGAAGAGATTGTGAGAACAAAAGAGAGCTTGGTGAGGTTCTTTTTTGTAGAGAGAAATTTTTGGTGTAACTTCTCTATTATTCTATTCTTGTGAAATGGAGTTGTTTTTCCTCCCAAATAATCTTCATAGTGATCAGAGAATCACAACACTTTCTAAGTTCAATTTCTTTTTTTTGTGCTATTGACAAATAATGTTTACTAGAATTTGTGTGACTTGCCAAATATTAGTGTAATATTTATGGACTTCTATGTGTTGGGGGTATGTGTATCGATTGAGCGTTGGTAAACACAAATTTGAGAGAAAAACAACCTCTATTACTCACAAGAATAGATTACACGAGTATTTACAAAACTCATAAAAAAACTCTCAAAAAACTCACAAACGAGGATCACTCTCTAGGATCACTCTTGTTCTCACTCTTCTTGGTAATGAACACTCTAATTTTTGTGATGATTTACAATGAAGGCAAGCACCTCTATTTATAGTAAAAAATGGTGAGGGTTTTTTTGTGGAAATTCCCATGTGAATAAGGAAGCTTCCCATGGAGGCTATGGTTGGCTTGTTCAACCATTGTGGGCTGCAACTTGTTGGAGGCTTGTCAAAGTTTGCTAGTTTGAACATCTAGAAGTACGGCTGGAAGTCATCAATTCTCCCCCTCCAGCCATATCTGAAATAAACATCCCGGCTATGTCTCTGCATAACTCTAGCTTTTCTCGAGTCATTACCTTTGTTAACATATCAGCTGCATTCTCCTTCATATGGATCTTCACTAGTCTCAACAGTTGTCGATCCATCACCTCGGGTATCCAATGATAACGAATATCAATATGTTTGTATGGGAATGGTACATGGAGTTCTTGCTCAAATACAAAGCACTTTGACTGTCACAATGTACCTTGTACTCCTTTTGTTTGATTCCGAACTCTTGGAGATAACGCTTTAGCCACAACATCTCTTTTCCAGCTTCAGCGGCAACAATGTATTCTGCTTCGGTTGTGGATAAAGAGACACACTTCTGTAGCCTAGACTTCCATGAAACAGCTCCCCCTGCAAAAGTGCAAATGAATCCTGAACTAGATTTTCTACTATTAAGATCTCCGGCCATATCTGCATCTGTATAGCCTTCCAAGATTGGATCAGCTCCCCCGTAACAAAGACATAATTTCATTGTACCCATAAGATACCTAAGAATCCACTTTACTGCCTCCCAATGCTCTTTCCCGGGGTTGGAGAGAAAACGACTCACCGTTCCCACTGCGTGAGCAATATCGGGCCTCGTACACACCATAGCATACATCAAACTTCCAACTGCTGAAGAATATGGTACTGACGACATCTCCCCAATCTCTTCCTTGGATGAGGGATAGGAACTCTTGCTCAGCTTGAAATGGTTTGCTAATGGAATGCTAACTGGTTTGGAATTGTTCATATTGAACCTTGCAAGCACTCGTTCAATATACTTCTCCTGAGATAGCCATAACCTCCGGTTCTTCCTGTCTCGGGTGATCTGCATTCCCAATATTTGTTGAGCCGGTCCTAAGTCTTTCATGTCAAAAGACTTAGAGCGTTCCTTCTTTAGCTGGTTGATCTTCGTTGCGTCTTTCCCCACGATCAGAATATCGTCTGCATATAGTAGAAGAGCAACAAAATTCCAGTATGTAAATTTCTGAATGTAAACACATTCATCTACGGCAGTTTTCTTGTAGCCTTGACTCACCATGCACGAGTCAAACTTCTTGTACCACTGTCTTGGTGCCTGCTTCAAACCGTACAAACTCTTCTTCAGCTTGCACACGAGGTTATCTCCTAAAACCTCAAAACTTTCGGGCTGCTGCATATAGATTTCTTCTTTTAAATCTCCATGAAGAAACGATGTCTTCACATCCATCTGTTCAAGCTCCAAGTTCATACTTGGGACCAATCCAAGTATGGCTATGATTGAAGTCATCTTGACTACGGGTGAAAAAATCTCATCAAAGTCGATTCCCTTCTTCTGCTGGAATCCTTTGACTATCAACCGTTCTTTGTATTTCACCACTTTTCCACTGCCATCTTTCTTCAACTTGAACACCCATTTATTTTTCAGTGCCTTCTTCCCTTTTGGAAGTTCTACGATCTCATAAGTCTGATTTTTCTACAGAGATTCCATCTCGTCCTGCATTTTGTGAGCAACCACTGTTTTTTGTCCTTATGAGATACTGCTTCATGGAAACTCTCTGGTTCTCCATCTTCAGTAAGTAGAAGATATTCAGATTCTGGATATCTTCTCGATGGAATCCGACCTCGTTCAGATCTACTAACTTCTGGAATATGAGGAGATCCACCATCATCTGAGTCTTGTGATGGTTCTGGAACATCCGGCAGAGCGGGTTGTGGCTCCCCCTGCTCAACACCGTCTTCTTCCTCATTGTCTTCTACTTCTGGAATATCTTCTGGCACTGTATCTTCATTTCTCATGAATGATTCTGTTGTTGCCTCTGGCACCTGAGGAGCAACATTTGGCTACTGAGATATTGTGGGCTTTTCAATATCTTCTATTGTCTGGTTTTCACGGAATACTACGTCCCTACTTTTGATCACATTTTTCTCCTTTGGATCCCATAATCTGTATCCAAATTCTTCATATCCATAGCCTATGAATATGCATGGAGAGGTCCCTGCATCTAGCTTCTGCCTGAGCTCCTTGGATACGTGTGCGTACGCCAAACATCCAAATATTCTCAAGTGAGAATATGATGAATCCTTTCCAGACCAAAGTTTCTCCGGAACTTCAAAATTAAATGGTACTGATGGAGATCGATTGATCAAGTAACAGGAGGCTCTGACTGCTTCTCCCCAGA
The DNA here is from genome assembly GCA_034376525.1 of Nicotiana benthamiana. Taxonomy (NCBI): domain Eukaryota; kingdom Viridiplantae; phylum Streptophyta; class Magnoliopsida; order Solanales; family Solanaceae; genus Nicotiana; species Nicotiana benthamiana. The sequence continues at coordinate 49,914,731 of CM067323.1, forward strand.
ATGGCTTTGGCAGCTTAGCCATACTGAGCATGCTCCGAACACGTTCCATGATTGTTCGGTTCATTCTTTCAGCTACATTGTTGTGTTGAGGGGTGCGTGGGACCGTCTTCTCATGTCGAATGCCATATGATCTGCAATAGGCATTGAACTGCCTGGAAGAATATTCACCTCCATTGTCGGATCGAAGACACTTCAACTTCTTTCATGTCTCACGTTCTACCATGAATGGAACAGTTTGAAAAATTGAACACCTGGTCTTTCGTCTGTAAGAAATACACCCACACCTTTCGAGAAGCATCATCAATGAACGTTAGAAAGTATCGACTGCCGCCGAGTAATTCAACCTCTAAGGGACTGCAAACATCAAGTGTACCAGACTGAGTAACTCTGATCTTCTCGTTGAAGAGGAATTAAACGAGACTCTATGTTGCTTACCAAACAGACAATGATTGCAAGGATTTAGTACAGCATCCTTGTCCACATTGATGAACTCCTTTTTTATTAGGGTAGAAGACCCTTTCTCACTCATGTGGCCGAGTCTCTGGTGCCATAAATTTTGAGAAGCCTCCTTTTCTGTAACGTTGAGGCTGTCTGTGCATATCTTCACATGAGTCTTGTATAGCGTGCCACAAATATGTACTCGGGCGACTGTCATAGCACCTCTTGTTAACTTCCATGTGCCTTTATTGAAGTGACTATCATAGCCCTGTTTGTCAAGAGCTATTCCTGACAATAGATTTAGCCGAAGATCTGGCACATGGCGGACATCCTTCAAAGTGATTGTGCTCCCAGAACTTCTCTTTATCTGGACATCACCAATTCCGACAATCTCAACAGAACTGGAATTTTCCATTTTCACAGCTCCAAAGTCACCGGCTTTGTATGTTGTGAAGTATTCCTTGTATGGAGTCACGTGGTAGGATGCTGCAGTATCTACCACCCATTCCGTGTCTTCTCGTGAGACGTGAAGGCATGTCTCATCTTGGGTTGAACAATAAGCTACATCACCAGAGATAGTAACTAACGTTTCTCCACCCTTGTTCTTCGGCTGCGAACTGCTCTGGCCTTGCTCCTCTTTCCATTTGTAGCAGTTCTTCTTCATATATCCCTCTATTCCACAATGATGGCACTTATATGTTGGTTTTTTGCCATTAGTGGACCTGCCCCTGCTCTTGCTTCTGCCTCTCCATTTGCTTTTGCTACTCTTTTGTTGCCTCCCCCGGTTCTCTGTGACAAAGGCATGGGTCTGATCTGTGCCCATCTCCTTTCTCCTTGCCTCTTCACTAAATAGGTCATCCTTGACCATTGACATGGTAAGTTTGCCATTAGGGGCTGAGTTGCTGAGTGATACGACCAGCGTTTCCCAACTATCGGGAAGGGAACTAAGTAGTAACAGCGCCTGAACTTCATCGCTAAGTGGCATCTCTACAGACGACAACTGGTTGACCAGGTTTTGGAACTCACTGGTATGTTCGGCAACTGAAGTTTCATTTTTTAGCTTCCTGTTGACTAAGAGCCTCATCAATAGGGCCTTATTCCGAGCGGTCTTGGCCTGGTACATGTCTTCCAACTTCTTCCAGAAGGTATATGCGTCTGTTTCTTGTGCAACATGGTGGAAGACACTATGATCAATCCATTGACGGATTTGACCAATAGTTTTTCGATTTGATTTCTTCCACTCTAACTCCTTGGCGGGATCCGGATTTTTACCCATCACTTCTATGGGATCAAACAAATCTATACAACTTAGGAGATCTTCCATCCGAGGTCTCCATAGCGTGTAATTTGTGGCAGTAAGCGTAATCATGGCTCCGAAAGACGATGTTGACTCTTCTGTGGACCTTATCATCTTACAAAATAATTTTTAAACACGATCGGGGTTGAATCTTTAAACACGGAGTTCACCGTTGCGTCCGGAACGGTCGAAAATGATGGAATTGACACTTCGTGGCTGAAATTCCACTATAGGGGCAAAACTGTAATTTTTGAAAGTTGAGGAACCAATCTGCCATTTTAGAGAGTTGACTGGTTCGCTACAGTTGACCGGCCGTCTTCTCCGGCGAGTTCCCGGCGAACCTTCGGCAAAGTTGACCAAACTTTGACCGCGATTTCTGGGCTCGTTTGAACTCCGATTAGGACGCTGTTTAGTGCGTTGGACTCTGTTCGACGAGACGAATCCAAGGGTGCCATCAGAATTGGATTTCGAGCAAAGCTCCAAAAACCCAAATTTGGCCCGTCACCTAAAAACTCGACCAACGCCTCTAACCTCGCTCGATTGAGCGTTGGTAAACACAAATTTGAGAGAAAAACAACCTCTATTACTCACAAGAATAAATTACACGAGTATTTACACTATGCATGTTTTATCTGATTGTGGTACCATAGTTCCTTCAAATTGATTTCGGTTTTTGTAATGCTTGTTCTATGGTTTTTGCAATGACACAAAAGAGTTTGGTCTAAATTTAGAATTGAAATTTGGTCTTTTGTGAGCATAGTATTATGAAAATTTAAGAGAGGAAGGTAAAAAGAAGAGAAGTTGTAACACGTTTGCACTTTATCATGATTTGTCTTTACAAAAGTAATACTACTACATATTTTCTCAAGGCATGGAATTATAGCAGAAGAATTCAAATGTTCAAGATCCATGGATAGGTCCAAGAGGTATTTGTGAATCCAAATTTGAACTACTTGAATTTGTAAAAATCTTCTTTTTCGTTAATCACTGATCCGCTGTCGATACAGGCCGAGAGCCACGCCACAATATCCGATTGGACACGAATACCATGGCCTTTCGTTAGTCGTATATAACCGTTTGGTTATGCCTTCCGAGATCTTGGAGCCCGAACCGGATCATGGGTTGTCTCGATGGCCCCGATGGTAAGCGCTTCACTCGTGCCTTAGTACGAGAGGTTCCTGGCTTCAATCCCGATCCTATGTTGTTATGTCCTTGCTTCCTTTGTTCCACCGAAAAATCGGGGTGCTCACTAGCCCGGATTTTACTGGTGTTCAATTGGAATATTTACTCTGAGACCAATAAGCCAATGCACTTGCAAAGTTGTAGTTTATAGTTCATTTGAGAAGATTTGTACTGTATCATATCCATTTAAAATTCATCCCAATGTCACTACTGGAGTACTGGTGCTCAAATAATTGTATCTTTCAAAATTTAATAATATATCATGAGAAATATATATTTCTTAAATCCACTTTGCTTTCGCAATTAATATTTCTAAAGTGATAATTATTACTCTTATGCATGTGTATAAGATAATAAAAACCGATTCTAATTTTACTTAGATTATAAAATTAATCATTGTGACTTTAACTAATATTCTAAGGGACTAAATATCTTTTATAAGGAATCAAGAGAATATGCAACAATTTTTTCCAAAAATTACAGACTACTCTTTGCTTTCTATCAAATAGTGAGGAGTTAAAACTTTGGCGTGAGAGATAGATCTAAAAACTAACAGTGTGAGTTAATTTTGCTATGGACAAAAAGAGTAGAATAATCTGATTGAGCTAAGACCAAAAGCAGCACTATTTTTAACTTGTGGAAAATTGAAATATCGATAGAAATATCTTTGTCATGATGTGGATTGATGGAATATCAAAACTTTTGAAATTTGAGCTTTCGACTTTTTTTTTTTACTTTTTAAGATTTTCCACTTCTGCTTTTCTGGTTCGTCAATATTTTGTAGAAATTTTCTTTGTGGTCTTTTAAGTAAGAAAGGGATTTCCTGCCTTCCAAAGATTGCGGAAATTTTACTTTCCAGTGTGTTAAGCTCATATGTGGAAGCTAAACATATGGAATGGGCAATATCATATACTTTTTTCCAAATTTAATTCTTTAAAGGGTTAATAGTTTTCCGTATTTACCCAAATTAATAATTTAATGTTAACAGTTAAAAATTAAGTGATAATATGTTTTCCGTTCCTATTTATGTGAACATGTTTGATTGAGCACGAAGTTTATGAAAAAATAAAAACTTTTGGAATTGTGGCCCTAAACAAGTTAAAAAGGGTCCAAAGTATTTGTTTGGTTATAAAAACTTTTCATTAAGGATACAATTGTAAGTTTAAGCTAAATTGTTTCCAAATTTAAAAATGAATTATTCTTTATGGAACGGACTAAAAAAGAAATATGTTCACATAAATAAATTAGAAGAGATAGAGTAACAATTAACCATGAGTAAATGATAAATGTGTGTATGAATAGTTATGTCTTGCATCAGTGCAAAATACCATTGGGCCCACTAATTTTCTGTGAAAATTAATGTATTGACTTAATATAAATATATATATGATTTACTGAATATTTATCAACTGTGATCAAGTAAATGGGAAACACCAAGGATTACGACATCTAGTGCCACAAAACACAGGAACTTTTTTTTTTAGAACATATCTGCTATTTTATATACACCTTTTTCTTATAAAAAAATGTACATTTAGTAGGTGCGCGTGAAGGAACAAATCCATAATAACAACAACTCCAATTTCAAAAGAATAGTCCGAATATATTTATATATATTCACACATACAGACACATATATGACATATATTATGCATTTGTTGCATATATATAGTACTACTACTGTTTCATCCGTGACCATTTGGCAATACCCTTCGTCCACTTAAATACATTAAAATACTACTTAGTACTATTCTCTAAACTACATCTAAATACTCGAAATAAAAAATAGAAGAAGTCATAACATGTGGTCCTCCAGTCTGTTTCCCAAAACAGTAACCTCCACAATGTAATAAGATTTTTTTTTAAAGAGGTGAGGCCTGAGTGCCACTCAATCAAGTCAACACCAATAAAACTTTTGACGTAAATGACCATGCTATTTTTTGGAATATGAATTTCAAAATTTATTAGTCCGACTAATTCAAATTTACACTAAATAGGCTCGCTAAGGAGTGTAGACTACTCTGCACATTTGCAATTCTCAAAACACGATACCAATTGTAGCTTGTTTGGCGAAGTTCTTTTATGGCCAAATATTTTTAGAAGAAAAAAGCTGAAGCAATTTTTGAGATACAGAAAAATAGCTTCTACACAAATGCACTTTTTGAAAAAAAAAAATATTAACAATCACTTTTTATATGCATTTTTTAGTTACTGCTCAAAAATAATTTTTAAATTAATTAATTAAACACAAATTATATTTTATCAAAAATATTTTTAACAAAAATATTCTTCAAAATAAGCTGATTTGAGAAGGTTAGCAGAGGCTATAAGTTCTCCACAAACTCAAATACAGCTAAATCTACAGAATATGTCACTCCACGAGTTATGTTAGGTGGATGACAATTCAAATTCAGGTGTATTAAGCAATCGAATTATGACCTAGTTAATTGGTGGTCAACAGAAATACTAGTAAACCATGAGGATAACGTAAATGTTTGTTTTCCCCGCCGTAAGAGTAATAATTAAATAAGTCCATAAAGTTAACATCAATCGGCACAATAATATAGTGCAGCCTTTCATTGCGAAAATCACGGATTAATGGAAGCTTAACTACTAGTCTACTAGTAGTATAATTTTTCTAACTGGTTTAATATTTTGAAGCAAAGTCTTTCTTTATGACAGGTAGTAGTACGAAAATATATCATATTGCCCGTACGGTCTGACTGAGTTGGTTGAGTGAGTAATTTTTTATGTGAAAAACTGGGGTCGATTTTCCTCACCAGCAACCTTCTCAATTATAGCTCATCACACCGAGCAGCGGTCGGATGATTATGATCCATCAATATTTAATCATCATCTTAAGTTTAAACAATCTGAATGAACCACTTTTTATAGGAAGTACTGTACATCTGTGCCCTCTTACTAAATATATTCGGTATGAATTTAGATTAGTCTGTCAATGAATTTTGAATGCAAAATGTTAAACTTATAAAATAAAAAGACTCGTTAGTTTATAGTGGCTGCTCAGCCTTTCAGACAAACATGTGGTATCTGTGTATTCTCGCCGAATTGTTTTCACATCCCAAAGCACATTTCTGGGTTTTTTTCTAAAATAATATTCCTTGTAAACAATTTGATTAAAGCTAAGTTTTGTCATAGACCTAGTCACCTAGTTTTCTCTATGGTCGATTTTAAATACCATAAATCCATTGTTATACTATCATTTGCAAGGAATATTTTCTAAAAAAATCATAAAGTGACTAGACTGCGAATACAGTTCCTAGAAACCGTCACAATAAATAACATCCATCCAAAAGAGAATCCAATGCTAAGAAATAATGGCGTTAATTAGCATCATATACAAGATTTTAAATTTAATAAGTTCAACTATTAAGATTTTAATAATGAACTCATTAAATTTATAAAGTATTCTTATTTAGTATACTATTTTTAACATAAACTTATACTGTATGTTTAAAGCAATATATTCAGTTGAATCCATAATTAAAATAGTATATACGCCCCGGGTACTAGTATAGTATTTCTTGAAGGTTGTCGCCATTATAGAGAGTACATCAACTAAAACTTTCAAAACCAGAAAAGAAGTCACAAATGGCAAATAATAATTCATCCGTATAAATATTGAGGTAGTCAGTAGTCACATGTGACCCACTACTATAATTTACAAACCGAAATCTTGAACACAATGTCTGCTCTGTTCTGTGCCATTCAAGATTTTGCCAGAGGTGTATTAAAATCTCATAATTAATGACATTTGGGCTTACATGAAAATGATTTATTAGTACGAACAAATCACTAATTAACGACAAAATGAGGCTGCCAGATGTGCTAAAAAAAACTTTAAAACTAAGAGGAGACAAGCAGAATAGTCCAAAAAAAAAAGCAAAAGGACAAAACTACCCTCACCCATAATAATTAAATGCGAGAAAATGATTAAGTAATGAAAACGAGAAAGTCTATGTGAATTGACTGTACAGGTCAAATACAAAATGTCACTCTCAGAACGTGTAAACACAGTCCTTAGAAGAGAACACAGTTTGAGATCAAAAATTATTGTTTTTTGTCTCACCTATATGAGATAAAAAGAGGTCTACACAATTAATATATATTTTATGAGACACAAATTAAAATCACTATTTGAGACCAAAGGAGTTTAACTTATGTGCTGACGTGTACAATAGCTTTACCAACATCTAGTCAAGATTAACTACTTCCGCATGTAATAGTTTACAGTAATCTTGATTGTTAACCCAAAATATACAGTAAATAATTTGTTATAAGCGAGCTAAATATACAAAAAGATTGTTATTATTTTACGATGTCGGTATGTATAATTTCTAGGGATATTATCATTTTTTAGTCCTCGTCAGAAATTATTTATATCTGATAGCCGAAAAATATATAAAATTTGTGTAATTTTGTATGTAACATATATATACACATTTTATACAATTTTTTGACAATTATTTACATCAGCTATACAGTTTCATTTTTCCTAATTTTTAAACTCACTGAGTTCATGTCACTCTCTAGTTTCCATCCAAGAAACACTAGCTGGAGATGTACTTTCTTTCTATAAATACTAACACTAGATTTTTGAGAATTTTGCATATTTGAAATTCCTATCCAGAAAAGTGTAGAGAAGTCACATGGGAAAAGAATAAAAGGAAATTATTGAAACCAGAAAAAGTTATTTAGTACCATAAATACAATAGCATCCTCCTCTATATGCATTCCTATAGAAGCAAATGTTTCTGTTTCTTTACCTTTACTTAAAAAAAAAAAAAAACTGGAAAATAGAAAATTAAAACTGAATAAAAAAGAAGAGGAAGAAAATTTAAAATGTAAAGCTGCCAATTCCTCATCTTTCACGGTGGGGAAAAAAGAGATGATGTAAAAGGGCTTTTCCTGTTTTACTATCCATTGTCAGTAACTTTGAGAAAAATGGGTGTCTTTATATCAACTACATAAAATTTGAAAAAACAATGCAAAATTAACAAATATACTTGGATATTATAGTACAGAATTATCTGTATAATTCTTTTTTGAACCGTTTTTGCATTTTTCTCATACACACAACGGCAAGCTGAGCTTTTGAAAAATACTAAACACAATATATCCTCCTATACAAATCTCTCTCTTCAGTCCTAGCTAATGTCTCAAAGGACCAAAACTAACAAAATACATTTCAAATTCTTCACAACTCTCTAGCAAAAGGTTCTCAAAAAGAAACAAACAAACAGAAAAAAAGGTAATAATGACAGATAAAACCAAATGACAACTAACATATACCTCTCTGTCTGTCTTCCATGAAATCCTCATTCATATGAACTGAATCTTTCAAGCACTTTCACTCATCACACTTTAGAAATTTAAAATCTGCACAACAAATTCAACCCATTATTCATAACAAATTATTAAAACAAAGAATTAAGAATTTGTAGGAATTAAGAACTGACCAATAATATAGATTTACTTCAAACTATTACTGGGAGTTGTTTGGATCATCCTCTTCGCTATCCGCAGGTTGAGGTTGATGTTGTTGATGTTGCTGATGATGTTCTAATGAGTGACTTTGATGGTCTGAATTCATATTCAAACCACTTCTTGAATAAGCATTAAGGGCTGCTAACATACCCAAATTACTTTCAGACATCCCCAACCCAAGATGTTGAGATGGTTGTTGCTGTTGTTGCTGCTGCATTAACATTGAGCCTAGTTGCAATGGATTTCCTCTCCCACTTTGAAATTCAAGATTTGTTGGAATATTAAACCTAGGCATGAAATGCAACGGTGCTTGCATCGTATTTGAACTACCCATCGGAAAAGGCCACATTTGAGACTCGAGCGTGGTAGTTCCTGACGTGCTTGCCATGGGTGCGAACAACGTCTGTCCGCTCCCACTAGCAGTGACTGGCAGCATCCAGAATGGGCTGCCGGTCGTTCCACTTGTGGGTGGTGGTGCTACTGCCCACAAACCAGTAGCTGGCATCATATTAGTATGCCGAAGCATACTGGCTGATGGTCCAGCTACAGCTTCTTGGGAAGGTTTAGGCAATTGTGAAGAATTTCCCTTGAATTGCTTATTAGAAGGTGAGCTAGATCCTCCAGAAGCTTCTCCTTGTGGATTATTTGAACCTTCCTCTTTGAACAAATCTTCTCGATATCTCTTCCGAAGGTAATTCTCCGTTCCCTCTTGTCCTCCACCACCATCTCCGCTACTCCCAGCGCCACCACCTCCATGTATAGATTCGGCGATTGGATTTGCCGTCAGAAGATGAGGATTTTGATGAAACCCTAGCATGTGGGAGAATCCTTCTTCAAAAGGATGAGACGGATGGTGAGCAGCGGCTAGGGCTAAAGCGTTGTGAAACGAATGTGGAGCTGACTTAGACGGAGGAGCCGAGAGAGTGGAGCCGCTGCTACGGAGGGATATGTTTAGAGTGGAAAAGTTTGCTGGGATGGTACCGGTGCCAGTGGCAGCGATGATAGCAGGCTCGGCTTGATGTAAGAGCCATTCGATGGTTTCTCCGTCGGACTTATGGCCTAATTCTCGAGTCAATTGGAAAACCCTAGCTGCACAAGCGGCTGGCATTCGGATGCGCCGCCCTCGCCCGTCAACTTTGGTATGCCGATCCTTGCTTTGTTTCTTCGGCGGCTGCGTCTGGAGCTGTTGTTGCACATGTTGTGTTTGTTGTATCGCCAGCTGCTGCTGTTGGGGCTGAGATTTCTTGTTTGAGTCAATCAGGGATTCGGATCTAGTGGCGATAGCAAGAGAAGCATCTACTAGGTGAGGTGGCGGCTGCTGCTGCTGAGGTGGAGGAGTAGGAGAGGAAGAAGAAGGCGAAGCACTAGTAGCAGCAGTAGGAGTAGGACTAGCAGAATTAGTAAGGCCAGGTGGAGCAGAAGGTTGGATGGAGATAGAGGTCATAAAAGGAACTGATGATCGGCCATGTTGTTGTTGAAAGTGGTGGGAGAGGAGCTGATACTGGTGCTGATGCTGGTGGTGTAGAGGTTGAGAAGGGGCGGTGTTGGTGGTGGAAGTGGTGTTGTTGTTGTTGTTTTGTTTACTAGTGCTATTAGTATTGTTGTTTTGTAAATCAGAGAGTTCCATAATTTTAGTTTTAGGGGAGAGAGAGAGAGAGGTAGCCTGGGGTTGGAATGTGGGGGTGGGTGGGGTAATCAAGAATTTTGTTGGTGGGTTCAAGAAAACTGATCTTTCTTTATTTGCCTTTTTTCTGTCGGATGATATTTGTTTCTAAGTTCTCAGCAACCCCATCTCCATCTCCCTTCTCTCTTCTTCCATACTCAAGAAAGAGAGGAAGGTGGGGGAAGAGAGAGAAAGAAAGAAAAAAACAGAAAATTAAGAAAGAAAGAGAGAGAGAAAGAGTAAGGGTGGTATATGACAAGGGGTGGGTGGGTAGGGGTCTAACTTGGACTAAGAGTTTTTGTGGGGTTCATTAGGTTCTTCTTTGATTGACTCTTGTTTTCTTCCAAGAGTGAGAGAAAGAAGCTGATGTATAGTTCTGGAAGGAAGAAAGAAGAAACTCTCGAGTTTGATAAAGTGGTTTCTTTGTGTGTGTGGAGGGGTAGGGGGAGGAGGGTAGAGAAAGATATTTTTTAAAGAAAAAAATGTGAGAATTAGAAAAATTCACTTATTTTTATGTTATTATATTTTAATATATTATTTATACATATTTTTTAGATGATCCGAGGCGGGAAGGGAGGGAGTAGAGATATTCTCATATAAGGGAAATGTTATGAAATAATATAAAGACAAGAACAATAATGCAAGAATAAGAACAATATAGAGAGAGAATAGGGAGAGAGAGAAGTATTCTTATTAATACTTGGGGTGATTTACAATGGGGTAAGACCCCTCTATTTATAGGAAGAGGAATGACTTAGCTTCAAGCTAAAACTCTTAGACATTCACTCTAAATAGACTTCTATTTTATAACACTCCCCCTTGAATGTCTATTCAATAATGTGCCTCATAAAACCTTAAAACCAAAACCCATTGGGAAAAATTAAAGAAAGGAAAAAGAGTACACATGTTTGAATATGCGCCTATTGGTTGCCTCGTTAAAAACCTTGCAAGGAAAACCCAGTGGGACAAAACCTTGTAAGGGAAAAAGAGTGCAACGCGCATTAACTCCCCCTGATAAGAACATCAATTTATGTCCTTAAGTCTTCGCATCCCGATCTTGTGAACTAGCTTCTTGAAGGTTGACTTTGGTAGAGATTTTGTAAACAAATCAGCCATATTGTCGCTTGAACGAATCTGTTGAACATTGATATCACCATTCTTTTGAAGATCATGTGTGAAGAATAACTTTGGTGAAATATGCTTCGTTCTATCTCCTTTTATGAATCCTCCCTTCAATTGAGCTATACATGCTGCATTGTCTTCATACAAAGTTGTGGGTAGTTTATCACACTTCAAACCACATTTGTCTTGGATATGATATATTATCGACCTTAACCACACACACTCCCGACTTGCTTCATGAATAGCAATTATCTCGGCATGATTAGATGAAGTAGCCACAATTGATTGCTTAGTCGATCGCCAAGATATGGCAGTTTCTCCACAGGTAAACACATAACCCGTTTGAGATCGAGCCTTGTGTGGGTCGGACAAATATCCAGCATCAGCATAACCAACAAGATCCGGGCTGCAATTCTTGCCATAAAATAAGCCCATATCGATAGTTCCCTTTAGGTACCGCAATATGTGTTTGATCCCATTCCAATGTCTCCTCGTAGGAGCCGAGCTAAATCTTGCTAAGACATTAACTGAAAATGATATGTCAGGTCTTGTAGTATTTGCAAGATACATTAGTGCGTTAATTGCGCTAAGATATGGTACTTCAGGACCAAGTAGCTCTTCATTCCTTTCTTGTGGTCGGAATGGATCTTTGTTCACATCAAGTGATCGAACAACCATCGGTGTACTTAAAGGATGTGCTTCATCCATGTAAAACCGTTTCAGTACCTTTTCTGTATAGGTAGATTGATGAACAAAAATTCCGTTTGCCAAATATTCAATTTGCAAACCAAGACATAGTTTAGTCTTTCCGAGATCTTTCATCTCGAATTCATCCTTTAGATAATCAATTGGCTTTTGGAGTTCTATAGGGGTTCCAATAAGGTTTATGTCATCAACATATACGGCAAGTACAACAAATTCCGATGTTGTTTTCTTTATAAAAACACACGGGCAAATGGCGTCATTTATATAGCCTTCTTTTAACAAGTACTCACTAAGACGATTATACCACATTCGTCCAGATTGCTTTAGACCATACAAGGACCTTTGCAATTTAATTGAGAACATTTCCCGAGATTTTGAATTATGCGCGTTTGGCATCTTGAGTCCATCGGGAATTTTCATGTATATCTCATTATCAAGTGAGCCATAAAGATAGGCAGTAACCACATCCATTAAGTGCATGTCAAGCTTTTCATGGACAGCAAAACTTATGAGATAACGAAAGGTTATCGCATCCATTACAGGCGAATATGTCTCTTCATAATCGACACCAGGCCTTTGAGAAAAACCTTGTGCAACAAGGCGTGCCTTATATCTTTGTACCTCGTTTTTCTCATTTCTTTTGCGTACAAAGACCCATTTATAGCCGACAGGCTTAACACCATTAGGTGTTTCAACTATAGGGCCAAAAACTTCACGTTTTGCCAGCGAATTCAATTCTGATTGAATTACTTCTTGCCACTTTGGCCAATCCTGTCTTTTTCGACATTCTTCAACAGATTGAGGTTCGAGATCCTCACATTCTTGCATAATGCTAGATGCTACATTATAAGCAAAGGCATTATCCACCACAATATCCACTCGATTAATATTTGCCTCAATATTAATTGGATTTAGGGATAGTTCCGTATTTTCCAGAGTCTGGGGCTCAATGGATTCTTCATGAATCTCAGAATTTGTTAAATCGTGAGATTCTTTCGTGGTGTCATTTTGATCGTTCTTTTTCCTCTTTCTAGGATTTCGATCTTTGGAACCTAATGGTCTGCCACGCTTCAGGCGTGCATTCGACTCATTGGATATGACACTAGATGATTGTCCAACAGGGACATCAATACGGATTGGAACATTTTCCGCGGGAATGTGGGATTTCGTTATCCTTTTCAAGTCCGCAAATGCGTCAGGCATTTGATTTGCTATTCTTTGCAAATGGATAATCTTTTGTACCTCTCTTTCACAAATAGAGGTATGTGGGTCAAGATGAGATAATGATGCATTTTTCCACAAAATTTCCCGTTTGGTTTCACCAACTTCTCCCCCTAATTTTGGGAAAAGTGACTCATCAAATCGACAGTCTGCAAATCGTGCAGTAAACAAGTCGCCTGTCAATGTTTCGAGGTAGCGAATGATGGAGGGTGATTCAAACCCAACATATATTCCTAACCTTCTTTGCGGACCCATTTTGGTGCGGGATGGCGGTGCAATAGGCACATATACTGCGCATCCAAAAATCCTTAAATGGGATATATTGGGTTCATGACCCAAAACCAATTGCAACGGGGAATACTTGTGGTAATTCGTCGGTCTGAGACGAATTAGCATTGCTGCATGTAAGATGGCATGACCCTATACCGAAGTGGGCAGCCTCGTTCTCATAAGTAATGGCCTTGCAATCAACTGCAGGCGTTTAATTAACGATTCTACAAGACCGTTTTGAGTGTGAACATGAGCTACAGAATGTTAAACTTTTATCCCGATTGATAAGCAATAATCATTAAATGCTTGGGATGTAAACTCAGCAGCATTATCCAGTCTAATGGACTTGATTGGATTATCTGGAAATTGTGCTCGTAGTCGAATTATTTGTGCCATTAATTTCGCAAACGCAAGGTTGCGTGATGACAACAGGCACACATGAGACCATCTACAGGATGCGTCTATCAAGACCATGAAATACCTAAACGACCCACTAGGTGGGTGAATAGGTCCACAAATGTCCCCTTGTATACGTTCCAGAAACGTGGGTGACTCAGTCCCAACCTTTGTTGGTGATGGCCTGATAATCAACTTGCCTTGATAACACGAAGTGCAAGGATATTCATTATTTGAAAGAATTTTGAAATTCTTTAACGGATGCCCATAGGAGCTTTCTATAATCCGTCTCATGATGACCGATCCTGGATGTCCCAATCGATCATGCCAAAGTACAAAGGTATTGGAATCAGTAACCCTTTGGTTTACTGTTGAATGTGCCTCAATTGCACTAATTCTTGTCCAATACAGGCCACAAGATAAAGACGGGAATTTCTCAATAACCCTCTTTTGGCCGGAGACATTCTTTGTGATGACGAGATATTCAAGATTATCTTCATCCATTGTCTCAATATGATAGCCATTCCGGCGTACATCTTTAAAACTCAACAAGTTTCTTTTAGACTTGGAGGAGAACATTGCATTCTCTATGATTAACGTCGTGCCCTTGGGCAGAGTTACAATTGCTCTTCCGGAGCCTTCAATCAATTTACTACTTCCAGAGATTGTAGTAACGTTTGCCTTACACATATTTAGTTGGGAGAAATACTTCCTTTCTTTGAGTATTGTATGTGTAGTACATGAATCAATTAGGCAAATACTTTTACAGTTGGATGTTGATCCAAGTTCGCTTTGTGAGATATCCATATTTGCTATCCCATAGTTTGACATACATAAGAATAAACAAGTTCAATTCTTTTGTGTCACATAATATTTTCAAAATCTGCTGCTAACAGTTGACTAACAAAATCAGATATGTTATTCATTACTTTGCAGTTTGAAAATTTCAGTTTAAACGTTTTCTTCAAACAATCGATTGTTACTTACAAACAATCGATTGTTGAACATTGACAATCGATTGTTATGCATAGACAATCGATTGTTAGCTATTTTGAAAAAAATTCCAGAGCACTGTTTCAAGACAATCGATTGTTATGCATAGACAATCGATTGTGGATGATTTTTGAAAAATTCCAGACCTCACTGTTTCAAGACAATCGATTGTTAGACAAAGACAATCGATTGTGGATGATTTTTGAAAAATTCCAGACCTCACTGTTTCAAGACAATCGATTGTTAGTCAACGACAATCGATTGTTGATCAATTGTTTTTCAACTTTAATGCGAAAATAGTAGATAATCGACTAGTTTTTCAGGCTAGTCGATTACCCCTACTGGAAAATAAAAATTTTATTGATATTTGAGCATATTGAAGATATTCTAAAGAACTACTGCTAACATTGCATCATGAACTAACTAATACGAGCTAATACTAATGACTATTAGTTTATTCACTAACTAATACAAATAAGTAGAACAAAATCAAATAACTCCATCTTCTTTCATCACGGACCCATCGCCGATTAGGTGGTCTATTTTCCCCTCGGGTTGCTCAAAGAAGTCTGCCACATCCAGGTGGGTGATGTCCTCATTGTCGTCATAGACAAAATTTGTTTCAGGGCCTTTTCTCTTTCGAGATGCTTGATAAAGGTCAACCAAGTGTCTTGGTATACGGCAAGTCATTGACCAGTGCCCTTTCCCACCGCAACGATAACATATAGTTTCTGAACCATTTGCCTTAGGATCTTCATGACCCCGTTTCTGCTTTCGGCGGTTATCTCTCCTTGGGGGTTGACGGACTTCATTGGAATTTCTTCCTTGTCTACGTCCCTGGTTATGACCCCGTTTATGACCATGACCATGGCCCTTTTCATGTTTGGCATAATGAGAGTGCACCTTATCTGCTTCAGGCAGTGGTGTGGACCCAGTGGGTCGATTTTCATGATTTTTCATAAGCAGGTCATTATTTCGCTCAGCCACTAGTAGAAGAGAAATCAGTTCAGAGTACTTTGTAAAGCCTTTCTCTCTGTACTGTTGTTGCAGTACTATATTGGAGGCATGAAACGTTGTAAACGTTTTCTCAAGCATATCATAATCGGAGATATTATCCCCGCATAGCTTCAATTTAGAAGTAATTCTGAACATAGCAGAATTATATTCAGAAACGGACTTAAAGTCCTGGAGCCTCAGATGAGCCCAATCATATCGTGCTTGTGGCAGAGTGACCAACTTCAGGTTGTCATATCTCTCCTTTAAGCCGTTCCACAAGATGAGTGGATCCTTGACGGTGAGATATTCAATCTTCAAACCTTCATCAAGGTGATGGCGCAAGAAAATCAAGGCCTTCGCACATTCTTGGGTGGATGCTTTTTCTCTATCTTTGATGGTGTCTCCGAGACCCATAGCATCTAAGTGGATTTCAGCATCCAACACCCATGTCATATAGTTCTTGCCCGAAATTTCAAGGGCAACGAACTTTCTTTTCGTAATGTCAGACATAATCGAAAATTAAATTAGGAAGAGGGAAATACCTTAGATTTTTCGAGAATGGTTCTTGAGACGGTAGAGTCTCGTGCTGATAACGTGTTATGAAATAATATAAAGACAAGAACAATAATGCAAGAATAAGAACAATATAGAGAGAGAAGTATTCTTATTAATACTTGGGGTGATTTACAATGGGGTAAGACCCCTCTATTTATAGGAAGAGGAATGACTTAGCTTCAAGCTAAAACTCTTAGACATTCACTCTAAATAGACTTCTATTTTATAACAGGAAAACTTTTGTAAGAAAAATGGGGGGCTTTGGTAAAATTCACTTATTTTTATGTTATTATAATTTAATATATAATAACAAATAATGCGTTATTTTTAATTTTAATATATTATTTATACTTATTTTTTAGATGATCCAATAATGCCAAATTTGTTTTCCCCACTTTTAATTAACTCGTGAAAAAAGTACTACGTACTATCCTTCTTTTGTTTTTAAGTAAAGTGACATCCTGTTATGTTGAACGCATGTAAGTAAACATTATTCTACTATTACATGCATTTGAAGGGAACATAAATAATTAAATATCGTGGTTATGTAATATAGTCTCACACAAAATTTAAATGGTACTACTACTCTCTATCTTGCAATCTTTACGACAGGAATTTTTTGTTAGAAAATTGAGACAAAGATTGTCGTCATCATCCACGTAGCAAGGTGCCCACCTGAATTATAATATAAGACTGGCATGGAAAATGCGAAAATAAAATACACATAGCCATTGGATTTTACGTACTCACAGTTTAATCTACGATAATTAATTACTTAGACACTACATATCTAGCAAACAATAAGAGTTGAGCATTAGGTTGTACTGAATGTTGTACTCCTTATAGATTTCATTGATGTGCTTAAATATTAGTGCAACTCACTTGAATTTTATAGGCGTCCTAATATTATATACTCTCTTCGTTCCACTTTACTTAATTATTTGAATATTTGCATACATACTAAATGGCACTTGAGTGTTGATGGTAGCTGTGTTATGTGTCAACACACAATGGAGACTAGAGATCATTTGTTTCTGTACTGCCCCTTTGCTGAACAACTACGACACCTCATTTTGCAATGGCTTGGCATGTCTCAACCTCCTGGACAGTCTTGGCCACAATATGTTAACTGGATCACTGAGAAGTCTAAAGGCAAATCTCCCCAAGCTCATGTGTTCAAAATGGTATCTGCAGAGATGTCATATGCCATTTGGTTGGAAAGGAATGCACGTATATTCAGAAACACTTACTGTCCCAGTGAAGTTTTAGTTAGGAGCATTGCTTACATTTGTAATATTAGAGCAATCCCTAGAGTTAGGACATACCTCCAACAATATTTTTTGTAAGTCTGGACTTCTAGTTATAGTCAAGATAGTTAGCTTTACCTGAAATTTTGATAGGCAGTTTGAGTATGTAACTGACCTATGGGATTGTACGTTGAACATTTTGGTGATTAATATAATCCTTAATTACCAAAAAAAACCTTAATTTATTTATTATCAATAAATATTTCTAGGCTCTTTATTAAAAGGATAATTTTAGAGAAAAAAAGTTAATTTTTTTTTATATATGAAAAAAATATGTATTTTGGTCCATAAATAAAAATACTAAAAATTAATTAAAGTGGATCGGGGGGGGGGGGGGGGAGAATTCATTGAGCAAGTGATAAGTTATTAGAACAAAATAGCCCGTGGATAAATTGTTATTATGAATTTTATATTTGTAATCTATTATTTATATATGTAAGAATTTTTTTTATAAATATCAAATATATAAAGTCAAATTTCTCTAAAATATTTATTTTTATTATATTATAATAGTCAAATTATTTTAAAATTGATTATTCGCATTCTCTTATATTATATGTTTTCTAATCATAATATTTCGTTATGAACATCAGAAAGATATCGGGACAACAATACCGTTACAAAGAAGTTTGAATATTTTGAGATAAACACAAGACAGCTATATATACTTTGAACAGCAGGAGTGTGCCAAGTGCTTTGCTTTAGTTTCTGTTTACTTCATCATTTCAGTACAACCTAATCATGGTAATTGGTGCTAGGTGTCAATCTGTCAATAGATGCACCACGCCTAATTATGTGTGCATTAGTATAACATTATCATCTTCATTTACGAAACCCAAAGTTAAGACACAGAGGTTAATTGCATTTCAAGTTTGACAATCGCTGGATTGAAAAAACATTATTAAAGAAGAATAAATGATCACAGTCGTCTTGTGGGTTAAGTATAATTGTAGTTGGATTATACAATTTAGTGCCAAAGATTAAGGGTGAGAAGGGATGATTCCAGATTGGCAGATAGACATCAAAGCGCGATATATATATATATATATATATATATATATATATATATTTATTTATTTATTTATTTATTTATTTATTTTTTGTGGAAGGGGGTGGGGGTGGGGGTGGAGGAGGCATCAGATAAAGCATCAAATGCTGTAGGACAACTCATAACAACCTAACCCCACACTTCTCTTATTTTTTATTTTGTTGTTATTGTTATTTTTGAGTTAACGAATTGGTTTTTTATTCTTTTATAAGCTTTTTAAGTATTTTAAATTATTAATTAAATATTCTACGTTCAAATATGTGGTTAACATTGAGAAGTTTGAATTTCTAACCGCGAAAAGTATCACATAAATTAAAAGAGAACTACCTTTTTCAGTCCACAATAAACGATTAATTTGCTTTTTTATTTTGATCTCAAATAAGTGTTTATTTATATAATCAAGAAAATTTTATTTTGTTTTCCCGAAATTACTCTTATGTACATATCCCTAAAAAGTCTTTTACTCATCATAATATTATGCTGCTGCATATTGTTGGATTTTAAAGTATTATTGGGCTTTAAAGTATAAGAGTGTGAATTGAAAATCGTGGGAAATAAAATGGAGGAAAATAAAAATTTGAATGAAGTGAGACAACTACATTTGTGTGCTTATATATATAAACACTTCTTAAAGCTCTTAAAAGAACTTGAATAGAATGAACCCTCGCGCCGTCACCGTCGCTCGCTCGGCTCGGCTTCGATTTTGAATTTGGATTTAGATCGATAAGATTTTTTTTGGATAAATTTATTTAATTATTTAATAATTAATTAAATTTCAGATCATTGCTGAGGATTCAGGAGGATAGTCTGGTCGCGGTCCTAGCGTAACCGTGGTAGGAACGCGCCATAACCATGCTGCAGATTCAGAAAGCGACTCTGGCCGCGTCCTAGCGTAACCGCGACATGCTGCGTATAATTCTGAAAAGGCACCTTTTCCAGAACAAACATCATACCTCTTTCAATAATTGCCCATAAATTTTGAAGCATGGCTGACCTTTTTTGACACCAAAAAACATAACAAAACTTCCTTCTTTTTGAAAATAATTGCATTATAATTCGCAGTCTCTTTCTCTCGAATTCGTAAGTGTGATTTTGCTCTGTTCTTTAAGTTCGTTGGTATACTGCAGTTTGTATTGCCACTGTTGCAAGAAGGTTTATTCCGTTTTATCCTAAGAGAATTTAATCCACTACCTTGGCAACGTGTAAGGGGTTAAAATTCCTTAAGGTCGTCTTAATCTTTACTGTTTTTTTAGTTTCTTTTATTCTTCTAATAATTTTCTGATTTTGTGTTTTAACGTAATAGTGCTCACAAGCTTAAGGAATTTTATACTAATATTTCTGTGTTGAATTGTATACTAAACTGTTTTCTATACTGCGTTGAAGACTAAAGCCTTGATGTTTTCTACTCCAACAATTGTTCTGTCCGGTTTAAATTATATAAATATTTTGCCGAAATAATAAACGTACGAGTTTAAAGAATAAAAATTTCACCATTGTTACATGTTGTCTGTTTGGTTTTATATTCAGTTTAAAGATATCAAACATTCACTGATTTAACAAAGTAGTGTTTTATTTTCAACCATACAGAAACATGACGAATGAAAACCAAACTAATGGAAATATTACGGGGAAGGGTGCTACTGGTACGAGTGTTGCTTCCTCGTTAAGCCGTTCTACTCCTGCTCATGCTATGACACCAACAGAAAAACTTGGAAAGTTTTCTGGTATGACTTCAAACGTTAGCAAATGAAGATGCTCTTCTATCTTACTACGTTGAGTTTGCAACGTTTCATCAAGGAGGATCCTCGAGTCATGGCAGAAAATACTCTGGATGATGAACGACTTATTGTAACTGAAGCATGGAAATATTCTGATTTCTTGTGCAAAAACTACATTTTATGTTGTTTTGGAAGATGGCTTGTACAATGTCTATAATGTCATGGAAACGTCAAAAGCGTTATGGAATGCGCTTGAGAAGAAGTACAAATCTGGGAATGTTAGACTTAAGAGGTTCGTGGCTGCAAGATTTTTGGATTTCAAGATGATTGACACTAGGTCGGTCATAACTCAAGTCTAAGAATTACAAGTTATTGGCATGACCTCCTTGCTGAAGGCATGACCTCCTTGCTGAAGGCATGACTCGAATCAATAATTTTATTAATAAGATTTATCTTGTTATTAATTATGAATCTACTATTGAAGATATGGTCATAACTGAGGATGTCAAACTTAAGAAGTTCGTGGCTGCAAGATTTTTGGATTTCAAGATGATTGACACTAGGTCAGTCATAACTCAAGTCTAAGAATTACAACTTATTTCCATGACCTCCTTGCTGTAGGTATGACCCGAATCAATAATTTTATTAATAAGATTTATCTTGTTATTAATTATGAATCTACTATTCAAGATATGGTCATAAATGAGGCCTTTCGAGTCGTCGTTTTTATTGAGAAATTACCTCTATTGTGGAAAGATTTTAAGAACTATCTAAAATACCAGCGGAAGGAAATGATACTTGAAGAATTGATTGTGCATTTGAGGATAGAAGAATACAACAAAAATTCGAAAAAGAAGTCACGTGGAAACCCAACAATAATAAGGGCTAACATTGTTGAGGAAGCGTCACAAAACAAGAAGAGAAAGAAGGCTTTTGGACCAAAGAATTACCCAAGCAAGAAAAAGTTCAAGGGTAATTGTCACAACTGTGAAAAATCTGGGCATAAGACCGTGGATTGTCGTGCACCGAAGAATGATAAGAAGAAAAAGAATCAAGCTAATATGGTTGAAAATGCTGAAGAAATGGAGGACTTGTGTGCCATGTTGTCGGAATGCAACTTGGTAGGAAATCCGAAAGAATGGTGGATAAATTCCGGAGCCACCCACCATGTTTGTGCTAACAAGAAGTTATTTTCTTCTTTTGCCCCCCCCCCCCCCCCAGGACCCGACAAGACAATTTTCATGGAAAATTCGTCTACAACCAAAATTGAAGGAGTTAGCAAGATTGTGTTGAAGATGTCGTCGGGAAAAATAGTGACTCTAAACCAAGTTCTCCATGTTCCAGAAATTCGCAAGAATCTTGTGTCTATCTCACTTCTGTCAAGTATGGATTCAAATGTATTTTTGTTTCCAATAGTGTTGTACTATGTAAGAATGATGTGTATGTAAGAAAAGGTTACCTGAATGAGGGCCTTTTTAAGTTAAATGTAATAGCAATTCCTATAAGTAAAGTTAATGCTTCTTCTTACTTACTTGAGTCAAACCCTTTATGGCATTCGCATTTAGGTCATGTAAACTTCAAACATTGCAAAAAATATAAATTTAGAAGTATTGCCAAAATTTGATTGCATCAATTCCAAATGTCAAATATGTGTGAGTCAAAGTATGCTAAGCATCCTTATAAGTTTGTTGAAAGGAATTCAAGTCCTTTAGACTTAATTCACACAGATATTTGAGACATGAAGTCAACACCATCTCGCGATGGGAAAAAGTATTTTATTACTTTTATTGACGATAGCATGAGATATTGCTATTCTTATTTACTTAATAGTAAAGATGAGGCAATTGATGCTTTCAAGAAATACAAGAGTGAAGTTGAAACACAACTAAACAAAAAGATCAAAATGATAAGAAGTGATAGGGGTGACGAATATGAATCTCCTTTTGAAGAGATGTGTTTGGAAAATGGTATTATTCACCAAATGACTGCCCCTTACTCTCCACAATCTAATGGAATTGCATAGAGAAAGAATCGAATGTTGATGAGATGATAAATGCATTGCTGATAAATTCTAGCTTACCACAGAACTTGTGGGGGGAAGCTATACTTACAGCTAACCGAATAATCAACCGTGTACCTCATGGTAAAACACAGCCCATTTCTTATGAAAAGTGGAAAGGAAGGAAGCCTAGCTTGAAATACCTCAAAGTGTGGGGGTGTTTAACTAATGTACGAGTTCCTAAACCTAAAAGGGTTAAGATAGGTCCAAAAACGGTTGATTGTGTATTTATTGGATATGTAACCAATAGCAAGGCATATCGTTTTCTGGTTCATGAATCAGAAAATCCTGAGATTTATGTAAATACGATAATAGAATCAGATAATTCCAAATTCTTTGAAACTATTTATCCGTATAAAAAGAAAAGTGAAATGACCTAACAAAAGTCAAAACGACCTCGGGAGGAAATAACAAATGGTATGGCTAATGAGAAAAATCCAAGAAGAAGTAAACGTCAAAGGACATATACTTCATTCGGTCAAGATTTTCTCACCTTTCTGTTAGAAAATGAGCCTCATAACTTTAAGGAAACAATGTCGTCCTCAGAAGCACAATAATGGAAAGAAGCTGTCAATAGTGAAATAGAATCCATATTGAGCAACCATACCTGGGAATTGGTTGATCTTCCCCAGCTAACAAAACATTGGGTTCTAAATGGATTTTCAAGAAGAAAATAAAAGACAATGGTACTATTGACAAATACAAGGCAAGACTTTTTGTCAAAGAATTTAGACAGCGAGAAGGTCTTGACTATTTTGACACATACTCGCCTGTAACAAGAATTACATCCATTCGGATGCTAATAGCGTTAGCCGCCTTGTATGGTCTTCAAATCCATCAAATGGATGTAAAATAGTCTTTTTAAATGGTGATCTAGAGGAAGAAATTTACATGAACCAACCTGAAGGGTTTGTGGTTCCGAAAAAAGAAAAGAAGACGTGTCGACTTGTTAAGTCCTTTATGGACTAAAACAAGCACCCAAGCAATGACATGCGAAATTTGACCAAATAGTATTGTCAAATTATTTTAAGATTAATGAATGTGATAAATGTGTTTACATTAAGAACGTTCCAAATCATATTGTCATTATTTGCTTATATGTTGATGATATGCTAATAATGGGCAAAGACATTGCCGACATTCAAGCTACTAAGCATATGCTTGCTAGTAAGTTTATATGAAAGACTTAGGAGTTGCTGATGTAATTCTAGGAATTAAAATCCAGAGAACTCCTCAGGATCTAGCTTTGTCTCAATCAAATTACGTGAAAATGTTACTTGAAAAATTCAAACACTTGGAATTTAAAAGTGTAATAACTCCAATTGACTTAAATCATCATCTTATTAAGAATAAAGGTGAAAATACGTCTCAATTTGAGTATGCTCGTGTGTTGGAAAACTTAATGTACATTATGAACTGTACACGACCTGATATAGCTTGTGCAATAACTAAACTTAGTTGATTCACAAGTAATCCCAACAAACATCATTGGGTGGCAATGAAACGAGTTCTAGTATATTTGGAGTATACCCCAGACTACGGTTTGCACTACAATAAATATCCTGCAGTTATCGAAGGATATAGTGATGCCAATTGGATAACCGGATCAACAGAAACAAAGTGCACAAGTGGATGTGTTTTTGCTGATGGTGAAGGATCAATATATTGGAAGTCTTCCAAACAGGCGTGTATCGCTCGCTCTATAATGGAATCAAAGTTTATAGCTTTGGATAAAGCCGGGGAAGAAGCTGAATGGCTTCGAAATTTC
This sequence comes from Nicotiana benthamiana, assembly GCA_034376525.1. Classification (NCBI taxonomy): domain Eukaryota; kingdom Viridiplantae; phylum Streptophyta; class Magnoliopsida; order Solanales; family Solanaceae; genus Nicotiana; species Nicotiana benthamiana. The sequence goes on from CM067323.1 coordinate 49,938,977, forward strand.
TTAGAAGATATTTCGTTCTGGACAAAAACCTTTGGCTCCTATTTGCATGCATTGTGATAGTGAGGCTGCAACAAGATGGGCAGGGAGAATTATGTATAACAGAAAGTCTCGTCATATACGACGAAGACATAACACCGTTAGACAACTACTTTCTAGTGGAGTTATCACTATTGATTAGTAAGATCAAAGGAAAATGTGGCGGATCTGCTTACAAAAGGCTTAACTAGAGAGAGAGTTGAGAAATCATCTAAGGTAATGGGACTATAGCCGAGGACAAGTCAACATGGCGGTAACTCTACGTAGAACTTTGAATGTCCTGAGATCTAAGTTCAAGGAGCTCAAATAAAGTTGTGATTGACAGGTTCAATATTGTCAAAGTAAAATCTTTGGCCCCTTCTCGTGATGAAGACAATGTTTAGTAACAAGGATATAACTTTATACATTTTTTAATGATTACCTAAGTTTGACGAGGTATTTATCAAATCGTGTCAATCTAAAGGATTATACATTTAGGAATCACCTATGTAAGTATGAAGTGGAAGCCGCTTCAATGAAAATTTTGTAAGGCCAATTCTCTACGCACTTATGAAACCAGCCGGTGTTCATGACTAAAACGAGCGCAACAATGAGAACCAAACGACGGTTAAGGGTTGGTTGTGTGACATATGGTTGTCTAGATATACAGTAAAGTTCGATGGTTCAAAGATATCAAATCTACTAATTGACCGAGTATATCCGGCATATGTTCACTATGGAAAGTTCAAAGGGAAACCTACGTATCCAAATGCGATTAATCCTTACTTGCAAATCACACAACTTTCATCTATAATAATTCTTGTTACAGCCATTCCCATACATGTGGGGGATTGTTGGACTTTAAAGCATTATTGGGGTTTAAAGTATAAGAGCGTGAATTGGAAATGGTGGTAAAATGGAGGGAAATGAAAATTTGAATGAAGTGAGCTTTTGACTTGCACTCTGTCTCTCATTGGTGAGGGACAACTACATTTGTATGCTTATATATATATATATATATATATATATATATATATATATATATATATATATATCACTTCTTAAAGCTCTTAAAAGACGTTGAAGAGAATGAATTTAATTCGGCTTTGACTTAGAATTTTAATTTGGATTTAGATTTGTCAAATGATCAATAAGATTATTTTTGGATAAAATTTATTTAATTATTTAATATCACTCTAGCCGCGGTCTTGGCGTAACCGCGGTAAGACCGCGGCAGGCCGTGTAAATTTCTGAAAAGGCACCTTTTCCAGGGCAAACATCACACATCTTCCAATAATTGCCTATAAATTCTGAAGCATGACTTTGTTTTCTTTTACACCAAAAACATAACAGAACGTCCTTCTTTCTGAAAAATATCGTATTCTAATTCGCAGTCTCTTTCTCTCGAATTCGTAAATGTAATTTTGCTCCGTCCTTTAAGTTCGTTGGTATTCTGCAGTTTGTATTGCCACTGTTGCAGGAAGGTTTATTCCGTTTTATCCTAAGAGGATTTAATCCATTACCTTGGCAACGTGTGAGGGGGTTAAAATTCCTTAAGGACGCACAAACAAATAGTGGACTCGTAATATTTCTTAATCTTTACTGTTTTTCTAGTTTCTTTTATTCTTCTAATAATTTTCTGATTTTGTGTTTTAGCAAAGAGGCGTTCACACATATAATAAGGGTAGCTTTCACAGTAACTATTTCTATCTAGATTTTAGTATTTTATTAATGTGTGTGTCCAAGACATATCGATCACTTATTGTAGCTCGGAGGGAGTAATATTTTATTTGCGGACTTAGTTTTTTAACACCAATTGCGTTAAATTACGGCTCCTCTGATTTGTCATTTTAACAGTAATCTCCCTGAGATATTACACTTGCCTGTCTTGTTTATTTTTTGCGTATAAAATAATGGTTTTAATAATAATTTAAATAATATTCAAGAGTTGCCTATTTCCCTCTTCATTTTGTGCAAGTTTGCCCCTTTAATTCCTTATTAAATTTAGCATTGTTACATGATTGCGGTAAAAATTTAATGTTTATGTCAAATGTTGGATAATATATTAATATGCAACACAATAGAGAACCTAAAGAGTAATGACAATGCTTATTATTCCACCAAAAAAAAAAAACAATGCTTATCAAACTCACGTATCTTTTTTGACGTTTTTATTTTATGTGGTACAGTATTAGTTCATAAGATTTTGATTGAAAATATTTACTCACAATTTTTATTTGTGCTAATTATCAAATACTTATGCCTTGCATTTAACTTTTTCAAACTAGTAATTATTTTTCAATGATGTATTTTAGACATTGATTACGACTCTAAAATTTGAACTTATTGATCTGACATTAAGCGCTAATAAATCCACTCATAAATGGGTTAAATTAGACTAGGTATTACTCCTAAGTCCTAACTTTATACCTGTTTAAATTTCTTGTTAAAATAATTCAAAGATCTTTAATTTTGGGGAAATTATCATCGCTGGAAAAGGACAGCCTTGTCCGCTCATCATTACAAGAATCCAATAAACTCTTGGAAAAAAGAAAAAATATTAGTGATCAGGGCCGTAGCCCCTAGTCATATTATCTTTTGCTAATAAAATATTTTTTAAAAACCCCCAACAAATAGTTAAAAAGTCTTGTAATAATAATCAGCCAGACAAGTCCCATCTGGACCCACTCCCCTATATCCCATTAATTAAACAAAGATAAAATAAATTAAGCATACGGACACACCCAACCCACATTCTCATCCTCAAATCTCAATCATCTTAAACCAATTATAATATTTTTAGAATAAAACAATAAAGAGGTTAATTTATGGGCACCGTTATAAATTTTTACACTTTCAAATTAAATTGACATAATAGCATATACTGGCGTATAATAATCCTGACTTGATGATAAAGAAAAAAACAAAATCTGCTATAATGTATTAAAATGTCGTTGATAATTTAAAAATTAGTTACATAATTATTTTTTGGCAAGAAAAGAGGAAGACAAACTTCTTTTATTCTTTCTTTCTGGCAATTGTTATAAACTAAAGCAAAAGACAAGAACAATAGAACAAGAACAATAGCAATAGAGAGAAGAGTAGAGAGAGTTCTTCTTATTGAGTTGAGAGGGGTCTCAAGGGATGATTTACAATGGTAGGGAGCACCTCTATTTATAGGGGAGAGGAAGATTTAGCTACCACTAATAGAACTCTAAAATCTCTCTAATTAGATACATTAAAGACATTCACCTTAAATAGAAGTGTAAGAATCTTCTATTTCATAACACTTCCCCTTGAATGTCTATTCAATGATGTGCCTCATAAAACCTTAAAACCAAAACCCAATGGGAAAAATTAAAGTAAGGAAAAAGAGTACACATGTTTGAATATGCGCCTATTGGTTGCCTCGTTAAAAACCTTGCAAGGAAAACCCAGTGGGACAAAACCTTGTAAGGGAAAAAGAGTGCAACGCGCATTGACTCCCCCTAATGAGTACATTGATTTATATCCTTGAGCATTTGCATTCCAATCTTGTGCATCATCTTCAAAACGATCTTTGGTAGATGCTTGATGAATAAATCAACCATATTGACTTGAATAAATATTCCGCACCTTGAAATCATCATTCTTGATAGATATGAGCATCTTCATATAATGTCGTGGAATAGCTCTTCAATATCTCCATAGATGCATTCTCAATGCCATCATGCTTATAGTTATAGCAAGATACATATGTACACAAATTGTACTTAGGATGTGGTACTTCAGGACCAAGAATTGCATATGCTTCAAGCAACTTAAATCTTTCAAGTTAAGTCATATAAGCCATATAATAAACTTTAGCTGCATATCAAGCTTTCATTAGTGATACTAAACAAATAAGATATCGCAAATTGACTATACATACCTTTGCCTTTATACTTTCAAGCATTTGAACTATAGGTTCAAAACTACATGTCTTTCATATGGAATCAATTCTTCTTGAATTGTATCTCTTCCATTTAGTTACTTTCTTTGAGTCAGCAAATGCGTATAGCATGCTTTGCAATATGTTGCAATTGCATTTCCCCTTTTTATGAACTACAGGTTCATATCATGATATTCGGGGATATACATATACAAATGAAAATTCATCCCATGTAACACTTTCTCAAGTGTTTATCATGTCTCCCCCTCATGTTAGTAAAACTAACATGTTTCCTCAACTTTGGAAAATCATCTTTGTGCATTATGTCAATATACACAGCACCTTAATAATAAGATGAAATTATTTGGTTCCTGACCCTGAACCACTTGTGAGGGGAGAATATACTCTCGTATACAACTTATATCAAACTGATATATGTATAACTTAGTTCTCATAAGAAACAGTTTAGCTATTAAGTGGAAGCACTCAATAATTATCTTGCTAAACCAACTTTGATATAAACCAACTTATCAAGATGAACTGTCTTGAGTAGAGAATCTGGAAACTATGCTCGAAGTTAGATTACTGAGCGATTTACCTCGCAAGCACTGCCAGGCTGCGGGTCAATAACAATTGCGCATGTAACCATTCCATAGATGCATCATATGTGGTATACATGGCAGGTGAATGGGCCCATACTCACCTTTCATATTTCCAGAATTTATGGGCTTCAACCCGAACTCTTTAGTTGGTCAGTTCATTAATGAGAACAAGAACTTCTAGTTCTTTGATATTCACCTATGTGAATTTGCACATCATACTTAAAATGAGATGGCTAACATGAATGCCAACTGAATAAATTATCAATATTGGTAAACTTCAAATTTACACCATGACATGTGCACTTATCAATAAACTTCGGGTTTATTATGACATGGGTTTTATACCAATAGATATCCACTTTATTGTGGCATTCTTTCGTTTGTGTAGTACAAACTGGAGAACAAAGCGGGTAGCTTTTCATATACAAATTACCCCGCTACAAGTTGTAGTAATAGGAGAATCAAAGCCTTCCTTTATTTATAGTCTCAATATCATCAATCGCCTTCGCGTGTACTTTTGGAAACTGAATAAGTTTCTTTGAGACTTACTACAGCACAATACTCAATTGTGTTTCTCCAACATAGTAATAATTGGCTCTTCGAGAGCTCTCAATTAATTTTGTACTACCACAGACTGAGGTTCGAGATCCTCACATTCTTGCATTCCGTATTTTCAAGAGTCTCAGGCTCAATAGATTCTTCGTGAATCTCGGAATTAATCAAATCATGAGCGTCCTCATGTGATTCTTTCATAGTGTCATTTAGATCGTTCTTTTTCCTCTTTCTAGGATTTCGATCTTTGGGACCTAATGGTCTGCCACGCTTCTGGCGTGCATTTGACTCATTGGATATGACACTAGATATTTGTCCAATAGGGACTTCAATACGGATCGGAACTTTTTCCCGCGTGAATGTGTGATTTCGTTATCCTCTTCAAGTCCGTAAATGCGTCAGGCATTTGATTTGCTATTCTTTGCAAATGGATAATCTTTTGTACCTCTTTCTTTCAAATAGAGGTATGTGGATCAAGATGAGATAATGATGCATTTTTCCACAAAATTTCCCGTTTGGTTTCACCAACTTCTCCCCCTAATTTTGGGAAAAGTGTCTCATCCAATTGACAGTCTGCAAATAGTGCAGTGAACAAATCTCCTGTCAATGTTTCGAGGTAGCGAATAATGGAGGACGCGTCAAACTCAACATATATTCCTAACCTCCTTTGCAAACCCATTTTGGTGCGGGATGGCGGTGCTACAGGCACATATACTGCGCATCCAAAGCTTCTTAAATGGGATATATTGGGTTCATGACCCAAAACCAATTGCAATGGGGAATATTTGTGTCAATTCGTCAGTCAGAGACGAACTAGCATTGCTGCATGCAACATGGCGTGACCCCAAACCGAAGTGGGCAGCCGACGAACTAGTATTGCTTCATGCAAAATGGCGTGACCCCAAACCGAAGTGGGCAGCCGACAAACTAGTATTGTTGCATGCAAAATGGCGTGAACCCAAACCGAAATGGGTAGCCTCGTTTTCATGAAGAATTCAAGATTATTCTCATCTATTGTCTCAATATGATATCCATTTTGAATGATATCCTTGAAACTCAACAAGTTCTTCTTAGACTTGGAGGAGAACATTTTGATTGATATCATTAAAACTCAACAAGTTCTTCTTTAGACTTGGAGGAGAACATTGCATTCTCTATGATTAACGTCATGCCTTTGGGCAGAGTTACAATTGCTCTTCCGGAGCTTTCAATCAATTTACTACTTCCATAGATTGTAGTAATGTTTGCCTTACACAATTACTCTTCTTTTCTTTGAGTATTGTATGTGTAGTACATGAATCAACTAGGCAAATACTTTTACAATTGGACGTTGGTCCAAGTTCGCTTTGTGAGATATCCATATTTGCTATCCCATAGTTTAACATACAAAAGAAATACACGAACATAAGAATAAATAAGTTCAATTCTTTTGTGTCACATAATATTTTCAAAATCTGCTACTAACAGTTGGCTAACAAAATCAGATATGTTATCCATAATCAATTTCTTTGCAGTTTGAAAATTTTCAGCGTTTTTCATAAGACAATCGATTATTAAACACACACAATCGATTGTTTGAACATAGACAATCGATTGTTAAACACAAACAATCGATTATTTGTTATTTTTGAAAAACTTCAGATCACACTGCCTAACGACAATCGATTGTTAGACATAGACAATCGATTGTGGATGATTTTTGAAAAATTCCAGACCTCACTGTTTCAAGATAATCGATTGTTAGTCGACGACAATCGATTGTTGATCATCTTTGAAGAATTCCAGGCCACTATTTTTAAAGACAATCGATTGTTGATCATTGACAATCGATTGTTTTGCAGTTTTATGCGAAACGTGAGATAACCGACTAGTTTTTCAGGCTAGTCGATTACCTCTACTGGAAAATAAAGGTTTTATTGATATTTGAGCATATTGAAAACATTCTAATGAACTACTACAAACATCACATCATGAACTAACTAATACGAGCTAATGCTAATGACTATTAATTTATTCATTGACTAATACAAGTAGAATCAAACAGCTCCATCTTCTTTCATCACGGTTCCGTCACCGATTAGGTGGTCTATCTTTCCATCGGGTTGCTCAAAGAAGTCTGCCACATCCAGGTGGGTGATATCCTCATTGTCGTCATAGACAAAATTTGTTTCAGGGCCTTTTCTCTTTCGAGATGCTTGATAAAGGTCAACCAAGTGTCTTGGTATACGGCAAGACTTAGACCAGTGCCCGTTTTCACCGCAACGATAATATATAGTTTATAAACTATTTGCTTTTGGATTCTTATCGTATCGTGCTTGTGGCAGAGTGACCAACTTCAGGTTGTCATCTTCTTTAAGCCTTTCCACAAGATGGGTGAATCCTTGATGTTGAGATATTCAATCTTCAAACTTTCATCAAGGTGATGGCGCAAGAAAATCAAGGCCTTCATACAGTTTCAAACCTTCCTTAAGGTAATGGCGCAAGAAAATCAAGGCCTTAGCATAGGTTCAAACCTTCATCAAGGTGATGGCGCAAGAGAATCAAGGCCTTAGTATAGTTTTGGGTGGATGCACTATTTCTGTTTTTAATGGCGTCTTCGAGACCCATAGCATCAAAGTGGATTTCATCATCCAACACCATAGTTCTTGCCCGAAATTTCGAGGGCAACGAACTTTCTTTTCATATGACACAATTACATCAAGAGCGTGTTCATACTTACGGGCTCTATTACAATTATCACATTCACTTCAGGGAATGGATCAAAATCATGTGCTTTACACAAGCTGCTACCACATTCTCTAAAGGGAATGGAGCAAATTCAATTGGACGGAATTCTTTGTCACGTCCACAATCATACATGAATTTAATCATGGCAGGACATAGAGATTTTACCACTTCGTGTGGTTATAATTTCTCACAAACTCCATTAGAGTTATAATCAAACTTTGTATATAAAATTTATAGAATTCCAAGAATTTGAAAAGAAAAAGTAAATTACTTACCTTTAAGGTATACCAAATATATTTTCAATATTTTCTTCCTTTCTTCCTTTCCTTTCTTTCTTTCCTTTTTCTTTTCAACTTTTCGTTTCTTTCTGCCTCCTCCTTTTTTTTTCTTTTTCTTTCTTCATTCTTTCTTTGAAGAAAAACCCTACACAAGTAAAAGTTAAGACAATCGAAAATTAAATTAGGAAGAGGGAAATACCTTGGATTTTCGAGAATGATACTTGAGACGGTAGAGTCTCGTGCTGATAACGTGTTATAAACTAAAGCAAAAGACAAGAACAATAGAACAAGAACAATAGCAATAGAGAGAAGAGTAGAGAGAGTTCTTCTTATTGAGTTGAGAGGGGTCTCAAGGGATGATTTACAATGGTAGGGAGCACCTCTATTTATAGGGGAGAGGAAGATTTAGCTACCACTAATAGAACTCTAAAATCTCTCTAATTAGATACATTAAAGACATTCACCTTAAATAGAAGTGTAAGAATCTTCTATTTCATAACAGCAATGATATTTTCAGATTTTTAGATTTGGAGTATCTTGTCACGGACCGGATAACTCCCTAGTTATCTTCCGTGCGGCCTTAGTCACAATTCGCCCCTGCGATGTGCTAGTCAGCCTTTCCCCGAACTAACACCACAACAAAACTAAAAGAAGCTAAGAAGAGAAGCTTGCAAGAAAGCTTTGTATTAAACAAGAGAGCTTTGTACACAAGTGTTGGATTGCTTGATTATTTTCTTCTATTTCTTCTATGATGGAAAATGCCAAATGCTAGCCTATTTATAGTTGCTAGAGTCCCTAACCAATGGCTAAGATCTATTTTAATCAATGGCTAAGATCAAAAGCCTAGAAAACTCTACAAGTCTCTACAAATATCTATATACAAGATGGGACTAGATGGGTCTAGAGTCTTCCATGTGTGGAAAGATCTAGACTTGTCTAGAGAAGGTTGCCAAATGTGCTCCAAATCATTGCCTGCGTGTCGCCCAGTCATCGCTTGCGTGAAATAACCTCTTAGAAAAGGGCGGATTGTGACAACCTCCCCCACCTATTGCATCGATGCCCTCATCGACTCTTCGGGGAATGCTCAGATTTTATGTTCAAATTGCCAAAGGGCTTCCTTTGGCTCCCAGCTTGCCTCGCTTTCCGGTAGCCCCTTCCACTTGATAAGGTACTCATGCAAAGGTTCCCTGAACCGTCGCCGAATCACCCGCTCAGCCATAATGCTTTCAACTTCCTTGTCAAATGATGTTGTAATGGCTGGCGGTGCCCGATGTGACTCGTTCCATGATGGGTCTTCCATGTCTGCGTGGTATGGCTTAAGACAACTCACATGGAAGACAGGATGTAACTTGAGTTTGGGTGGGCAGCTTCACCCTATAAGAAGCCTTGCCCACCTTGGCAAGGATGGGGAGTGGTACCTCGTAGCGCCGAATTAGCCCCTTGTGCAACCTGCGTAGTTGCTTTTGTTGCTCAGCGTTGAGTTTAAGCATGACCAAGTCTCCCACGTTGTATTCCAAGTGCCTCCTCTTCTTGTCAGCCCACTTCTTCATTTTCTTGGAGGCCTTGCCAAGATATGCCGAGCTAAGTCCGTTTGCTCGTGCCAAGTTTTTGCCGTCTTGAACGCCGCTGGACACTTCCCAGTATACTTGTTGACAAGTCCATGTGGTGTCAAGGGTTGCTGTCCGGTTGCAAGCTCGAATGGGCTCTTGCCAGTAGCCTCACTCTGTTGCAAATTGTAAGAGAATTGGGCAGCATCAAGCAACTTGGCCCAATCTCGTTGGTTGGCACTCACATAGTGCCTCAAATATAGCTCCAAAAGTGCGTTTGCCCGCTCCGTTTGCCCGTCGGTTTGTGGATGGAAGTTGATGGAAAAGTGTAGATCAGACCCCATCAAGTGAAATAACTCTGTCCAAAACTTGCCCGTGAAGCGGGGGTCTCGATCACTGATGATAACTTGAGGCAAGCCCCAATACTTCACCACAACTTGGAAAAATAGCTGAGCCGCCTTTGGTGCGGTGCAGACCTTCGTAGCAGCCATGAAGGAAGCATATTTTGAGAACCTATCCACCACAACCATGATGCTACCTTTGCCTTCGGATGTGGGCAAAGCGGAGATAAAGTCCATGCTAACGCTCTCCCACGGACGTTGAGGTATGGGTAAAGGCTCCAAAAGTCCTGCGGGTGCCCTTTGCTCCACCTTGTCCTGTTGGCACACAAGACAAGTCTTGACGTATAACTCGATGTCGTCCCGCATGCGAGGCCAATAGTAGTTAGCCTCTACCAATGCCTGAGTGCGCTTTTGTCCTGGATGACCCGCCCATCGGGTGTCATGGCACTCCTTAATGATACTCTTGTGCAACCTCTCCTACTTGGGCACATAAATCCGTTGCCCCTTGGTGCGCAACAAGTCGCCTTCTACCCAAAATTGTTTGGCTTTTCCTTCTTTAGCCATCTGCATAAGTTGCTTGGCTAAAGGATCATGCGCCATGCCTTCCTTGATAAGATCCAAGAGCTCCACCTGAACTACTGACATTGCCGCCAATTCTGCCTTTCGGCTTAGCGCATCCGCCACAAAGTTGGCCTTGCCCGATTTGTACTCCATCACATAGTCGAACTCGGCCAAAAAGTCTTGCCATCTTGCTTGCTTAGGGCTGAGTTTCTTCTGAGTTTGGAAGTAACTTGTCTCCACATTGTCCATGCGCACCACGAACTTTGCCTCGAGCAAGTAGTGTCGCCAAACTCACAAGCAATGCATCACTGCAGTCATCTCTTTCTCCTGCACTGTATAGCGCCTCTCGGTGCCGTTAAGCTTGCGACTTTCATAAGCAATTGGATGCCCCTCTTGCATAAGCACGTCCCCTATGGCGAAGTCAGAGGCATCTGTGTGAACCTCATACACCTTGGTGCAGTCAGGTAGTGCCAACACTGGTTCCTCCGTCACGGCCTTCTTTAGCATGTCAAAGGCACGTTGGCACTTGTCATCCCACTCCCAAGCCTTCTTCTTCTTGAGTAGGTCAGTGAGTGGTGCCGCCTTGGCTGAATAGCTTGTAATGAAACGTCGATAATAATTCACAAGACCAAGGAAAGATCTAAGCTCAGGTACCTTGGTCGGTGGCTCCCATTCCTCGATTGCTCGGATCTTCTTTGTATATATCATGAGTTTGCCGCCTTTGATCACATGGCCTAGGAAGTGCACCTCTTCCTTGGCAAATGAGCACTTCTCCTTCTTCACGTAAAGCTCATTGTCAGTCTTGAGAACGGTTCGTACATGTTCCACATGCTCCTCCGAGGTGTTGCTATATATGACTATATCGTCCAAGTAGACCACCACGAACTGGTCCAAGTACGGATGAAGGATTTCATTCATAAGAGTGCAAAATGGGGCTGGCGCATTTGTCAGGCCAAAGGGCATCACTAAGAATTCAAACGCCTTATATAGAGTGACAAAAGTTGTCTTGCCCTCGTCCCCTTCGGCTATGCGCACTTGATAGTACCCCGATCTTAGGTCAAGCTTTGTGTAATACTTGGCCTTCCCTAATTGATCAAAAAGGTTAGCAATAAGAGGAATTGGATACTTGTTTTTGATTGTTACCTTATTGAGAGCCCGGTAGTCTATGCAAAGTCGCTGCGATCCGTCCGCCTTGCGTTGGAATAGCACTGGTGGACCATACTGTGCTTTGGCAGGTTGGATGAATCCCATCTCCAACAAATCACCCAATTGTTTTCGCAGCTCCTCCAGTTTTGGTGGCGCCATCCAGTAGGGTGCTTTGGCTGGTGGCTTAGCCTCTGGCTCCAACTCGATCTTGTGATCCACCCCACGCCTGGTTGGCAGCTTACGGGGCAACTCGGGTGGCATCACGTCCTTGAACTCTTCCAGCACATTCTGGATGCAAGCGGGGATATCACCATCAACTCCCCCTTCTTCCTCTTGCTGAAGAACGACTTACCATGTCTCCTCCCCACGTTTGAGTCCTTGGCCAGCTGCATGGCACTAAGTTGGGGAGATTTGGATGTCTTGGGAGGGGCAACAGTTGGGACCATGCATGGTTCCCCTTCCAAGATCATTAACGTGTTGAATCTAGGGAACGGGACAACATTGGACTGCCGACGGAACTCCATCCCTAGAACAATGGAGAAATCGTCCATTGGTGCCACCGAGATATCCACCTTACTTGACCAGTTGCCTAGCTTCATCTCGGTCCCTCTCGCCACACCATCCACGGGTTTGGCATCGTCATTTACAGTCTTGAGCCAACCCTTGGAGTTTTTCACCTTGAGTCCCAACCGTTCCGCCTCGGTTGGAGTGATGAAGTTGTGAGTGGCGCCCGTATCAATCATTAAGTGGGCAACCTTGTTGTTGACGTGCCCCTGCACGTACATGAGACTCCTGTCACCCGCCTGGTGAGGAGTGGGCTTAACGTTCAATGCGCTAAGCAGCTTAAGACACCCCATGGTAGCTTCATTGCCATGCTCCTGTTTCTCCAACATTGCGCTAATGGCTTTACGCTATGGGCAGTCCCTAGCCCAGTGTGGCCCTTGACATAGGAAGCAACCCTCCCTTGGTTTGGCTCCTTCTTGTTATCTCTGGCCTGTTTCCCCTTATCTCCATGGGTTGTTGGCTTGTGGGTTCCGTCCTTGGCTCCCCCACCTTTAACCGGCCAAGTCCTTTGAGTCTTGGACTTGGATGAATCGCCTCGGTGCTTGACATGAATCCCTTTGTCAGCACTAGTATAGTCCTGCAATGTGGCAGCTACCTTGAGTGTCGTTGAGATGTCATCTGCCTTGGATCGTCTTAACTCTTGAACCGCCCAAGGTTTGAGTCCGGATAAGAAGTTGAATAAGAGATCCTAATCGCTCATGTTGTCGATTTGCAGCATTAAATTGGAGAATGCCTTGACATACTCCTTGATAGAATTGCCCTGCTTGAGGTCCCTTATTTTTGCCCTAGCCTCGCGGCTTACGTGCACTGGGTAGAACTCCTCCTTGAGCTCTTTCTTTAGGGCTTCCCAAGTGTCAATGACGACTAGCCCTCTGTCAATGTCTGCTCGTTTCCTGCGCCACCAAAGTGCAGCCATGTCGGTAAAATGTAAGGTGGCAGTATGTACCTGGGCTAATCCGGTTAGGTTGAGCGCCTCAAAGTAGCACTCCATATGCCAAAGGTAGTTGTCTATGACTACTGCGTCCCGAGCTTCATCGTATTCCTTTGGCTTTGGCAAGTCTAAGGCACGGGGAGTGTCTCGGGCTTGCACTGTTGATGTCGGTGCAACCTCTTTTGCCATGAAAGCACTTCTGCACATAGCCCAGTCGGCCTTTGTTTCCTCCACAGCAGCCTTGGACGCCTCCAAGCTTAACTGGGCTCCATCAATGTCCTGCCTTAAATCTGTCAAGGCTTGATACACTTTGGCTTGAAACAAGCTATTCTCGTTGGCTATCTCTGCCCCAGCAGCATCAATCCTTTCTTGGAAAGTATCCAACGAGGTGTCAACTTTCTCGACGTACTCGTCTAACGTTTGATGCTGTGATCCAACCTCTCTTTCGTGTCCGCCATAGCTATCTCAAGCTTAACTAAACGAGCTTCAAAACTAGCAAGAACGTCACGAGACTTACCTCCCTTATGTGTTGGTGGGATGGTGCGCTCCTCCTCGCGACCCTTGCGAACTTGCTCCTCGCCACCGCTAGCCATGTCGTGTATGTGCCCAAGCTAACCCACGAACCCTTTCGTAGCGTTGCTCTGATACCAACTGTCACAGACCGTATAACTCCCTAGCTATCTTCCCTGCGGCCTTAGTCACAATTCGCCCCTGCGATGTGCTAAGTCAGCCTTTCCCCGAACTAACACCACAACAAAGCTAAGAGAAGCTAAGAAGAGAAGCTTGCAAGAAAGCTTTGTATTAAACAAGAGAGCTTTGTACACAAGTGTTGGATTGCTTGATTGTTTTCTTCTATTTCTTCTATGATGGCAAATGCCAAAATGCTAGCCTATTTATAGTTGCTAGAGTCCCTAACCAACGGCTAAGATCTATTTTAATCAATGGCTAAGTTCAAAAGCCTAGAAAACTCTACAAGTCTCTACAAATATTTATATACAAGACGGGACTAGATGGGTCTAGAGTCTTCCATGTGTGGAAAGATCTAGACTTGTCTAGAGAAGGTTGCCAAATGTGCTCCAAATCATTACCTGCGTATCGCCCAGTCATTACCTGCGTGGCATAACCACTTAGAAAAAGGCGGAGTGTGACAATCTGCTTTTCAAGGTGTCTTTCTTTTTTTGCCCATTTTGTCCCAATTAAAGACTCTGCTTTTATAGTTGAATTGAATTTACCCACTCATTTTGGAACAACAGAGTTTTCGTGGTATATAATAACTCATTTTACAGATGCATTAAAATAATAGTGATAAATTCATTGAGTATTAGTTGTAGAGCTTCTGTGCATCACCTCCATGAATTAACTTTTCAGGATCCCTAGGCGTTTGATTTTAGTTTCGCAAGACTATTTTTTCTAGAAAAGTTTTTAAAGAAAAGATATTTATTAAATAATCTGTTGAGAAAATCTTTTGGAGAACATTGTCGTTAGTGTAAATTTATTTAATTATTCAATTTTAACATTTGATATGAAAAAATCTTTATTAAGCAAAATTTTCAACCGTTACTTTAATATTTTCTTCCGTGTTTCACTTCTTGTCCACGGTGGACTTTATACTCCCTTTAAAAAATAACAAATGAAGTATATATAAAAGTTGTACGGGATACCTTATTTGGTTACTTCCATTTAATTTATACATATTTTTTAAATTTTTTTACTTGTGTCTATTTTTTTAAACAACTTCAACCCCCTTTCTCCTCATTCGTTTTCTCCTTCATCATCATCATTATCATCATCTTCTTCTTCTGTCGTTGGTACTGCTATGAAACTTCAGTTCATCAGATTATTGCCATAAGTATATTTATCAGATTATAAAAAAAATTATAAATAATTACGTAAATTAGTAGACAATAATTTATGAATGTTTCCACGTAATTATGTTTTTTTCACGTTTATTATTCCAAAATTTATGATTTAGATACAGTTGGCTATCTGATTATTTTATAGTAGTAGTACACTATGAAAGAATAAGGTGATTATTTATCTAGTATGTTAGAAAGCTTTTTAAAAAACTTTAGCTTATATAGTGCTGAAGTTTTTACAAATGAACTAGATAACTTCAACATCTTTTGCTGAAGTTTTTGAAAAAGCTTTATGACAAAATTAATGAATCCAGGACAAAAAAATTAGTTTATTTAGTGCTGAAGTTTTTACAAATGAACTCAATAACTTCAGCATCTTCTGCTGAAGTTTTTGAAAAAGCTTAATGACAAAGCTAATGAATCCAGGACAAAAAAACTTCAACTTATTTAGTGCAATTACAAACAAAAACTTCATCAAATAAAGAATAAAACTTCAGCAACTATGCTTAAATTTAGCAATTACAAACAAAAACTTCAGCAAATAGAGAACAAAACTTCAGCTACTATGCTTAAGTTAAGCAATTACAAATAAAAACTTCAGCACAATTGGTTCAGCACACTTGTTACTTCAGGCCCGTGTACTCGAATACTGAAAATTTGCGTGATTGTCTTTGCTACTTCAGCCTCCTATGCTGAAGTTACGCAAAAAAGTGGGTACGCTTGTAACTTTTTTTACAAAGCCGATATAAGTTAAAACGTGACCCAAAAAGCGGGTATAAATGCAAATACCTACATAGTTTATCACTATACTAATAATGATAGTGATACAATTTCATAAGATCTTGAAAAATAATTTGGGTATTAAGTAGTTAATGTAAGGGTAAAATATGAACTTTTTTAATCGTTCTATTGATTTGCTAAAATAAACAAATACAAATAAAATTACAATTTTAGTGCAACATTCCTTGAGCCGAGGGCCTATCGAAAACTATATGTCTATCTTTATAAGATAAAGGTAAGGTTTTAATACACACTATCTTTTCCAAACTCTATTGTATAGTGAACAAATAAATTAAGAAAATATTACTACTAGTTAAAATAAATGTTTCAAACGACGTGTCTGGTCAAACACCGTATTGAATTGGGAAGGAGGGAGTTCAGATTCTTTTAAAACAATTCCAAAATTGCTTACCAATATTCTTAATAGAGAAAACTGCTTACTGTTGTGCTTGCTAAGCAAAGACAATGCTAACTGGATTTTAAAGGACTTATTGATTGAGACCTTCCATTTTTCTTTTTAATCCTTTTCTAATTAACAATATTTAAGAAAATGACATCACAATATTTTTCCAAAAAAAGAAGAAAAAATCTAGCAGGAGTAATTCATAGTGTCAGAAATATTCAAACCTATTGCTAGGGGCTAACCCCTTTGGGGAAAACAAGAAACAACTTATTATTGGACAGTACACTCCTGAAAATTATGTACTGAAATGTCAAATTATTATCCAGTTAAAATGTTAATTCGATGTTGATCCTCATTTCTTTCTGCTCCCTTTTAATTTTCCACTTTTGGCCTCTTCACTTCCAAATATTTACCATTTCCTTTCCTCAGAAGGTTTTTTAAAAAAACATTGCTGTTCAGAATGACTAAAAAAAGAAAGGAAAAAAGACTGAAATTTGTGGGGTTAGTTACCCTAAAGTAACTGAAAGCTGCAACTTTACCTTTCTCTGGAAATTTTATTTCAAATCTCTGATCTGGTGATGAGGTAAAAGTAAATATAAAAATAATAGTAAGTCCTTTATCAGAAAAAAGTATACTTGTACCCTTCTTTTATTTTCCTACTATTTTATTTACCATTCGCATACTCCATTTGTGAAATTTCAACTTAATTTGTTATTGTTAATATGTTATATACTTAGTATGATGAAGAAGTGAGTTTTTTTTTATTTTTTTTTTCTTAACTACCCCTTTATTTTAGTGCATTAGTACTTTACAATGGTATGAGAAAGTGTCAAAATATCATGTGTCACTTTCAACATCAATTAGGGGTTTGTCCTAATAGTCCAATAGCAAATCACAAGTGTACCTTCACTGTGGTGAAAATACATAGTGTTTGGTGGGATTCATCAAGTTAGTTGTTTCAATATTTATTATCAAAGAAACCAACAAAAGAAAGGAATCAAAATTTGTACTTCCAATAGAAATATGAAAGTGTACTAGCGGGTAAATGTTAGGATTATGATTCCAACTAAATATAACAACCTTCATATTGAATAATTCGGAATTAAACTACATGAGCGGAAGCTAACCTGAATCCATATGTGGAAATTTTTGAACCTCCTTTGATGATTGTCCTTATGTCCTTGTGAACTCCTTGATCCTTTCTTCAAGATTTCTTGAAGTTGTATATCACCACAAGTATGCTTCACAAGACTTTGAACAATATGTGAATGGTTCACAATAATAATGTTATGACAATAATCAAATGGTATATGGTTTTCCACAATATTTGCAAGACAACAATGGAGTTTTTGGCTCTTGATTCAATGGGAGGAAGAAGAGTCTTGTCTTGCACTAATGTGGGAACCATAACCCCCACTTTATAACTTCATGAGTTACATAACCCAAGAGTCACAAGAGTTACATAACTCAAGAGTCACAAGTATGTAACCATGGTTACATATATGTAACCTTAGTTAGCCCATCATCAACTAAGGTTACCCTTTTGGGTATCTACACATTAGTCCTACACTTTATATGACAATATATTGGCCCCCTTAACCTTATGTCCATAAGACCACTTATTTAGGCCAAACCAAAAGATAGCACATAGCATATAATTTATCTTTATATTGTTCATATGTATGTAGATATAAGTCCATATATCTAGATATAAATCCATATATCTTACAATCTCCCACTTGGACGAGATATATATACATATGTACAAACCTTAGTATTATATGTTACAAAATAACCTTAGGAGCTCAAAATTGCTATCACAATAAAATTGTCATGAACAATCCGGTCCATCAATCATACCAACATAGGAACTAAGTGCTCGTCGTTACTCATTCGTAACTAGAACAATCATAGATCACGTATATCAATATAACCAACGACATGGATCAAGTGTAGGTATGTAGCATGGAAATAACATAAAGTGTGGTCAATAGAATGTCTATTTCCAACTGGTTCTCTTTATTGAGATCAATCATAAACTGTAAGAGTACAAAAAACTTTAAAACTGAATATCTGCAGATATAACTGAATTACTGAATTTCTGAATATAATGAACAATACATAAATGTGCAATACAAACTCCCACTAAAATACATAATCCTTATCTGATTTGACACCCATACAAGCAATATGCTCATGAAATACTTTTGGTGTCAATCCCTTAGTGAGCGGATCCGCAAGCATGGAGTTTGTACTAATGTACTCAATGGACAATTGTCCATTTTGTACTCTTTCTTTAACAACCCGAAATTTGACGTCCATATGTTTTGCTTTCGTCAAACTACTGTTGTTATTAGCATAAAGGACTGCCGATCTGTTATCGTAAAATAGCCTAAGCGGCTTTTTGATGCTATCAACAATTCGCAGTATACCAACAAAATTTCGCAGCCATAATGCCTCATTAGATGCTTCATAACATGCCATAAACTCCGCTTCCATGGTGGAAGTGGCTGTAAGAGTATGCTTGATGCTTCTCCAAGAGATAGCACCGCCCGCAAGCATGTAAATATAGCCTGAAGTAGACTTCAAACTATCCTGACATCCAGCAAAATCGGAATCGGTATACCCAATGATCTCAAGCTGGTCCGATTTTTGGTATGTAAGCATGTAATCCTTTGTTCTTTGTAAGTACCTCATGACCCGTTTGGCTGCCTTCCAATGGTCCATTCCTGGATTGCTTAGATATCTGCCTAACATCCCAACAATGTATGCTATATCAGGTCGTGTACATAACTGAGCATACATCAGACTACCTACCGCCGAAGCATAAGGTGTCTTCTGCATTTCCGAAATTTCATAAGTATTATTTGGGCACTGTTTGAGACTAAACTTGTCTCCCTTAGCAACAGGGGTGTTGCCTGGTTTACAATCCTGCATGCCAAATCTTTTCAGAACCTTATCGATATAGCCCTTTTGTGACAGACCGAGAACACCTTTAGAGAGATCTCGTTGTATCTGAATTCCTAATACAAAAGAAGCTTCACCAAGATCTTTCATTTCAAACTTCTTTGAAAGAAATTTCTTAGTTAATTCAAGTAATAATGCTATATCGTTACAGGCAAGCAGTATGTCATCGACATATAAAACCAGAAAAATATACTTACTCCTGCTGAACTTATGGTATATACAGTCATCAGCAATATTCGGTTCAAAACCAAAAGATGTAATGACTGCATGAAACTTATAATACCATTGACGAGAAGCTTGCTTGAGCCCATAGATGGATTTCTTTAATTTGCAAACCTTCTTCTCTGATTCATCCGAAACAAAGTTTTCAGGTTGCACCATATAAATTGTTTCCTCAATGTTACCATTGAGAAAAGCTGTCTTAACATCCATTTGATGAATCTCAAGATCAAAATGTGCTACTAATGCCATTATAGTCCTGAAAGAGTCTTTCGATGAAACTGGAGAGAAAGTCTTTTTATAATCAATGCCTTCTTTCTGAGTGTAGCCTTTTGCGACAAGACGAGCTTTGTACTTAATAACATTGCCCCCTGAATCCCTTTTGGTTTTAAAAATCCATTTACAACCAATAGGTTTCGTACCTTCGGGCAATGTAACAAGCTCCCAAACGTCATTATCGCTCATTGACTTCATCTCATCATTCATGGCATCAATCCACTTTTGAGAGTTAGAACACTTAATGACTTGACGGAAGTTGATTGGATCATCTTCCTCAAGTCCAATATCACTTTCTTGTTCTTGGAGAAATACAACATAATCATCCGAAATTGCATTTCTCCTCTCTCTAGTGGATCTCCTTAATGGCATTTCAGTTTCTTGAGGTTGTTGAGTTTGATTTTCATTAGTTACATCAGGGTCCTGATGGGGGAGATTTTCGAGATTGTCTTGAACCGGAGTTGTGTGATCCGAGTCAGGAAGACCAAGATGAACAACTTGAGGGAAAGACACATGTTCTTCCTCAAAGACAAAATCTCTACCAACTTTATCTCCCCACCCCCCAAACTCAATATCCTCAAAGAACCTAGCATTACCCGTCTCAAAAATAGTTCTAGAAGTGGGATCATAAGACTTAAAACCCCTGGATTTTTCAGAGTATCCAACAAAATAGCTACTAACTGTCTTAGCGTCCAGTTTCTTTTCATTCGGCCTATAAGGCCTTGCCTCAGCTGGACAACCCCAAATGTGTAAATGCCGAATACTGGGTTTATGCCCAGTCCAAAGTTCATATGGGATTTTGATTGTAGCTTTAATTGGAACTCTATTAAGAATATAAGCTGCGGTTTTTAATGCTTCACCCCAGAGTGAGTCTGGCAAAGTAGTACGAGAAATCATACTTCTTACCATATCCTTAAGGGTCCTATTTCGTCTCTCAGCTACACCATTCATCGTAGGACTGCCTGGCATAGTATACTGAGGGACGATCCCACACTCATCTAGGAATTTAGCAAAAGGCCCTGGACGTTGTCACCGGAACCATCATATCGACCATAGTATTCACCACCACGGTCAGATCTAACGGATTTAATTCGTTTGCTTAGTTGATTTTCAACTTCAGCCTTAAATGATTTGAACACGTCTATGGATTGGGACTTTTCGTGAATAAGATATAGGTACCCATAACGAGAGTAATCGTCTATGAATGTGATAAAGTATTGTTGACCATTCCGACAAGGAGTAGGAAATGGCCCACAAATATCCGTATGTATCAATTCTAAGACGTCCGAAGCTCTCTTAGCACCTAATCTAGTCTTGTTTGTTTGTTTTCCCTTGATACACTCAATACAAATTTCCGAATTTGAGGAATCAAGAGAATCAAGAATTCCATCTGACACGAGTTTCTGAATTCTTTGAATGGATATGTGACCCAAACGTTTATGCCAGAGTGAAATAGAATACTCATTAGTTAATTTTCTTTTAGTGCCACTTAAACTTGTATGCAAAGTTTCTTTATTTGAAGTTATTGTATCAACCAAATATAAGCTATCAAATATTGATAAAACACCAGTACCAATAAGATTTGAATTCTGAAAGAGACTAACTTTATTGTCCCCAAATGTACATTTATAACCGGATATGTCCAGTTGGGGAACAGAAATTAAATTCCGTCTAAAAGACGGTACAATAAAAGTCTCATCCAAATCTAAATGAAAACCGGTTTTAAACAACAGCCTAAATTTGCCAATAGCTTCAACTGGCACCTTCTTGCCATCACCCACAGAGATGTATCTTTCACCATCATTTGGTTTTTGGCAGTTCAGGCATGTTGGAAATCATGTATATCTATGATATGTGCACTTTGGTTGTATGAGCATGATTTTCAGGTATAGGTTTTGATGAATGACAAACAATGAAGTCAAGTGTCAAACAACGATATGACAATCAATCAAATGGCAAGAAGCATACTGATGACGGAATTGCATGAACGAGCCAAAGAGTTCAAGACCGAAGACCTAAGACGTAGGTCGTTTGGTAGAACCAATGTAAGGACAACATTTAAGTTATCTTATCCTTTGGCTCAACATTAGGCCATCATAAACATGCATAAAACATTTTTATCATAAACATGCATCTTTGTGCTAAACCAAAATGATTTGTATTTTAGTCAAAATGGTTTTTAAACATGTCTTTTAAAATCTGGACCTAAACAATCGATTATATGCTCATTACAATCGATTGTGTTTTTCAAAATAGCAAACAATCGATTATACAGTTTTAACAATCGATTGTATTAAGACAGTGTGATCTGAAGTTTTTCAAAATAACAAACAATCGATTGTCTACTTTTAACAATCGATTATGTTGAGACAGTGTGCAACCGAAGTTTTTAAACATCTAAACAATCGATTGTTTTTGTCATACAATCGATTATATTCATAAACAATCGATTGTCATTTTCATACAATCGATTATATTTTGACCGTTCCCACAGAATCCTAAATTGATTTTTGAACGTTGAAAACAATCGATTATTTAGCCTAAAATCAGGAATCTGTTTTTTGAACGCTGGTCAAACAATCGATTGTCTACTCCAAACAATCGATTGTCTGAGCAGAGAATCAGGGATTTTATTTGTCAATTAAGCAACGGTCAGCACCACTTTTTCACCTATAAAAAAAGGTCTTTTGAGCTGATTTTAAACACACAACTCCTGCATATATTGATATACATATTGATCATTTTCAAGCATCATTTTAGAGCTTTTGTTGAGCCATTTGATAGACAACTTTGTGTTGTTCATAGAGCTTATTTTGTTTCTCTTTATCCACTCTATTGAGAGAGTATTTATTGTAAAAGAGAGTTGTTTGAGAAGAACATATCTTCTCATTTGTCGGGTTTGCTAAGTACCCAAAGTCTTAGTGGTTGAAGTCTTGGGGTGAGGTATTCTCAAGCAAGTGAAGTCTTAAGGTGTGGTATCCTTGAGCAACTGTAACGGTTTGTTAAGCACCCGTAAGCTTGACGAAGATAGTGGAAATCTCGAGAGAGTCTCTCGGGGACTGGACTAGCCACGGGTTGTGGTGAACCAGGATATATCGGTGCGTTTGTTCTAATTTATTTACTTATCGCACTTATTTATTTCCTGCAATTTTTAAATTCCGCAAGTTTATGCTAATTTTTATTACAACGCTATTCACCCCCCTCTAGCGTTAAGCGTATTATCTAACAATTGGTATCAGAGCCTAACTCTCTGAAAGCCTTAACCGGTTGAGAGCAATATATTTTTTTTCTGTTGGGATTATTGAACGCAGGAGCGATGAATGAAGGACAATCCACCACTTGCCCTCCATTTTTCGATGGAACGAATTACTCATATTAGAAGGAGCGAATGAGCATCTTCCTCAAAGCAAACAGTTTTCGTTTGTGGCAAATAATCAAAAATGGTGAACCAATGCCAACAAAGAAAGTTGGAGAGACCACGGTTCCAAAATCCGAAGATGAATATGATGCCGAGGATATCAAGAAAGTTGAAAATAATGCAAGGGCCATCCATGTATTATATTATGTGGTGAATGCGGATGACTATAGGAATATCTCGTGCTGCACAACCGCCAAGGAGATGTGGGACAAACTCGAGGTCATTTATGAAGGTACGCCTCAAGTCCGAGAATCTAAAATTGATTTTCTAACACATAAATATGAAATCTATAAAATGGAGAAGGAACCCATTGGTGTTATGTTTGAACGATTTTTAAAAATCGTCAACGATCTACATGCTCTCGGGAATGTTTACACGAACAAAGATCTTGTTCGAAAAGTCCTACGGAGTCTCACTCCCGAATGGCGTTCCAAAGCCAATGCCATTCAAGAGTCAATGGAATTCACGAATATCACAATTGATGGACTAAGAGGTAACCTCGAAACTTATGATAGCACAATTCTCAATCCTTATCTTAGAAGTAATTCGAATTTTGCCTTCAAAGCCTCATCCTCTAAAAGAGAAGAGGTAAGTGATCCGAAAAGGGATAATATTTCCAATGGTATAATTGAAAAGTTTTGTAAGTCTATGAAGAAGGACAAGAAAAAGAAGAAACACCATAGGCGAGTATCACGGGACTCGGACAGCTCGGGCGATGAAGCCGCCGCATTATGTCTCATGGCAAACGACGAAGAAGAGGTAAGTACTTCTAACTCTCACTCATTTGAAGAATTACAAAATGCCTATGATGAATTGTATGGTGAATTTGTTAATGCTTCCAAAACGATAAAAGATTTGAATAAAACACTTTCTTTGCAGAAAACACTTTCTTTGCAAGAAACAGATTTTCAGAAAACACTTTCTTTACAAGAAAAAGTTTTTGAAAAATCCTCTTCTTTGAAAGAAATAGATTTTAAAAAATTGACTAATGAAAATGGTGTTCCTAAAAATAAAATTGAAGTTTTAGAAAAAGAAAATAATTTTTTGGAAAATGACATTGTTGATTTGAAAAATAAAATCAAGGAATTGAATGAAGTTTCTTCTATTGATAAATGTTCTAATTGTTCTTCTTGTAGTTCTTTAAAATTAGAGAACATAGAACTTAGGAACGCACTAGAAAAACGTAGTGTTGATAGTCCTAAAATTGAAGAGAATAAAAAGGATATTAGTAATGAGGTTGGTCCATCTAGAAAGAATTCTAGGAACCTCACAAATTAGTCTAAGATTAATTATTTTAGACAACCTAGAAACAACTCTACGACTTTTGCTAATGAGTCTAGAATGAATAATTTTAGACCACCTAGACATGACTCTAGAAAATTCAACGGTTCTAGGGGGAACAACTTTGGATCACCTAGAATGCATTTGGCTCAACCTAGACATATGCATAATCCTAATGTTATATGTCACTATTGTAATCGGGTGGGACATATTGCACCCATTTGTTTTGCTAAACATAGAGATTTATGTGTTGATTATGACTATTGTTATCCAAACCCCCAAGGTCCCAAAAGAAGTTGGGTACCAAAAACCTATTTTTAGGTTCTTTTTGCAGGTGTGCTTGAAGACTACAATATTGTAGTGGATGCACCAAGCACGAAACCTTAATGCATTAAGGGGGAACGTCGGTTAGTTATCGTATTTTGAATAAAAACGCAATGAGTTGATATGTGCAAATAATCTATATCAGTTTTGGTTGATACATGCTTTAATAAGTTTTATTTTTGAATAACAATTAGTATCAATTGGTTTTATAATAAATGATTGATTCATGTTTTGATGAATATTTTTAGTTTAAATAACAATTGGCATGGTTGAGAAAAATGATCGTTATTATTAGTATGCCATTTACTAACTTTTTATATGATCTCGTCTATAACGATTGGTATCGTTAATGGTTTAAATAACTTTTGTTATACTCTTTTTGCTAATGCCAAAAGGGGGAAGAATATGGGCGATATGCATGCTTCAATTAAGGGAGAATTATATTGAATTGAATTGGTTGCATAAATTGTATGTTGAGATATATAGCATCTAGTTAGGGGGAATTCAATATGCATATCTTCCGTTGTTTGTCATTATCAAAAAGGGGGAAATTGTTGGAAATCATGTATATCTATGATATGTGCGCTTTGGTTGTATGAGCATGATTTTCAGGTATAGGTTTTGATGAATGACAAACAATGAAGTCAAGTGTCAAACAACGATATGACAATCAATCAAATGGCAAGAAGCATACTGATGACGGAATTGCATGAACGAGCCAAAGAGTTCAAGACCGAAGACCCAAGACGTAGGTCGTTTGGTAGACCCAATGTAAGGACAACATTTAAGTTATCTTATCCTTTGGCTCAACATTAGGTCATCATAAACATATATAAAACATTTTTATCATAAACATGCATCTTTGTGCTAAACCAAAATAATTTGTATTTTAGTCAAAATGGTTTTTAAACATGTCTTTTAAAATCTGGACCTAAACAATCGATTATATGCTTTGTGTTTTTCAAAATAGCAAACAATCGATTATACAGTTTTAACAATCGATTGTATTAAGACAGTGTGATCTGAAGTTTTTCAAAATAGCAAACAATCGATTGTCTACTTTTAACAATCGATTATGTTGAGACAGTGTGCAACCGAAGTTTTTAAACATCTAAACAATCGATTATTTTTGTCATACAATCGATTATATTCATAAACAATCGATTGTCATTTTCATACAATCGATTATATTTTGACCATTCCCACAGAATCCTAAATTGATTTTTGAACGTTGAAAACAATCGATTATTTAGTTGTTACAATCGATTGTTTAGCCTAAAATCAGGAATCTGTTTTTTGAACGTTGGTCAAACAATCGATTGTCTACTCCAAACAATCGATTGTCTGAGCACAGAATCAGGGATTTTATTTGTCAATTAAGCAACGGTCAGCACCACTTTTTCACCTATAAAAAGAGGTCTTTTGAGCTGATTTTAAACACACAACTCCTGCATATATTGATATACATATTGATCATTTTCAAGCATCATTTTAGAGCTTTTGTTGAGCCATTTGATAGAAAACTTTGTGTTGTTCATAGAGCTTATTTTGTTTCTCTTTATCCACTCTATTGAGAGAGTATTTATTGTAAAAGAGAGTTGTTTGAGAAGAACATATCTTCTCATTTGTCGGGTTTGCTAAGTACCCAAAGTCTTAGTGGTTGAAGTCTTGGGGTGAGGTATCCTCAAGCAAGTGAAGTCTTAAGGTGTGGTATCCTTGAGCAACTGTAACGGTTTGCTAAGCACCCGTAAGCTTGACGAAGATAGTGGAAATCTCGAGAGAGTCTCTCGGGGACTGGACTAGCCACGGGTTGTGGTGAACCAGGATATATCGGTGCGTTTGTTCTAATTTATTTACTTATTGCACTTATTTATTTCCTGCAATTTTTAAGTTTCGCAAGTTTACGCTAATTTTTATTATAACGCTATTCACCCCCCCCCCCCCTCTAGCATTAAGCATATTATCTAACAAGGCAACCCTGCATTGATATACTTGTGTGAGTAGTAGCAGCAGAATCTACCCACCAAGTATCCTTAGGTACCGAAATTAAATTAACTTCAGAACAAATAAGAGAAAGAAATGTACATTTTTTCGCACGCCAGGCATGGTACTTGGTACAATCTTTCTGCACATGATTGGTCCCCTTACAGAAAATGCAACCCAATTCAGTGATTTCAACCTTAGGTTCCTTATGTTGCTTAATCTTGGGCTTTGCAACCGCAACTTCCTTACCCTTCCTCTTCTTAGTTTCCTTAGAAGAGGATGCCAAATGAGCACTTTCAGTCTTATCTAGCTTTATCCTTTCCTCTTCTTGCACACAATGTGAAATGAGCTCATTAAGAGTCCATTTCTCCTTCAGGCAGATGTAACTGACCTTAAACTGATTAAAGTGTGCAGGAAGAGATATCAAAACAAAGTACACAAGCAGTTCCTCAGGTAAATCCAGCTTGAGTGACTTAAGTTTCGAAGCAAGATGAGACATTTCCAAAAAGTACTCCCGAATGTTTCCCTTGCCCTTATACCTCATGTAAACAAGTTTACTCAATAGTGTACTTGTTTTCGCCTTTTCGTTTTGAATAAAACGCTTTTCAAGGTTTTCAAGGAAAACTTTGGCATTTGGTTCATCATTCATAGTGCCCCTGAATGATTCTGGAATTGCACGCTTCATGATCATTAGACTCATGCGATTCGAGCGTTCCCACTTCTCCATCGCCCTCCTTTCATCAGGAGAGGATGTATCCTCAAGAGGAGTAGGTTGCTCAGTCCGAAGTGCATGGTCAAGATCCATGCAACCGAGAACGATCATGACATTCTCTTTCCATTCCTTAAAGTTAGTGCCGTTAAGCACATGGATGCTATTGATGTTGGCAGATATCATAGAAGCAGAAGAATTAACTGAAAATAGAACAAAAGGATTACTGAATACATGCTTACAAATACTTGAACTTTAACTTTACTTTATAGATTCAAAAATAGGCATTTCCCATTACAAGATACCTAGCGCAACATTGATTTTAGTCTTTGGACAGAAAAACAACTTGTAAGTGGTACTCTTGGTGTGATCAAACATAGACAATAAACTCCTGTCAAATATTAAACCTTCCTTTGGGCCGATTTAATATTCACATGGAAAACCAAATAATTGTCTCATATTTACCACCACAAGCATGTTCGAATTCCTGCCAAATAACAACCTTCCTTTGGGCCGGTGTTAAACGCATGGAAGACTAACTCCACAGTCATCTTATATTTTAAGATTAATCAATCTACACAATAGGGGTTACTTTGGCAACATAATGCTTCAATTGACTAATTAAAATATTAGATGCTTTAAACTTTAGTTCCTTAAGCCATATTATGAATCTTTAACTTAATAAGTTACATGTTTTGACATGTAACTTTTGAATACTAATTGTTGTATACTTGAGAGGACAATTCCAAAAATTATTAGAATTGATGGACTTTAAAACAATTAATATTCAAAAAAATGAATTATTTTAACGTATAATACATTAAAAAAAACTTTATAATAATTGATATGTCAATTAAAAACTGAAACTTAAAAAATTTGAAACGTTTTTAACCTTACTGGACCGAGATAATGGATTATCAAAAACAGATAATCAATTATTTTGGCATAAAAAAATTTGTTTCAGACTTACTGTACCAGGTTAGTCGACTAACTTTTAAGTTAGTCGATTAACCTGAAAAAACGTTTCAGTTTTCTGGACCAGGTTAGTCGACTAACTTAAAGTTAGTCGACTAACCAGGCTTGCGGAAATATTAAAAAATAATAAGTTAATCGACTAACTAAAAGTTAGTCGACTAACTTACAACACTGTTTTGGACAGAATTTACAGAATTAAAACATGATTCTCAACAAGCATCTTAAACAAGAAAACATGTTGTTTACCAACTAAAATTATGCTTAATACAATGTTTAATACAAGTAAAGATAACATGGTATTAAAACATCAAATTCCAACAAAACACAGCATTCATAACATCATGCTATTTCATAGTACTAGAATTTCATAAATAAAATTCTAACATAACTTGAACGTGAATCCTAACATAACATGAATATTATGAACATCCAAATTATCCAAAAATGAAGGCGGCTCTGATACCAATTGTTAGGATTATGATTCAAACTAAATATGACAACCTTCATATTGAATAATTCGGACTTAAACTACATGAGCGGAAGCTAACCTGAATCCATATGTGGAAATTGTTGAACCTCCTTTGATGATTGTCCTTATGTCCTTGTGAACTCCTTGATCCTTTCTTCAAGATTTCTTGAAGTTGTATATCACCACAAGTATGCTTCACAAGACTTTGAATAATATGTGAATAGTTCAAAATAATAATGTTATGACAATAATCAAATGGTATATGGTTTTCCACAATATTTGCAAGACAACAATGGAGTTTTTGGCTCTTGATTCAATGGGAGGAAGAAGAGTCTTGTCTTGCACTAATGTGGGAACCATAACCCCCACTTTATAACTTCATGAGTTACATAACCCAAGAGTCACAAGAGTTACATAACTCAAGAGTCACAAGCATGTAACCATGGTTACATATATGTAACCTTAGTTAGCCCATCATCAACTAAGGTTACCCTTTTGGGTATCTACACATTAGTCCTACACTTTATATGACAATATATTGGCCCCCTTAACCTTATGTCCATAAGACCACTTATTTAGGCCAAACCAAAAGATAGCACATAACATATAATTTATCTTTATATTGTTCATATGTATGTAGATATAAGTCCATATATCTAGATATAAATCCATATATCTTACAGTAAAATGTTTGCGGCTAGTTTACTACGAGTGATAAAGAATAAATAAGTTTGACATTAAATTTGAGATGATTTTATGTTATATTTTTTAATTGGGATAAAATTACAGTATAACTAATCGTATGATTATTTATCCTAAGATTGCAGTATTATTTTTATCTCTATGGAAAGGTGGGATAACAATCTTGGAATAACAAATCTCAAAATAATTAATTCTTGGATAACTTATTTTCCAACTAAACGACTACTAAAAAAATATTTAATTCCTTATATTTTAAAGCTCGAACTTGAAACTTACAATTAAGGTGGAGGGATCACAATCATTTTATTGCACTCCCTTTTTTTTTTTTGTATTTGATGTATATGAATGTAAAATGTTTGAATAGTTTAATAAATTGATTTTTCATAATTTAAGGTAGAAGTTTGTAGTGTGAAAATGAGATATTAGTAGAAAATTACACAATACTTTCAAAACAATTTAAATTAAGAAACTCCATAACCCAAATAGAGTATCCATCTTTAATTTGATGGTTAGAATTATGGAAATTTAACTATTAACTTATTCTAATATATTTAAAATATTCAACTGTAACAAAATTACCCGATGGCACCTTTATCCTAATTTAATGAGCGAGTGAGTAATTTTTTTTTTTTTTTTTGAAATAGTTTGTAATACCATTTTCTTAGACCGCCAAATGATTAAGTTTTAATCTCACCAGATAGTATCAATAATGAGAGAAGTGGACACAAATAATAGTTAGATTATGAGTATACCTAACTAGAAAAAATAACCTATTAAATTAAGAAATTATTTGGAAGAAGATGTTCTTACAAAAAAGGAGAATATATAGGCTGGGGCGGAGCCATCATATTTCTCACGTGTTCGTCCTAACCCAATAATTTTGATTTAAAATTTATATTTATCTTCAGATTTTTATTGTATATATACAAATTATTAATTTATAACTCAATTGCTTAAAAGAATTAGAATCAAGAACTCATAAATTTCAAATTTTTCTTCACCTCTATTAATATAGGCATCTTTGCCTAACCGGTTCATAATATTGTATGGGGTCAAATTTGGCCCTCAACGTCCCTATGATTAATGGGTACGCCCAATAAGAAGACGCCGACTGAAGTAAAGGCGCGGCCTGGGCGTGATGGTAAACACGACGTCGTTTAGAGCTTAACTTCTTTACTAAGTGGAAGCTACCAACTTTTGTACCTTTTTGATTATTTTGAGGGGGGTCTTCTGCTATATAAAGGAGACCTCCACATTGTAATAGGGAGGAGGATGATTCTCGAATAATGCAACTTCTCTCTATCTCTATCTCTTTCTCTGCCTCCAACTATTGCTTCTCTCTTAAGCTAAGCTTATTTTATTTATCTTTGAGATCTAGAACGACAATATCCTCTATCTAATCTCTAGGTCAGATTATATTTGATTACAATTTACCTTTATTTATCTTTTGATTATTTTCTAAAGCTTACAAAGCACATCAATAACTTTCGAGCTAAACAATTTGGCACCGTCTATGGGGATTTCGAGAATAAAAATCATAGTTTGCACCTAGATAACAATTGACAACTATTCTCAACACCACACGAACAAAAATGGCTGAAAACAATGCAAGAATGAAAGCAATAACGGATGTTACAACCAACCTCATCGGTCCTCTCAACGAAGCCGGTGAAGAGAATGCTCCGATTACAACCCCTAGCACCACAACGAGTGGGGAGATCCCACCTTCCCCACCTGGAGGTCTGACGATCTTGTGGGGAAAGGGTGCTTCTACATCTGTAACCAAATAGGCACCCTCAGAAGTCAAAAAAACTACTGGAGAGTCGCTAACGGGTACCCTAAGTGGCTTGATCGAAAAATCACCACAAGGTAACATTGGATGTGCACCGACAGTAGATCTTACTGCTACCACAATTGAGCCTCAAACGGCACGAGCAAATGATATGACAGGCGAGGTATAGGCCAACAATGGCACACTCGCTGCCATTCTTAGAAAATGGAGCAGATGGAAAACGAAAATCGATCACTTCGTGATCAGATGAAGGAACACCAGGAAAGGGTAGACAAAATCCCTGGTGCCCCCAAGTTGCTGCCAAAGAGCGACGTGGGAAGATTTGTTGAACAATCCTACACTGAGGAGGCTGCCCCGTACTCCATTCCAAAGACCTTCAAAATTCCGTCTTACCTGAGAGTATACGATGGGACCACGTACCCTGAGGATCATCTAATCCACTATGTCACGGCTTTAAAAGGCAATGACCTGTCAAATGAACAAGCACCATCCGTGCTGCTGAAAAAGTTTGGAGAAACACTGGCAGGAGGAGCACTGACTCAGTACTCCCAGCTACTAGCTAAGATCATTTCTACATTCGAGGAAATGGCAGACAAATTCTTCACTGCTCATGCAGGAGCAAAGAAAGCAGAAGCAAGGGTTAACGATATCTTCTCCGTCCATCAAACCACATGAGAAGGACTCAGGCACTTCCTGGCCAGGTTTAACAGAGTAAGGATGAGCTTACCCAACATATCGAAAGGCATGGCGGTGGCCGCTTTCTAGAACGGACTAAGCAGAGATGGTTTGAAGTCGACCAAGAAGCTAGTAAGCCGCCTCATGAAGTACCCGCCTACCACATGGGAAGAAATCCATAACGCCTACTGTGCCGAGGTAAGAATATATGAGGATGAACTCAATGGGATGACCCAACAGTTGACGACAATACATCTAGAAATCAGAAGGGATCGATGCATCGAGGGATGGTGGGAACAAATTCTGCGTCTCAATAAAGAAAGGCACCAGCTTTACGTCAAATCCTCTCACCCGCCACCACCGAGAGACACAGATGCACTATAGCGACATGTCACTCCATTCCGAAAAAAAAGAGGTATGCCTCTTTTATTATCCGCCCATAACTTTTGCGTTTCTCCTTTAGAGATCGTGTATGTACTAGAGAAGTTGGGTAGTAAGGTACAATGGCCGACGAAGATGAAATCAGACCCCACCATTAGGAAATCAAACGTCCTATGTGAGTTCCATCAGGAACGAGGGCATAAAACCGAGGATTGCATAGGCCTACGGCAAAAAGTGTTCAAAATGCTAAATCAGGGGTACCTAAGGGAGCTACTTAGCGATAAAGGGAAAACCAACTTTGCATGCGGACGTGAGCAACCCCATGGGCCACTGAAGCCACCCTCCCCAGCGCGTACGATTAATATGATCATTGGAGGAGGTGACGACTCATCAATCAACCACGTCAAACTCACCTCCACGCACAAACTAAAACGAACCATCGCCCACGAACGGTATGACGACTTCGAAGATAGTATCGCCTTCGATAAGTTCGATGCAGACGGTTTGTATTTCCCTCACTATGATGCTTTATTTATCACTTTACGTATTGCGGAAAACGATGTTAAAAGAATTATGATTGATGATGGAGGCGGTGCCTGTATTATCCATGCGAGGGTCCTCATACAAATGGGACTCGAGGACAAGATAATACCGTGCTATATACACTAACTAGTTTTAATAATGTAGCGGGAAGGACCTCCAGAGAAATATCTCTATGCGTTTTAGCGGGAGGAGTCATGCTGGTTCCACGTGATGGACCAGGAAACGACATACAATGCCATCATAGGACGCCCATGGATAGACACCATGCGAACAGTCCCATCAAGCTTTTACTAGATGATCAAATTTCCTACTCCATGAGGAATATTCAGCTTCTGGGGCGAGCCCCACACCGCAAAGGAATGCTACAAAATAGCCCAAGATTGCGCCCACACAACTTAAGGGGGCGAGTGCAGAGGCATAGCAATCATCTATGTCAGGGACTAAGGTCGACCCGACAAAGGACGCTATTAAAGATCATGATATCGTGGAGGCCTGTAAAGCTACGGTCGAAGATCTTGACCCAATCCAACTGGACGACGCTGACCCCACAAAGAAATCCTACATCGGTGACGGCCTCACTGATCCAAGTAAGTATCATGAGTTTTTAACTAACCATGCAGACCTGTTTGCCTTTTTCCATTCAGATATGCGAGGGATCCCACGAGACATCGCCACTCACAAGATAAACGTTGACCCATTACACCCACCCGTGCGGCAAATGAGAAGGAAATTTTGGTCAGTGATGAGGTAGACAAACTATTGGCCAAAGACTCCATTAGGGAATCAAAATATCCCCAATGGATTGCCAATGCTCTCATGGTCAAAAAGAAAAATGAGAAGTGGAAAATGTGCATGGACTTCACTGACCTAAACTAGGCGTGCCCAAAGGATTCATTCCCACTGCCTTATATCGATCAACTGATTGACACTACCGCAGGACACGAGTTGCTAAGCTTCCTAGACGCCTATTCCAGTTGCAATCAGATCATGATGGCAGGAGAGGACCAGGAAAAAACAACTTTCATCACCCACCAAGGGACATATTGCTACAAGGTAATGCCCTTCGGACTCAAAATGCAGGAACTACGTACCAGAGACTGGTCACCAGGGTGTTCAAAGAACAACTCGGTAAGACCATGGAAGCCTACATCGATGACATGGTGGTAAAATTAGCAAAGAAAGAAGACCACATCAACCACATGAAGGAAGCCTTTAGTTTTTGAGGAGATACAGAATGAAGCTGAACCCTGAGAAGTGCGCCTTCGGCATGGACCCAGGGAAATTCTTAGGGTTTTTGGTATCACAACGAGGCATCGAGGTCAACCCAAACTAGATCAAGGCGATAGACACAATACCCGAGGTGTTGAACAGCAAGAAACAGGTACAAAAACTAACAAGGCAGATAGTCGCCCTATCCAGATTCATCTCGCGGTCCTCCGACACGTGCCATAAGCTTTTCAATATGCTGAAAAAAGACGAAGGGTTACAGTGGGATGAGGAGTGTGTCGAAGCCTTGAAAAAGCTGAAAGAGTACCTATCCTCACCAACCCTGCTAGTCAAAGTGAACTCAGGTGAACCCTTGCTGGTGTATCTGGCCGTATCCCTGGTTGCCGTCAGCGCAGTCCTGGTCCGCGAAGAAAAAGATACACAATCTCCTATTTATTACGTTAGCAAAACATTAGTGAACGCCGAAATACAGTATCCACACCTTGAGAAATTAGCCCTGGCATTGGTCGTGGCTTCACGGAAGCTCCGACCTTATTTTCAATGCCACCCTATAAAAGTGGTAACAACCTTCCCATTGAGAAGCGTCATACATAAGCCTGAATTATCAGGCGCCTCGCCAGATGGGCCATTGAGCTCAGCGAGCATGACATCTCGTACCTTCCAAGAACCGACATCAAGTTGCAAGTACTTGCAAATTCTATAGTGGATTTCAACACAGAAATCCTGCTGCGGGCGGAATGAAAGACACAACGTGCCTCATTCAATACCGACCTATGGACTCTCTATACTGGTGGTGCCGGCAATGCATCAGGATCGGGACTGGGACTCATCCTCTAGGTTTCCACGAGTAAAACAATTTGCCAGTCCATGCGATGCCCCGAAATGACTACGAATGAGGCCGTAATTGCAGGGATGAAACTAGCCATCAAGTATGGGGCTCGACAAATCATCCTCCATTGCGACTCCCAACTTGTGATAAATCAGGTCGACGTAAAAGAACAAAGGCTGCAGAAATACCAGTCAGAAATCCATAGGCTGATGGCCGAGTTTGACAAGTGCCATCTCGAGCAAATCCCGAGGGCACAGAACGTCGAAGCGGACGGCCTAGGAAAACTTGCCATTGCCACTAAAAATTTTCACAAGAAGAGCGTGGTCACCCTCCTCCATTCAGACATCGACCATACTGAGGTATGCTCTCTAAATCTGACTTGGGACTTGCGCAACCAATTTGTATCCTATCTATAGAACGGAATGCTGCCACTCGACAAAAAAGAGGCAAAGAAGCTCCGCATACAAGCTGCCTGATATATCCTGATAAACAATGTGCTCTACAAAAGGACGTTTGGTGGACACTTGGCCAAGTGTCTAGGGCCACATCAAATGAGGCTGGTGCTCGAAAAAGTGCATGAGGGTCACTGCAGTGCCCATGCAGGTAACGGCGCCCTCGTGCAATGCCTCATACGGGCTGACTATTACTGGCCTACCTTGAAGAAGGAAGCAGCGGAATACGTTTGCCGGCGCGAATAGTGCCTAAAATATGCCCCC
This sequence comes from Nicotiana benthamiana, assembly GCA_034376525.1. NCBI lineage: Eukaryota > Viridiplantae > Streptophyta > Magnoliopsida > Solanales > Solanaceae > Nicotiana > Nicotiana benthamiana. The sequence goes on from CM067323.1 coordinate 49,974,676, forward strand.
ATGATACACCAACCAGGAGGACCTCTCCACTTGGTCACATCCCCATGGCCCTTCATCGAATGGGAAATGGACATAGTCGGACCCGTCCCCGCGGGACGAGGAAAGGTACGGTTTCTACTAGTTTTAGCTGACTATTTCTCCAAGTGGGTGGAAGCAGGTGTGTACACTCAAATACGCGAATATGAGGTCATCGCCTTCATAAGAAAAAATATCATATGCCGCTTTGGAATCCCTAAGGAAATCAGCTGCGACAATGGATGACAATTTGTCGGTCAAAAAATGATAGAATTCTTCAAAAAATGGCATATCAAGTGAATACTCTCAACGCCATACCATCCCACTGCAATGTCCAAGCAGAATCCTCCAACAAGACAATATTAAATATACTAAAAAAGAAACTTGAGGAAGCCAAAGGGCAATGGCCCGAGCTACTGCCAAAAGTATTATGGGCCCATTGGACCACATCCAAATCTAGCACAGGGGAAACACAGTACTCACTGGTCCACGGAACCGACGCGGTCTCACCAGTTGAGGTCGGTGAACCAAACTTGAGGTACTCACACACCAGCATAATAGAAAATGACATGAACATGCTCTAAGACCTCGATAAAGCTGAGAAAAAGAGAAAAATGACCCACATCAGAATGGTGGCCCAAAAACAGCAGGTCGAACGATACTACAACAAGAGGGCCGAGATAAGACCACTCAATGTGGGAGACAATGTGCTCAAACCCATGACATTTGCATCCAAAGATCCAAGCGAAGGAAAATTGGGTACTAATTGGGACGAACCCTAGAAAATCATAGCAGTAGTAGATAAAGGAGCATTCTAGCTGGAAATAATGGAAGGAAAAGCACTACAAAATAATAGGAATGTCTCCCACCTCAAGTATTTCCATTTCTGAAAGGCGTCTCCAGAGTCATACCTCTTTTTCTCTTACCCGAGTTTTGTCCAAATTGGATTTTCCCGAGGAGGTTTTTAACGAGGCGGCGGAGGGGACACCTGGAGATGCTTACGTAATAAGTTTATCATATCAACCTCTCCATATGCTCTCCAGGCCGACATGATAAAGGGACTGGACTAGCATGATCTCCAATGTATAAACGGCTTCGACCATCTCCAATGTATGAACGACTATGGCCATATCCAATGTTTGAATGGCTACGACCGTCTCCAAGGTATAAATGGATACAGCCATCTCCAATGCGCAAATGGCTAAGGCCATCGCCGCTAACAGTCGGCCTATTTCAACTACGGCAAGCAAATGATTCAACAACAGTGGTAATAAACAATATGGCCAAGGACATCAACAAGTTATGACCAAAGGTCATCAACTTAACTCTGGCCAAGGCCATTGACTCCATCATGGCTAAGGCTATCGCCGCCAACAGTCGACCTACGGCAAGCAAATGATTCGACAACGGACGAAATCAACTATATGGCCAAGTCCATCAACAAGTTATGACCAAAGGTCATCAACTTAACTCTAGACAAGGCCATTGACTCCATCATGGCTAAGGCCATCGCCGCCAACACTCGACCTAGTTCGACTACGGTAAACAAATGATTCGACAACAGTCAAAATCAACTATATGGCCAAGGACATCAACAAGTTATGACCAAAGGTAATCAACTTGACTCTGGCCAAGGCCATTGACTCCATTATGGCTAAGGCCATCGTCGCCAACAGTCGACCTTGTCGACTACGGAAAGCAAATAATTCGACAACAGTCGAAATCAACTATATAGCCAAGGCCATCAACAAGTTATGACCAAAGGTCATCAACTTAACTCTGGCCAAAGCCATTGACTCCATCATGGCCAAGGCCATTGCCACCAACGGTCGACCTAGTTTGACTACGGCAAGCAAATGATTCGACAACAGTCAAAATCAACTATACGGCCAAGGACATCAACAAGCTATGACCAAAGGTAATCAACTTAACTCTGGCTAAGGCCATTGACTCCATCATGTCTAATGCTATCACCGCCAACAATCGACCTAGTTCGACTACAATAAGCAAATGATTCGATGATAGTCGAAATCAACTATATGGCCAAGGCCATCAACAAGTTATGAGCAAAGGTCATCAACTTCACTCTGGTCTGGGCCATCAACTTCATCATGGCCAAGGTCATCACCGTTAGACATTGACCCAGATCGACCATGGCAAATGAGCGAATGACTCAGCAACAGTCGAAGTCACACTCATGGCTAAGGCCGTCGAAATTATATGGCTAAACCCTAATTCTATTGCGGCATAAAGTACGAGAACGTAAAGCAAAAATGCAATAAAAGTCCAAAAAGTAAACAAGCGCCCTCTCTACGGAGATGAGACACCAAAAAATAAGAAAGAGATGGAAAAAGTAGCAGAAAGCTATAATCCGTTATCTCCAAAAAATATACATGTACATCCAACCCTGAAAAGGACCCCGATTACATACAAAAAAATACATATACACAAGCCCTAAGAGCCTTCGCCGTTTCGTCCACCATGCCCTGCTTTCCTGCCATTTGTCCCGTTATCGCCCCTAGGAGGATTATCCCAAGAAATCCAAGAGCCGGACTCTAGATGATTGACGTCTTCAGGGTTACAGCCCGTCCTATTTGGGGAATTAGAGTTTAACCACAAGCGGCACGGGCTAAGAGCATTTGTTCCTCAACCTCCACCTCAGTGGATCGACCGGCAAAGAAATACTCCTTGAGCACGACTAGTCTAGCCTTGGCAGATACCCACATTTCGCGTGCCTGATGAATCGCGTCATCTTTGGGCTTTTGATAAAGCTGCCCGGTCAAGGGTGGTCTCAACTTCAGCCGCCTTAGTGTCAAGCATAGCCGATAAAGCAATGACTCTGGCCTGCAACTGAGCCGCCTCCGCTGCTACCCCACGACTTATCTCCAGTTCCTCCTCTTTTGATTGAAGGAGAGTCTCTAGCTCGATGTTTCGAGTCAAAGTAGCCATTAGCTGCTCGTCGGCCTCCTCCAACTCGACCACCCTCCTCTTCAACAGATCTTCCGATTCTTCAAGACTCTTATGGAACACCTGAAACTGAGGGTCTTACTTGAGTACATCTACCAACACCTGATGTTTGGCACGACACTCCTTATATTTCTTCGCCATTTTGTTGAAGGTGGTGTTGATACCCAATTTTCCCTATATATTTCTATGCTAAAATACCGCCAAAATAGCATGTAGATGCATATATAAGCATCCTAAAATATATTGGCATTTTTCTATATTTTTAAAATTAATTTATGACCTGCTTTTGCACTATTAAATCTAATACTTATTCTCAAAACTTGTTTTTTTGGTGAGTAATTTATTTTATTCTCTCATTTACATAAAAATATAATTTACATAATTTTTACATAGTTTTACAAGTTCATTAGGTATTTTTAAATTAAAATTGCATGAAATTGTAATTTTAGCCTATTTCTCGATTTAATAGGTATTTTAACTACAAAATCATTCCTAACAATTTTCAATTGATACTTATATATTATTTATTAACTCAATATTTTAATTGGGATTTTACAATATCATTTACTATTTTATAAATTCAAACTGGGGAATATTGACTACTTAAATCATAGCCCTTTGTTATTTCAATTCTAGCCTAAATCCACCCCCAATTTAACCCCCAATTACACTACCCAATTTTTAAATTTACCCGACCCAGACCCGTTCAAACTAACCCGCCCGTCCCTTCTCTTAAATCGTGGCCATCAACGGTCCACATTAATCCTTCCATAATTAAACCAAACACCCCTAACCCTAATCACTTCACACTTTCAGCCGCCCTTGTAATCCCTCGTCCAAAAAATGCTCTCAAACCCCTTCTGAGCCCTAGCCCTTCTCCGGCTCCGTTTCACCGGCGACCATTGCTTTTCAAGCTCTAAGGCATCTGTACTCACCTCTACCTATCTTCTATGTCTCTCTTGTTCGATCGGAGCCCTATCTCAGAGATTATCAACTCAAACGTCCTTCGACTTGAGTTTTAAGACCGCGTCCGGTCTCTCTCCAGCAAGCCTTGATGTTGTGAGTCCATCGTCGACTCAGAATTAGTCCATTCCGGGCTTTCTCGTTTCTCTATGGTTCTTTCTTTGAAACCCTAATTTCAAGGTTTTCTCTGTGTTTATCTTTATGATCTTCTCTAGATCCTAGTTACTTTCTAAAGTTTCTAAGTATTTCCCACATTTCTCCGCCGACTTTGTTTTCAAACTGTTCGTCTTCCTAAAATTTAGGGTTTCTTTGATTTCTTTTCTTTATTTGCTCTATTGTGATTTCTTCTAATTTTTACTATGATTTCTGAGTATTTTCTACTATGGATCCTATGTATTTTCCTTAATGTGGTGTTTCTAGGGTTTCCGAGTTAAATGTTTTACTGTGTTCTCTGTTTTTCCTTATGCTGTTCTTCCTAAGCTTATCTTCACCTATGCTTCTTCTTTCCACTCGGGATGTGATGGAAACCCTAGGTTTTAGAGTTTTTTCATTTCTTTCTATTTAATTTCTTGCTACATGTTTAATGTCTAAACTCTAGCATGCTTCTAATTTCTTGCTTATGTGCTTCTGCTCTTGAGTACACGACTGTTCTACAAATTTCAGCCTTTCATATTCGAATTTGTACACCTCTTTATATAGTCATATTTTCCCCCTTTTGAATAACCCAAATTTTGGGAAATTGATTTCTTACAAACTTATTTGATTCTCTAATTTGGACTTGCTCTCCGTCTAAGTTCAGTATCAATTCGTATCTTAAATTCCTTGATTCTCTATGTGATTGACTTTCCTTATTTGTTTAACCGCGTGACTTTCAAAAATTTATATGTACTTACCCTGTATCTTATGACTCATTCTTGATTTTCTTCCCCAAAATAAACTTGGGTTTATTTACCTCGAGTCCGGTTCCTCAATTAGAGGAAACCCTTTCCCTAATTGATTATGATTGATGCTAAGTTATTTTCTTACCTTATTAACTTCTTAATTTCAATCTATAAAATCCTCCACCTCTTTTCACTTCAACACATGAACAATCCTAAGTTCACTCACATAAAACTCTCTCTTCTCTTCTCTGTTCTTCTCTGTTATTTTTTCTACTGCTTGAGTTTAGCCGGCTGAAAGCCAAGGCTAAACTATAAGGTCTCACCTACCTTATTTGCTCTACTGTTCGAGTTTACAACTGGTAGGTCTCTAATTTACATATGAACTCCAAACTACATGTTTACTTACCCTTCCCCTATGTCTGTTTATGTTCAATATGCAATTAAATTTCAGCATGTACATCCCTACCCTATATCCCTATGCTTTTGATGCTATATGTTCGTATGAGTAAATTCATGTACATCCCTTTCCCAAATCCCTTTAGTTTAATTCTGTTTGTTATAAATGTTCTTATATGACCCCATTCCCCTAACCCCCTATTTCTGTGTGAGTTTTGTTTTAGACTAGGATGGCACTCCATTGCTATTCCTAGTTTAGAACCAGGTTTCTCTCAGCCTATACTCAAAGTAATCCTATCCCTTATCCCCGATTATGTGTGAGCTTGACACAAGTCTGTTGGTGTCCTAATCACCACAGGCCCTAGTCTGACTTGTCTCAAGTCTGCTCTTATTTGTTAAACCATGTAAAGGGTCAGGGGTGTGCCAGTCCCGTTCATGGCTAGGTATGACCACCTTTTGCATTGGTCTTCCTCTAATCCTTAACTTTTACACTTACTCCTAGTTCTTTAAGTCCTACCCCCCTCTGGTAAGCCATGCTTTGGGACCCTCGAGTCTCCTCTTAACTTGGATGCCTGAGGACTGGTAATTCCAAACTTTGCACTACTCTAATCATTTAGGGTGTAAGCATTGCTTGGGTTTCCCCTGAAAGCCCTTGGAACTTTGAAACACTCTAAGAGAAAGTCTTGGAATTTGGAGCCTGGATTTGGTAAAATGCATATGTTGGACATTAAGGTTGCTTTGTTCTTCCTCGGGTCTATTTAGCTTTGATGTATTTATTTCCTTAGTATTTTCCTTTCATTTATGTAAACCAGCTTTGTACAAAGAACTTGGGGATATGGTGAAAAGGATATGGGAGGGGTTTACATTATTGCATCAATCAATGGGTAGAAATCATGCTTATAGGTTTTCAACATTGCTTCTCATATAGAAATCATGTCTATAGGTTTTCAATATTGCATCTCATTTAGGAATTATGCCTATTAGATTTCAATATTTCATCTCATATAGAAATCATGCCCATAGGTTTTCAATATTGAATCTCATATAGAAATCATGCCTATAGGTTTTCAATGTTGCATCTCATTAAGAAATTATGCCTATAAGTTTTCAATATTGCATCACACCTAGAAACCATTCAAATAGGAATTGCATAAAAACGCTAGGCAAACAGTAGGCCCCTTTAAACGTACTAAAAGTAATAGAATCAATATATAGATATCCTGCCTATAGGGTTCAAGTATCACCTGATCTGTTAAACTTTTTCAATATATTTTATCCCAAAGTTGTCTATTTTGAAATTGGTCCAAGTCTGCCCTTTTACGTTATTCTGTACATGTAGAGTCATTTTTTTTAAATCCCAAATCTGCAGAACTAAATTTAGCATGCCTAAGTTTACACTCCAAGGCTCTCTTTTTGAAAACTTTCTTTAAGCAGTTTGTAAGCTATTTTCGAACTTTCTGCAGACTCTAAATCCCTCTTTGCAGATCTATGCCTGAAACTAACATTTTTCTCTGAAATTACTGGTTACGAATCATGTCAAGTTCTAATAACCGGGCTCGAGGGGCCCAAAGCAGATTTATTATCCAGCTTCACGTGTTAAACTAATCTATTCGCGATCATCTTTAATATTAAGACCAAATCAACATTTGTAAGCCATGCTAGACTAATTGTTGTTATGGTTTACGGGGTTTTGTACGAGCCTTTGAATGTCTGATTTTTATACCCTTATACGCTATTTTTTTTGGATTGACGCTTTAGTATTTTTACCTTTGAAACTTCATATATGTCCTCTCTTTCTCTTCCCCTTTTAGGATTAGAAGTCCTAATACCCCAGGACTGATAGGTTGGGATGGGTACTAGCATGCCATAAGTAAATGAGACCAAACGCGTTTAAGTACCTTAAAGGGGTGGAAAGGGTAGAATATGGAGATGATGACCGGTGCGTTAATACCATAGGCGACCCCTCTTTAGGAGTGTGTGCAGAATATTGTACCTTTGTGATCCATATTTAAGTCAAACCTAGGACCTCTTTCTCTTTTGCTTGCTTTATTTAAACGTTTTCCTAAAGTAATGCTTTTCAAATTAATTCTCTCTTCTACTTTTATTAACTTATACCCTTCCCCTTTTCAAAAATTTTCAAGTTGTTTGAATGATTTATATGTGAGCATTATTTGTTTATTTGCCTTATTTCCCATTAAAGTCACAATTAACACGGCCGGGAACCACACTAGTGGATCTTGAGGGGTGCCTAACACCTTCCCCTCGAGATAATCTCAAGCCCTTACCCGAACTCTGGTTTTCTTTCAAAAATACTCTCTTCTTCTTAAAAGTGTCCTAATGCACTATAACCATTAGGTGGCGACTTTTCAAATTACATAACCCGATTCCCAAACTGGAATAAGAGTTGTTTTGTCCATAATGTCGCAAACCCAATTTCGCTTCTCTTAGTTGAAAAAGGGGGTGTTGACAGCATGGCGACTCTGTTGGGGAGTTCTTTAAGGCTTTTACCATTACGCGCTTTGTGACTTTATTGCTTTCTTTACTACCTTTATTTACCCCTTTAATCATTTCTTCATAATTACAAACTTGATTCTTCATGTTTTTCTTTTTCTTTAACTGCTTTACTGCTTTTACTTTTGTTTCAATTCCGTCTTAAATTTCGAGCATCTATTGTAATCATTATTTTATTAACGTGAAAATACATGTATTATTTCATTGTTGTAATTGCATACTTCAACATCATTTTCCACTCGTGCCAAACAACTCCTATTCCAACGCTTATAATGAGTGGTTGCGCTCTTCCAATATTATAAACCCTCTAAATTTGGCAAAGGCATATTTACGGTAAAACCAGTCGATCAACAGTGTAGTCGACGGTTCCGTGCATTTCCCTCTTGAGTTGTACGCTTAAGGGTACCTTGCCTAACACTTCAAAAGTAGAAACCTTATTCCGTTATACTGTTCATGCATCATGGTCAAACTTAGCCGAGTCAGTTATGTCGTCTGCATAATGACTCATTAAGATAGCCTAAACAAAAATTCCATCGGGTTTCCTCGAAACCCAAACGGACGCCTTCATGTTATGTGAATTTATTTGGAGAACTAAGTACCTTACTGCTAATTATTGATTTAAATAGTCTAGTCCGGTGGGGTTACGACCTAACACTCTGTTTTTAGCAGAAAATGAGGCACGAGGTTCCGAGATTCGGTATGGTATCAAACATTCACCCAAAATTACTAAGCTGGTGGGAGGATCTGCATGGTAGTGATCGGTTATTGTCCACAAGCTCTTAGGGAATCTTCTCTCACTCCTGGAAGTTAGGCCAGATAACAAGACTGTGGAAGCTGCTACTCTGTTTTGGGACAGTAAACGATATGTCTTCTGCTTTGGGGATATTGAAATGACTCCACTGTTGGAAGTGGTTACAGGCTTATTGATGAGAAAACTGCAGCAAAGGTCAAGTACAATCAGCTATGCAAACGGATGTGAGAGTGCGAAAGTGAGCATCAGGGAATACAAGAGGCCCAAGATAAGCTAATCAATGAATGGAAAGACATGGCTGTCCCCGCAAACAACCGCTTAGGGTACTTGGAGCGGGGTCTACTGGAGCTGGAAGGCAAATTTCTGAAAAGGATCAACGACTGTCAGGAAGCTAAAGGTAACGAAGGTGGGCACTTGGCTCGGGCTTACTTGTTGCTGGGACTGCGCAAGTTGATGCAGCTGTACGAGGGAGGAAAAGATACCGAATCTGGGTAAGATCCTTCTAGGACCAAGTAGTTAGGATTTTTACTGCTTTCCTGATGTAATAAGGCCACTGACCATTACTAACAATTTCTCTTTATTTCAGTTTCTTTTGACTCGTTCTATTTTCTATCAATAAAATAAGGCACTTGGTGTTATAAGTTCTCTAAATTCTATCTGTCACTAGGCCTACCTCGGGCACAACGAGGCACCCAAATAGGAAACGACTTATATTCTTTCAAAAATGTGTTTAAATACCGCAATATTTTCTTTCTCCGAATCCGCACTAACTTCTTACTTTTTGTTTTTCTTTTGTTATGCCCCTACCCAAAGGTTAGTTTGTGCGCTCTGGCACCATCAGCATATTCAACAAGATCTAAGGGTTCTCCTCCTCTTCCGAGTCCTCCCAGAAACAGGAACAAAGGAAAGATGGGGGATACCGAGGCAAGAAAGGAAATTGAAGGAACTTCTCATGGTACCCCAATCACCAAGGAAACTACTGCTCATCTAGAGCAAACTTTGCTGAGGTTTCGAGAGGAACTAGACCAGGTCCGGAGTTTGGAAAGTTTATTCATCTCCCTTGCTGCCGCAGATGTCAACAATAAGGTCCTTGCACCTCCACTAAAGACTCCACAAACCCAGGCTCGCAACATGCTCCGCCACTCATCCCTGAGCCCCAAAACACTCCGAACAATCAAGACATCCCTATCTTTATGGACACTGTACCCTACTACACTCAGCCCATCTCAGATGTGTTAGAATCATATTCACTCATTCAGAACTTGGCTGCTAAACTCAAGAAACTCACTAGCAGGGTTCAGGGCGTGGAAGGTAACAAAGGCGCAGAATGTCTGAACTATGAGGATCTTTGTGTTCAACCTGATGTCGAACTCCCGGAGGGGTACAAACCTCCTAAGTACGAAATGTTCGACAATACTGGTTTTCCCAGGGTTCACCTAAAAATGTATTGTGACAAGTTAGTGGGAGTTGGCAGAGATGAAAAGATCGGCATGAAGATGTTCATGAGGGGCTTGAAAGGTGATGCTTTATCTTGGTATATCAGCCTGGATGCGAAGAAGTGGACGAGTTGGGTGAACATGGCGTCCGATTTCATGGACCGTTTCAGGTTCAACATTGAGAATACGCCAGACGTGTTTTATATCTAGAACTTGAAGAAGAAGCCCACTGAAACCTTTCGCGAGTATGCTACTCGTTGGAGGACGGAAGCTACCAAGGTCATACCGGATTTGGAAGAAGAACAAATGAACAGGTTTTTTGTCCGTGCTCAGGATCCGTAGTACTACGAGAGACTAATGCTGATAGAGGGGCAGAAGTTCTCTAACATCATCAAACTGGGAGAAAGGTTCGAAGAGGGCATAAAAAATGGTATGGTTACTAATCTAGAGGCACTGCAAGCCTCCAACAAAGCCTTGCAATCTGGTGGTACGTCGAAGAAAAAGGACGTAACCTCTGTAATGGCTGTGCAGAGAAATCACCCCCATGAGATATCAACCATGCCCTCCAACTCCACTCACATACCAACACTCTCTAAGTTACCAAGAACCTTTGCCTACCTACCAAAATCCACCACCCGTCTACCAGTCATATCCACCACCTACATATCAACCAACATCACCATGATATTGCCAACCTGCACCCGTATACCAAGCTTACAACTCCCAACCTCCTTACTATCCATCACCACCTACCCGGTAAAACTTACCACGACCAAGACCAAACTTTGACCGCAAACCTCCCAGACAATATACCGCTATTGCCGAACCCATTGACCAACTGTACGAGAAGTTCAAAGACACTGGATATGTTATACCCCTCCCAGCCATAACCCCAGAAAACCCTTCCCAGTGGATCATCCCAAACAAAACCTGCGCATAACATTCGGGGATGAAGGGTCATACCATCGACGAATGCCGCTCGTTGAAAGACAAAATTCAGACCTTAATTGACAACAAGGTCATTGTAGCTAAGGATCCTGCTCCCAATGTTCGCGACAACCCTCTACCGGACCATAAGGGTGGAGGCATCCACATGATTGAGGTTGAGGACGACTGGGACCTCAAAGGGTCAATTGGTTTAATAGATGAAGGAGATGAGCCCAAGAAGCCGACGATTACTCTCAATCCTATTGTTGTACAAATCCAGCCATCTGAGGGCTATGTGGTGAATGTGTCTGTACAATTTAGTTTGAAGCACCTCCTGCAAATGTGTCGAAAACAATTGAAGTTGAGTTTGGGACTCCGAAGGTACCTGCACCGATTGAAGTTACTATGTTGCCTTTGAGGGTGCCCATTCCGGTCACCATGTCGAACATAACCCCATTTCAGTCAAATGCCATACCTTGGAGCTACTTAGCCAAGGCAAGAAGGAAAGTAAAGGCGCGCACGGGAGAACCAATTGCCGCACAAGGCATGACTAGAACAGGCCGGGTATACACGCCAGAACACCTAGCCGAGTCCAGCAAGCAGGCCTCTGGACGTCCCATTGAAACCGGACCTGATGATCTCTGGAGAAAGATAAAAGCTAAGGAATTTTTAGTCGTTGAGCAGCTAAACAAGACTCCAACACAGATCTCCATCTTGGCGCTTCTATAGAGTTCCGAGGCCCATAAAAATGCCTTGCTGAAGATATTGCGCGAAGCTTATGTCCCGAGCAACATAACGGGAGGAGAGATGGCAAACATGGTAGGGCAGATACTGGAGAGTCACAAAATCACTTTCCACGAGGATGAATATCCGCCGGAAGGGCTCAACCATTGTTGATACCCAATGGGTTTGGTATTTTCTATGATTTTTCAAGTATTTTTAAAATTGATTTACAACCCATTTTGTTTTACTATAAAATTCAATATTTGGTATCAAACCTTGCTATTTTAGTAAATAAATAATTTTATTCTCTCATTTGCATAAGAATATAATTTATATAATTTTTACAGGATTTTACAAAGCCACTAAGTAGTTTGAAACTAAAATTCCATTAAATTGCAATTTTAGCCTATTCTCTCAATTTAATAAGTATTTCAAGCGTAAAATCGTTCCTGATATTTTTAATCAGTTCCCAAACCTATTTTAGTGCCTCAGTAATTTTATTGAATTTTTCATAAATCGTCTGATATTTTTATAAAATTATATTTGGGAAAAATTGGCTATTTAAACTATAGCCAGATTTCATTTAAAATATAGCCCAATTAAACCCCTATTTCAGCCCAAATTTTTAACCCAATTTAATGACCCATACCCTTTAATCAACCCGACCTAGCTCTGATTCGATCTGAGTCGTTGATCAATTGAGATCAACGGCCCAGATCTAATTACCAAAATTAAAACCTAATAACCCCTACCCTCACCCTCATTTTGCAAGAGACCGGTCTCTCTCTAGACTCTTCGTCTCTGAGTTTTCTCTAGAACCTTCTGGTTCTCTCCGTCTTCTCCAATGACAACCATCGCCTCTCCGACTCACTCCTCCCTCACCTCTCTCGATCTCCATCAACCATGGAGTCCCTGTATCGCTATTTTCTCTCTAATGTTTGAAGCCAGCAGCTTCCGCCATGAAAGAGGTCACTGAAGCTTTATTTGGATCTATTTCCGGCCTTTCTCCGATAGTTTTGACACGATAATGCTCTGTGTGGCATTATTGAACAAGTTTCATGACCAGGTTCTCATCACCCTAACTTATTTTTCATTCCCTAACTTGCTTTGCCTAATCTCTTAAACTTCTGTCTTTCTAAGCAATTTCCGATTTAATCTTTGTTTTCTATACTCCATCTCACTCGATATCTTTGGTTGATTTGAATTTTTCAAATGTTCTGTACCTCTTCTCAAACTAGGTTTTCTGACCCTTTTCAAAGTCTCTATATCTCCTACTTTTCTTGAGTATTATATGGTTGTTTGTGTTTATTTGTGTCACGAGTTTTTAGTTTCCTTGTTAATTTTGAGTTCCATGCTTAAACTTTCTGGCTAGGGTTTCTCATCCCTTTTCAAAATCGTATATATCTACTTCTCGTGAATATTATGTGTTCATTTGTACTTGTTTGTGTTACGAGTCTGTCTAGTTTCCATATCAATTTGAGTTCCCTGCTTTAGTTTCTTGCTAGGGTTCTGACCCTTTGTTGCTTCCATGATTCCTTGCTTAGGGTTCTCTGATTTTCAGGTCTGTTATGCTTTATAGGGCTAATTGTTCGTCGCTCATGTGATATTCTACTGATATGCGCATCTCTGTGAATCTATGACTTGTATATGATTTTCCTCAGACGTTTACACTGATTTCTTTTGTATTACTTCCTTATTTAGATATGCTTTCCTTACTTATAAGCATTCCCTCTGATTTTGGTCTTGCCCGTGATTCTTTGACAGATTTTTCATAGTTAATTTATATTTCTTTCCATATTTGTGCATTTAATATACTTTTGTTATTCAACATATATTTGCCTTGTTTGTAATGTTGTGTACCTAGCCTTTATTATGTACAACATGCCTATTGCATTCGTTATGGTATAGTCAATCATTCAACTGGCTTTTTACTTATTTGATAGCCTGTATTCTCATTCATTTTGAGTCCCTAATTTATTTGAGTTAGGACCTATGATTGATTTAATTTGATATTTTTTCAATAATTATACACTCCCTACCCTATTCTCTACTATTTTCAAAAGCTATAAGTACCACTCTTCTCTTCTCATCAATCACGAGCACAATTTCTCTAAACCTTCTTTCAAAACCAACACATTGCATATCTCTCATACTGAGGCATTACAGTCCCTCTGAAGTTTCTTTCAGTAACACTCAGAGCTCTCTATCTCTCTACTGTTTTGTTTCTTTCCTACAAACTCTCTCACTCAATCGACTGAAAGCCAAGATTGAGTAATCTTGGCTGTTTACTTCTGCACTACTAAGATTCTGCTGCATTATTTGCTTGGGTTTGCCTGCTGATTTCTTTGTTGCACACTGCCATTCTCTCTTTGATGCACATTGCTGCTCTCACCTTGCTGCTTTTATTCTCTGCATACTTTGCTCTCTTTGTGCACTACTGCTTATTCTTATTGTGTTCCTTGTCTACAACTGGTATGTTACCTATTGAATATACAGTTTCCAAAACAACATGCTTTTACTAGTTTTGCATTCTTCTTGTTGTGTTGTTCTTGTTGTCACTAGTATACATTCACCAGCCTATTTAGCTTAGATTAGCATGCTCCCCTTACCCCTTCCATATATCAATGAATGTTTACTTTTCTTTGTGCATTGTTACTATGTGTCCAGGGCTGCTTGGCTACTTGATACCTCTTCTTGAGGTTAAATGTATTAGGGTTTGGTGCAGTAAGAACTGAACCCCTATTTTTTCGATGACTATGTCTGATTACATGCCTTCATTATGTTTGCCTGTGTGTGAGTAGATCCTTGTACTGTATCTGTTCCCTCCCCCTTTGCCCCTGGTTGTATAATGCTCTGTTCTAAACTGGTTAGTATAAATGATTTTAAAAGAATTCCTGTCTACTCTTTTAACTCTTTTAAACTATTTTCTTAAACTGTCTCCCAAATCCTTATGCTGTTTTTCTTAAACTGACTCTCAACTTCTCTTAGACTACTTTCTGAAACTATTTCTCAACTTCTTTTTTTCTTAAACTGACTTTCAATTGTTTTAAAGTTCTGTTCCAACTTTACTACTCTTAGAACCCTAGGTCCTGCCTCCTTGGAGTAAGCACTGCCATGGGAGCCCTGAGCACCCATGGAACTCTGATGCCTAAGGCTAGCTTTCAATGTTTGAAACTGTCCAATTAGGACATCTTTGGGTGCTTGGTATTGGCCAGGGGTTCAAACGAACCCTTAGAGAGCTTTGCCGCACCCAAACCTTGGTACTGGATGTGAAATTCCAAAAAAGTGAGGTAGGAGATGTTTGGACCTGGCTGAAGGCTCTCTATAGAATAACTTCTTATTTTCTTTTCTCACTATTGTATTTTAATTATCTGGCTGTAATAATCTGTAAAAACAATGGGGATTATAGTAACTATGGGGGGTTATTCATGTTTAAGGGAATGGGTAGAAGACATGCCTATAGGACTTATTTATTTATTTGTGCAATAGCTACCATGCCTTAGGACATACATCCTCACACATAGAAACCATGTTCTTAGGCCTTTTACTCTCAATTGTTATTCTGTACATTTTCGTAATCGTAACCAATAAATAATTAATAATTCATTACCCTCACATTTCGATATCATGTTCATAGGGCCTTTTGTGCATTAGATATCATGCCTTTAGGACTTTTATCTGCAGTTGTTTATGTACTTCGCTAATCTGGGTAAAAATCAGTTAGGGACTCCTTGTTAAAAAATGGAAACAAAATGTGCATGTTCACCATCTTCAATAACTCTTAGCCAAGCCTTAGGCCGGATAAAAATGAGCTAATCACTTTTAAGTCGCGTTCTAATTAATCCACCTCTGATTGAATTGTTTGTCTCTGAATCTCTAAAATATTATACTTCGGACCTATTTTTATGCCATCTATGCAAAGGTTTCTATCGTTCAGAGTTAGATTACTGTTTTTTCAACTATCTGAATCTGTAATCTTTTTAAAGTTCAAAAGCTGATAGGTTTTGTTTACACTTTCTGCAATCTTAAAAATATATACCTTCACACTTGTTTTACTCTGCCTGTCCGGAAACTGTTCAACCACATGTTCCACAAATGCTTTTAAGTGATTTCTGCAGATTCTTAAAAAACTGCTATTGCCTTTTAAAGTTTCTGAATGTTTTCCTCGCAACTCTTTTCTGCAAACTCTCTAGTTTCTGTTTTGTTAAAACTTGTACTCTAGTTTTATAAAACTCTCTCTTCCCTAGACCTCAAATGTGTTTGAGTCGTGATTATTACGTGTTCGTTTATAGAGGGATACTTGAGCCTTTATATTTTTACATGATTCCTTTACGTGCAAGTCCTATTTGCTTTTGTATGTCGCCTAGCATTTTAACCTTTGAACCTAGGGGTTCCGCCTAGTTCCTACAATATAGAAATAATGATCCTAAGTTCCCTCTAGGATCTATAGAATGGGACGGGTAATATCATGCAATAAGTATTCGTGACCAATCCACACGCTTAAATAACCTCTACGGGGTGGGGAAGGGTAGAATATGGAGATGACGACGATGCGATAATATCATGAAGCGATCCCTCTTTGGGAATATGAGCTAGATATTGCATCGAATGATCCATATTATAGTTAAACCTAGGACCCTCCTTTCTTTTCTATGTGCTTTATTGTTTTCTCAATGCTTTCCAAACTAATCCTCTTTTATTTCAAACTTATGTCCCTTTCTTTATGGCTCTCAAACTATGTGAGTACGTGCACTTCAATTGTCTACTTGCTTCATCTTCTTTTAAAGTCACAATTAGCACGGTTGGGAAGCACATTTGTGGATCTTGAGGGGTGCCTAACTCCTTCCCCTCGAGATAATCTCAAGTCCTTACCCAACTCTGGTTTCTCTCTCAAAGCACTCTCTTCATCTTAAAGTGTCCTAATGCACTATAATCATTAAGTGGCGACTCTTCCAATTTCTATGGCCCAATTCCCAAGCGGGAAATAGAGTTGTTTTGCCCATAATGTCGTGAACCCCGATTTCGCTTTTGAAAAAGGGGGGCGTCGACATCCATAACAAAGCATTGCACATCACTGTGCAATGTGAAGATCATTTCATCACCAGGTTCTTGGTCGACGGAGGTTCTAGCCTCAATATTTGTCCATTTATCACCCTCAGGACTTTGGGCAAAGGATTGCATGAGATAAAAGGTGGGGCTATTAACGTTAAGGCTTTTGATGTTTCTCATAGGTCTACCCTCGGAGAGATTAGCCTGTGTTTGCAAATGGGGCCTAATTGGTTTGATGTTGATTTCCAATTCATTGACGTACCAATATCTTACAATCTATTGCTGGGACAACCCTGGATCCACGCATCAACCTTGCATCAGGCCGTGAAATTTGTGTGGAACCACCAGGAGGTGATTATCCATGGCGATGGTAGCAACCCTACATACACTCGCCAGACCATTCGGAAGATCGGAGGCAGAAGAAGAATATGGTGAGAAATATACCATCACATTGAGCGAGTCAATGCAGTTGATAAAGACAAATGGTGGAGTAACAAGTTCGAGAGCATTCTGAATTGGAGTGGGTATGAACCAGGAAAAGGGCTAGGTAAGAATCTTCAGGGCATCACCAAACCTATCCAGTTGCAGAAACATGGTACTACCTTCGGACTAGGGTACGAGTACACTTGGCAGGAATTTAAGGACTGGTCGCCACCATGGCGCGGCCCGTACTATCCATTGGAATACCCTATACCTCAGTTGTAGCAGACATTTCAGCCAGCTAACACTCTCTACGGGTCAGAAGCAGACGAGGTTCTTCCGGCGATGATGAACCTGTTTCTGGAGGAGGACATGGACTGTTGTGTGATTTTCGAAGGGGAACGGAAGGAAGGCCCTTCCATTCAGGCTGTGAACCAAAGGGAGCGCCTCACCAATTGGTCAATCAGGACCACCATCGCCCGGAGATCTTCGGGGTAGCAAGGCTGAACAAGCATCATACATCCTTAATTTAGTTGTTGTTTTTTACTTTCCGCATTGTCTTTACTTTCCAAAAGAGCTCCGATGTTTCGAAAATTTATGAATTTAATCAAAAGCAATTTTCCTGTTCATTCAATATCTCGCTACTCATTACTTTTCTCTATTATTTACTTTATTTTTCACACAACATTACTATTACGTATCTTGATGATGAACCGACAACTGTGACTTGCAACGAGGCTATGCAACAAGCAGACATAGATTCAGAGGAATATGATATACCAGAAGAGGTTGTCAGAGAGGTAGAGAATTTTGAAAATAGGCCTAAGTCCAATTTGGATGAAACCGAGGTCGTCAATTTGGGAGTACAGAGAATGTCAAAGAAACGTGCATCAGTGTGCACTTATCACAGACAGAAAAGAAAGAATATACAAAGTTTTAAGAGAATATGACGATATCTTTGCATGGTCTTATGATGATATGACGGGTCTCAGCACATCCATCATCGCTCACAAGTTGCCAACAGATCCTCCATGTCCTCCGGTAAAGTAGAATCTCATAAAATTCAAGCCAGATATGAGTTTAAAAATCAAAGAAGAGGTCACCAAGCAGGTCAAAGCCAGAGTTCTCCAAGTGGTAGAGTATCCTACTTGGTTAGCTAACATTATGCCAATACTGAAGAAGGACGGGAAAGTTAGAGTCTGTATCGACTACCGGGATCTCTATCGGGCCGGTCCCAAAGACGATTTCCCATTGCCAAACATACATATTTTGATCGACAACTGCGCCAAGCATGAGTTGCAGTCATTTGTCGATAGTTTTGCGGGATACCATCAGATATGGATGGATGAAGAAGAGCAGAGAAAATGGCGTTTATCACGCCATGGAGGATGTATTGCTATAGAATGATGCCATTTGGATTAAAGAATGCAGGAGCTATTACATGAGAGCCATGACTACCCTCTTTCACGACATGATACATAAGGAAATTGAGGTATATGTGGACGACGTCATCATCAAGTCCAGGAAAGCTGCAGATCACATGGAGGACTTGCGAATGTTTTTCAACAGATTAAGGAGGTATAACTTGAAACTGATTCTCGCCAAGTGTGCATTCGAGGTTCCTGCCGAAAATTTATTGGGTTTCATTGTGAGTCGTTGGGGAATAGAGCTGGATCCCTCAAAGGTCAAATCTATCCAGGAGTTGCCACCGCTGAAGAACAAGAAGGATGAGATGAGTTTCTTGGGAAGACTCAATTATATTAGCCGGTTCATAGCTTAGTCCACTGTCATCTGCGAACCTATCTTCAAGATGTTGAAGAAGGATGATGCCACAAAATGGACCGATGAATGTCAAAAGGCTTTTGACAGGATCAAGGAATACTTGTCTACGCCTCCAGTCCTGGTTCTGACGGAGCCGGGAGGGCCTTTATTGCTTTATATCGTTGTTTTAGATGGGGCGTTTGGTTGCAATTTAGGGAAACATGATGAAACATGGAGAAAGGAGAAATCTATTTACTACCTCAGCAAGAAATTTACCCCGTACGAGGCTCAGTATTCCTTACTAGAAAGCACCTGTTGTGCTTTGACCTGGGTAGCTCAGAAATTGAGGCATTATTTCTGTGCTTACACTACTTACCTCATATCAAGGATGGATCCACTGAAGTATATTTTCCAGAATCCCATGCCCACTGGCAAGCTCGCCAAGTGGCAAATCTTGTTGAGTGAATTCGATATTGTCTATGTCACCCAGAAGGCAGTTAAAGGATAGGCTTTGGCATATCATCTTGCCGAAAATCCTGTAGGAGGGGAATACGAACCACTAAAAACATATTTTCCCGATGAGGAGGTAGCTTTCATAGGAGAAGACATTGCAGAATCCTATGACGATTAGAGGATGTTTTTCGATGGAGCCGCAAATTTCAAAGGAGGTTGCATAGGAGCAGTCCTGGTATCAGAAACCGGCCAACATTACCTGGTATCTGCCAAACTCAGGTTCCCGTGCACCAATAATATGGCCGACTATGAAGCCTGCATCTTGGAGCTTAAGCTGGCCATTGACATGAACATTCAGGAAGTGCTAGTGATCGGAGATTCGGACCTACTCATACATCAGGTTCGAGGAGAATAGGCAACCAAGAATTCGAAGATAGTCTCTTATCTGCATCGCATACAAGAGTTGAGAAAGAGGTTCAGAAAAATGGAGTTCCAGCATGTTCCGAGAATACAGAATGAGTTCGCTGATGCGACTGCCACTTTGTCATCCATGATTCAGCATCCCGATACGAACTTCATTGACCCCATCTAGGTCAAGATTCATGATCATCCAGCATATTGCACGCATGTCGAGGAGGAAGCTGACGGAAAACCCTGGTTCCACGACATCAAGGAGTACCTACAACAGGAGAATATCCGGAGCTTGCTAATGCTACCCAGAAGCACCCGCTTCGAAGGTTATCCAACAATTTCTTTCACAGCGGAGGAATCCTGTATAGGAGGACTATCGATTTGGGATTATTGAGATGTTTCAATGCAACAGAAGCAACCAAACTATTGGAGGAAGTGCACTCAGGGTTCGGTGGACCACACATGAACAATTTTGTTCTAGCAAAGAAGATACTCCGAGCAGGGTATTTTTGGATGACTATGGATACGGACTGCATCCAGTATGTCCGAAAGTGTTACCACTATCAGATACATGTAGATATGATAAAGGTGCCTCCAAACGAGCTCACCATGGCCAATCGCCGCCTGGGGAATGGATGTTATTGGACCAATCGAGCCTGCCGCATCAAACGGACACAGGTTCATCTTATGGGCAAATGATTACTTCACTAAATGGGTTGAAGCCGCAACATACAAAGCAGTAACCAAGAAAGTCGTGGCAGACTTTGTCCGCGACCGTATTGTCTGTCGGTTAGGGATCGTAGAATCAATCATCACCGATAATGGTTCCAATATCAACAGCGACCTGATGAAAGCAATGTGTGAAGTTTTCAAGATCAGTCACAAGAACTCTACAGCTTATAGACCTCAGATGAATGGCGCTGTAGAAGCAGCCAACAAGAACATCAAGAAGATACTAAGGAAAATCATCGAAAGGCACAAGCAGTGGCATGAAACATTGTCATTCGCCTTATTGGGTTATTGTACTACAGTTCGCACATCAACCGGAGCAACTCCCTTCATGTTGGTTTACGGTATAGAAGCGGTCATTCCTGCTGAGGTAGAAATTCCATCCTTGAGAATCATACAAGAAGCAGCTAGATGACACAGAATGGGTCAGAGGTCGCTATGAGCAGTTAGCCCTTATAGACAGAAAGAGGATGAATGCTGTTTACCACAATCATCTATATCAGAACAGAATGTACAGAGCCTTCAACAAGAGAGTTAGAGCGAGGAAGTTCATACCGGGACAGCTGGTGTTAAGAAGATATTTACGCATCAAGATGAAGCCAAAGGAAAATTCTCTCCCAACTGGCAAGGTCCATACATGGTTCACCGGGTTCTAACTAGAGGAGCCCTTATCCTTACAGAAATCGACGGAGAAATTTGGCCAAAACCAATCAACTCAGATGCCGTGAAAAGATACTACATTTAATCAATACGCTTTTCCCTAGTGTAATTTGAACTATGCCTGACCTGATTCCGTTTAAGAGGGGATACGTAGGCAGACCTACGGGTTAGGTCACATTTTTAGTAAAATTCATTTCCCCCACATTTGGAACTGCCTGAAGTCAATTTACCAAGCCTTCGCATCAGCATCGACCCAGTAAACTGGGGCAGAATTTTGAGGAAGACCCTCAAAATTCTAAGGATTCCATTTTTAGTCATTCAGCACCCCCGTCAACAGTGCCAACCTAGTAAACAGGGGCAGAATTTTGAGGAGGACCCTCAAAATTCCGGAGCAAGCAAGGTTGGCGTGTCTCGAACCACGTTGCAATTGTGGGTTCATCATAAAACAAAAATTATTATTTTCTTTACTTATATATACATTTTCATCATGTTTGCCCCAAATCTTTTGCATAAATTCATTCGGATCAATATCGTTCAGCAACGCTACCCCAAATGGCAAAGGACATCACGAGCCGAGGGATACGAACTAACCTCCCCCTTTACAGAACTCATGATTTTTCTTTGGATGCGGGAATTCAGGATATAAATGGGTGACGCATGTGCTTTACAGGACCGAAGCTCCTGAAACAACTACTTACTTCGCAAAAGTTTACTACCTGCATCCAATATTTCCCCACCAGTCATGATATCGCAATCATCAACTAGCTAAGAAAATCATTACTATCTTCTACTTTACGTTTTCGCATTGCATAAGGCTATTCTCTGCCTTCCGAGGTTAAGCTTTATGTCTATCCTGCATAAGGCTATTCTCTGCCTTTCGAGACTAAGCTCTGTCTCCATCTTGCATTTTGCATAAGGCTATTAGCTGCCTTTCGAGGTTAAGCTCTACCACCAACCTGCATAAGTCCATTCTCTGCCTTTCGAGACTAAGCTCTGTCTCCATCTGCATTTTTTTGTATAAGGCTATTCTCTGCCTTTCGAGGTTAGGCTCTACCTCCATCTTGCATAAGGCTATGTCCTGCATTTCGAGACTAAGCTCTGTCTCCATCTTGCATTTTGCATAAGGCTATTCACTGCCTTCCAAGGTTAAGCTCTACCTCCATCCTGCATAAGGTTGTTCTCTTCCTTTCGAGACTAAGCTCTGTCTCCATCTGCATTTTTTTGCATAAGGCTATTTTCTTCCTTCCAAGGTTAAGCTCTACCTCCATCTTGCATAAGGCTATCTCCTACCCTTGAGACTAAGCTCTGTATCCATCTTGCATTTTGCATAAGGCTATTCTCTGCCTTCCGAGGTTAAGCTCTACCTCCATCCTACATAAGGCTGTTCTCTGCCTTTCGAGACTAACCTCTGTGTCCATTTGCTTTTTTTTGCTTAAGGCTATTCTCTGCCTTCTGAGGTTAAGCTCTACCTCCATCTTGCATAAGGCTATCTCCTGCCTTTCGAGACTAAGTTCTGTCTCCATCTTGCATTTTGCATAAGGATATCTCCTGCCTTTCGAGACTAAGCTCTGTCTCCATCTTGCATTTTTTCATAAGGCTATTTTCTACCTTCCGAGGTTAAGCTCTACCTCCATCTTGCATAAGCTATTCTCTGCCTTTCGAGACTAAGCTCTACTCCATCTTGCATTGCATAAGGCTATTCTTTGCCTTTCGAGGTTAAGCTATACCTCATTTATTTTGCTTCACTGAAATATTGCCACCCTATTTCATTTGGGTGAAATATCGCTCCCTGCATATAAATTCTTGCTTGGCTGAAATATCGCTGCCCTTGCATTCATTCGGCTGAAATATTGCCACCTTCTCATGGGCTGAAATATCGCCAACTCATTCAAAGGCGTCACAGTTTGAAGGCACCATCTGCATAGCCCGAGAACACCATTTCATGGCCTGCGAATCATTACTCTTATGCTCTTCATAGCCCACTGCGTTATAGTCTGAGGACGCCATCCTAATCGTCCAAAGACAACATTCATGGTCCAATGGGAACTTGCATCATGTTTAAATTATGCAATATATACGCACATCATTCATTTGCAGGTACACCAGCTAGCTCACGGCCGTCTCCGCAGGAGCAATCCCGCTCCGGTTCTCCGCAGCTTGTCCAGCCTCCGAACCCCTGTCAAAACTCAAACCCACATTGCGTCTATCTTGTTCCGGACATCCATCGGCATATTCTGCCAATGGTTTCTGAACTACATACGGCATGATTCCTGTAAAACCAGGGATATGTATGCAGCTCAGAAGCCGGAGCGCAGTCAAAATTCTTTTACAATCGCCAACTCTGGTCAAAATTGGCCATCTTGTCTTTACCCGACAATTCTTTGATCCTCCTCGGGTAAAGAGGGACAGCTGTTGATACCTAATTTTTCCCTATATATTTTTATACTCAAAATACCCCCAAAATAGCATGTAGATGTATATATAAGCATCCTCAAAGGTTTTGGAATTTTTCTATCTTTTTTAAGATTTTTAAAATCAATTTATGACCTGCTTTTGCACTATAAAATCCAATATTTATTCTCAAAACTTATTATTTGGGTGAGTAATTTACTTTATTCTCTCATTTATATAAAAATATAATTTACATAGTTTTTAACGTTCATTAGGTATTTCTAAATTAAAATTGCATGAAATTGCAATTTTAGACTATTTCTCAATTTAATAAGTATTTTAACTAAAAAATTGTTCCTAACATTTTTTAATTGATACTTATACATTATTTATTAACTCAGTATTTTTAATTGGTTTTTTACAATATCATTTACTATTTGGGAAAAATTGGCTATTTAAATCATAAACCTTTGTTATTTCAATTCTAGCCTAAATCCACCCCCAATTTAACCCCCAATTACACTATCCAATTTTTAAATTTACCCGACCCAGACCCATTCAAACTAACCCGCACGTCCCCTCTCTTAAATCGTGGCCATTGATCATTTAGATCAACGGTCCACATTAATCCTTCCATAATTAAAACAAACACCCCCTAACCTTAATCACTTCACACTTTCAGCCGCCCTTGTATCCCCCCATCCCAAAAATTCTCTTAAACCCCTTCTGAGCCTAGCCCTTCTCCGGCTTTGTTTCACCGGCGACCATGGCTTTTCAAGCTCTAAGGCACCTGTACTCACATCTCCTTATCTTCTATGGCTCTCTTATTCGAAGATCGGTGCCCTATCTCGGAGATTATCGACTCAAAGGTCCTTCAACTTGAGTTTTACGCTCGCGTTCGGTCTCTCTCCGGCAAGCCTTGATGTTGTGAGTCCATCATCGACTCAGAATCAGTCCATTCCAAGCTTTCTCGTTTCTCTATGGTTCTTTCTCTAAAACCAATTTCAAGGTTTTCTCTGTGTTTATATTTACGATCTTCTCTAGATCCTAGTTACTTTCTAAAGTTTCTAAGTGTTTCTAACATTTCTTCGTCGACTTTTTTTTCAAACTGTTCGTCTTCCTAAAATTTAGGGTTTCTTCAATTCCTTTTCTTTATTTGCTCTATTGTGATTTCTTCTAATTTTTACTCTGATTTCTGAGGATTTTCTACTATGTCTCCTATGTATTTTCCTTACCGTGGTGTTTCTAGCGTTTCCTAGTTAAATGTTTTACTGTATTCTCTGTTTTTCCTTATGTTGTTCTTCCTAAGCTTATCTTCACCTATGTTTCTTCTTTACACTCGAGAGGTGCTGGAAACCCTAGGTTTTTCCGTTTCTTTCTATGTAATTTCTTGCTACATGTTTAATGTCTAAACCCTAACATGCTTCTGATTTCTTGCTTATGTACTTCTGCTCTTTGAGTACACGACTGTTCTACTAATTTCAGCCTTGCATGTTCGAATTTGTACACCTCTTTATATAGTCATATTTTTCCCCTTTTGAATAACCCTAATTTTGGGAAATTGATTTCTTACAAACTTATTTGATTCTTTAATTTGGACCTTCTCTGCGACTAAGTTCAGTATCAATTCGTATCTTAAATTCCTTGATTCTCTATGTGATTGACTCACCTTATTTGTTTAAACCGTGTGAATTTCAAAACTTAATATGTACTTACCCTGTATCTTATGACTCATTCTAGATTTTCTTCCCCAAAATAAACTTGGGTTTATTTACCTCGAGTTAGATTCCTTAATTAGAGGAAACCCTTTCCCTAATTGATTATGATTGATGCTAAGTTATTTTCTTACCTTATTAGCTGCTTACTTTCAAACTATAAAATCCTCCACATCATTCACTTCAACACACAAAAAATCCTAAGTTCACTCACATAAAGCTCTCTCTTCTCTTCTCTGTTCTTCTCTGTTACTTGTTCTACTGCTTGAGTTTAGCCGGCTGAAAGCTAAGACTAAACTATAAGGTACCACCTACCTTATTTGCTCTATTGTTCGAGTTTACAACTGTTAGGTCTATGATTTACATATTAAGTCCAAACTACATGTTTACTTAACCCTTCCCCCACGTTTGTTTATGTTCAATATGCAATTACATTTTAGCATGTACATCCTTACCCTATATCCCTATGCTTTTGATGCTATATGTTCATATGAGTACATTCCTGTACATCCCTTTCCCAAATCCCTTTAGTTTAGTTCTGTTTGTTACAAATGTTCTTATGTGACCCCATTCCCTTAACCCCTGTTTGTATGTGAGTTTTATATTAGACTAGGATGGCACTCCATTGCTATTACTAGTTGAGAACCAGGTTCCTCTCAGCCTATACTCAAAGTAATCCCATCCCTTAACTCCTATTATGTGTGAGCTTGACACAGGTATGTTTGTGTCCTAATCACCATACAAGCCCTAGTCTGACTTGTCTCAAGTCTTCTCTTATTTGTTAAACCATATAAAGGGTCAGGTGTGTGCCAGTCACATACATGGCTAGGTATGACCGCCTTTTGCATTGGTCTTCCTCTATTCCTTCACTTTTAACCTTAGTCCTAGTTCTTTAAGTCCTACCCCCCTTTGGTAAGCCATGCTTAGGGACCCTCGAGTCTCCTCTGAACTTGGATGCCTGAGGGCTGGTAATTCCACACTTTGCACTACTCTAATCATTTTGGGTGTAAGCATTGCCTGGGTTTCCCCTGAAAGCCCTTGGAACTTTGAAACACTCTAAGAGAAAGCCTTGGAATTTGGAGCCTGGATTTGGTAAAGTGCATATGTTGGACATTAAGGTTGCTTTGTGCTTCCTCGGGTTTGCTTAGCTTTGATGTATTTATTTCCTTAGTATTTTCCTTTCATTTATGTAAACCAGCTTTGTACAAAGAACTTGGGGATATGGTGAAAAGGATATGGGAGGGGTTTACATTATTGCATCAATCAATGGGTAGAAATCATGCCTATAGGTTTTCAACATTGCTTCTCATATAGAATCATGCCTATAGGTTTTCAATATTGCATCTCATTTAGGAATTATGCCTATAAGATTTCAATATTGCATCTCATATAGAAATCATGCCCATAGGTTTTCAATATTGCATCTCATATACAAATCATGCCTATAGGTTTTCAATGTTGTATCTCATTTAGAAATTATGCCTATAAGTTTTGAATATTGCATCACACCTAGAAACCATGCCTATAGGAATTGCATAAAAACGCTAGGAAAACAGTAGGCCCCTTTAAACGTACTAAAAAGTAATAAAATCAATATATAGATATCCTACCTATATGGTTCAAGTATCGCCTGATCTGTTAATCATTTTCAATATAGTTTATCCCAAAGCTGTCTATTTTGAAATCGGGCCAAGTCTGCCCTTTTACGTTATTCTGAACATGTAGAGTCATTTTCTTTAAATCCCAAATCTGCAGAACTAACTTTAGCATGCCTAAGTTTACACTCCAAAGCTCTCTTTTTGAACACTTTCATTAAGCAGTTTGTAAGCCATTTTCGAACTTTCTGCAGACTCTAAATTCCTCTTTACAGATCTATGCCTGAAACTAACGTTTTTCTCTGAAATTACTGGTTTTAAATCATGTCAAGTTCTAATAACCGGACCCGAGGGGCCGCTTCACGTGTTAAACTAATATATTCGTGATCAACTTTAATATTAAGACCAAATCAATATTTGTAAGTCATGCTAGACTAATTGCTGCTATGGTTTATGGGGTTTTGTATGAGCCTTTGAATGTTTTATTTAAATACCCTTATATGCTATTTGTTTTGGATTGACGCTTTAGTATTTTTACCTTTGAAACTCCATATATGTCCTATCTTTCTCTTCCCCTTTTAGGATTAGAAGTCCTAATACCCAGGACTGATAGGTCGGGATGGGTACTAGCATGCAATAAGTAAACGAGACCAAACACTTTTAAGTACCTTAACGGGGTAGGAAGGGTATAATATGGAGATGATGACCGGTGTGCTAATTCCATAGGCGACCCTTCTTTGAGGAGTGTGTGCGGGGTATTGTACCGATGTGATCCATATTATAGCCAAACCTATGACCTCTTTTTCTTTTGCTTGCTTTATTTAAATGTTTTCCTAAAGTAATGCTTTTCAAATTAATTCTCTCTTCTACTTTTATTTAACTTATACCCTTCCCCTTTTAAAAAATTCATAAGTTGTTTGAATGCTTTATATGTGAGCCTTATTTGTATATTTGCCTTATTTCCTATTAAAGTCACAATTAACACGGCCGGGAATCATACTAGTGGATCTTGAGAGGTGCCTAACACCTTTCCCTTGAGATAATCTCAGGCCCTTACTCAAACTCTGATTTTCTTTCAAAAATACTCTCTTCTCCTTAAAAGTGTCCTAATGCTCTATAATCATTAGGTGGCGACTCTTCAAATTCCATAACCCGATTCCCAAACGGGTATAAGAGTCGTTTTTCCATAATGTCGTAAATCCGATTTTGCTTCTTTTAGGTGAAAAAGAGGGCGTTGACAGGTGGCCTCCTTCCATTTCCCACGCCGCCTCCTCTCCGCCTCCAAGACAAGGGTCTAAAAAGAAGAGGAAAAGAAATACAAGTCAATACGTACCAAAGCCGCCCATACGACTCACAAAAGAAAAATTGAAAGCTACCTGCAAAGCTGCACCGGCGACCCTTCTCGACAAATCCCTGTTACTTACGCCTTTTAGCGTTTCATGCTCTGCAGCCGCAGATAACATGGTCATCTCCGCTACGGCTTGCTCGTTGTTTTCTAACAAGTTATACCCACTAGGGATCAGGATTTAGCGAGTAGACCTGCCCACCCTCATCTCTACACGGGTTGATTCCCTCGTTGCTTCTCCAAGAGCGGCCTCAGAGCTTGTCCTCTAAATTTCTATGCCTGCTTCCTTAACTACAGAGGACGACCTACCCTCTGGAATACGGGTTGAGCTGGAAACATCGGCGATTGTCCTTTCGGGAGCCAACCTCCCTGAACGAATGGCCTCGACCATGATAACTGGCCTTGGATCTCGAACGGGCTCGCTAGGCCTCACGTCCTTGGTCGCAATCCCCTTGTCGATAATCAACCGCCACCTTTTTCTACCCAATGGCTCTTCGCCCTCAGAAGACTCCTCTACCAGTGCGGCCTCAGGCACCATTACGGGCACGGCTTCAGGTGTCATCACTGGCACAACTTCAGGCACCGACTCAGATGCCGCTACCGGTGTAGCCCCCTACTGAGAACCCGCAGGAGCGCTCTTACTAGGAGATTCGCGTGATATGACTTCGTCATGTGAGTCGACCTCCGCCCTAGACGGGGCAACTATGGTCTTCTTTTTCTAGAGACAACCCGACCTGCCAACACGAACGAGTCAGGTAACAAAAATTTGAAAGGTTTTCAAAACTGAAGCCAAAATAAAAGAAAACTACCTGGCGGGTCGTACTAGTTATACGCGGGCCAGGTCTAGCACTCCTCCATATACGGTATCAACCTCTCCATCCACGACCTGATGTCATCAATAGTTTGGGCGGGTGAGCCGCCACTACAAGAAGACAAAGAAACCACAATGGTTGACTCGCCCGGACAAAAATTATCACGAAATCACACACAAGGGTACATACATTCCGAGTTCCACTTCTCCGGGAACCATTCAGGGTTAGACACCAGTTGCTCCATCATGATATAGAAGTATATTTTCCAGAAGCCACGATTGGCTTTATCATAGCACTGCACTACAAAACTCTTTGTACCATAGCGCTTCTAATGGAGCGTGGTACCCCTCAAGCAGCTCGCATTAAACATCTGTAAAAGATGGTGAACCGAGACCACGCTCCCGACCTTAACCGCATACGTGGTGAGAATTCTACATACCTTCAAATTATAAGGCGTGAGCTGAGCCTGGCACACTCATAAGAAGCGACAGAGCTCCTCCGCTAGAGGGTTAAGTGGAAGGCTATATCCAATCTGAAGCGGGTATTTGTAGAATGTGCAGAACCTAGGCCTATGCACATTGGCGTAGTCCATTTCTGCTGGAGCCATTTCAACGTGGGCCGGAATATTGTACGTCACCCTAAAGGCGTCTAAGTGAGACTACAGTAGTTCGCTGAACTCCCAAGGAAGAGGTGAGCCCTTCGTGATGAAATCACTTCGAGCACTCATATTCTTTGGAAGTATATTGTCCACCAAGAGAGGAAAAAGGGCCTTTTCCTACTTCTTCCTCTTCACCACTGGAGGAAGGCAGAACCTTAGATGGGCGATACCCTTACTTTTCTTACCGCTTCGGTGTTTGGCCATATGAACCAATTTTTAAATGCTGGTAAAGGGAAATACAACCACACAGAAGCAGGGAACTCACACAAGATGTTTAGAGCAAGAAAGCATGGCAAAAAAAGGAATAAGAAAGTATTTCAAAGGTTCGAAAGATGAATCAGTTTGAATCTTTCTCCTATTTATATGATGAAATTATGCGTGAATCGAAAAGGTACTATCACAACGGGCACGGAAAATCAGAACGTCACATCACCAACTGAACTACCTCGGGAATAAAAGTAATAATGACGCATGTGACTAATGACGTCATTCCAATAAGTGACCAAGTGTCAACGGTTCAAATGTGTCGTGCATTTTTGTCTCATTCGTGCTAAAGACCAAGGATTTGGAAAATTCTCTTAAGACGAGGCTTGTGAATCCGTTTATTGAAGACGTCCATCGAGCACGTCTCCAACAAACGGATGGACTAATTGTATGTGGTCAAATTTGGCCCTCAACGTCCCTATGATTAATGGGTACGCCCAATAAGCAGACGCCAACTGAAGTAAGGGCGCGACTTGGACGTGATGGTAAAAGCGATGTTGTTTAGAGCTTAACTTCTTTACTAAGTGGAAGCGACCAACTTTTGTACCTTTTTAATTATTTCGAGGGAGGTCTCTTGCTATATAAATGAGACCTCCACATTATAACAGGGAGGAGGATGATTCTCGAATAATACAACTCTCTCTATCTCTGTCTGTTTCTCTGCCTCCAACTATTGCTTCTCTCTTAAGCTAAATTTATTTTCTTTATCTTTGAGATCTAGAATGATAATATCTTCTATATAATCTCTATGTCAATTTATATTTGATTACGATTTATTCTTATTTTTCTTTTGATTATTTTCTAAAGCTTACAAAGCACATCAATGACTTTGGAGCTAAACAATATGTTATTGTCTTAGCAACGAATAAGCTAAAGCAAATCATTTTATAGAATCTTATTATGGACAATGATGGAGGACTAGAGGTCATTAGAATAAACCCTGATATCACCAAATATATTTGGATTTGGACCTTTTTAATTACCAATAAAGGCTATGATGAAATGGTAATTTGACTTTCATTATCAATGTACCTTTCTTCAATTAATCTCCTTTCTTTTCAACAGCATTATTGTAGTAAGAGCTTCAATTTTGTTGTACAATCGTTGGTTGGAAATGCTATCATTTTCTTTTGTTTTATGAATTCTTTTCTCTATTTTGGTTTCTGGAGCTTGTTGATTCTAGCTACGTTACAAAGATTTCCACATGAGTTATTTTCGGTATTTTGTACAATTTAGGTAATATTTTCTTTCTCAGTGATTTGAAAGAATTAAGATGTCGGACATTTAGGTAATGGATATACAACAACAAATATTGCGACTTAACCCCACATTAGTTTGGTGTTTAAGTTATATAAAAGTATATATATCCCACATCAAGTATATAGGGTGATCTTAAGGGTATCAAAATTAACCAATAAAAATATGACTTAATCAAGTATTAGGCGAGTTAAATTGTGACAGATTTTCTTGTCCATTTTGACATATTAATCATTATGGTATTAATTTAGCCGATTTTAACTTATCCATTCATACTAACCCATCCATTTGATATCCTAAGTGATCCAAAATGGGGTTTTATAAAGTCACTGAACATCTTTCATTTTGTCGTATTAAATTTTTTAAGTTGAATGTCTGAATTGCATCACAAATGAAAAGAATAAAATATATTTTTATGGAAAATTTCTATGGAAACTTAAGCCAGTAATTTTTGGATTTGTGACGAGTAACATGTTCACTGTGTAATAGCTCGTAAATCACATAAAAATATAGATCGTACTAGGTAAGCTCAATGCTACGAGCTACTAAGAATGATGCTGGTGAGGAATCGATCCCATATAAATTTTTTGACTGAAATGTTGTTCTTTTGAAAGACAAATGAGTAAGCCGTGAAGAATCCAATGAGGTATTTAGCTGCACCTCATTTATTTACTTATTTATGTCACCTCTTTTAGGCCCCGTTTGGCCAGCAACGTTTTTTCAAATCTTTTTAAAAAAATATTGTTTGTTCATAGATTACTCATCTATTTTTGAAAATTTTTTGAAATTATTTTTTAAGTTTCCAAAAGCTAGTTTATAGTAGATTTTGGGTAAACTTGTTCTCCCACCCATAATTTTTGAATTTTTTTCAAATAAAATACATGTCCAAACATAATTTTAACTTTCAAAAAAATTTTAAAAACTATTTTAAAAATTATTTTTCATGTTTTAACTAAATTTATATACAAACTCATTGTACGTTTCCAAGGATATTGAACAGTTTGAGAATCGACACTTGAGAGGAAAAAAAGTGAAAGAGAAACAGTACCTAAAAATTGACCCTACTATGAGATCATAATTTATTGCGAGAAACTACCTCTCTCATTTTTCTCTGATTAATTGTATGTACGTGTGTGTGGAATTATTGACTGACTATTTTTTCTGAATATTTCAGTTGGTACCACATGAGCAGTAGATTTGTACTATATATGCTGGTAAAAAAAATCAATGCACCTATAACCAGGTCAAAGATTAAATATCTTTTTGGGTTTGTAAGTAATGGTGGTGAGTGAACTTGACCCAATTACTTACCATATTAGAGTAATAAATAGGAATTTTACCGCACCTGATATCTGCTACCCCAAAAAAAAAAAATCATTTTATTTTACTAGTTTTGTACAGCTGAATTCCACAATGGGGGTAAAAAGAAAATCCACATTGAATACCCTTTTGGTACAAAAGATAGAATTATTGTCTTGTTATAAAATAATATAAAGACAAGAACAATAATACAAGAACAAGAGCAATAGAGAGAATAGAGAGAGAAGTATTCTTATTGATACTTAGAGATTGTTAGGGATGTGTTACAATGGTAGAAGACCCCTTTATTTATAGGGAGGGGGATGATTTAGCTACCAAGAATAGAACTCTAGAATCTCTCTAATTATAGACATTCACCTTAAATAGAAGTCTATTTATAACACTCCCCCTTGAATGTCTATTCAACAATGTGCCTCGTTAAAACCTTAAAACCAAAACCCAATGGGAAAAATTAAAGAAAGGAAAAAGAGTACACATGTTTGAATATGCGCCTATTGGTTGCCTCGTTAAAAACCTCGCAAGGAAAACCCAGTGGGACAAAACCTTGTAAGGGAAAAAGAGTGCAACGCGCATTAACTCCCCCTAATAAGAACATCAATTTATATCCTTGAGCATTTGCATTCCAATCTTGTGCATCATCTTCAAAACGATCTTTGGTAGACGTTTGACAAATCAACCATATTGACTTGAATAAATATTCCGCACCTTGAAATCATCATTCTTGATAGATATGAACATCTTCATATAATGTCGTGGAATAACTTTTCAATATCTCTATAGATGCATTCTCAATGCCATCATGCTTATAGTTATAGCAAGATACATATGTACACAAATTGTACTTAGGATGTGGTACTTCAGGACCAAGAATTGCATATGCTTCAAGCAACTTAAATCTTTCAAGTTAAGTCATATAAGCCATATAATAGACTTTAGATGCATATCAAGTTTTCCATGTCATGCTAGACAAATAAGATATCGAAAACTGATTATACATACCTTTGACTTTATACTTTCAAGCATTTGAACTATAGGTTCAAAACTACATGTCTTTCATATGGAATCAATTCTTCTTGAATTGTATCTCTTCCATTTAGTTACTTTCTTTGGGTCAGCAAATGCGTATAGCATGCTCTGCAATATGTTGCAATTGAATTATCCCTTTTATGAACTTCAGGTTCATATCATGATATTCGGGGATATACATATACAAATGATAATTCATCCCATGTAACCTTTTCTCAAGTGTTTATCATGTCTCCCCCTCATGTTAGAAAAGCTAACTTGTTTCCTCAACTTTGAGAGTTCATCTTTGTGCATTATGGTGTTAATGAAAATATACACCGCACATCAATAATAATAAGATGAAATTATTTGGTTCCTGACCTTGAACCACTTGTGAGGGGAGAATATAATATACTCTCGTATACAACGTATATCAAACTGATATATATAACTTTGTTCTCATAAGAAACAGTTTAGCTATTAAGTGGAAGCACTCAATAATTATCTTGCTAAACCAACTTTGATATAAACCAACTTATCAAGATGAACTATCTTGAGTAGAAAATCTGGAAATTATGCTCGAAGTTAGATTATTGAGCAATTTACCTCGCAAGCACCGGCCAGGCTGCGGGTTAATAACAATTGCGCATGTAACCATATCATAGATGCATCATATGTGGTATACATGGCAGGTGAATGGGCCCATATTCACCTTTGATATTTCCAGAATTTATGGGCTTCAACCCGAACTCTTTAGTTGGTCAGTTCATTAATGAGAACAAGTGATACAAGAGAATTCGTAAAGAACTTTCTAGTTCTTTGATATTCACCTGTGTGAATTTGCACATCATACTTAAAATGAAATGGCTAATACGAATGCTAACTGAACAAATTATCAATATTGGTAAACTTCAAATTTACACCATGACATGTGCACTTATCAATAAACTTCAGGTTTATTATGACATGGGTTTTTATACCAATAGATATCCATTTTATTGTGGCATTCTTTCTTTTGTGTAGTACAAACTGGAGAACAAAACGGGTAGCTTTTCATATGCAAATTACCCCGCTACAAGTTGTAGTAATAGGAGATATCAAAGCCTTCCTTTATTTATAGTCTCAATATAATCAATCGCTTTCGCGTGTACTTTGGAAACTGAATAAGTTTCTTTGAGACTTACTACAGCACAATACTCAATTGTGTTTCTCCAACATAGTAATAATTGGCTCTTCTAGAGCTCTCAATTAATTTTGTACTACCACAGATTCATCAACATCCATGTGGTGAATATCTTTCTTAAAGAGAAAGTTATACCATTATGGTCATGTCAAACTTATATGCAAGATATGTTTCTTGCATTATCGTTGTCCTTTAATAGTCATATTTCCAAAATACTTTGGCGTACAATAGGTACGTGACCAACGATCATTCATGCCATATATCATCTCAAACCTCCTTCCAGGGGTGAGTGTGGTATCATCTCAAACCTCCTTCTAGGGGTGAGTGTGGTATATCTAATACCAATTTCATGTTCATATTCTTCCAATAATGAATATGTATTCGTGAATCAGATGTTGTCACATTCACTTCGGGGATATGTGATTTTGTTATCCTTTTCAAATCTATAAATGCGTCAGGCATTTGATTTGCTATTCTTTACAAATGGATAATCTTTTGTGCCTCTTTCACAAATAGAGGTATGTGGATCAAGATGAGATAATGATGCATTTTTCCATAAAATTTCCCGTTTGGTTTCACCAACTTCTCCCCCTAATTTTGGGAAAAGTGTCTCATCAAATTGACAGTCTGCAAATCGTGCAGTGAACAAATCTCCTGTCAATGTTTCGAGGTAGCGAATAATGGAGGGCGATTCAACCTCAACATATATTCCTAACCTTCTTTGTAGACCCATTTTGGTGCGGGATGGCGGTGCTACAGGCACATATACTGCGCATCCAAAGATTCTTAAATGGGATATATTGGGTCCATGACCCAAAACCAATTGCAACGGGGAATATTTGTGTCAATTCATCAGTCAGAGACGAACTAGCATTGCTGTATGCAAAATGGCGTGTCCCCAAACCGAAGTGGGCAGCCGACGAACTAGTATTGCTGCATGCAAAATGGCGTGACCCCAAACCAAAGTGGGCAGCCGACCAACTAGCATTGCTGCATGCAAAATGGCGTGACCCCAAGCCGAAGTGGGCAGCCGACGAACTAATATTGCTGCATGCAAAATGGCATGAACCCAAACCGAAATGGGCAGCCTCGTTTTCATGAAGAATTCAAGATTATTCTCATCTATTGTCTCAATATGATATCCATTTTGAATGATATCTTTAAAACTCAACAAGTTCCTTTTAGACTTGGAGGAGAACATTGCGATTGATATCATTAAAACTCAACAAGTTCTTCTTAGACTTGGAGGAGAATATTGCATTCTCTAAGATAAACGTCGTGCCTTTGGGCAGAGTTACAGTTGCTCTTCCGGAGCCTTCAATCAATTTACTTCCCATGGTTTGACATAAAAAAGAAAATATACGAACATGAGAATAAACAACTTCAATCCGTTTGTGTCACATAATATTTTCAAAATCTGCTGCTAACAGTTGACTAACAAAATCAGATATGTTATCCATAATCGATTACTATGCAGCTTGAAAAATTTCAGTTTAAGCATTTTTCACACACAATCGATTGTTTAACATTGACAATCGATTGTTGATTAATTTTGAAATATTTTGGATCACACTGTCTAACGACAATCGATTGTTAGACATAGACAATCGATTGTGGATGATTTTTGAAAAATTCCAGATTACACTGCCTAACGACAATCGATTGTTAGACATAGACAATCGATTGTGGATGATTTTTGAAAAATTCCAGATTACACTGTCTAACGACAATCGATTGTTAGACATAGACAATCGATTGTGGATGATTTTTGAAAAATTCCAGATTACACTGTCTAACGACAATCGATTGTTAGACATAGACAATCGATTGTGGATGATTTTTGAAAAATTCCAGATTACACTGTCTAACGACAATCGATTGTTAGACATAGACAATCGATTGTGGATGATTTTTGAAAAATTCCAGATTACTGTCTAACGAGAATCGATTGTTAGACATAGACAATCGATTGTGGATGATTTTTGAAAAATTCCAGATTATACTGTCTAACGACAATCGATTGTTAGACATAGACAATCGATTGTCGATCAATTGTTTTTCAGCTTTAATGCAAAAATATTAGATAATCGACTAGTTTTTCAGGCTAGTTGATTACCCCTACTGGAAAATAAAAATATTATTGATATTTGAGCATATTGAAAACATTCTAAAGAACTACTGCTAACATTGCATCATGAGCTAACTAATACGAGCTAATACTAATGACTATTAGTTTATTCACTAACTAATACAAATAAGTAGAACAAAATCAAATAACTCCATCTTATTTCATCACGGACCCATCACCAATTAGGTGGTCTATTTTCCCCTCGGGTTGCTCAAAGAAGTCTGCCACATCCAGGTGGGTGATGTCCAAGTTGTCGTCATAGACAAAATTTGTTTCAGGGCCTTTACTCTTTCGAGATGCTTGATAAAGGCAACCAAGTGTCTTGGTATACGGCAAGTCTTTGACCAGTGCCCTTTCCCACCGCAACGATAACATATATTTTCTGAACCATTTGCCTTAGGATCTTCATGATCCCGTTTCTGCTTTCGGCGGTTATCTCTCCTTGGGGGTTGACGGACTTCATTGGAATTTCTTCCTTGTCTACGTCCCTGGCTATGACCCCGTTTACGACCATGACCATGGCCCTTTTCATGTTTGGCATAATGAGAGTGCACCTTATCTGCTTCAGGCAATGGTGTAGACCCAGTGGGTCGATTTTCGTGATTTCTCATGAGCAGGTCATTATTTCGCTCAGCCACTAGTAGAAGAGAAATCAGTTCAGAGCACTTTGTAAAGCCTTTCTCTCTGTACTGTTGTTGCAGTACCATATTGGAGGCATGAAACGTTGTAAACGTTTTCTCAAGCATATCATAATCGGAGATTTTATCTCCGCATAGCTTCAATTTAGAAGTAATTCTGAACATTGCAGAATTATATTCAGAAACGGACTTAAAGTCCTGGAGCCTCAGATGAGCCCAATCATATCGTGCTTGTGGCAGAGTGACCAACTTCAGGTTATCATATCTCTCCTTTAAGCCGTTCCACGAGATGAGTGGATTCTTGACGGTGAGATATTCAATCTTCAAACCTTCATCAAGGTGATGGCGCAAGAAATCAAGGCCTTCGCACAGTCTTGGGTGGATGCTTTTTTTCTATCTTTAATGGTGTCTCCGAGACCCATAGCATCTAAGTGGATTTCAGCATCCAACACCCATGTCATATAGTTCTTGCCCGAAATTTCAAGGGCAACGAACTTTCTTTTCGTAATGTCAGACATAATCGAAAATTAAATTAGGAAGAGGGAAATACCTTAGATTTTTCGAGAATGGTTCTTGAGACGGTAGAGTCTCGTGCTGATAACGTGTTATAAAATAATATAAAGACAAGAACAATAATACAAGAACAAGAGCAATAGAGAGAATAGAGAGAGAGAAGTATTCTTATTGATACTTAGAGATTGTTAAGGATGTGTTACAATGGTAGAAGACCCCTTTATTTATAGGGAGGGGGATGATTTAGCTACCAAGAATAGAACTCTAGAATCTCTCTAATTATAGACATTCACCTTAAATAGAAGTCTATTTATAACATGTCTGAATTTTTCCGGGGCTTCAAATTAATTATATTTAAATTTAGATTAATTGGGATGCAAATGGGTTTCCATCATTTTAAAATTATATAAATTCTATTATCAAGTGCAAATGTCGAAACTTTGTAATATAAATGTTAGCTTTCTAGTTTTTTTTATTAATTTTTTTGGCGGGGTGGGGGATGACAATAGGCTATAATTACGTCTTTTAGTAGATTATTATACTCTAAACTCTAGATTAATTGAGTTTGCACTTTAATCGCTAGTGTTTTGCACTAACGATGTGTTTTATGCCTTGTAGGAGTGATTCCGAGCTATATAGATGTTATAGAATGAAATTAAGTGATTTGGAGCTTTGAAGTCTGAGTAAGAGCTCAAGGAATTAAGTCAGGATCGCGTTCTGGGGTCAAATTTGATAATTAACTACGAACGAAGACTTGAAGAGGTATATTGCGTACTGTCTAGTAAAATAGACATAACGTTTTGCTCAGAATTCCATTTGGTGTCCATAATATATTGTTGGAAAGATAACTCAAAGTGCTACAACTTTCATGTTTTACGTTTTTCCAAATTCCAAACAGAATAGGGTGAGAAATCGCGGTTACAGTAGGACCTCAGTAGGACCGTGGCAGAGCAGAGCTGCAGATTCAAAGGACCTATTTGGCCGCGGTCCCGGCGTAACCGCGGTGGGACCGCGGCAGGACGCATAAATTTCAGGGACCAAAGTGAAAAATATGGGATTTCAAGCCCAAAACCCTATCTTAAACCAAGGAAGCCGACCAAGAAAGGAGAGAGGACATATTTTGGACATAAATTAGACCTAAGTAGGCAGAGACACTACTTGAGGGTTAGACAACACCCTTGGAGGCGAGAACACGCGAGGAGCATGGCGGGAATTCTTCTACGAGTTTTCCTTCCTCTTTCTATTTTTCATTGTTGGTTATGACTTTTAGTATTGTAGTTTTACATACTACTATGAATAGCTAATTTGTTATCTAGAGTTCTGATAGAACCTTTTGTAGGATAAGTTCTTGTTATGTTTTTATATAATTGAGCCATAGGTTTTCTCTGTTTGTTCAACTACATTTATATTGTGGTTGGTTGAAGATCTCTCAATTAGCTGTGCCTATTTAGTATGCATAATTTGGGAGAGAGCGTATATTTAGGTAATTGTTGAACAACACCACTCCCAAAGTATATGAGGGATCAATAACCGAGGGTTAAAGGCATGATTAGGGATAACGAAGCATTGGGTGCGATTTGAAGTGAGTTGTATTAAAAGCCAGCTAGCGTAGCTCGTGAGAGTGCGTTTAGTAAATTATCGTAATTACTCGGAAGAGATTTACGGCAATAAGAGTGCTCATGATCGGTAGAAATACTTAGGCGAAATTATAGAAGACAAAGAGGGAAGGATTCCGACAATAAGGGAAATCATAACTCTAAACCTCCTCAATCTTTTCTTTAACCCTCAGTATCTTTATTTCTTAATTTACTATTTTAATTTGTTAGTTAATTTGTTAAACACAAGAATCTAAATATCTATAAGTTAGGAATTGTTCAAGCTTGTCTTCTTAGTGATAGTGAACAACTGTAGCTAAAACTTAGTTCTCTGTGGGATCCGGACTTGTAAATTGGATTATATTTGCAACGATCACATTGTCCTTTTTATAAGGCAAAGTTGGGCGTGATCAAATTTTGGCGCCGTTGTCGGGGAACTAACGGTATAGTTGTAGGTGTACATATTGGTAGGTTTCAAGTTTGACCTTTTATTTTTAATTTTTTTCTTTTAATTTTTATTTTACTTGTTGATTTAACAAAAATGGCATAATGGAATTATGAAAGTTTTGATGTTAGTAATTCTATTTTTAATCATTCTTATGCGTATTGTGATGAAAAACACCCTTGGGAAAATTATCAAAATATTCCCGAGAACGAGTTTTGTGCACCAACTCAATCTTATGTATGAAATGTGTGTGATATGTGTGGTGGTCAAGATGATCACTTTCACTGTTGTGCTTATATTTCTTACCTTCCCCTAACTCCTTACTTTGATGGTTCTTCTTTTTCTAGTGAAGTTAATAGGAATAAAGAACCCAAGTATGAGGACCTGAAAGAGATCGAGGATATGCTAAATGCCTTACGAAACAATATGATGAGATACAACTGCGGGTATAAAGGCAAGGGGAAACTATTCACAAGTTGGAGGCTCAAGCGAATAAATTAATTGAACTAGGTAAAGCGCAACAAGTTGACATTATGGATAATAGCCAATATGAGCATGAAAGGGCTGTAGAAATTGCCATATTACTGGAGGATTTAAAAAAATACTAGGGTGAGCTAGAGGAGGAGGCTATAATAGAACACCAACAATCAATCACATTAGATTTTGAGGATGTCAATTTTGTAGAAGAGATACTAAAGTCAACCAAGGATATTGAGGATACATATTTAGTTGACTCTATTGTCATTAGTGTTGAGAATGTAGACAATCCCAATGTTCATGTAGTTGAATGTATTGGTCCTCACTCCATGCATCTTCCCACATTGTGTTTAGATGATGATATGGAAATAGAGTCGTCTAAGCCATTTGAGGATTAAAGGAATGAGGAACAAAGTGCATACATTCTAGAATTCTTCTTGCCAGCAAGTCGGGATTACACACCTCATATAAAGGCCAAGAAGTGAAGAATACTATATTATTTTATTTGGCCAGTCAAATTCGTCCCACCACCCCAGGAGCATGATCATAGAGTAGAATCAAAACTTGGGGTCCAATTCATAAGTTCAAAGTGGAGGCAGAAAGTGATTCACATCGTGCCGTGACGTTAAATCAAGCGCTCGTTGGGAGTCAACCCACCATTATTGCTTTCTTTTCTTTATTTATTTTAATTGTATTATTTTTGTAGTGTCATTTTTTTATTTTCTAGGAGAATGGAAAGAAAAGGTCTAGGAAGGATGCAACAGCAAACCAAATGGTTGGAACTAAGTGTGAGGCACCCGCACAAAGGACCAAGTTTGGAGATGTCTGAGTACCCCATGAGCTGTTAATGCTTCATCCTTTGAACTACCAGGAAGTTTCTTTTAACCTCTTATTATTATGGTGTGCATAGGGGTAATGCATTATTTTAATGGAATATTTTTTTTAAATTAAAAAGATCGAACTTTTTCCGACGATGGATCTATTAGATAATTTTCTTTAGGGATTTAAGCCTAAAGAAAAAGTACAAAAAGATTTTCTTTTGTCAGGTAGTGTAATAGTTATCCCTTGGTTTTTCTTTAAACCACGGTTCTTTTCCAAGGGTTTTATTTGAACCAGGTGTAGTTAATTTTTTTAGGAATAGGAGCCATTGTGTTGTGTTTTGAAGTGAAGCAAAATCTCTTGACTTTGTTATGCCTTGAGAATATTGAGTACTTTGGTTGTGATGCTTAGGCTTAGTTTTTGACTCTTGTAGAAGTACCTTACGTTGTATCATCTTAACTCTGCTTAACTGCTTTGACTAGAGTGTCTTGATGAATCCAATCATGAGTGAGTTATGTGCCATGTATGTGTAAGGTTTTACATTATTCAATGCATTGCATTTGATTCCTAGAACTTGCCCTGTGTGTTTGTAAAGCGAAATAGTAACATTGTTAGTCTTGGAAAGGATATAGGCATTTTCTTGTTGAGCCAGATATGCATATGTTACCCACCTAATTTTTATGTATCGTAGTTAACCTCGTTGAGCCTATAATCCCTTTTCTTTGGCAACCGCATTACAATCCTTACCCATTTATTTGAATTAATCATCTATTTGAATATTTTCACCTCTCATAAGTACTTGCATTGTTATGAACTTTGTAAAAATTAAAGTGTGGGGTGGTTGGTTTGGATTTTGAGTGGAACTAATTAAATAAGGAGAAAGGTACGCTTTTTTGAAAAACGAAGAGCCACTTGAATTGGAAAAAATATAGTTGGATTGTTGGAAAAAAGAAAAATTTCATGACAAGTGGTGGTTCTTGACATTAGTGTGCTTAAAGAAGAATGGGGTAATTTACATTGATGTGAAGGTAGAATTTTGGTTTGATATAAGTATGAGATTTAAATGTTAAAATGTAGGTATTAAAGTGCTTAGGGAGGTGTAGTCACTCTTATTGTCACGACCCGGATTTTCCCACCATCGGGAGTCCTGATGGCGCCTACTGTCGAAGCTAGGCAAGCCAACCCCTTTTGATCATTTTCACAAAACCTTAATCTAAAACAATATAAATAATGAATTAATTAATTAAACCACGCGGAAGACTTTGGCAACAATAGCAATGACAAAGTGCGGAAATTAGTAACATGCCTCTACCTAGTATCTGATGTCACTACTCACGGACGACTAAAAGAGTACTAAAAGCAATTGTCTGAAAGAAATACATAACATGGATGTTTTGATAAAATAAAAACAAACTAGAAAAAGATAGAGGAGACTCAGGGTCCACAAATGCGAACGAACTACCTAAAAGTCTCTGGACTGAAGGATCACTCACTAACTACTGCTGCGGTCCGTAAGCTGTGTCCTGACATGTGCACAAAAAGGCACAGATGTGTAGTATCAGCACAACCGACCCCTTGTGCTGGTAAGTGCCCGGCCTAACCTTGGCGAGGTAGTGACGAGGCTAAACCGGACCTACCACAATCAACCTGTACAGATATATGTGCAATAACAGAAAGAGAACAAGAATTTAAACAGATAATGGGAAGGGGACATGCTGGGGGTGTAACAGTTCAATTATATCTTCAACAAACAAGAAATGGAACTGAATATATAATAAGAAATAGAGAAATCCAGTGAATCAATAACTGCACGGCACCACCCTTCGTGCTTTTACTCTCATTTCTCATCAAAGTTTTCAAATATAATGCACGACATCAACCCTTCGTGCTTTTACTCTCAAATACATCAGTGCACGGCATCACCCTTCGTTCTTCGACTCTCTCTTCCTCACCCAATCAATGGCACAACCAAACGGGAAAGGAATATATAACAAGACAAAATATCCCAGCAAGGGAGAATAACTCAACAATAAATCCCGATAAGAGAATACATCTCAAAAATAAATCACGGCAAGGGAAAATAGCTCAACAACAAGTCCCGGCAAGGGAAAAAAACTCAACAATAAGTCTCAGGAAGGGAAAAGTACCATAAATTCCTTTTTAGTTCATTTGTTTCTCAACTATCACTTCATAGTTCATTTAACAAGTAATTACAACAATTGTTCACTTCTTTCGAAATTGTAATAGCAAATATGACGCACGATCATGACAGACTTGGGCGCATAGGTAACCATCACCATACCTGTACACCGACTCCACATAGAACATAGCAAATATTAACGTAATCCTATTCCCTCAAGACAAAGTTAGATAAAACACTTACCTCGAATTCGAAAATAGCAACTCAAAGCTCAACAATCGCCTTTCCTCTAGAATTCGACCCCGAACCAACAATATCTAACATAAATCGATTCAATGTTATCAATAATAGCACAATGATACAATTTCCTAGCTTAGAAATTCATTTCTAATTTTTCTTCCAAAAATACAAAAATCCGACACCGAGC
Organism: Nicotiana benthamiana; assembly: GCA_034376525.1. NCBI lineage: Eukaryota > Viridiplantae > Streptophyta > Magnoliopsida > Solanales > Solanaceae > Nicotiana > Nicotiana benthamiana. The sequence goes on from CM067323.1 coordinate 50,018,456, forward strand.
CCACATGGTCCAAACTTGAGGCTCGGACCAAATTCATATTACCCATAACCCCACGAGTCCAAATATATGATTAATTTTACGATTCGACCCCAAATTGAGGTTGAATTGCCCAAAATTATCAAAATCTAACTCTACCCAAAAGCCCTAATTTCTACCATGATTCTATGATATAGGGCTAGAAAATTGATGATTAGATAAAGAAATAATGGAGGAATGAAGGTGGAATCACTTACCCAAAGTTTTGGTGAAGTAGAGACTTGACGTTCGTCAATGGAGAGTGTAGGAGGAGAGCTCGTGTGAGAATTTTTGAAGAAATGCGGAAAAACACTATTCTGGACTAAATTAAATCGCTGAAAAATTTTGGCCTATGCGATCGTAGGAAGTGGGTTGTGATCGCATAGAGATAGGGAGAGCTGGCCAATGCGATCGCAGGGGGAAGGGCGCGTTCGCGTAAAAGAAAGATGGGGTCCGGCCTGGGTGGCGTCTGAACGCTATGCGATCACAATAAAGGGTGTGTAATCGCACTGAAATGACTGGCCAAGCTATGGGATTGCAGGTCAGACTATGTGATCGCATAGAAGAATTTTAGGGCCGGAAAGGGACTCTATGCGACCGTGGGGGAACCTATGCGATCGCGTAGAAGAAGGGATCTATGCAAAAATTGCGGAAAAACTGCTAAGTCCAAAGAACCAAAAACACCCCAAACCACCCCCGAAAACACTCCCGAGCCCTCGGGGCTCCTAACCAACCACACATACTAACTCAATGTCATCCTACGAAATTTCTCGAGCGATCAAATCGGCGAAATAACATCAAAATCAAAGAATCAACCTCCAAAACTCATGATTTTCATTTCAAAGTTCAAAACTTTCAAATTTTTATTTTTAGTCTGAAACATGTCAAATGACGTCCGTTTTCTACCAAACTTTACAGATAGCGATTACCTCTCATTTAAGACTTGTGCCGGGTATCGCAACCAAAATACAAGCCCGATACCATTAATTTTGATCAATTTTTATTTTCATTTTTTCTTAAGCATTTTAGAAAACAAATTCACAGAAAAGTTTCATACTCGGGCCTGGGACCTCAAATTTTTATTCCAGGTATATGACCGGGTCCCTAATTTCCTTACGGACCCTCCGGGATCGTTACATCACGGGTCCGGGTGCGTTTACCAGAAACGTTGACCAAAGTCAACTATGGCAATATTATTATCAAAATTCATAGTTTTTAACAGAATTCAAATATTTCCAAAAAAACATTTTCTGGCTTTGCGCCCGGATTGTGCATGCAGATCGAGGCAAATAATTAAGAGGTTTTCAAGGACTAAGAAGTGCAAAGAAAGAAAGAATTACGGTGTTCACCCTTTGGGTCGTCACATCCTTTACCTCTAAAACAACCGTTCATCCTCGAACAGACAAAAGAAAAAAGTACCTAAGTCGTGGAATAATTGGGGATAACGGCTCCGCATATCATACTCGGCCTCCCGGGTTGTTGCCTTAGGAGACTGACCTCTCCACTGAACATACACTGAAGGAAAACTCTGCGACCTCAACTGCCGGACCTGCCGGTCTAAAATAGCCACCAGCTCCTCCTCATATGATAGATCCTTGTCCAATTGGACAGTGCTGAAATCTAACACGTGGGCGGGATCACCGTGATACTTCCGAAGCATGGATACATGAAAAATCGGATGCACAGCTAACATGCTAGGCGGCAATGCAAGTCTATAAGCCACCTTCCCCACATGGTCAAGAATAATAAATGGGCCAATATACCTAGGACTAAGCTTGTCATTCTTCCCGAACCTCATCACGCCCTTTATAGGCGATACACGAAGCTTCATAGGCGATACACTAAGCAGTACCCACTCACCAACCATGAAAGAAACATCCCTGACCTTACGATCTGCATAACTCTTCTGCCTAGACTGATCTGGCCGAAGCCTGTCCTGAATGATCTTGACCTTATCCAAGGCCTCCTGTACCAAATCCGTATGCAATAACCAAGGCCTCCTGGACTGGTAGTTGTTGTTGTAGGCAAACTCCACTAAAGGAAAGAACTGGTCCCACGAGCCTCCAAAATCAATAACGCATGCTCGAAGCATATGCTCAAGAATCTAAATAGTCATCTAGGACTGACCGTCCATCTGGGGGTGAAATGCTATACTCAACCGGACCTGGGTGCACAACTCATGCTGCATCGCTCTCCAGAAATGCAAGGTAAATTGTAGGCCCCGATCCAAAATAATAGATATGGGCACCCCATGAAGGCGAACGATCTCCATGATATAAGTCTCAGCATACCTCTCAGATGAATAGGTAGTGGAAACTGGGATAAAATGCGCTGACTTAGTCAGCCTATCAACAATAACCCATATAACATCAATCTTCTTCCGAGTCATCAGAAGGCCAGTAACAAAATCCATGATGATCCTCTCCCACTTCCACTCGGGAAGCTCGATCCTTTGAAATAACCCACCATGCCTCTGATGCTCGTACTTAACCTGCTGACAATTCAGACAACGAGCCACATATGTAACAATGTTTTTCTGGATTCTGCACCACCAATAACTGTCTCAAATCCTTATACATCTTCGCGGCACCCGGATGAATAGAATACCCAGAACTATGGGCCTCCGCTAAGATTGACTCTTGAATACCATCAACATTGGGCACACAGACTCGCCCCTGCAACCTCAATATGCCATAATCTTCAAAAGTCATCTCCCTGGCACCTCTCCGCTGCACCGTGTCTCTCAGGACACACAAATGGGGATCATCAAACTACTGCTCTCGTATACGCTCCATCAATGATGAACGAGCAACCATTCAAGCTAACACCCTACTAGGCTTAGAAATATCCAATCTCACAAATCTATTGGCCAAGGCCTAAACATCCAAGGCAAGCGGTCTCTGGCTGACCGGAATATATGCAAGACTACCCATGCTGGCGGACTTCCTACTCAATGCATCGGCCACCACATTGGCCTTTCCCAGGTGGTATAAAATAGAAACATCATAATCTTTCAACAACTCCAACCACCTCCGCTGTCTCAAATTCAAATCCTTGTGCTTGAACAAGTACTGAAGGCTCTTGTGATCCATGTACACCTCACACGTCACACCATACAAATAATGCCTCCAGATCTTCAAGGCATGAATAAGGGCTGCCAACTCTAGGTCATGAACTAGATAATTCTTCCCATGGATCTTCAACAGCCTCGAAGCATATGCTATAACCTTGCCGTTCTGCATCAACGTTGCGCCAAGCCTGATGCGGGAAGCATCACAATACACAGTATAAGACCCGGATCCCGCGGGCAACACCAATACCGGTGCCGTAGTCAGGGCTGTCTTGAGCTTCTGGAAGCTCTCCTCGCACTCATCCGACCACCTGAACTAGGATCCCTTCTGGGTCAATCTAGTCATCGGGGCTGTGATGGATGAAAACCCCTCCACGAAACGTCCATAGTAACCAGCTAACCCCAAGAAGCTCCAAATCTTTGTAGCTGAAGCTGATCGAGGCCAGTTCTTGACGGCCTCTATCTTCTTCAGGTCCACCTGAATACCCTCTGCTGATACAACATGACCTAAGAATGCGATTGAACTCAACCAAAATTCGCACTTTGAGAACTTGGCATACAACTAGCTATCCTTTAGAGTCTGAAGAACCACTCTGAGGTGCTGCGCATGCTCCTCTTGGCTGCGAGAGTATACCAAGATGTCATCAATGAATACAATCACAAATAAATCCAAATAAGGCCTGACCACTCGATTCATCAACTTCATGAGTGCTGCCGGGGCATTGGTCAACCCAAACGACATGACCAAAACTTGTAATGCCCATGCCGAGTACGAAATGCTCTCTTAGGGACATCAGACGCCCTAATCCTCAACTGATTATAACCAGACCTCAAATCGATCTTCAAGAACACCCTGGCACCCTGGAGTTTGTCAAACAAATCATCAATCCTCGGCAGTGGATACTTGTTCTTTATCGTCACCTTGTTCAACTGCCGGTAATCAATGCACATCCTCATTGACCCGTCCTTTTTCTTCACAAACAATACTGGTGCACCCCAAGGTGATACACTGGGTCTAATGAAACCGTTATCAAGAAAGTCCTGAAGCTGCCCCTTCAACTCTTCCAACTCTAGAGGGGCCATGCGATACGTCAGAATAGAAATAGGGTGAGTACCAGGATCCAGATCAAAACAAAAATAAATATCCCTATCGGGCGGCATACCCGGCAGGTCTGAAGGAAAAACCTCGAGGAACTCCCGAACAATATGAACATAGTCGATAGATGGAACCTCTGCGTTAGAGTCGAGAACATACGCCAAATATGCTAAACACCCCTTCTCAACGCCGAGCCTTGACATATGAAATAACACTACGAGTGGCATGACCTGGGATTTTCCTCCACTCAAGTCGTGGCAAATCTGGCAAGGCTAAAGTCACGGACTTGGCGTCATAATCCAAGATAGCATAATACGGGGACAACCAGTCCATCCCCAATATAACATCAAAGTCCACCATGTCTAAAAGCAATAAGTCGACACGGGTCTCAAGACCCTCAAATACTACCCCACAAAAACGATGCACTCGATCAACCACTATAGAATCACCAACCGGCGTGGACACACATATACATGAATACCCGAAGCCTCACAAGGCATGATCAAAAAGGGTGAAAAATAGGATGACACATAAGAATAAGTAGATCCCGGATCAAATAATACTGAAGCACCCCTATCACAGACCAATATAGTACCTGTAATCACAGCATCAAATGACTTAGCCTCTGGCTTGGCTGGCAATGCATAACATCGGGGCTGGCCTCCACCTCCCTGAACTGTATTTCTAGGACAATCTACTGCGGGCTTACCCTTGCCTATGGTTGTCCGAGCTCCACCTCTACGACTCTCCCTCTACCTCTATGATCCCTACCCCTTTCTAGCTGGCTGTGCGGGCTGTGGATAACCTGCTGCCTGAATCATAGGGCGAGGACCCTGTTGTTGAAAACTACTCGAGGCTCGAGGGCAAAATCTGACAACATGACCTAGGTCACAACAACCATAACACGCCCTCGGTGGCTGAGACTGCTGGCATTGTCGACCGGTATGTCCTCCCCTGAAGCTCTGAAGTGGCGGTGCACTAATGGGGGCTGGTGGTATGCTGAAGGACTGCTGATGCGAATAATACTACTGTTAACCACCACCGCCTGTTGTACCATGAGAAACCTGAAGTGCCGACTGGAAAGGTCTCGGGGGAAGTCCTCTATCATAGAAATCCCTACCTCCAGATGAGGTACCACTAAATCTACCAGAATGTCGAGGCCTCTTGTCTGAACCCTGACTACCTCCTTGACCCAGTGCCATCTCTACCCGGCAGGCTGCATTGGTCACCTCCTGAAAGGTAATATCACTGCCAACTCCCATAGTCATCTGAAGGAGAATTGGCTGAATCAATCTATCAATGAACCTCCGTAACCTCTCTCAATCTGTAGGGAGTATCACTACCCATGGCGTGCCAAGTAAACAAATCTGGTCTCACACTGTGTAACTGTCATGGAGCCCTGCTGAAGGCGCTCAAACTATCTGCCAAATGCCTCCCGCTGAGTGACTGGGAGAAACTTCTCCAAAAATAACTCCGCGAACTGATCCCATGTCAAAGCTGGTGACCCTGTTGGTTTAGATAGGCAATAATCCCTCCACTAAGTCTTGGCGGACCCACAAGCTTGAAAGTGCAAAAAATTGACCCCATTGGTCTTTACTATGCCCATAGTCCTGAGGATCTCATGACAACTGAATAGAAAATTCTGGGGGTCCTCTGATGAAGCATCACTGAAAGTGGTAGTGAAAAGCTTGGAGAACCGATCATGTCTCCACAAAGCATCTGATGACATGGCCGTCCCATCTCCGTCCTGAGCTGTAATGCGGGTCTAGGCTGTCACTGCGGGCTGAACTAATGGAAAATGAGTTTGGGGAGCTACCTGATCCGGAGTACGTGTAGCAGGAGTCTGAACCCCTCCTCCAGCCTGAGAAGTGGCTGGCTACTGGCAGCAATCCCGATCTAGCGACACCGTCCATAAAGCCTGCCATTCGAACAAGAGCATCCCTGAGATCCGTGGAAAACATCACTCCTCCTGGGACCTGAGCTGGTCCCACCGGAGCCATTGGAGCTGGAACCTCTTCATGGAAGTCAATATGAGGCTCCACCTCTGGAACTGCTGCCTAGGGATGAGATCTGCCCTGCCACGGCCTCGATCCCTGCCCCTTGTGGGAGCTGCTGTTGGGGGCTCGAGCTGCTGCGCGGAAGAAGAAGACGCACGTGTACTCGCCATCTGCAAAAGAACAGAGTAGAAGGACAATCAATATTTTAGAAAAAAAATTGCACGAAAAGAATGAAGAAAGTGAAAATTTTCCTAACTATGTAGCCTCTAGGGGATAAATACAGATGTCTCTGTACCGATCCCTCAGACTCTACCGAGCTTGTCCGTGAGTTGTGAGACCCAAGTAACCTAGTGCTCTGATACCAACTTGTCACGACCCAGATTTTCCCACCATCGGGAGTCGTGATGGAGCCTACCCTTGGAAGCAAACTAAACAATATAAATACTGAATTAATTAATCAATGCACTTGGAAGAATTTTAGCAACAATAGCAATGACAAAGTGCGGAAATTAGTAACATGCCTCTACCCAGTTTCTGGTGTCACTACTCACGGACGACTAAAAAAGTACTAAAAGCAACAGTCTGAAAGAAATACATAACATGTCTGTTTTGATATAGTGAAAACAAACTAGAAAAAGATAGAGGAGACTCAGGGCCCGCAAACGCCAGCGAACTACCTCAGAGTCTCTGGACTGAAGGATCACTCCCTAACTACTGTTGCGGTCCGTAAGATGTGTCCTGACCTGTGCACTAAAAGGCATAGAAGTGTATTATAAGCATAACCAACCCATGTGCTAGTAAGTTCCCAGCCTAAACTCGGCGAGGTAGTGACGAGTCTAAACCGGACCTACCACAATCAACCTATACAGATATATGTGCAACAACAAAAGAGAACGAGAAATTAAACAGATAACGGGGAGGGGACACTCTGGGGGAGTAGCAATTCAACTATAACTTCAACAAACAAGAAGTGGAACTGAATATTTAATAAGAAATAGAGAAAGCCAGTGAATCAACATATGCACGGCACCACCCTTCGTGCTTTTACTCTCATTTCTCACCAAAACTGTCAAATATAATGCACAACATCATCCTTCGTGCTTTTACTCTCAATATTAAGGGCACGGCATCACCCTTCGTGCTTTTACTCTCAATATACTATGCAAGGCATCACCTTTCGTGCTTTTACTCTCAAATACATAGTGCACGATATAACCCTTCGTGCTTTTACTCTCTCATCCTCACCGAATCAATGGTCACAACCAAACGGGAAAGGAATATATAACAAGACAAAATATCCCGGCAAGGGAGAATAACTCAACAATAAATCTCGAAAAGAGAATACAGCTCATTAATAAGTCCCGGCAAGGGAAAACAGCTCAACAATAAGTCCCGACAAGGGAAAAGTACCAAAAATTCCTTTTTAGTTCATTTGTTTCTTAACTATCACTTCATAGTTCATTTAACAAGTAGTTAGCACAATTGTTCACTTCTTTCAATATTTTAATAGCAATTATGACTCACGGTCATGCTAGACTCGGGCGCATTGGTAACCGTCACCATACCTATACACCGACTCCACATAGCACATAGCAAATATTAACTTAATCCTATCCCCTCAAGCCAAAGTTAGATCAAACACTTACCTCGAAATTGAAAATAGCAACTCAAAGCTCAGCAATCGCTTTCCCTCTAGAATTCAACCACGAACCAAGGATATCTCACATAAATCGATTCAATATTATCCATAATAGCACAAGGATACAATTTCCCAGCTTAGAAATTCATTTCTAATTTTTTTTCCAAAAATACCAAAATCCGACACCGGGCCCACATGGTCCAAACTCGAGGCTCGGACCAAATTCCAATTACCCATAACCCCACGTGTCCAAATATATGATTTGTTATAAGAGTTGACCCCAAATTGAGGGTGAATTGTCCAAAATTCTCAAAACCTAACTCTACCCAAAAGCCCTAATTTCTCCCATAATTCTATGATTTAGGGCTAGAAAATTGATGATTAGATGTAGTAATAATGGAGGAATGAAGATGGAATCACTTACCCAAAGAGTTGTGGTGTAGTAGAGGCTTGAAGTTTGTCATTGGAGAGTGTAGGAGGAGAGCTCGTGTGAGAATTTTTGAAGAAATGCGGAAAAACACTGTTCTGGACTAAATTAAATCGGTGAAGGAATTTGGCCTATGCGATCGCAAGAACAGGGTTGCGATCGCATAGAGATAGGGAGAGCTGGAAAATGCGATCGCAGGGGGAAGGACGTGTTCGCATCGAAGAAAGACGGGGTCTGGCATGGGTGGGGTCTGAACGGTATGCGATCGCAATAAAGGGTATGCGATCGTATTGAAATGACTGGTCAAGCTATGCAATCCCAGGTCAGACTATGCGATCGCATAGAAGAAAATTGGAGGACTGGCGAGGGACTCTTTGCGATCGTATAGAAGAAGGGATCTGTGCAAAAATTTCAGAAAAACTGCTAACTCCAAAGAACCAAAAACACCCCGAACCACCCCCGAAAACATTCCCAAGCCCTCGGGGCTCCCAATCAATCACACACACTAACTCAATATCATCCGATGAACTTGCTCGAGCGATCAAATCACTGAAATAACATCAAAATCAAAGAATCAACCTCCAAAACTCATGATTTTCATTTCAAAGTTCAAAACTTTCAAATTTTCCAATTTTAGTCCGAAACACGTCAAATGACGTCCATATTCAACCAAACTTTACAGATAGCACTAAACGCTCATTTAAGACTTGCACTGGCTTTCAGAACCAAAATATGATCCTGATACCACTACTTTCGATCAATTTTCATTTTTCCTTAAGCATTTTCAGAAAACAATTTCACAGAAGAGTTCTGTACTCGGGCCTGGGACCTCGGGTTTGAATTCTTAGAATACGCCCGAGTCCCAAATTTCGTTACGGACCCTTCGAGGCCGTCACATCACGGGTCCAGGTTTGTTTACCCAAAATATTGACCAAAGTCAACTATAGCAATATTATTATCAAAATTCATAGTTTTTAACACATAATTCAAATATTTCCACATAACACTTTTCTGTCTTTGCGCACAGACTGTGCTCGTAATTTGAGGAAACCAATTAACAAGTTTTCAAGGCCTCAGAAGTGCAAAGAAAGGGAGAATTACGGTGATGACCTTTTGGGTCATCACACTTATATTTAAATGTATCCTACCAGTCCCGTAGCCTACATTACAACTAAATAAAGTCCTAATTGATCCAAAATTAAATAAGCTCGATTAATGGAGTAGTACACAAGAATATGGTGCATATTTGTGGCATATGAATGTTATTTCAGAGAGTGAGTGAATTCTTTCTATCTCAAGTTCCTAAGTATTCTTAAACTTCAATGTGTGGAACTACTTTCTTTTGTTGTGTGAGGGCACTTGATTCATGAAGGAAAGGTAATGTTAGTGACCTCTATGTTAGACTATGTAGGTGAGTTGTGAATAATGCGTGGTACTTGTGAGTCAAATCTTGAGGTGGAGATATCACACTTTTGTGCTAACTTTATTTTAAATACTCTTGTTGTGATGAGTTAGGAGAATTGTTTAAAAAGATCGTGTCTATAAAAAAGAAGACGTGTAGTTTGATTGCTCGAGGACGAGAAATGGTTTAAGTGTGGGGTATTGATGATAAGCTATAATTATGTATTTTGGTTGATTATTACACTCTAATTTACTACACTTTAGTTGAATTTGCGCTTTAATCGCTAGTGTTTTACAATAACGGTGTGTTTTATGTCTTGTAGGAGTGGTTCCGAGCTATATTGTCACGACCCAAATTTCCCACCACCGGGGTCGTGATGGCGCCTAGTATCGGAGCTAGGCAAGCCAACCTTTTTAAATATTTCACAAAGATTTAATCAAAGACAGTATAATAAACTAAAATAAATTATTAAAGTATGCATAAGACTTTTAACAAAAATAATAGCGAAGTGATGTGTCTACCCAGAATCTGGTGTCACCACTCACGGACTACTAAAAGAGTACTAAAAATATCAGTCTGAAAGATAATACACAAGATTCTCTCTCGATACAAATAAACAAACTGAAATAACATATATGAGACTCCGAGCCCGAGGACGTCAGCTAAGCTACCTAGGAGTCTCTTGACTGAAGGTCGGCTCCCGGTCTAGAACTGCTGCGGCGGTCCATAAGCTATCTCCTGAACTGTGCACAAAAGGAACAGAAGTGAAGCATCAACACAGCCGACCCCATGTGTTGGTAAGTGCCTGGACTAACCCCGGCAAGGTAGTGACGAGGCTAGACAGGAATTACCACAAATAACCTGTACAGATATGTGCAATAACAGGAGAATACGCTATTGTAAATAGTTAAAAGGGGAGGGGAGCATGCTGTGGGGTACACCAGTTCAAATATAGAAGTCAGCTAACAAGAGTACAAGTGAGCAGATAACAACTGATAAAGAAACACCGAAAAGCTCAATATATAGAACAATATACTCAATACACGTTCCGTTGCGGCGCGCAACCCGATCCTCAATATTCAACATCGTTACGGCGTACAACCCGATCCTCGACAGTTAATACTGTTGCGGTGTGCAACACGATCCTCGACATTTAGACCATTGCGGCATGCAACCCGATCCTCGATTTTTACCCACAAAACTCACCCACATCATTCGCAACTCAAGTGCGAGGGTAGTAGCATCAAATACCAAGTGTCCCAACAAGCGAATGCAATTAACAGACCAAATATCTCGGCAAGGGACAATCAATATATACATTTTAAGTCTCGATAAGGGAATGATCATAGAACTTCCACTTCTAAACACGTTCGCTACCAACAAATTCTACATTGAGCCAGTGGTCCAAAATTTACACGAAATCATCGTTTATCCTCGACCGTTCATATCATGTGAACTAGATCAATTCAAACCAGAATTCATATTACATTATTCGAAATGGCGCAATTAAAGACCCACGGCACATGCTATATTAATTTTTCTCTTCTGAAGGATTTTTGCAAACTCTACGGACTTACTCCTTAGCGAACCTATGTTCCATGACCAGATTCTCAACCTATAGTCTCCCTTGCCCCCTCTACCTCCCCCACCTCCCGTCCCATGCTCTGACCCCGACCCCACACTCTGCCCCACACGAGGACATGCCCTTTATCCACCATCCCAGACTGCAGCCACTATACCTACGGCCAATATAAAGAAAACTCGCTTGTGCACATCGGACAACGAATCAAACTAAAAGGAAGCAAGTGAATATAAGTACACAAGTAGAATGACTTAACTAATGTGATCTAAAGTAACTTCAAGTTAGCTAACACCAAAAGGAAAACTGTAGGACGAGAGGTACCAACTCCCGAGAACCAAACCTGTATTGACTTGTTGTACTCGATGTAGTTGTATCCTCAGGCACCGCTTCCCACCTCCCTTTGATGTTGCTCTTCCCGGTTGCTCTTCTTTGCTAGTGTCAGTGCGCCCAACTTATCTTCAACAAGTTTGAAAATTCACTGAAAACATCAAAAACACCACGACCCAAAAACCAAAAGGGTTGTCACCGCTACCATTGGTGTAGCCCTGACAGCAGTAAGGGAAATGTAGGAAAAATGCAGAGGACTACACAAAATTGACCGAGTAAAAAAGCTTTTAAAGATGAAAAATAAACAAATTACCAAGACCAAAATTCAGTCTACAACTAATATAGCACAAAACTAAGAAAATAGATGCAGGAAATACTTTTATGCAAAGAAGATAAAGTCGTAGATGAATATATGTTTTAGATAACGAAAGGGAGAGAGAAAAGGTCCTGCAAAACAAAATAAAAACTTGAATCAAATTAACTGTTCAAAAACACCAAATAACATATGAAGTAAGAGATAAACCAAGAGAAAAGGAACATAATAAATTAGCACATTCAATAAATTGAGCAGATCTATGGGCAAAGCTAATCCAAGGTCACACAGATATGCTTCGAAGGTCCTAGGGCTTTGTGGAAAACAGAAATCATAAAATAAAAAGAATCAAAGGCAACTTCTGCTTAAAATAAATCTAATATGTACTAGTCAATAGAGAGGGGTGAAGAATTCCTTTAAAGTTAACAGTGTTAAGCGAACTTATACGGGTGACGAATGTTGAATCTCGCCGGACTCCGATCGCTGGACGCCAACTTCTTACCGTTGCTGAGGTTGAAAAGGATAGAGAGAAACCTGCGTGTGTGGTGGTCGACGGCGTGATATTGTCTCCGTTGTTCTGTAGTTGTTGTGGTGGTCTGTTTTGACAGTTGTGGATGGGGAGAAAGTAGAGAGAGAAGACCCGTTAATTGGTTATCGAGAGGCCAAATTGTTTTTAAAATCTCAGCAGTAAGGTCAGGCGGGTGAATGGTAGACAATTGAATATTAAATTGGTGGTGGGTGAATGTACTTTAACTGTTATTAGCGCATACGGCCCGCAAGTAGGCTTGGATGAGGAGATGAAAAGGCGCTTCTGGGAGGGGCTGGATGACATCATTTGTAGTATTCCGCTTTCTGAGAGGTTATTTACAAGATGAGATTTTAATGGTCATATTTGGTCATCTGCAGGTGGTTATAATGCGGTTCATGGTGGCTTTGGTTTCGGGGAACGGAATGGAGGGGGCACTTCATTGCTGGACTTCGCCAAGGCATTCGGTTTAGTGATTGCAAACTCTAGTTTTCCAATGCGGAAGGAGCATTTGGTTACTTACCAAAGTTCGGTGGCGAAGACTCAAATTGGCTATCTCCTTCTCAGAAGATGTGACAAAAGGCTGTGCATGGATTGCAAAGTTATTCCAGGAGATACCCTTGCTACACAACATTGGCTTGTGCTGATGGACATTGGTATTATGATAAGGAGAAATAAAAGGTTAGTACGAGGCTTCCTGAGGATAAGGTGGGGCGCCTTGACTGAGGATAAAGCTCAGGAGTTGGTAGGAAATTTATCGGAAATGGGAGCTTGGAGAAGTAGTGGGGATGCAAATGCTATGTGGTCAATGACAGCAGAATTTATAAGGAAGGCGGCGAGAGAGGTGTTAGGGACAACTTCGGGACGCACCGAGGGCCAGGAAGGAGACCGGTAGTGGAATGCAGTTGTCCAAGGTAAAGTGGAAGAGAAGAAGGCTGCTTTCCTGCGGTTAGTAAGGAGCACTGGCGAGGAGGATAAGAGAGCGAACAATGAGAGATATAAGGTTTCTAGGAGGGAGGCGAAAATGGCAGTTACGAAGGCTAAGATGGTAGCTTTTTCTCGTCTGTATGAGGAGATAGGGAACAAAGGAGGGAGAAGAAGCTATTCCGACTTGCTAAGGTGAGAGAGAGAATGACTCGGGATCTAGACCAAGTGAGATGCATAAAACATGATGACGGAAAAGTTTTGATGGAGGATGAGAAGATTAATAGGAGATGGCAGACCTACTTTCATAAACTTCTGAATGAAGAAGGGGATCAGGATATTGTACTAGGTGATTTGCGAAATGATGATAGCCCGCATGAGATAAGTGATTGTAGGGAATTTGAGGTGGCAGAGCTACCGGACTAGATAAAATTCAGATTGAACTTTGGAGGTGTATGGGCAGAGCAGGCTTGGAATGGCTTACTGTGTTGTTTAATGTTATATTCAAGACTAATAGGATGCCTGATGAGTGGAAGTGGAGTACAATGGTTCCGTTGTATAAGAACAAAGGTGATACCCAGAGTTGTAACAAATATATGGGTATCAAATTACAGAGTCATACTATGAAAGTCCGGGAGAGAGTGGTAGAAAGGAGAGTGTGAAGGACGGTGTCTATTTCAGACAACTTGTTCGGGTTCATGCCAGGGCGATCTACCACATAAGCTATCCACATTATTAGGAGGATTGTGGACAATACAGGGATAAGAAGAAGGATCTCCACATGGTGTCTATCGATCTAGAGAAAGCGTACGACAGGGTTCCTAGGGAGGTCTTATGGAGATGCTTAGAGGTTAAAGGGGTCCTTGTTGCCTACATTAGGGTGATTAAAGACATATATGATAGAGCTAAGACGCGGGTTAGGATAGTAGGAGGCGACTCTGAGCATTTTTCGGTTGTCACGGGGTTGCAACAAGGTTCTGAGTTCAACCCTTTCCTATTTGCCCTGGTGATGGATGCCATAACGCATAATATTCAAGGGGAGGTGACATGATGTATGCTATTTGCCGATGATATAGTCCTAATTGACAAGTCAATACGCGGCGTCAATGAGAGGCTATAGGTTTGGAGACAAGCCCTTGAGTCTAAAGGCTTCAGGTTGAGCAGGAAGAAAATGGAATATCTCGAGTGCAAGTTTGAACCCGAGCCGACGAATGCGGGAGTGGAAGTGAGGCTTGAATCCCAAGTCATCCCTCAGAGGGGTAGTTTCAAGTACCTTGGGTCACTTATACAGGGAACTAGGGAGTTCGACGAGGATGTCACACACTGTATAGGGCTGGGGCTGATGAAGTGGAGGTTAGCAACGGGAGTCTTGTGTTACAAGAAAGTGCCACCATTACTAAAAGGTAAGTTTTATAGAGTAGTGGTTAGACCGGAAATGTTGTATGGGACCGATTGTTGGCCGGTTAAGAACTCAGATATCCAAAAGATGCAAGTAGCAGAGATGAGGATTTTGAGGTAGATGTGTGGGCATACAAGGATGGATAAGATTAGGAATGAAGTTATTCGAGAGATGGTGGGTATGGTGCCCATGGAGGATAAGATGCGGGAAGCAAGACTTAGATGGTTCGGGCACATTCATAGGAGGAACACTAATGCACTAGTGAGAATTTGTGAGCGACTGGCAGTTCTAGGCACGAGGAGAGGTAGAGGGAGATCAAAAAAGTATTGGAGAGAGGTGATCAGACAAGACATGACGCGACTTAGGATTACGGTGGACATGGCCCTTGACAGGGGATTGTGGAGGTCGAGCATTAAAGTTTTAGGTTAGGGGGAAGTTGGGAATATTTCGGTAGCGCGCTAGAGTGAGAGTAGACAGTTAGCAGTTAAGCTTAGGATGGCTACCGATCAATTACTAATGCAGGACTTTATATTCTAGATATTAGTATACTGTCTTCTTTCTCATATTTCTTATATTCCCGTATATTATTGTTATTGTATTATTTATGTTATTTTATGTTATGGTGTGTATTTTATGTTATTTGTCATGAGTCTATTGCTAGTACTAATATATCGCCACTTGTTTCTGTCACCTGTTTCCTTCTTAGGCCGAGGGTCCCCTGGAAATAGCCTCTCTGTCCCACGGGGTAGGGGTAAGGTCTGCATACATATTACCCTCCACAGACCCCACTTGTGGGAATACACTGGGTGGTTGTTGTTATTGTTATTGTTGTTGGTCATGCTAGACTCGGGTGCATAGATAACCGTCACCATGCCAATGCACCGACTCCACATAGCACGTAGCAAATAATGTCCTAATCCAATTACCTCAAGCCAAAGTTAGATCAAACACTTACCTCGATCCGAAAATAGCAATCACGCCTCTAACACAGCTTTTCCTCTAGAATCCAACTCCGGAACAATGATATCTATCCATAATTAGATTCAATATTATCAATAATAGCTCAAGGACACAATTCCATAGCCTAGAAATGAATTTCCTATCATTCTTCCGATAATACCAAAATCCGACCCCAGGCCCACATGGTCCAAACTCGAGGCTCGGACAAAATTCCGATCACAAAAAACCCCACGAGGTTAAATGTATATTAGTTTTAAGATTCAACCGCAAATTGAGGTTGAATCGCCCAAAATTCTCAAAAACCTTACTCTACCCAAAAACCCTAATTTCTACCTTGATTTCATATTTTTAGGCTAGGATTTTAGGGATTAGATGATTAAATAGTGAGGAAACGATGTTAAGGTTACTTACCCAAAGAGTTATGGAGA
Organism: Nicotiana benthamiana; assembly: GCA_034376525.1. Classification (NCBI taxonomy): domain Eukaryota; kingdom Viridiplantae; phylum Streptophyta; class Magnoliopsida; order Solanales; family Solanaceae; genus Nicotiana; species Nicotiana benthamiana. The sequence continues at coordinate 50,034,561 of CM067323.1, forward strand.
ATAAAGCGCTTGAAATTCGTCCGTGGAGGGTTTGAGTGAAGGGCTCGCATGAAAAATGACAAAAATCCCGAGCACACTATTTTGTTTTAACTTAAAAATCACTGGAGCATTTTTGGCCTATGCGATCGCGGGGCAGCAGATGCGATCGCATAGAGAGTGTGAAGTTGGATTCTGCGATCCCAGAAGAAATCATGTGATCGCGTAGAGAAAGGGAAGCCTGGAGTGTTGGGTGAGGTCCAAGGCTATGCGATCGCGTATAGGGGGTTGCGATCGCATTGAGAAGGATGGCTAAGCAATGCGATCGAGCATAAAAGGATGCGATCGCATTGAACAAAGTGGGAGGGCTGAAAAGGGACTATTTGCGATCGCAGACAAGCCTATGCAATCGCATAGAGGAAAACACCTGTGTAAAAATTGCAGAATTTTGATGCATTCTAAGTCAAAACACTCCGAACCACCCCCCGAAATCACTCCACAAGCCCTCGGGGCTCCCAAAAAAATACACACGCAAACTCAATATCATTTTACAAACTTTCTCGGGCGATCAAATCGTCAAATTAACATCAAAATCAAAGAATCAACCTCCAAAACTCATAATTTCATTTGAAAGTTCATAACTTCCAAATTTTCCATTTTTAGCCCGAAACACTTCAAACGACGTTCGATTTTGACCAAATTTCACATGAAGCGCTTAACGCTCATTTAGGACATGTACTGGGCGTCGAACCAAAATACAATCCCGATACCATTTATGATCAAACTTTATTTTCATTTTCCTTAAATATTTTCAGAAAATAATTTCACGAAAAAATTCCGTACTTGAGCCTGGGACCTTGGACTTCAATTCTGAGAATATGCCTGGGTCCCATATTTTTCTACAAACACTCCGGGATCGTCACATCACGGTTCCGGGTCCGTTTACCCAAAATGTTGACCAAAGTCAACTATATCAATTTTATTATCAAAAATTCATAGTTTTTAACACGCAGTTCATCCACATAAAAAATTTCCGGCTTCGTTCCCGGACTACACACGCAAATTGAGGTGATTAAATAAGAGGTTTTCAAGGCCTCAGAAGCACGGAGAAAGGGAGAATTGCAGTGTTGAACCTTTGGGTCGTCACATATATAGATGTTATAGAATGAAATTAAGTAATTTGGAGCTTTGAAATCTGGGTAAGAGCTTAAGGAATTAAGCCGGGATCGCGTTAGGGGGTCAAATTTTATAATTGCCTACGAACGAAGACTCGAAGAGGCATATTGTGCATTGTCTAGTAAAATAGACATATCGTTTTGCTCAGAACTCCATTTGGGCTCGATAATATATGGTTGGAAAGATAGTCAAAGGGCTACAACTTTCTTGTTTTATATGTTTCCAAATTCCAAATGGACACGGTAAAAACCACGGTTATGGTAGGACCGCGGCAGAGCAAAGCTGTAGATTTAGAGGACCTATTTGGCGGCGGTCCTGGCGTAACCACGGTGGGACCGCGGCTAGACGCGTAAATTTTAGGGATCAAAGTGCAAAATACGGGATTTTAAGCCCTAAACCCTATATTAAACCAAGAAAGCCAGCCAAGAAAGGAGAGAGGACATATTTTGGACATAAATTAGACCTAAGGAGGAAGAGACACTACTTGAGGGTTAGACAACACCCTTGGAGGCGAGAAAACGTGTGGAGCAAGGCGGAGAATGCTTCTACTAGTTTTTCCTTCCTCTTCCTATTTTTCATTGTTGGTTATGGCTTTTAGTATAGTAGTTTTACATACTATTATGAATAGCTAATTTGTTATCTTGAGTTTGATAGAACCTTTTGTAGGATAAATTCTTGTTATGTTTTTATATAATTGAGCCATAGGTTTTCTTTGTTTGTTCAACTAAGTTTATATTGTGGTTGGTTGAAGAACTCTCAATTTGCATTTAGTATGATTAATTCGGGAAAGAGTGCATATTTAGGTAATTTTTGAACAACACCACTCCCAAAGTAAATGAGGGATCAATAATCGAGGTTTAAAGGCGTGATTAGGGATAACGAAGCCTTGGGTGCGATCTGAAGTGAGTTGTATTAAAATCCAGTTAGCGTAGCTCGGGAGAGTGCGTCTAGTAAATTGTTATAATTACTCGGAAGAAATTCATGGTAATAAGAGTGCTCATGATCGGTAGAGACTACTTAGGAGAAATTATAGAAGACAAAGCGGGAACGATTCCGACAATCGGGGAAATCATATCTCTAGACCTCCTTAATCTTTTCTCTAACCCTCAGTATCGTTAGTTGTTAATTTACTATTTTAATTTATTAGTTAATTAGTTAAACACAATAATCAAAATATCTATAAGTTAGGAATTGTTCAAGTTTGTCTTTTTGGTGATAGTGAACCAAACCTTAGTTCTCTGTGGCATTCGGCTCCGTACTTGTAAACCGGATTATATTTGCAACGACCGCATTATCCTTTTTATAAGGCATAGTTAGGAATGATGGGTGGGGGGGGTAGTTAATTTTATTGCCAAGCACAAATGTTGGACTAGTCAATTTATTAGACTTTATATCACATGTATACACTAATTATATTTGTAAAAGGTGTACTAAAGAGTATGAATTGTGTTCACTTCGCCTCAAATTATCTGTTCTATTTCTAAAAATAGTTTTCTCAAATTATTTTTTATCTTAGAAGCTGTCACGACCCCAATTTCCATGCCCTATCATGATGGCGCCTCTCGTGAAGACAAGGCCAGCCAACAACCCTAAATACTCTTTAGGCAGGTATTAAACATAAATGAAAAGGAATATTACTTAATGATTTAACTATGAAATTTTATTTCATTACAAAACGACCGGGGTGTCACAAGTCACGAGCATCTAATGAGTAGAGACACTACTATTGGTCCAACAAAATATATATACAAGGAAAAACTGGAACTTAAAGTCAAAATACGAACCGCGAACGCTGGCGGTCACCTTGCTCAGCTACCAAAATATGGCATTCGATCCTGCTAATAAACCTCTACCAGGTGAACAATACCTGCAACTGCATGCAAGGTGTAGAGAGTAAAGTGAGTACTTCCAACTCAGTGGTAATAAGAGAGAATAGTGTCTGAGCGATAAGAAAACACGTATGAGCACACCAAACTTCTGTAAAAGATAGAACAACCCCTTTTTGAGAAAACCGAAGTATGGTGAAAATTCCTTTAGAAAATCCCAAGTTCAGTTCAAAATCTCTTTTGAAAATATGCTTTTCAACAATTGCAAAGGTAATTTCAACAAATAGGAAATATTCAGAAACCTGCCCCCCGGGCTCAGAATAAACCTCTCAGTACAGTATCAGCCCTGCGGGCTCACTCCCGACTCACAACATATAAGATCAGCCTCTCAGGCTCAGCACTCCTTAACATATAACACTAGGGTATCTGGTCAACTAGGCAAGTAACAGTATGTATGCCAATGATATATGAGTGCCAAATGTTATGCCACGTAGTAAAAGCAGGATTAAATGCATGAATGCAATGCATATGACCGCTACGGCGCGTAGCCCGATCCATTTGGGTACCCGCGCTCACTGTGGGGGTTCAGACTCCGAAGGGGCTCCTACATCCCAAGCGCAATATCAATATCATACCGCTGCGGCGTGCATTTACAATATGCTACTACAGCGTGCAGTCCGATCCATGCATGTATATGCACATGCTCACACAACACTCGAGGCCTGAAAGACTCTTTACAGCATCTTCATACCCTCACATGTGGTCCTCAGCCTCAATAAGTCCAAAATAGTCAAAAGCCCCTCGGGCATCCGTAAACAATTATACTCAGCTCAAATGATAGTTCAAATATCAGTTAAAACTCCAAGTTTGAGTAAAAATATAGTTGAGTTCATGAAACAGTGTAAATCACATGGACTGAGTTGAAATAATATTTCAAATAGTGAGGAAAGCAGTGATGATAGCTCACAAAGAGTTCAAACAATCGGCAATAAGCCCCAAGTATGCCAATGAGCCAAGTCATAATGATAACAACAAATTATTTGCAAATACGCGGTGAAAATCAACAGCCGGGACGGACCAAGTCAGGATCCCCAACGGTGCTCTACCCCACGCTCAGGTCTAGCGTGCAAGTCACCACAATACATCACTAAGATGTGGAAATCCGGGGTTTCAAACCCTCAGGATATCATTCCCAAGTATTACTCACCTCGAACCGGCGGAATCTCAAGCTCGCGACGGCTTTGCTTCGAGAATCAACCTCCACGGATGCCAAGTCTGATCAAAACCAATAGGAATACATCACAATAGTCTAATGGAACATAGCCCAATCGAAATAACTCGAAATACATCCAAAAATACGAAGTTGGCAAAACCCGAGCCCCGGGTCCACTTCTCAAAAAATTACGAAATTATCATATTTAGGATCCTTGTCTTGCCACGAGTCCGTACATATAAAATTCATCAAAATAGGAGTCCAATTGCTATTTCAAATCTTCCATTTACATTCAAAATTCCAAGCCCTAGTTCATCCCCTTTTTGATTTGATTCCAGAAATTTAAGGGCTAATATCATGTTTAAAAGATGTTTTGAGTCCATAAAACTTACCTCTAATTAGTTTTCTTCGAATCCCTCTTCAATTTGCTCCAAAAGCTCTCCAAGATGTCCAACAATGGAGGAAATAAGACCTTGCTCGCGGATGAAATGTCATTTAAAACTCTCTGCCCAGCTGACGCTCCCTTCTTCGTGAACGCGAGGTCCTTCTGCGTTCGCAATACACAAAAACCACTGGGCCTAAATTCCTTCTTTGCGAACGCGATGCCCAACCACGAACGCGTAAGCCAGAATGCATGCTGCCCAACTTCTTCTTCAGGGACGCGTCGCCTTCACGCGAACACGAAGCACAAACCTAGTCCCTTCCCAAACAACCCCTACGCTAACGCGTCCTGCCTACGCGAACGCGAAAGCCAATGGACCCCTGGCCTACATGAACACGAGGCACTCATGCAAACACAAAGGCCAAACTCTACCTGCAACAGCTCCTGCAATTTTTGCAGTACAACTAACATCAAAACTCCCCGCTCAACCATCTGAGCCCATGCCGAGGCCCTCGGGACCTCAACCAAAAGCACAAACATGTTCTAATACTTCAGTCAAACTTTCTTGGGGCATAAAAATACTACCTTATACATCAAAAATCACCAAATTCCATGGATTTAAGCCTAAGCTTCAACTACAACTTCCAAAACCAACCTTCGATCAAAACCCGACGAGACGACGTCCGAATGATCTGAAGATATGCACACATATCAAAAATCACCTAACGGAGCTACTGCAACTGTCAGAATTCCATTCCGACTCCCGGATCAAAATCTCATCTATCAACCGGAATTCGCCAAAATTCGAACTTAGCCAATTCAAGCTTAATTCTACATCGGACCTCCAAATTCAATTCCAATATCACTCCCAAGTCATAAATCACCCCCAGAAACTAGTCGAACCATCGGAAGTCCATTGCGAGCCTTCTAACTCACAAGTCAACGTCCGATTGACTTTTCCAACTTAAACTTTCCTTTAAGAGACTATTTGTCTCATTTCTATCCAAATTTAATCCAAAACACTTCAAACTCACCAAACACTTATAATAACACATGAAGAAGTATAAAACAGGGTTTTGCCCCTGGCGGTAACTCACGCGACGACCGGTCGGGTCGTCACTGAAGCTCTATATAATATTAATTATATTTTTTTCTTTAATTGCAATTTTTGAAGATGGAGATAACTCGTAAATATATATCTTCAAATATATATAAGGATATAATAGTGTAAATTCCTTTTAATTATTATTTTCTTCAGGACAGTATAAAGGAGAAACACGATAAAAAGTAGATAACAAAATCAATATTTTAGCTCTATCAGTTTTGTATGTTTTCCGCTAGTAAGAAATATATATAAACAATAAAAAATAATTCAACACTGAAAGCTTTTTAACAATTGAATGAGGGGAGATATTAAGTAATGATACAAAGATATTTATTAGTTCTAATGATCAACAGCAGAGCTACACGTTTAAAACTTTAAATGCAATCATTTGTGGGTTAAAGGCTAATAAATTGTTGTGGAAAGAAGATTGCATTCAGATAAGAAAGGTCCAAAAGATTGCCAGCCTAATTAAAGAGAGTAGTGCATCTAAAGTGAAAATTATGTAGTCAATATTTTGAACTCAAATCAGTTGTCACCATTTTGCATGAACACTTTCCCAATTTAAAAAATAAAATAAGAGAAACAATGTACAGGGGCAAGGCAATGATCATGGTATAGTAATTCTAATTCTTATAAGCTAATGTTTGCTCTCATATATATATATATATATATACACATATATACACCAAAAGTCAATTTTATAGGGACACTCTTTGTAAATTTAGTTGTCAACTAGTCATAAATATAGTGAAAATACATCAACGTATGTGATTAATTAATTAATTTTTATTCATTATTGAAATTCGCAGCAAAGAAGGTTATAGCATAATTGGTAGAACTAGTTCAAGATGCCAATATAAGCATTACCACTCTTAAAATTCCAAATTAGGAATGGACCTAAAAAAGTCATACTCCCGACAAACCACAAAGCCTATAAGTTTAGAATTGTGACAATTCCTTAAAAGAAGGGGGCCTATTTTGCCTCAAGGTTAAGAGTCCAATTCCTTCTTTTGTGAAACATTAATGCCTCTACATGTTAGGAAGATCGTACTAATTTTTGAACTTCCTTCCTTGTACACCATTTATTAATATGTAGAATGGTCCATTTGCAATCCACCCCGCACCGCATTACTAATTTTCTATTATTTATGAAATTTATGATAATCATGATCACCAAATCTTATCTCTTAAATATATACATATTTTGAGTCGATACACAAGCGTTAGCCGTGCATGTATACTAATTTTCATTAAAACTATTCGAACAAGAAGACATTTGATTCACATTTTTAAATGATTACGAATTAACTTGATTTGCTAAACAACAACAACAATAATAATATTTGAAACTAACAAATGAATCAACGCATGTTACTACTGTGATATTACTTTACGGGAGTCTTAAGATTTACAAACTTTACGAAAGCAGGGTTGGATATGCTACTATTTAGTTGGTTGTTATTATTTATTTGTACTATTTTTTAAGTGACAAAAATTAAAATAGTAATGTTTGTGTAGCAAACTTTTCATTAGATGATTAAGTGATAAATGTTAACACTTTAATCATAAAAATATTTGTCTAAACTATATTTTATATTTCGTTAAATGTCTAGCTTTTTTTATTCAAAATTTCTAACTTAATTAACATTTCATTAATTAAAAGGTGTACTTGAAAGAGAAGAAGTTGTCAATGATTTAGTTTGTTTTTATTAAGTATAAAATGTTAAAATAGATATAATACTATTTTTGTCACATACCTTGCTCATGAGTCATGTCTTACTAGGTAAAATAATAGGCCAAATCCAGTAAACTAGTGCAAACTCGCGAAAACCCGCACAGAACCGCAACCGCCCCACCCCGCATTAGCCATTGAAAAAATTATTTTAACCCGCCCCGTATCTGCATAGCCTTAAACCCTCACGCACCCGCACAGCCCCATTTGTCGTCCCTATAAATGAAATGATAATAAAAGAAACACAGAAATTAACAAGGTTCGGCAAAACTTGATTTTTGCCTAGTCCTCGAAGACAATCAAATTCAAATTTTATTTCACTCCAAAAATACAAGTGAAATACTACAAGAAAGAAAGAAGATTCAAATACCTTAGAAGATAAGAAGGCAAGTGAAAAATATTTACAAATAAAAAAATCCTTGCTATTTATAGAAGGGAAATGGAATTAATAATGTCATGCATGACATCATATTAAGTGTGATCATGTAATGTAATGAATCTACCAATTTCTTCCAAAAAAAGACTTCAAATGTTCACACTAGTTCATATTAATTCTGTCAAATTTAACAAATCTCCACCTTGGCAAGATTCCACCTTTTTAATTTTCTCTCAATGATAAATTTTGTTTATGTCTTCAACTTCAATATTCAAAGTTCAACAATGTTGATCAAGTTCAAATAATGTTTAAACTTGATTGTCGTCACTACTTTTGTTAGCATATATGCAAGTTATCTATTGTCCGAATTTTCTGCACCATAACTCCACATTCTTCTATAATATCTCGTACAAAGTGATATCGAACATCAATATGTTTCATCCTTGCAGGATAAACTTGGTTCTTTGCTTATTGGATAGCACTCTGACTATCACAAAGATAGTGTGATGTTTTCTTAACCAATACCAAGATCTCTAAGCAATCCTTGAAGCCAAATTGCCTCCTTTACGGCTTCTGTAATTGTCATGTACTCTGCCTCAGCAATAGACAAAGCAACCGTTGACTGCAAAATAGACTTCCAACTAAATGGTGCATTTGCAAAAGTGAAAACATAACCAGTAATTTATCTACACTTGTCCAAATCACCCGCATAATCCGAGTCTCAATATCCAACCACGTACTGACTATCTTCCTACTCAAAAATCAATCAAACATCTACAGTATTACGAATATACTGTAGAATTTATTTCACAGCTTGTCAATGCTCCTTTCCTGCATACACTGCATACATCAAGCTACCAATGACATTCGAATATGATACTCTTGACATATACTATTGTTCAGCTTCATTCTTCGGCGACATAGCAGCACTAAGCTTAATGTGAGGAGAAAGTGGAGCGCTAACCGACTTTGTGTTGTCATTCATGCTAAATCGATCGATTACTCTCTTCAAGTATTCTTTCTGAGATAGATAGAGTTTCTTTGAATGTCTATCGCTTTTTATCTCCATGCCAAAAAATATTTTCGCATCACCCAAATCCTTCATCTCAAACTCCTTTCTTAGGTGAATCTTTAACTTCTTAACTGCCTTTGGATTTTTGGAAACTATTAATAAATCATCAATGTATATAAGAAGATATATGAAGGATCTACCTTCAAGCTTGAGCAAATACACACAGTGATCATATTTTCTTCTTTTGTACTTCTGGCCAATATAAACTTATCAAATCGTTTGTACCATTATCTAAAAGATTGTTTCAATCCGTATAATGATATTTAGAGTTTGCACACCATATTTTCCTTTCTAACAACTTTAAATCCTTCTGATTGAGTCATATTGATTTTCTCTTCCAAGTCTCCATGTAAAAATACTCTTTTTACATCTAATTGAAGTAGTTCCAAATTCAACTGTGCTACAAAAGCCAACAAAACTCTAATTGATGAGTGTTTTATGATTGAAGAAAATAACTCATTATAGTCAATTCCCTCCTTTTGAGCGTATCCTTTGGACACCAATCTTGCTTTTTAAAGAATATCTTATTGTTTAGGAAATCTTTGTTTCTTTGAAAATATCCATTTGCACCCAATTGCTTTCTTACCTTTCGGGAGATTGACCAATTTCCATGTGCAATTCTTATGAAGGGATTGCATTTATTCATTCATGGAAATCCTCTACTTATCCTCTTCTGAACTTTGGACTGCGTTTTTATATGTGGTAGGAACACTATCAGCTATAATTAAGGCTGCAAAAGCCACCGTCTTTATGAGGCGAACAAGTTTCTTTATTGTCCATTTTGGCTTGGTGGTTGCTATTGATTCAAGTTGTTGTTGAGGTTCCTGAGTTAGAATCTCCCCCTCTATTGGCTCTACTTCCATAGGAAAATCTTCTGTTGTTTCCTCGTTTTCTCCATGTATTGGGAAAATTAATTTTCCCTAAAACTCAACCTGCTTTGAAGCACTATCAGTATGTTTAACATCTTCAACTGCCACCTTATCTATTATGGCAGATTCATCAAAGGTAACATCTCTGCCGAATATAATTTTCCTTGTCTCTGGACACCATAAACGGTATCCTTTGACACTATAAGTAATACCCATAAATGTAGCTTTCTTTGCTCTCGGATCCAATTTTGACTCTTTTACATGATAGTATGCAATTGAGCAAAAAACATGCGAAAAATTATAATCTTCATCAGGTTTTTCATACCATTTTTCAAGTGATATCTTGCCTCCAATAGAAGCAGATGATAGACAATTAATGAGGTGGCATGCATATGTTATTGGCTAATCCCAAAATTCTTTGCCCAAGCTAGAATTGGACAACATACACCGAACCTTCTCCAGCAAACTCTGGTTTATATGTTCTTCCACTCCATTCTGTTTTTATGTATTTATGACAATGAAATGTCTTAAACTTCCATCATCTTCACTAATCTTATTGTAAAGATAATTTTTGCTTTCTCCACTGTTATCTGTGCGGAGACACTTTATCTTTCTGGCTGTTTGAGTCTTTATCATCGTCTTCCATTTAATAGAAAAGCCCAGTACCTTATCTTTGGTTTACATAGTATACACCCACACTCTCCGAGAAAAGTCGTCAACAAAGGTTACAAAATAGGGTTTCCCACCTAAAGAGGGTATTTTGGAAGCACCCCAAACATCAGAGTGAACATAATCCAAAATACTTAGTATTATGGATTGTTGTTCCAAATTAAACCCTTGTTTATTTTTCCTTGACACAATGCTCACAAAATTTCAAATTGCAAGTCTTTACTCCTTTTAGCAATCCTTGATCTGATAAAATTTTCAAGGATTTTCCTCCAGCATGTCCCAAGCGCATGTACCATAGCGTGGTTGCTTCTACATCCTTGTCATCACTACATGTTACTGTTGATGTCTCAATAAATGTAGTACCGTGATAGTGGTACATGTTATTATTTCGCCGATTTTCCTTAATTACCACTAGTGCACCAGAGCATATTCTCATTATCCCCATTTTCTGTAATGACTTTAAACCCCTTTGACTCTAGGGCTCCTACAAAAATGAGATTCTTTTTCAATTCCGGTATATATCGAACATATGTTAATATTCTGATCAATCCATCATTATTTCTTAGTCGGATTGAACCAATACCATATAAGGTAAGAGGATTATTATTTGCGGTATGAATAACTCCACATTCTCCTTCTTGAAAATTAACGAATCAGTCCTGGTGGGGACACATATGATAGCAACAAGCTAAATGTAGCAACCATATGTCACATGGTTTGAATGGATCAGTTGTAACTAGTGAGAAATCAGAGTCGTCAAAATTAGCAACATTTGAATCCATGACATCCTTCCCATTGTTAGGTTTGACCTTGTTTTTTAACTTTGGACAACCTTTCTTCCAGTGCCTCTTTTCTCGGCAAAAGGCACATTCATCTTTGCTCGGTCAAGATTTTGACTTGGATCTTCCTTTCTTCGTTCTCATATGATTTTGAGAATAACCTCTCATGACCGATACTTCTCCTTCTCCACTCTTTTGTTTTTCTCTCTTTCTTTGTTCATAGTTGTACAAGGCAGAACAAACTTATTTAAGAGATACTTCATCATTCCCATGAAGTAAAGTAGTTTCGAGGTGCTCGTAATCATCGGGAAGTGAATTTAATCATTAAGTCCATATCACCATCACTAAAAGTCACGTCCATATTCTACAAATCTGTCGCCAGCTTACTGAAGCCGGTGATATGACCATTTATTGTAGTACAATAAACATATGTGAAGCGTAACTGTTCTTCATGTAAAGTTTATTTTGACTGTTTTTCATCAAGAATTTATCCTCAATGCATTTTACAATTTACTTGCAAAAGTTTATTTTGTTTATGGATACTTTTGTTCTCTTGCGAGGTAAGATCGAATGGTCTCACAAGCAACGCGATTGATAATCTTCCAATCTCCTTCTCTGATATTGTCTGGTTTCTTTTCTTTAATAGAAATATCTAGCCCTTGTTGAAAAAGGACATCAAGAACCTCAGCTTGCCACATCCCGAAATGCCCTGACCCGATAAAAATCTCAACAGCAAATTTCGCATTTGACATAATTATTGTCATAAGTGAAGATGCCAACAACGTATTACTGACACCTGATGTGGGCTCTTCATTTTTATTATCTCCCATTTTTGCTATAGATACTATTATTTGATGACAGTACAGAACATCAACGTAATTCTTTTCTGATATGGAATTTCAGACTATGCTGCAACCACAGAGCATACAAGATACAACTTCTTCTCTAATACCAATTGTTGTGGAAGCTGAATATATAGAGTGATTAAATCACAACTACTATATCTAAAGATAGATTATAAATAGTATATGAGATGACAATAAAAGGAATATCATAAATTAACGAGATTCGGCAAAATTTAATTTTTTTCCTAGTCCTCGGACACAATCAACTTAAATTTTATTTCATTCCAAAAATATAATTAAAATATTACAAGAGAGAAAGAAGATTCAAATGCCTTAGGAGATAAGAAGGCAAGTGGGAGGTGTTTACAAATGAACTAAATTCTTGCTATTTAAAAACGGAAAATGGCCTTAATAATGTCAGCATCTACCAATTTCTTCCAAAAAAGAGACTTCAAATGTTCACTCTAATTTATATTGATTTTGTCAAATTCAACAGCGGGGCCAAATTGCTCGTGTGTGAAAATCTTGTAACCCTCGTTTGACTATTATTCATTTTATAAGGTTTTTTCAAAATACATGTATTTAGTTGTCTATAGTAAAATAATTGTACAGAAGAATGTGGATATGCTCAATAGAATTGATTGCCTAAAGCCAGAGTTTAATAGTATTTAACAAAAAATAGATTTCTCGATCATAGTCAATATTTAGAAGAAAAGATGTTACTGATAACCAAGATTTACTTTGCTTTTCTAATAATTTTAGAAAGAATAGATCGAAGTATGGAAATGATTAACAAATAGATCGAAGTATGGAAATGATTAACAAAAAAATTAGAGAATGAACTGGCAATCACTACTCAAAACCAAGATTTAAAACTTGTAGAGTAAGCTGAGAATAATAGTATGTATTTCAGTAATAATCGTAACCTGCCTTTAACAATAGAATTCTTATCCATATATAGGAGAATATAATCATAACTGTTCACTCACTTAATTTGGACTTATTAAGGGTATTAATTGTATTGATTATCCGTTATCATAAATAACCATAACTGTATATTTATGACTAAAAATTCCTTATAACTTATCTGATTCCTCTTCCTTATTTATTCCTGGTTCATGTATCTTTCTTTCTTTCCAGCCTTCATTCATTTCGTTCCCATTTCTCTTTTGACAACTGTCAGGATCGGTTCTTTTCTCTATGCTAACCCGTGGATATTTTTCCCGTACCTCCCTTGTATTCTTAATTCAATTAATTAAGAGTGCTTCTTATCGAATTGACGCTCCACGTGTCATGCCTCGTCATCTCACTAATGTTCCACGTGTCATATATTTTTTCCACCAATATAGATAGTCCTCACACTTTCTGAATATTCTCATTAGAATATTCGAGAAGTGGTAAGTTTTATATGGCGGGAATTTCTTGCTACCGTTTCTCGAGTATCATCATGTCTCCTTTAGAATCAATGTGATGTATGTCACGTTGTTGATACCCAATTTTCTCCCATATGTTTCTATACTCAAAATATTTTCAAAATAGCATGTAGATGTATATATAAGCATCCACAAAGGTTTTGGTATTTTTCTACATTTTTTTTCAAGATTTTTAAAATTAATTTATGACTTATTTTGCACTATAAAATTCAATATTTAGTCCCAAAACTTGTTATTTTGTGAGTAATATATTCTATCCTCTCATTTACATAAAAAAAAATATAATTTACATAATTTTACAAGTTCATTAGGTATTTCTGAACTAAAATTGCATGAAATTGCAATTTTAGCCTAGTTCTCGATTTAATAAGTATTTTAACTACAAAATCGTTCCTAACATTTTTAAATTAATTCTTATATATTATTTTGTTAACCTAGTATTTTAATTTGATTTTTACAGTATCATTTACTATTTTATAAAATTAAAATTGGGGAAAATAGCTATTTAAATCGTAGCCTCTTTTGATTTCAATTATAACCCAATTTCAGCCCCCAATTCAACCCCAATTACACTACCCAGTTTTAAATTTTACCCAACCCAGACTCGTCCAAATTAACACGCCACATTCACTCTCTTAAATCGTGATCGTTGATCACTCAGATCAACGGTCCACAATAACCCTTCCATAATTAAACCAAAGCCCCCCCCCCCCCCCACAAACCATACTCATTCTCTACATTTAGCCACCCTTTTATCCCCCTCACCTCCCAAAATGATCTCAACTCCTTCTGAACCTAGCCCTTCCCCGGCTCCGTTTCACCGGCAACTATGGCTTTTCAAGCTCTAAGGAACCTATATTCACCTCTCCTTACCTTATATGGCTTCTTTGTTCGAAGATTGAAGCCCTATATCAGAGACTATCGACTCAAAGGTCCTTTGACCTGAGTTTTACGGCCGTGAACGGTCTCTCTCCGGCAAGCCTTGATGCTGTGAGTCCATCGTGGACTCAGAATCAGTCCATTCCAGGCTTTCTCGTCTCTATGGTTCTTTCTTTGAAACCCTAATTTTCAAGGTTTTCTCTGTGTTTATCTTTACGATCTACTCTAGATCCTAGTTATTTTCTAAAGTTTCAAAGTATTTCTCACATTTCTTTGTCGACTTTGTTTTCAAACTGTTCGTCTTCCTAAAATTTGGGGTTCCTTTGATTTCTTTGCTTTATTGTCTCTATCGTGATTTTCTCTAATTTTTACTGTGATTTCTGAGTATTTCTACTATGTTTCATATGTATTTTCTTTACTGTGGTAGTTTTAGGGTTTCCGAGTTAAATGTTTTACTATGATCTTTGTTTTTCCTTATGCGGTTCTTCCTAAGTTTATCTTCATCTAGGCTTAAACTCGATATGTGATGAAAACCCTAGGTTTTAGGAGTTTTCCATTGCTCTCTGTGTAATTGCTTGATACATGTTTAAACCTTAACTGCTTCTGATTTCTTACTTGTGTGCTTCTGCTATTTGATTACATGATTCGCTCTACTAATTCCAGTCTTGCATGTTCGAATATGTGCATCCTTTATATAGTCATATTTTCCCCCTTTTCTGAATAACCCTAATTTTGGGAAATTGATTTCTTGCAAACTTGTTTAATTCTTTAATTTGGACCCGCTCTTTGACTAAGTTCACTATCAATTTGTATCTCACATCCGTTGATTCTCTATGTAATTGACTTACCTAATTGTTAAGTCGTGTGAATTTCAAAAATCTTATACGTATTTGCCTTGTATTTTATGACTTATTCCTGATTTTCCTCCTAAAAATAAACTTGGGTTTATTTACCTAAAGTCTGGTTCCTTAATTAGAAGAAATCCTTTCCCTAATTGATTATGATTGATGTTAAATTATTTTCTTGCCTTATTGGTTGCTTACTTTCAAGCTATTAAATCCCTCAACTCTTTTCACTTCAACACAGGAACAATCCGAAGTTTCACTCACCTAAAACTCTCTCTTCTCTTCTCTGTTCTTCTCAGTTACTTGTTCTATTACTTGAGTTTAGCCGGCTAAAATCCAAGGCTAAACTATAAGGTATCACATGCCCTATTTGCTCTACTGTTTGAGTTTTACAACTGGTAGGTCTCTGATTTACATATTAACTCCAACTACATGTTTACTTACCCCTTCCCCATGTCTGTTTATGTTCATATGTAGTTAAATTCCAGCATGCACATCCCTACCCTATATCCCCATGATTTTTATGCTATATATGTGTATGATTACATTCATGTACATCCTTTTCCCAAATTCGTCTAGTTTAATTCTGATTGTTGTAAATGTTCTTATGTGACCCCTACTCCCTTAACCCCTGTTTGAGTTGATTAGGATGACACTTCATTGGTATTCCTAGTTTAGAACCAGGTTGCTCTCAACCTATACTCAAAGTAATCCCACTCCCTTAACCCCCATTATGTGTTGAGCTTCGACTCAGGTCTGTTATTGTCCTAATCACCATACATGCCCCAGTCTGACTTATTTCAACTCTGCTCTTATTTGTTAAACCATATAAAGGGTCAGGGGTGTGCCAGTGTCACGACCCCAAACCCGGTTCGTGATGGCGTCCGGCCGTGAGGCAGGGTAAGCCCGACCAAACCACAACCAAGAACGGCATCCCACTCAAAAAGAAACAATTCAGCATAAAGCAGCGAATTTAATATCAAACTCCCAAACAGGGATAGACAATACCAATGAAAACACAACTCAACAAGACAATAATCCTCCCAAAACTGAGGAGTCACGAGTACAGAGCCTCTAATAAAACAAGATACAAGTCTAAGCGGAAGTAATACAAAAGTCTGACAAAATAACAAAAAAAAAGAACATATTGATGGAGACAGAGTAAGTGGTCCTGCGGACGCTGGGATGCTATCTCAATACTCTAAGTAGCTCGGGAAATCAACAGCAGCAGCACTAGGTCTCTGGAGCACCTGGAACTGCACGCAAGGTGCAGGGAGTATGGGGTGAGTCTACCAACTCAGAGAGTAATAAGCATGTATAAAAACCCGAAGATAAGAAATCACGTAATAACACAAAATGAAGCTATCTAGCAGTTCTATACAGTACAAGCCTCAGAGATGTGAATATAAAGCAACAGCAAATAAATGCATGAAATGCGTGACCACTGCGGAACGTGTAGTTTGATGCTTTTGGGTACCCACGCTCACTGTGGGGGTTCAGACTCCGGAGGGGCTCCTACAGCCCAAGCGCAATATCATAGTAACATACGGTGCAGCGCGTAACCTGGCCCAGATATCAGTCCAGCTATATGCATGCAAGCCTCACAGGCACACAACTTACCATTTTTTCCTTTTACTAGTAATTACTGAATTAGGTGTTCAAAACCTTAGACTCTGGAAAATCATGTTTAAACAGTATTCTAATGCAGGAGTGATATAATAAAAACATGTTATGATTCATAGAAGCAATGATAATGATCCTCACGAGATCCAAATAACTGGCACGCGGCCCAAATGTGTTCATAACCATCCAAGTAGGAGGTTTACCGGCTCATCTATAGCCAACAACACAGTACAATGCCACTCGATCGGACTAAGCCATAGTACCCAATCATAATCGACCCTGCACTCACAGTAGAGTATGTGTCTCGCCTCAGTACAGCGTCACAATGTGATATACCGGGGTTTCAAACCCTCGGGTCATCATCTACACCCATTACTCACCTCAAACAGGCCACAAACTAGCTCACAATTGCTTTCCCTCGAGAATCAACCTCCGCGGATGCCAATTCTTACTAAAACCAATAGGAATACGTCAAAATATGCTAATGGAACATAACGCAATCGAAAAAACACGAAGTTGGTAAAACTCGATCCCCGGGACCACTTCTCAAAACATTAGGAAATTCACATTTTCAGAATCCTCGCCTCGCCACGAGTCCATACATATAAAATTTACAAGAATCGGAGTCCATTGTCCCTCAAATCCAAATTTAAGCTCACTTGGGTTTCAAGCCCTAACCACCATTTGTGACATTAAATACCTTGAATTCTTTGTGTTTAATCCATGATTTTACACTATAATGACATGCTTTAGGTCCAAGAGTTCTTACCTGAAGAATTCCCTCAAAATCTCTCCAAAAATCGCCCACAATCACCTTAGCCCGAGGTTCCAATTACCTTCTCTTTCAAAATTTGAAAACCTACTGTTTTATTAAACTAGGACGATTTCTGCTTCCGCGGCCATTTCTCTGCTTCCGCAATTCCGCTTCTGCTTCCTTTTTGACCGCTTCTGCGGTCTAACTTGAAATCCTCAGCGACCGCTTCTGCGGTCATGAACCGCTTCTACGACCTCCGCTCCTGCGGTCGATTGCCTGCTTCTGCTGCCACAGTCCTTTCCCTCCTTGGCCGCTTCTGTGGCTCAAATTTTGCTTCATCGGACGCCGCCTACGTGGTCCAATATCCGCCAACACGGAAATACCAAATGACTGACCTCAAAATCTGAAGTAAACTCCAAAATTCATTTAACCATCTGGAATTACCCCGGGCCCCCCGGGACCCCAACCAAAACCACCAACCTACTCCAAAACATCATACAAACTTTCTCCAATCATAAAAACACGTCCTTAAACAAAAAATCATCGAATCATGGCGGATTCAAGCTTAAGTTTCAATTATAACGTCCGAAATTAACATTCGATCAAAACCCGACCAAATGACATCCGAATGACCTAAAAATTTGCAGACATATCCAAATTTATCTAACGAAGCTACTGCAACTCTTGGAATTCCATTCCAACCCCTAGATCAAAATCTCACCTACCAACCGGAATTCGCCGAAATTCAACTTAGCCAATTCAAGCCTAATTCTACACTGGCCCTTCAAATTCAATTTTGTTTTCTCTCCCAAGTCACAAATCACCATCCGAAACTAGTCGAATCACCGGAAATCCATTCCGAACCCTTTAACTCACAAGTCAATGTCTGGTTGACTTTTTCATCTGAAGCTTTCCTTAAAGAGATTATTGGTCTCATTTCTAACCAAATTCAACCTAACACACTTCAAACCCACCAAACACATATATCAACACACGGGGAAGCATAATACGGGCATAACGGGGGCTGGAATACAAAAGACCATGGGTCGGGTCGTCACATCCTCCCCAACTAAAACAAACGACCGTCCTCGAGCGGGTCAAGAAACATACCTGGAGCCTCAATAAAGCAAGGATATCTACTCCGCATCTTCTGCTCGGTCTCCCAAGTGGCCTCCTCCACGGGCTGACCTCTCCACTGTACCTTCACCGAAGCTATGTCTTTTGATCTCAACTTTCGAACTTGACGACCCAAAATAGCCACTGGCTCCACATCATAGGTCAAATCCTCATCCAGCTAAATCGTGCTGAAGTCTAATACATAAGACGGGTCTCCAGCATACTTCCTGAGCATAGAAACATGAAACACCGGGTGAAACGGGTGGCAAGGCAAGCATATAGGCCACCTCTCCAATCCTCCTGAGTATCTCAAAAGGTCTAATTAACCGCGGACTCAGCTTACCTTTCTTTCTAAACCTCATCGCACCTTTCATAAGTGAGACCTTCAACAGAACCTTCTCGCCTACCATATAAGATACATCCCGAACCTTCAGGTCCGTATAACTCTTCTGACACGACTGAGCCGTACGAAGTCTCTCCTGGATAACTTTCACTTTCTCTAAGGCATCCTGAACTAGCTATGTCCCCAATAGCCTAGCCTCGCCAGACTCAAACCAACCAACTGGAGATCTACACCATCTCCCATATAAAGCCTCATACGGCGCCATCTGAATGTTGGACTGATAACTATTGTTGTAAGTAAACTCTAGCGAAAAAGAACCACCAAGATCAATAACACAAGCACGCAACATGTTCTCCAATATTTGAATAGCAAGCTCGGATTTTCCATCCGTCTGAGGATTAAAAGCTGTGCTCATCTGAATCTGAGTGCCCAACTCCCGATAAAATGCCTTCCAGAACTGGGAAGAAAACTGGGTACCCCTGTCTGAGACAATAGAAACTGGAACCCCATGATACCTCACAATCTCACGGATAAAAATCTCTGCCAACCGCTCTGAAGAATAGGTGGTACACACCGGAATGAAATGCACAGACTTGGTCAGTGTATCCATAATCACCCAAATAGAATCAAAGTTCCTCGAGGTACGAGGGAGACCACTGACAAAGTCCATAGTAATCTTCTCCCATTTCCACTTCGGAATATCCATCTGCTGAAGTACACCACCGGGTCTCTGATGCTCATATTTGACCTGCTGACAATTGAAACACCTAGCCACATAACTCACAACGTCCTTTTTCATTCTCCTCCACCAATAATGTTGTCTCAAGTCCTGATACACCTTCGCGACACCCGGATGAATAGAATAACGCGAGCTGTGGGCCTCCTCTAATATCATCTCTAATATACCATCTACATTGGGCACGCAAATCCGGCCATGTATCCACAACACACCATCACTACCAATAGTCACGTCTCTGGCATCATCATGCTGGACCTAGTCTTTCAGGACAAGTAATGCGGGTCATGATACTAGCGCTCTCTGATGCGCTCATACAAAGAAGACCGAGAAACCACACAAGCCAACACCCGACTGGGCTCTAAAATATCTAACCTCACATCCGATTGGACAAGGCCTGAACATCAACTGCAAGGGGCCTCTCCCCAACTTAAATGTATGCCAAACTACCATACTCACCGCCTTCCGGCTCAAAGCATCGGCCACTACATTGGCCTTCCCGAATACAATATGGTAATTTCATAATCCTTGAGTAACTCAAGCCATCTCCGCTGTCTCAAATTCAGATCTTTCTGCTTGAACAAGTGTTGAAGGCTGCGATGATCCATATACATCTCACACGATATGCCATAAAGATAGTGCCTCCAAATCTTCAAGGCATGAACTATAGCCGCCAACTCCAAGTCATGAACATGGTAGTTTTTCTCATGGGGCTTCAATTGCTGAGAAGCATATGCAATCACTCTACCCTCCTGCATCAGAACACATCCAATACCAATCCTCGAAGCATTGCAATAAACCGTATAAGAACCTGAAGCTGTTGGCAGTACTAACACTGAGCCGTTTTCAACAATGACTTGAGCTTTTGGAAGCTCTCCTCGCACTCATCAGACCACACAAATGGTGCATTCTTCTTCGTCAACTTTGTCAGAGGCGAAGCAATAGATGAAAAACCCTGAACGAACTTGTGTTAATAACCTACCAAACCGAGGAAACTCTGAATCTCGGAAGCTGAGGACGGTATGGGCCAACTCTGCACCGCCTCGATCTTCTTTGGGTCAACCTGAATGCCATCATTGGACACCACGTGTCTCAGAAAAGCCACGGAACTGAGCTAGAACTCACACTTGGAGAATTTTAAATACAACTTCTCCTCTCTTAATCTCTGCAATACCACCGTCAAATGTTGCGCGTGCTCCTCCTGGCTATGCGAGTAGATAAGGATATCATCAATGAACACGATCACAAAAGAATCCAGATACGGCCGAAATACACTATTCATCAACTGCATGAATGCTGCTGGGGCATTAGTCAGCCCAAATGACATAACCAAAAACTCGTAAGGCCCATATCTCGTCCTGAAAGATGTCTTCATGATATCAGAATCTCTAATCTTCAGCTCGTGATAGCCTAAACAGAGATCAATCTTGGAGAATACCTTTGCTCCCTGAAGCTGGTCAAACAAATCCTCAATACGGGGCAGTGGATACTCGTTCTTTACTGTCATTTTGTTCAGCTATCTATAATCAATGCACATTCTCATTGTGCCATCCTTCTTCTTATCAAATAACACCGGTGCGCCTCACGGCGACACACTCGGACGAATGAACCCCTTATATAGGAGTTCCTGCAGCTGCTCCTGCAACTCTTTTAGCTCTGCTGATGCCATACGATAGGGAGGAATAGGAATGGGCTGAGTGCCCAGCACCAAATCAAAATCGAAGTCAATATCCCTGTCCGGGGGCATGCCCGGCAAGTCTGCTGGAAACACGTCAGGAAACTCCCTCACCACGGGAACTGAATCAATACTAGGAGCTTCCGCTCCCACATCCCTCACAAATGCCAGATATGATAATCATCCCTTCCCAACCATCCGCTGGGCCTTCAAGAAAGAGATTAACCTAGTGGGTTACATAATCCATCGGACCACGCTACAAAATCCTCGAGATACCCGGCATAGCCAACGTGCCTGTCTTGGTATGACAGTCTAGAATAGCATGGCACGGTGATAGCATTTCCATGCCCAGAATAATGTCAAAATCTACCATGCTCAATAGCAGCAAGTCAGATCGGGTCTCCAGACCCTCAATAGTAACAAGAAAGGACTGATACCCGTAGTTCACAGTAATAGTATCATCCACTGGGGTAGATACATGCACAAGAAACGCTAGACACCCTCGGGTAGTCCCCAAATGATGTGCAAAATAAGCAGATACATAAGAATAAGTGGATCTGGGATCAAATAAAACTGAGGCATACCTGTGGCATACTGAGATAATACCTGTGATCATTGCGTCTGCAGCAAAAACATCTCTCCTCTCTAGAAGTGCATAAAAATGAGCATGACCACCACTCGACTGCTCAACGCTCCTGGGGCGACCTCTAGATGACTGTCCCCCACCCCTACTAGACTGGGATGGTGCTGAAGAAGATGAAGAAGAAGAGGAGGGTCGATCGCTCTGGTGAGACCCACTGAGAAGTCAAGGACACTGCCTCCTCATATGGCCAAACTTGCCACACTCAATACAACTTCCCGGAGCTGGAGAAGGGGATTGAAGGGAATCCCTCGCCGCAGATGAACCCTGGGCTGATGAAGCAGGTGCAGAACTCTAAGCTGGGAGGGCGCTGAGTGAAGGCTAGCCTTGCTGGTGACCTTGACGGCCACGACCGGAAGAAGCTCTGCTGTGCTCTGGGCGGCCTAGCTGAGGAGGTCTAAAAGAACGACCTCTGCCCTGATGAAACTTACGCCTAGCTAGAGCACAACCATAATTGCCTGAACCTTGAGGCCTCTTAGCTTCCCTGTCCTCTCGCTCTCGGTGACGATCCGTCTCAATCTGGCAAGCCATGTCTACTACCTCCTCGAAGGATGCTGCTACCACTCTCTCCCTGGTCATCAAGATATGAATAGAATAGTTGAGGCCATCAATGAAACTCCTGATCATCTACCGATCTGTCTGGATCATCCATATAGCATGTCTGGCCAACTGAGTAAACCGCAACTCATACTGTTTCACTAACATCTCCCTCTGAACTAGCCACTCGAACTGGCGGCGCAGCTCTTCTCTGTGGGACTGCGGCAAATACTTCTCTAAAAAGACAGTGGAAAACTGCTGCCAGGTAAGGGGTGCTTCTCCTACGAGCCTACGCCGCTCAAACTCCTCCCACCATGTGAATGCTGGCCCCGAGAACTACAAATTAGTGAAAGGTACCCCCACTAGACTCTAGAATCCCTGCGGTACGAAGCATACTCTGACACTTATCCAAAAATCCCTGGGCGTCCTCGCCCTCAGTACCGCTAGAAGTAGGAGGCTAAAGTCTACCAAAGCTCTCTAACCGACGCTGCTCGTCGTCAGGCATCACTGGAACAACATGCCATGGGGCTGGCACAACTGGCGCAACTGGAACAGCCAGTGCAACTGCTTGAGCTGGGGCGACCTCTGGCGTCTGAAGTCCCTCTACAACCTGCTCTAGTGTGCGAGCTGCGGGGGTCTGATGACCACCCCTGGTCTGAGATGTCATTGCGGCAGCTGTAGCTCAAACTGCCTGGGCCAAACCAATACAGACTGATAAGATCTGCGCCAATGCCTCCTGAAGGCCAGGAATAACAATAGGCACTGCCGGTGCCTGAGCGGGTGCTGATGGAGCCTCAACAACTAGGGGTTGATCCTGAATAGGGGCAACAGGTGGATCAACTAATACTGCCCCTGCTACTATACCTCGACCACGGCTGCGACCGCGTCCACGACCTCTAGCTGGTGGCAATGGGGGTCGTCCGCCACGTTTGGTAGCATGGGTTCTCGCCAATCTGCAAGAGAATAGAATAAGAAGTTTCAGTTCTTAAATCAACAAAGCGCACGATAAGAGTTCAAGAATATGATGTGTTTCCTATAAGTTCTGTACCCCCTCGAGGATATGATACTGACGTCTATGTACCAATCTGCGAGACTCTACTAAATCGGCTCATAACTCACAACCAAGAATGGCATTCCAGCAAAAAAGAAACAATTCAGGATAAGCAGCAAATTTTATATCAAAGTCCCAACCATGGATACACAATACCAATGAAAACACAACTGAGCAAGACAATAATCCTCCCAAAATCGAGGAGTCACGAGTACAGATCCTCTAATGAAACAAGATACAAGTTTGAACGGAAGTGATACAAAAGTCTGACAAAATGACAAAAAAAACAAACTTATGAAGATAGAGTAAAATGTCCTGCGGACGCTGGGCAGCTACCTCAATACTCTCAATAGCTCGGGAAATCAACAGCAGTAGCAGTAGGTCTCTGGAGCACCTGGAACTGCATGCAAGGTGAATGGAGTATGGGGTGGGTCTACCAACTCAGCGAGTAATAAGCATGAATAAAAACTCGAAGATAAGAAATCACGTAACAACACAAAATGAAGCTATCTAGGAGTTCTATGTAGTACAAGCCTCAAAGATATGCATATAAAGCAACAATATATAAATGCATGAGATGCAATGCAATGCGTGACCACTGTGGAACGTGCAGTCCGATCCATTTGGGTACCCGCGCTCACTGTGGGGGGTTAAGACTCCAAAGGGGCTCCTACATACGCTGCGGCGCGTTGCCCGACCCAGCTATCAGTCCAGCTATATGCATGCAAGAATCACAGGCACATAACTTACCATTTTTTGTTCCGTTTACCAGTAATTATTGAATTAGGTGTTCAAAACTTTAGAATTTGCCAAATCATGTTTAAACAGTATTCTAATGCAGGACTGATATCATAAAAACATTCTATGATTCATAGAAGTAATGATGACGATCCTTACGGGATCCAAATAACATATACGCAACCCAAATGTGTTCATAACCATCCAAGTAGGAGGTTTACAGGCTCATCTATAGCCAACAACACAGTACAATGCCACTCGGGCAGACTAAGCCATAGTCCCCAATCATAATCGACCCCGCACTCACAGTAGAGTATGTGTCTCACCTCAATACAGCGTCACCATGTGATATACTGGGGTTTCAAATCTTCGGGTCATCATCTACACCCATTACTCACTTCAAGCCGGCCACAAACAAGCTCGCAATGCCTTTCCCTCGAGAATCAACCTCCGCAGATGCCAAATCTGACCAAAACCAATAGGAATACGTCAAAATAGGCAAATGGAACATAACCTTATCGAAATAACTCGAAATACACCCAAAAACACGAAGTTGGCAAAACCCGATCCCCAGGCCCACTTCTCGAAAAATTACGAAATTCACATTTTCAGAATCCTCATCTTGCCACGAGTCCATACATATCAAATCCACATTTTAAGCTCACCTGGGTTTCAAGCCCTAACCACCATTTTTGACATTAAATACCATGAATTCATTGTGTTTAATCCATGATTTTACACTATAATGACATACTTTAGGTCCAAGAGTTCTTACCTAAAGAATTCCCTCAAAATCTCTCCAAAAATCGCCGACAATCGCCTTAGCCCGAGGTTCCGATGACCTTCTCTTTTAAAATTTGAAAACCTACTGTTTCATTAAACCAGGCCGATTTCCGCTTTCGTTTCCTTTTTGGCCGCTTCTGCGGTCTAACTTGAAATCCTCGACGACCGTTTCTGCTGTCATGAACCGCTTCTGTGACCTCCGCTCCTGCGGTCAATCGCTTGCTTCTGCAGCCCCAGTACTTTTCCTCCTTGGCCACTTCTGTGGATCAAATTCCGCTTCAGCAGACGCCAACTACATGGTCCAATGTCCGCCAACGCTGAAATACCATATGACAGACCTCAAAATCTGAAGCAAACTCCAAAACTCCTGGTTTAACCATACGGAATCACCCCGGGGCCCCCAACCAAAACCACCAACCTACTCCAAAACATCATACTAACTTGCTCCAATCATAAAAAAACACGTCCTTAAACAAAAAAATCATCAAACCATGGCGAATTCAAGCCTAAGTTTCTACTACAACTTTCGAAACTAACATTCGATCAAAACCTGACCAAACGACGTCTGAATGACCTGAAAAGTTTCAGACATATCCAAATTCAGCTGACAAAGCTACTGCAACTCTCATAATTCCATTCCGACCCTCGGATCAAAATCTCACCTATCAACCGGAATTCGCCGAAATTCAACTTAGCCAATTCAAGCCTAATTCTACACCGGACCTCAAAATTCAGTTCCGTTTTCTCTCCCAAGTCACAAATCACCATCCAAAACTAGTCTAATCATCGGAAATCCATTCCGAACCCTCTAACTCACAAGTCAACGTCTGGTTGACTTTCCATCTTAAGCTTTCCTTAAAGAGATTATTGGTCTCATTTCTAACCAAATTCATCCTAACACACTTCAAACCCACCAAACACATATATCAACACACGGGGAAGCATAATACATGGATAACGGGGCTAAAATACAAAAGCCGACGGGTCAGGTCGTTACAGCCAGTCCCATTCATGTCTAGGTATGACCATCATTTGCATTGGTCTTCCTCTAATCCCTCACTTTTACACTTGTTCCTAGTTCTTTAAATCCTACCCCCCTCTGGTAAGCATGCTTAGGGACCCTCGAGTCTCCTCTAAACTTGGATGCCTGAGGGCTGGTAATTCCACACTTTGCACTACTCTAATCATTTACGGTGTAAGCATTGCTTGAGTTTCCCCTGAGAGCCCTTGTAACTTTGAAAAACTCTAAGAGAAAGCCTTGGAATTTGGATCCTGGATTTGGTAAAATACATATGTTGTACATTAAGGTTTCTTTGGGCTTCCACGGGTCTGTTTAGCTTTAAAATATTTATTTCCTTTGTATTTTCCTTTCATTTATGTAAACCAGCTTTGTAAAAAGAACTTGGGGTATAGTGAAAGGGTATGGGAGGGGTTAACATCATTGCATCAATCAATGGGTAGAAAGCATTCCCATAGGTTTTCAAAATTGCATCTCATATAGAAATCATGCCTATAAGGCTTTCAATATTGCATCTCATGTAGAAATCATGCCTATAAGGTTTTCAACATTGCTTCTCACATAGAAATCATGCCCATTGGTTTTTAATATTGCATCTTATATAGAAAACATGCCTATAAGGCTTTCAATATTTCATCTCATATAGAAATCATGCCTATAAGGTTTTCAACATCGCTTCTCACTTAGAAATCATGCCCATATGTTTTCAATATTGCATCTCATATAGAAATCATGCCCAGAAGGCTTTCAATATTGCATATCATATAGAAATCATGCCTATTAGGCTTTCAATATTGCATCTCATATATAAATCATGCCTATAAGGTTTTCAACATTGCTTCTCACTTAGAAATCATGCCTATAGGTTTTCAATATTGCATCACACCTAGAAACCATGCCCATAAGAATTGCATAAAAATGCTAGGCAAACAGTAGGTCCCTTAAACGTACTAAAATGTTAACAAAGTCAGTATGTAGAGAGCATGCCTACAAGGTTCAAACTCGCCTGATGTATTTCAACGTGTTAATACAAGTTGCCCTAAATCTGTCTATTTTTAAATCGGGCCAAATCTGCCGTTTATTATCATTTTGAACCTATAGAGTCTTTTTAAAATGCCAAACCTATAGGTTTAAGAATTAACTTTGCGTGCCTAAGTATACGCCTCAAGGCTCTTTTGTGTAAACCATTTCTGAACTTTCTGCAGACTCTAAATCCCTCTTTACAGATTTATGTCCGAAACTAATGTTTTTTCTCAGGAATTACTGGTTTTAAATCATTTCAAGTTCTAATTACTGAACCCGAGGGGCTCAAAGTAGTTTATTATCCAGCTTTATGTGTTTAACAAGTCTATTCACGATGAGCTTTAATATTAAGACCCAATCAGTATTTGTAAGTCATACTAGACTAATTGCTGTTATGGTTTACAGGGTTTTTGTATGAGCCTTCGAATGTCTGATTTGTATATCCTTATATGCTATTTGTTTTGGATTGACGCTTAGTATTTTTTACCTTTCAAAACTCCATATATGTCCTATCTTTCTCTCCCCCTCTATAGATTAGAAGTCCTAATACCCCAGAACTAATAGGTTGGGACGGGTACTAGCATGCAATAAGTAAACGAGACCAAACGCATTTAAGTACCTTAACGGGGTGAGAAAGGTATAAGCGACCCCTCTTTGGGAATATGTGCGGGATATTGTATCGAATGATCCATATTATAGTCAAACCTAGGACCTATTTCTCTTTTGCTTGCTTTACTTAAACGTCTTCCTAAAGTAATGTTTTTTGCAAATTAATTCTCCCTTCTGCTTTTATTTAAATTATGCCTTTCCCCTTTTCAGTATTCTCATGTTGTTTAAATTCTTTATATGTGAACCTTATTTGTTTACTTGCTTCATCTCCTATAAAGTCATAATTAACACGCCCGGGAACCACACTAGTGGATCTTGAGGGGTGCCTAACACCTTCCCCTTGAGATAATCTCTAGACCTTACCCAAACTCTTATTTTCCTTCAAAATACTCTCTTATTCTAAAAGTGTCCTAATGCACTATAATCATTAGGTGGCAACTCTTCAAATTTCGTAATCCAATTCCCAAACGGGAATAAGAGTTGTTTTGTCCATAAGTCTTAAACCCAATTTCGCTTCTTTTAGTCGAAAAAGGGGGCGTCGACAGCATGGCGACTCTGCTAGGGATTTCTTTAAGGCTTTTACCATTAGTTGCTTTGTTACTTTATTGCTTTCTTTACTTCCTTTATTTACCGCTCTAATCATTTCTTCATAATTACTAACTTTATTCGTCGTGTTTTTTTCTTTTTCTTTAACTACTTTACTGCTTTTACTTCATTTCAATCCCGTCTTAAATTCCGAGCATCTATTGAAATCATTATTTTATGAATGTGAAAATACATGTATTTATTTCATTGTTGTAATTGCATCTTTCAACATCATTTTCTACTCGTTCCAAACAAATCCCACAGCAACGCTCATAATGAGTGGTTGCGCTCTTCCAATATTATAAACCCCTAAATTTGGCAAAGGCATATTTCCGATAAAACCTGTCGATCAACGGTCTAGTCGATGGTTCCATGCCTTTCCCTCTTGAGTTGTCCGCTCAAGGGTACCTTGCCTAGCACTTCAAATAGAAACCTTATTCCGTTATACTTTTCATGCATCATGGTCAAACTTAGCCGAGTCAGTTATGTCGTCCACATAATGACTCATTAAGATAGCATAAACCAAAAGTCCAGGAAACCCAAACGGACGCCTTCACGTTATGTCCATGTATTTGGAGAACTTAAGTACCTTACTGCTAACTATCGATTTAAATAGTCGAGTCCGGTGGGGTAGGGCCTAACACTTTGTTTTGCAGAAATGAGGCACGAGGTCCCCAGATTTGGTATGGTATCGAACATTCACCCAAAGTTACTAAGTTGGTAGGAGGATCTGCATGGTAGTGATCTGGTTCTTGTCCACAAGCACTTAGGGAATCTCCCTTCACACTTGGAAGTTAGGCCAAATAACAAGATTGTGGAAGCTGCTACTCTTTTTTGGGACAGTGAATCCGCTTTGGGGGTGTTGAAATGACTCTGCTGTTGGAAGAAATTGGGGGCCTAGCCGGAATTCCCTAGGATAGCCCGGGTCTGCTTATGCCAGAGAACCGCAAAGGTAGAGGGTTCCTGAAAATGATGGGGCTCAAGAAGAATTCTAATTTGACCAGTCTGAAGGACTCCTACATATCCTTCGACTTCATGTATGAAAGGTTCGGACATAGAAAATCCTACCGCACTCATATGGACGAGATCGCCCTAACCTCTTTGGGGCACATATATAGGAGAGCCTTCGTATTCATGTTCTGTTTCCCGGGCATGATAGTCTTTCCAATAAAGAAGTCTAGAATCCATATAAGACTAGCCATGGTAACCAGATCCATAATGGAGGGTATCGACGGGTAGACATTCAGCATAGCGCCCATGATCCTCGCTGAACTGTACCGACCCTTAGAGAAATGTCAACAAGGGGCACCACACTTTGAAAGGTGCAATTTGCTACTATAACTCTGACTCATTGAACATCTTCAGAAGGAAGATTATAGACAGGGGATCATACGCCGATGCTGGGATGACCATATCGCTTTCCATCACCAAAGCAAATGCACTTCATGATGGATATGTTTGCTCACCCTGAAGACGCTAGTGGATGGGTAGAACTATTGGAGAATCTGAAAGAAAAGCAAGTAAAATGGATGTATGAGTGGTTTTCAACTGGGGATTTTATCATTGTCTAGGGATGCGCCAATCCTTGTAGTCATTGGCTTAAGAGGAACCTACCCTTATGTCCCTCTCCGAGTCATGACTAGTTACCCCTAGTCATACTTGTATTTGCATAATATGGATATATTGCTTGGATACGTGGTTTTGCATTGGTATAGGTTCCAGGACAGTACTTTTTTGAAATGAATCAAAATATTTTGAATACTATTAACTTAACATCTCCTGCATCTCAGATTGCATTAACTGAGTCTAATTTGGATAACTGGAGTATCCCTGAAGAACCTTTTCATAAGATCTACCAGATAGGTCATTTTAATTTTATTAAGAAACATAATATTAAAACATGTGAATCAACTGTTGCTATTAATAACTCTTTAGAAGTTATAAAATTGTTAAATGAGCAAGATATAATTAGATATAAATCTAATTTTAATTACTTGCATATTGGTCTTGTTCAAGTTGCTGTTAAGCCTTTGTTTAGAAAAGGACTTAATATTCATGTTTGTGCACTGTTACGTGATGCACGTTTTCTTAATTTTGATGATTCTTTATTGGAACTCTTGAAAGTAATTTAGCAGGTGGCCCTGTTTATTTCAACTGCTATCCTAATTTCTATGTTGATATTAATGATCCTAATGTGTTGGATACGTTAACTCTTAATATTAAAACTATAAATATGAACAGCAAATCTGAAATTCGTGAGTTAGCTGTTATATATCGAGTCTATTACAGGTTGATGGCTAATACCCTTGCTCCTAGAGCTGGGATAGAGAGTACCAAAGGTGTGACTATGTTAATTGAAGCCAACCATGAACATAGTACCATCTTTGTTCCTCGCCTTCTCAAGTGGAATGACCTCCTGGCCGATACAGATTGGCATTTCAAGGCTATTACCCTACCTGTTTCCTCTCACACTGAGAAACGTCAGATTGAGCATATCATTCAAAATTCCAATGGTTCTGTTGATCTTAAATTTCTGGACTCCAGACCTCGCCGAAGTTTCACCGCTGGTTCTACTTCTTCAAAACCCCAGGAGGGAGTATTTAATCGTTCTTATTCCTTTAGGTCAGCTGACAAAAGTCAAGTTGATGGTGTAGATTTTTCGGGAGAAATCCCAAAAGTGTTTTATAAACCTCAGGTTCACGAACCTTCTAGTCCCAGAGCATCTGATGTGGAGCCTCCAAGGCAATATTCAGACCCTGGATTGGGTGTTATTACTATAGATGAGGATTATACCCCTGATCTTGCTTCTCTGAAAAAACTCTGGCTTGACCCTAAAAATAGGTTGAAAGTCAAATGATATGGTGCTACCTATTCTCAGAGTCAGCAGGCTCTTTTTGGAAAACAGTGGATTTCAGACATGAAGCGTTTAAAGTGTGATGTCGAATTCTTCAGATGGTTTGAGATCACTAGAAAGTTAGATGACCAAAATGAGTCATTACATGTCCTAGTTAATAAGTGGTATACTCAGTCCAGCAAGGTCATTGAGTTTGTCAATCCCCCGCTTGAGGGAATTAAAATTCCTCATTCCAATATTCTTGTTCCTGCGTCTCCTTTTAAGCTCAAAAGCAGTAATCCTCAGAGTTTACCCTCTAATGCAGATATTGATAAGATTGTCGAACAGAACAATTATACCAATAAATTGTTTCACACTGTTTCTTTACAGATTGAGGAAACAAATCCT
Organism: Nicotiana benthamiana; assembly: GCA_034376525.1. NCBI lineage: Eukaryota > Viridiplantae > Streptophyta > Magnoliopsida > Solanales > Solanaceae > Nicotiana > Nicotiana benthamiana. The sequence continues at coordinate 50,066,210 of CM067323.1, forward strand.
AAGTTGGTTTTTCCGGCCCCTAGTTTAAGTGCCCCTAGGCCCAATACTAGTAGTACGATAGAGCCTAATCCTATATTCAAACCCCCTGAATTCCGTCGAGAATTGTTCCCCAAGCTCATCAATGATATTGCCGTCTCGGGTAAGCTAGTTGAACAAATCACCGAAAAATTAGCCCACTTTCACGTCTCTGACAAAAGTAAGGCTAAAGCATCGTCATGTTCTGATTCTCCCTCAACCAAGGAAAATAAAGCCTGTACTTCCGAGAGTGTCCACACTCCTTCTGGTAACTCTCTTCATAAACTTTCTGACCGATATACTAATCGGAGAAATTATTATAAACGTCCCTCTTTTCCTGATTCCAGTCTCAATCTTCTCACGATGGTCGAGGCATCGTAGAGTGGAATATTGATGGATTAGCCGAACATCAAATCTATTGAGTCCTCCACGAAATGGGTGTTTGCATTACCAGCTATAAGCTGCGTAGTTCCTCCGATAAAGAAGAAGCTGCTATGATCACAGCTGGCTCTAGCGGAATGCTTAGGTACTAGTGGGATAATTATGTCACCGAAGAACTTAAGCAACACATTTTCAATGCAACCACGATCATCACCACTATTAAAACTACCAGTGGTATGGAAACTCAGGAATCTGAGATTCGTGAGGATGCTTGTGCCACTCTGCTCTACCACATTGCTAAACACTTTGTAGGTGAGCCAAAACTCTTCCAAGATAGGAGTCTAGGAATCCTTAATAACCTTAGATGTCCTAAATTAAGTGACTTTAGGTGGTATAAGGATCAGTTTATGGACCAGACCCGACTGTAATAGTGACTTCTGGAAAGACAGATTCATTAGTGGTCTTCCCCCTCTTTTTGCCGAAAAGGTTAGATAAAAAATCAGAGATAGGTGCGTTGGTAAGGTGCCCTATGACCAGATAACTTATGGAGACATTATTAGCCTCATTAATACCACAACTTTAGAACTGTGTACTGACCTTAAGCTCAAGAGTCACCTTAAGAAAGATAGGATGACCTCTAGAGCCGAATTAGGCAGTTTTTGCCGTGATTTAGGGTTCGGTAATATAGATCCTCCCCTTTCTAAGATGGCCAAGAAGAAATCTAAGAATTTTTCGTATAAATCTAGGAAACCTAGAAAGAATACTTCTAAGGAAAGGTCAGACCAACCCAAGAAGAAATTCAGGAAGCATAGACCTTCCCATAAAGAAGATGTGTGTTGGAACTGTTGTAAGTCTGGACATAGAGCCAACCAGTGTAAGTCTTCTAAGAAGAAGAAGAAAATTAATCTCCTAGGATTACATGACGATACTAAAGAAAAACTCTTTCTATCCTCCAAGAGAGTGATTCTGCCTCTGATGATACCTCTTCGGACGAATATAGTGACGAAGAGAATATCAACGTTGCCTATGAGACTGATGAGAGTCAATCAGAACAGGATGACTCTTGTGAAGGATCGTGCGAAGGTATTTTTTGTGATTGTAATTCAAATACCATTAGTACGATTACTGAGGACTCTAAAGAAGTTCTCTTTGATATCATTGACCCTATTAAGGATGATGAGTCTAGAACCAGGTACCTTGCTGAGCTTAAGAAGATTATCCTTAATTCAGACCAAAAGAAACCTTCTCCTTTTAAGGTCATAGAACCTTTCAGTATGAACCAGGTTTTCTCTAGGTTCAATAAACCTGCTGAGCCCTCTGTTTCTGACTTGCGTAGAGAAATGATTCCCTTAAGCAAGAGGTCAGTGATATGAAGTATCGTCTTGATAAGATTGAGCTTGAGGCCCTTACTTCTCAAGCCCTTAGAGAAGTTCCTACAACAGATAAAGAAAAATCTGTTTCTTTTGCTGAACTAGAACCTACTTCTAACTTCCCAGGAGAATCAATTGATCCCCGTCTTCTGAAGGAAGCCAGTCTTGCCAGTCCTTCTGTATCCACTATTAAATCTCTCAGTCAGCATATCCCTATTAAATTAGTAATTACTAAAGACTTCATGCTTAACAAGATTGCATTATTTGATAGTGGAGCTGATCACAATTGTATTTTGAAAGGCCTTATTCCTCTTAAGTACCTTGAGAAAGGTACTACTCGTTTGTATTCCGCAACTGGAGAGCGGATGAAAATAGATTATAAATTGTCTAAAGCGCATATTTGTAATAACAATATTTGCTTTACGAACGATTTTGTAATTACTAAAAATATTAATGAAGATATTATTCTTGGTCTGCCTTTCATAGTTAAAACCATATACTGATGATTTAGATGGCATTCATGCATGTATCCTTGGTCAAAAGGTATTTTTCCCATTTGTTAAATCTCTTTCTCCTGAAGAAAGTTTGTTTTTAAAAAATAAAACTGTTTTTAAAATTAATCGCCTTTCTAATCATATTTCATTTCTCAAAGAAGAAATAAAGATTGAACAAATTAAACAAACTTTAAAAACCCCGGCAATGGTGGCTAAGATCGATTCCCTCCAAAGAAAATTCGAAAATGAAGTTTGTTCTAATTTGCCTTCTGCCTTTTGGAATGTAAAAAAGCATTTTGTGGCACTCCCATACATTGATGGTTTTAATGAACGGAATATCCCTACAAAGGCTAGACCGATTCAGATGAATCAAGAGATGTTGGAGGTTTGCAAAAAAGAGATTAATCATTTGCCTGATAATGGTATAATCCGCCCCTCTAACTCTCATTGGAGTTGCTCTGCATTCTACGTTAACAATAGTGCAGAGAAAGAAAGAGGAGCACCCAGGCTTGTAATTAATTATAAGCCCCTGAACTCTGTCCTCAAAAGGATCCGCCATCCAATCCCCAACAAAAGAGATCTTCTTTAACGAACTTATAAAGCAAACCTTTATAGTAAGTTCGATATGAAGTCTGGATTCTGGAAAATCCAAATTAAGAATTAAGATCGGTATAAGACTGCATTCAATGTTCCTTTTGGGCATTACGAATGGAATGTTATGCCATTTGGGTTAAAAAATGCGCCTTCTGAATTTCAAAATATTATGAATAGCATTTTTAATCCTTATTCTTATATGTCAATAGTTTATATTGATGATGTGTTGATTTTTTCTGAGGACAGTGATTCTCATTTTAAGCATCTCAATACTTTCATTAAATGTTGTGAAAAATAATGGCTTGGTTGTTAGTGCTAAAAAACAATTAAGCTCTTTCAAACCTCGATTAGATTCTTAGGTCATGATCTTTATCAAGGAACCCATAGGCCTATTTGTAAAGCCATAGAATTCTCTTCTAAATTCCCTGATGAAATTAAGGATAAAACTCAGCTTCAGAGATTTTTAGGAAGTCTTAATTATGTTGCTGATTTCATCCCAAAAATTAGACAAGTCTGTGAGCCATTATACCATTGGCTTAGAAAACCCAGCACCTTGGGGAGAAGAACAGACCCGGAGTGTCCAAAAAATTAAGAGAATAGTTCAAAATCTTCCTTGTCTAGGGATACCTAATTCTGATGCATTTATGATAGTAGAAACAGATGCTTTTGATATAGGATATGGAGGCATCCTTAAACAGCGCGTCAACCCAGATAGTTGTGAGCAACTTGTGAGGTTTACTTCTGGTATTTGGAATTCTACCCAGAAAAATTATAGTACAGTCAAAAAAGAATTTTGTTTATAGTACTATGTATTACTAAATTTCAAGATGATTTAGTAAACAAAGAACTTTTAATCCGAGTTGATTGCAAATCTGCAAAGGAAATTTTACAAAAAGTTGTAAAAAATCTTGTTTCAAAACAAATATTTGCTAGATGGCAAGCTCTACTATCTAGCTTTGATTTTAAAATTGAGTTCATTAAAGGAGAAAGTAATTCTCTTCCTGATTTTCTAACCCGTGAATTTCTTCAGGGTCATGAGGCCAGCCAAGACTAACTCCCCCTTCAAAAATGTTCAACCCGAAAGGTAGCTTTCGCCCGCTAGACCTTTCGTCCCTACAGGCCTAGCCCAGCTAAGGCCTTCTTTCCCGCCTTTACCTAGTCCGGCCCAAAGCCCATCTCAAAACAAATTTACTCTCCTTGGAGACATCCCCAAACTTACAGGCCCAAAACCTGAATCCTCGTCTGGATCTACTTCCAAAGTCCAAAGTAAACAGAGCTACGAGATGAAGACCCCTGAGTCCTTCGCCCAGGCTGTGAACCCGAAGGTCCAGACCCAAAGTCCTTCCTCTCAGGCACAAGAGCCTTTCGAGTACCTAACCACTAGAGTTTTCCCTATTTTGGCCCTCGATAAAGAATTCGAAACTGGTAGAGTCCAAGATTTAGTAAAACCTTGCTACAACAATTCAAACTACGTAGATAGTCCTGATCCTTTACACACTCGCCTTTATTTTTAGGCAATTTTAGTTGATACCGATTCTATAGAAATCGAACATGTTTATTCTGAAAGAAATTTAGATTTTATCCTATATTCCCAATTCACCATTAAGAAGATCCTCTCCCCGTTTGAATGGCATGTGGACCATCTACTCACTCCTGTACCTCTGAGCATGAGTCACAAGCCTCAGACATATAACTGGTACATCTACAAGCAAGCATGGTACAATTTCATGTATCGCAGTCCGAGTCACACTTGGTTTGTTAAATATAGCCCTGAGTTAGTAAATGCCACTATTCCTAGGTAGTTTTACGATTGGTGGAAAGCTTTCGGAGAAAAATTGGAAAACCTCCCTCAACATTTTCTTCAAAAGTTTGACGATTTCCAAACCAAGCAGGAGATCACTATGTTGCCTACTCATATTAAATGTGTAAATATTATGTCCAAAACAGGATATCGTATATTACCAGCTGGGACTTTAAGATCGCAGAATTTGACCGTATCAGGTACCTATCTAAAGAGATAAAGGTTAAAGGTTGGGTTCCAAAACCCAAAACTCCTACTCCGAAGAAGGAGAAAGCTACTACTCAGTCCTCTTCGTCAAAGTCATCCAAAGCCGAGATCAAGAAGAAGCTTCAACAAGCCCTTCAAGATATCGAACATCAGGATGAAGCCACTTTGCTGCAGCTCATTGAAGAAGCCGCCTCCTCAACCGAATCAAGTAATGATGATATGTGTTGTTCTAAAGGCATAGCACAGGCTTACCTGGATACCTATTACGAATAGGAATTCTGGCCCTTGAATAGAAGTAGAGGTTCAAAGAACTGGAATTACTTTTCTCCAAAGGACGTTTTACTATTCCTAAAAGGAATCCGAGTAGGGCCAAGCACATGGCGTTGTCTTAAATTAATTATAGTGGAAATGCCCACTTTTGTCTTGTATACGCTTACTTTATTAAAGAAAAGATAAGCATGAGTAATAAGTCAAAAGGTATTCCTTCCACTCAGATGGAATCTTTGCTATACGAGTCTAGTCTTAATCAGTAGGGACCCACTACTTTGTCGGCAAAATAATAGCCGTCCACCTGTAAGCACAAGATGCTTTTACTTTATCTGAGGTCTATAAAAGACTGTCACTTGTATTGTTGGAGGGCAGTCGCAATTTTAGTCTCTCTCTAAAATTCTCTTTACCTCGAAATCTTGTAATCTTCCAGCCTTGCCTTCTCCTTTTTAATAAAAAGCTGGTTTTGTAAGTAACATCTTTTCATACGTTCATATTTTATACTTTATTCATACTTCTTAGTGTTAAATTTCCGGTCCTGTTCCCTTTTGGTATCAGAGCCATGATGGCTTTTTATATGTTTAACATGAGCAACTAAACACATATACTGTCCGGAGCTCAATGCTTTTGCAAAACAATTCCATGACTATGTTACTATGCTAAATACTTGAAGTAGTATGCTTAAATTATTTATAAGTGTTAAATCTTTTTATCTTGTTTTATAATTGATCTACTTTGTGTGAGGTACTTGTTTCTCTCTAAGTGTGTGAGGTATCCGTGTAATCCCCGGAGCATACGTTGGCAAGCTTGTCCCTGTGGTCCTTGTAAGCCGAGTTAGGCAATTTGTTGAGACCTTTAGGTGTTCCCGTAGCCAAGATAACTCTAGAGAGAAAAGAGGTAAAGCCAAGAGAACATGTAGATCCTTATGAATCATTGATTATTAGATCTAAAACTTATTAATAATTTGGCTTTTGCAGTTCTTGTATTTGCATAATATGGATATATTGCTTGGATACGTGGTTTTGCATTAGTATAGGTTCCAGGACAGTACTTTTTCGAAATGAATCAAAATATTTTGAATACTATTAACTTAACATCTCGTGCATTTCAGATTGCATTAACTGAGTCTAATTTGGATAACTGGAGTATCCCTGAAGAACCTTTTCATAAGATCTACCAGATAGGTCATTTTAATTTTATTAAGAAACATAATATTAAAACATGTAAATCAAATGTTGCTATTAATAACTCTTTAGAAGTTATAAAATTGTTAAATGAGAAAGATATAATTAGATATAAATCTAATTTTAATTACTTGCATATTGGTCTTGTTCAAGTTGTTGTTCAGCCTTTGTTTAGAAAAGGACTTAATATTCTTGTTTGTGCACTGTTACGTGATGCACGTTTTCTTAATTTTGATGATTCTTTATTGGGAGCTCTTGAAAGTAATTTAGCAGGTGCCCCTGTTTATTTCAATTGCTACCCTAATTTATCAGTTGATATTAATGATCTTAATGTGTTGGATACATTAACTCTTAATATTAAAACTATAAATATGAACAGCAAATCTGAAACTCGTGAGTTAGCTGTTATATATCGAGTCTATTACAGGTTGATGGCTACTACCCTTGCCCCTAGAGCTAGGATAGAGAGTACCAAAGGTGTGACTATGTTAATGGAAGCCAACCATGAACATAGTACCATCTTTGTTCCTCGCCTTCTCAAGTGGAATGACCTCCTGGCCAATACATATTGGCCTTTCAAGGCTATTACCCAACCTGTTTCCTCTAACACGGAGAAACGTCAGATTGAGCGTATCATTCAAAATTTCGATGGTTCTGTTGATCTTAAATTTCTGGACTCCAGACCTCGCCGAAGTTTCACCGCTGGTTCTACTTCTTCAAAACCCCCAGAGGGAGTATTTAATCGTTCTTATTCCTTTAGGTCAGCTGACAAAAGTCAAGGTTATGGTGTAGATTTTTCGGGAGAAATACCAAAAGTGTTTTCTAAACCTCAGGTTCAGGAACCTTCTAGGCCCACCGCGTCTGATATGGAGCCTCCAAGGCAATATTCAGACCCTGGATTGGGTGTTATTACTACATATGAGGATTATACCCCTGATCTTGCTTCTTTGAGAAAACTTTGGCTTGACCCTAAAAATTGGTTTAAAGTCAAATGGTATGGTGCTACCTATTCTCAGAGTCAGCAGGCTCTTTTTGGAAAACAGTGGATTTCAGACATGAAGCGTTTAAAGTGTGATGTTGAATTCTTCAGAGGGTTTGAGATCACTGGAAAGTTAGATGACCAAAATGAGTCATTACAAGTCCTTGTAAATAAGTGGTATACTCAGTCCAGTAAGGTCGTTGAGTCTATCACTCCCCCACTTGAGGGAATTAAAATTCCTCATTCCAATATTCTTGTTCATGCATCTCCTTTCAAGCTCAAAAGCAGTAATCCTCAGAGTTTGCCCTCTAATGCAGATATTGATAAGATTGTCGAACAGAACAATTATAGCAATAAATTGTTGCACACTGTTTCTATACAGAATGAGGAAACTAATCCAAAGTTGGTTTTTCCGGCCCCTAGTTTAAGTGTCTCTAGGCCCAGTACTAGTAGTACTATAGAGCCTAATCCTATATCCAAACCACCTGAATTTCGTCGAGAATTGTTTCTTAAGCTCAGCAATGATATTTCCGTCTCGGGTAAGCTAGTTGAACAAATCACCGAAAAATTATCCCACTTTCACGTCTCTGACAAAAGTAAGGCTAAAGCATCATCAGGTTCTGATTCTCCCTCAACCAAGGAAAATAAAGCCTCTACTTCCGAGAGTGTCCACACTCCTTCTGGTAACTCTCTTCATAAACTTTCTGACTGATATCCTAATCGGAAAAATTATTATAAACGTCCCTCTTTTCCTGATAATCAGTATGAGGAAGACGGTTTCCAGTCTCAATCTTCTCACGATGGTCGAGGCATCGTAGAGTGGAATATTGATGGATTAGCCGAACATCAAATCTATCGAGTCCTCCACGAAATGGGCGTTTGCATTACCAGCAATAAGCTGCGTAGTTACTCCGATAAAGAAGCAGCTGCTATGATCACAGCTGGCTTTACCGAAATTCTTAGGTCCTGGTGGGATAATTATGTCACCGAAGAACATAATGCAACACATTCTCAATGCAACCACGATCATCACCACTATTAAAACTAACAGTGGTATGGAAACTCAGGAATCTGAGATTCGTGAGGATGCTTGTGCCACTCTGCTCTACCACATTGCTAAACACTTTGTAGGTGAGCCAAAACTCTTCCAAGATAGGAGTCTAGAAATCCTTAATAACCTTAGATGTCCTAAATTAAGTGACTTTAGGTGGTATAAGGATCAGTTTATGGATAAGATTATGACCAGACCCGACTGTAATAGTGACTTCTGGAAAGACAGATTCATTAGCGGTCTTCCCCCTCTTTTTGCCGAAAAGGTTAGATCAAAAATCAGAGATAGGTGCGGTGGTAAGGTACCCTATGACAAGATGACTTATGGAGACATTATTAGCCTCATTAATACCACAACTTGAGAACTGTGTACTGACCTTAAGCTCAAGAGTCACCTTAAGAAAGATAGGATGACCTCTAGAGCCGAATTAGGCAGTTTTTGCCGTGATTTTGGGTTCGGTAAAATAGATCCTCCCCCTTCTAAGATGGATAAGAAGAAATCTAAGAAGTTTCCGTATAAATCTAGGAAACCTAGAAAGAATACTTCTAAGGAAAGGTCAGACAAACCCAAGAAGAAATTCAGGAAGCATAGACCTTCCCATAAAGAAGATGTGTGTTGGAACTGTGGTAAGTCTGGACATAGAGCCAACCAGTGTAAGTCTTCTAAGAAGAAGAAGAAAATTAATCTCCTAGGACTAGATGACGATACTAAAGAAAAACTCTTTTCTATCCTCCAAGAGAGTGATTCTGCCTCTGATAATACCTCTTCGGACGAATATAGTGACGAAGAGAATATCAACGTCGCCTATGAGACTGATGAGAGTCAATCAGAACAGGATGACTCTTGTGAAGGATCGTGCGAAGGTATTTTCTGTGATTGTAATTCAAATACCATTAGCACAATTATTGTGGACTCTAAAGAAGTTCTCTTTGATATCATTGACCACATCAAGGATGATGAGTCTAGAACCAAGTACCTTGCTGAACTTAGAAGATTATCCTTAATTCAGACCAAAAGAAACCTTATCCTTCTAAGGTCATAGAACCTTTCAGTATGAACCAGGTTTTCTCTAGGTTCAATAAACCTACTGAGCCCTCTGTTTCTGACTTGCGTAGAGAAATGAATTCCCTTAAGCCAGAGGTCAGTGATATGAAGTCTCGTCTTGATAAGATTGAGCTTGAGGCCATTACTTCTCAAGTCCTTAGAGAAGTTCCTGCAACAGATAAAGAAAAATCTGTTTCTTTGGCTGAACTAGAACCTACTTCTAACTTCCCAGGAGAATCAATTGATCCCGGTCTTCTGAAGGAAGCCAGTCCTGCCAGTCCTTCTGTATCCACTATTAAATCTCTCAGTCAGCATATCCCTATTAAATTAGTAGTTGCTAAAGACTTCGTGCTTAAAAAGATTGCATTATTTGATAGTGGAGCTGATCGCAATTGTATTGTGAAAGGCCTTACTCATCTTAAGTACCTTGAGAAAAGTACTACTCGTTTGTATTTCGCAACTGGAGAGCAGATGAAAATAGATTATAAATTGTCTAAAGCGCATATTTGTAATAATAATATTTGCTTTACGAACGATTTTGTGATTACTGAAAATATTAATGAAGATATTATTCTTGGTCTGCTTTTCATAGTTAAAACCATATACTGATGATGTAGATGGCATTCATGCATGTATCCTTGGTCAAAAGGTGTTTTTCCCATTTGTTAAATCTCTTTCTCCTGAAGAAAGTTTATTTTTAAAAAATAAAACTGTTTTTAAAATTAATCGCCTTTCTAATCATATATCTTTTCTCAAAGAAGAAATAAAGATTGAACAAATTAAACAAACTTTAAAAACCCCGGGAATGGTGGCTAAGATCGATCCCCTCCAAAGAAAATTTGAAAACGAAATTTGTTCTAATTTGCCTTCTGCTATTTGGAATGTAAAAAAGCATTTTGTGACACTCCCGTACATTGATGGTTTTGATGAACGGAATATCCCTACAAAGGCTAGATCGATTCAGATGAATCAAGAGATGTTGGAGGTTTGCAAAACTGAGATTAATCATTTGCTTGATAATGGTATAATCCGCCCCTCTAACTCTCCTTGGAGTTGCTCTGCATTCTATGTTAACAATAGTGCATAGAAAGAAAGAGGAGCACACATGCTTGTAATTAATTATAAGCCCCTGAACTTTGTCCTCAAATGGATCTGCCATCCAATCCCCAACAAAAGAGATCTTCTTAAACGAACTTATAAAGAAAACCTTTATAGTAAGTTCGATATGAAGTCTGGATTCTGGCAAATCCAAATTAAGAATGAAGATCGGTATAAGACTGTATTCAATGTTCCTTTTAGGCATTACGAATGGAATGTTATGCCATTTGGGTTAAAAAATGCGCCTTCTGAATTTCAAAATATTATGAATAGCATTTTTAATCCTTATTCTTATATGTTAGTAGTTTATATAGATGATGTGTTGATTTTTTCTGAGGACATTGATTCTTATTTTAAGCATCTCAATACTTTCATTAAATGTTGTGAAAAACAATGGCTTGGTTGTTAGTGCTAAAAAAATTAAGCTCTTTCAAACCTCGATTAGATTCTTAGGTCATGATCTTTATCAAGGAACCCATAGGCCTATTTGTAGAGCCATAGAATTCTCTTCTAAATTCCCTAATGAAATTAAGGATAAAACTCAGCTTCAGAGATTTTTAGGACGTCTTAATTATATTGCTGATTTCATCCCAAAAATTAGACAAGTCTGTGAGCCATTATACTGATACCAAAAGGGAACAAGACTGGAAATTAAACACTAAGAAGTATGAATAAAGTATAAAATATGAACGTATGAAAAGATGTTACTTACAAAACTAGCTTTTTATTAAAAAGGAGAAGGCAAGGCTGGAAGATTACAAGATTCAGAGGTAAAGAGAATTTTAGAGAGAGACTAAAATTGTGACTGCCCTCCATCAATACAAGTGAGAGTCTTTTATAGACCTCAGATAAAGTAAAAGCATCTTGTGCTTATAGGTGGACGGCTATTATTTTGCCGACAAAGTAGTGGGTCCCTACTGATTAAGACTAGACTCGTACAGCAAAGATTCCATCTGAGTGGAAGGCATACCTTTTGACTTATTACTCATTCTTATCTTTTCTTTAATAAAGTAAGCGTATACAAGACAAAAGTGGGCATACCCACTATAATTAATTTAAGACAAGGCCATGTGCTTGGCCCTACTCGGATTCCTTTTTGGAATTGTAAAACGTCCTTTGGAGAAAAGTAATTCCAGTTCTTTGAACCTCTACTTTTCTTCAAGGGACAGAATTCCTATTCATAATAGGTATCCAGGTAAGCCTGTGCTATGCCTTTAGGACAACACATATCATCATTACTTGATTCGGTTGAGGAGGCGGCTTCTTCAATGAGCTGCAGCAAAGTGGCTTCATCCTGATGTTCGATATCTTGAAGGGCTTGTTGAAGCTTCTTCTTGATCTCGTCTTTGGATGACTTTGACGAAGAGGACTGAGCAGTAGCTTTCTCCTTCTTTGGAGTAGGAGTTTTGGGTTTCGGAACCCAACCTTTAACCTTTATCTCTTTGGATAGGTACCTGATACGGTCAAATTCTGCGATCTTAAAGTCCCAGCTGATAATATACGATATCCTTTTTTGGACATAATATTTACACATTTTAATATGAGTAGGCAACGTAGTGATCTCCTGCTTGGTTTGGAAATCGTCAAACTTTTGAAGAAAATGTTGAGGGAGGTTTTCCAATTTTCCTCCGAAAGCTTTCCTCCAATTGTAAAACACCTAGGAATAGTGGCCTTTACTAACTCAGGGCTATATTTAACAAACCAAGTGTGACTCGGCCTGAGATACATGAAATTGTACCATGCTTGCTTGTAGATGTACCAGTTATATGTCTGAGGCTTGTGACTCATGCTCAGAGGTACAGGAGTGAGTCGATGGTCCACATGACATTCAAACGGGGAGAGGATCTTCTTAATGGTGAATTGGGAATATAGGATAAAATCTGAATTTCTTTCAGAATAAACATGTTCGATTTCTATAGAATCGGTATCAACTAAAATTGCCTCAAATTAAGGCGAGTGTGTAAAGGATCAGGACTATCTACGTAGTTTGAATTGTTGTAGCAAGGTTTTGCTAAATCTTGGACTCTACCAGTTTCGAATTCTATATCGAGGGCAAAAATTGGGAAAACTCTAGTGGTTAGGTACTCGAAAGGCTCTTGTGCCTGAGAGGAAGGACTTTGGGTCTGGACCTTTGGGTCAACAGCCTGGGCAAAGGACTTAGGGGTCTTCATCTTGTAGCTCTGTTTACTTTGGACCTTGGAAGTAGATCCAGACAAGGATTCAGGTTTTAGGCTTGTAGGTTTGGGGATGTCTCCAAGGACAGAAAATTTGTTTTGAGATGGGCTTTGGGCCGGACTAGGTAAAGGCGGGAAAGAAGGCCTTAGCTGGGCTAGGCCTGTAGGGACGAAAGGTCTAGCGGACGAAAGCTGCCTTTCGGGTTTAACATTTTTGAAAGGGGAGTTAGTCTTGGCTGACCTCATGACCCTGAAGAAATTCACGGGTTAGAAAATCAGGAAGAGAATTACTTTCTCCTTTAGTGAACTCAATTTTAAAATCAAAGCTAGATAGTAGAGCTTGCCATCTAGCAAATATTTGTTTTGAAACAAGATTTTTTACATCTTTTTGTAAAATTTCTTTTGCAGATTTGCAATCAACTGGAAGTAAAAATTCTTTTTTTACTAAATCATCCTGAAATTTAGTAATACATAGTACTTTAGACAAAACTTCTTTTTTGACTATACAATAATTTTTCTAGGTAGAATTCCAAATACCAGAAGTAAACCTCACAAGTTGCTCACAACTATCTGGGTTGACGTGTTGTTTAAGGATGCCTCCATATCCTATATTAGAAGCATCTATTTCTACTATCATAAATGCATCAGGATTAGGTATCCCTAGACAAGGAAGATTTTGAACTATTCTCTTAATTTTTTGGACAATCTGGGTCTGTTCTTCTCCCCAAGGTGCTGGGTTTTTTCTAAGCCTATGGTATAATGGCTCACAGACTTGTCTAATTTTTGGGATGAAATTAGCAACATAATTAAGACTTCCTAAAAATCTCTGAAGCTGAGTTTTATCCTTAATTTCATCAGGGAATTTAGAAGAGAATTCTATGGCTTTACAAATAGGCCTATGGGTTCCTTGATAAAGATCATGACCTAAGAATCTAATCGAGGTTTGAAAGAGCTTAATTGTTTTTTAGCACTAACAACCAAGCCATTATTTTTCACAACATTTAATGAAAGTATTGAGATGCTTAAAATGAGAATCAATGTCCTCAGAAAAAATCAACACATCATCAATATAAACTATTGACATATAAGAATAAGGATTAAAAATGCTATTCATAATATTTTGAAATTCAGAAGGCGCATTTTTTAACCCAAATGGCATAACATTCCATTCGTAATGCCCAAAAGGAACATTGAATGCCGTCTTATACCGATCTTCATTCTTAATTTGGATTTGCCAGAATCCAGACTTCATATCGAACTTACTATAAAGGTTGCTTTATAAGTTCGTTTAAGAAGATCTCTTTTGTTGGGGATTGGATGGCGGATCCATTTGAGGACAGAGTTCAGGGACTTATAATTAATTACAAGCCTGGGTGCTCCTCTTTCTTTCTCTTCACTATTGTTAACATAGAATGCAGAGCAACTCCAAGGAGAGTTAGAGGGGCGGATTATACCATTATCAAGCAAATGATTAATCTCATTTTTGCAAACCTCCAACATCACTTGATTCATCTGAATCGGTCTAGCCTTTGTAGGGATATTCCGTTCATCAAAACCATCAATGTACGGGAGTGCCACAAAATGCTTTTTTACATTCCAAAAAGCAGAAGGCAAATTAGAACAAACTTCATTTTCAAATTTTCTTTGGAGGGAATCGATCTTAGCCACCATTCCCGGGGTTTTTAAAGTTTGTTTAATTTGTTCAATCTTTATTTCTTCTTTGAGAAAAGAATTATGATTAGAAAGGCGATTAATTTTAAAAACAGTTTTATTTTTTAAAAACAAACTTTCTTCGGGAGAAAGAGATTTAACAAATGGGAAAAACACCTTTTGACCAAGGATGCATGCATGAATGCCATCTAAATCATCAGTTTATGGTTTTAACTGATTTATGAAAGGCAAACCAAAAATAATATCTTCATTAATATTTTTAGTAATCACAAAATCGTTCGTAAAGCAAATATTATTATTACAAATATGCGCTTTAGACAATTTATAATCTATTTTCATCCGCTCTCCAGTTGCGGAATACAAACGAGTAGTACCTTTCTCAAGGTACTTAAGAGGAATAAGGCCTTTCACAATACAATTGCGATCAGCTCCATTATCAAATAATGCAATCTTGTTAAGCATGAAGTCTTTGGCAAATACTAATTTAATAGGGATATGCTGACTGAGAAATTTAATAGTGGATACAGAAGGACTGGCTGGACTGGCTTCCTTCAGAAGACCGGGATCAATTGATTCTCCAGGGAAGTTAGAAGTAGGTTCTAGTTCAGCAAAAGAAACAGATTTTTCTTTATCTGTTGCAGGAACTTCTCTAAGGACTTGAGAAGTAAGGGTCTCAAGCTCAATCTTATCAAGACGAGACTTCATATCACTGACCTCTTGCTTAAGGGAATTCATTTCTCTACGCAAGTCAGAAACAGAGGGCTCAGCAGGTTTATTGAACCTAGAGAAAACCTGGTTCATACTGAAAGGTTCTATGACCTTAGAAGGAGAAGGTTTCTTTTGGTCTGAATTAAGGATAATCTTCTTAAGTTCAGCAAGGTACCTGGTTCTAGACTCATCATCCTTGATGTGGTCAATGATATCAAAGAGAACTTCTTTAGAGTCCTCAGTAATCGTACTAATGGTATTTGAATTACAATCACAGAAAATACCTTCGCACGATCCTTCACAAGAGTCATCCTGTTCTGATTGACTCTCATCAGTCTCATAGACGACGTTGATATTCTCTTCGTCACTATATTCGTCCGAAGAGGTATCATCAGAGGCAGAATCACTCTCTTGGAGGATAGAAAAGAGTTTTTCTTTAGTATCGTCATCTAATCCTAGGAGATTAATTTTCTTCTTCTTCTTAGAAGACTTACACGGGTTGGCTCTACGTCCATACTTACCACAGTTCCAACACACATCTTCTTTATGGGAAGGTCTATGCTTCCTGAATTTCTTCTTGGGTTGGTCTGACCTTTCCTTAGAAGTATTCTTTCTAGGTTTCCTAGATTTATACAAAAACTTCTTAGATTTCTTCTTGTCCATCTTAGAAGGGGGAGGATCTATATTACCGAACCCAAAATCACGGCAAAAACTGCCTAATTTGGCTCTAGAGGTTATCCTATCTTTCTTAAGGTGACTCTTGAGCTTAAGGTCAGTACACAGTTCTCAAGCTGAGGTATTAATGAGGCTAACAATGTCTCCATAAGTCATCTGGTCATAGGGCACCTTACCACCGCACCTATCTTTGATTTTTTATCTAACCTTTTCGGCAAAAAAAGGGGGGAAGACCGCTAATGAATCTGTCTTTCCAGAAGTCACTATTACAGTCGGGTCTGGTCATAATCTTAACCATAAACTGATCCTTATACCACCTAAAGTCATTTAATTTAGGACATCTAAGGTTATTAAGGATTTCTAGACTCCTATCTTGGAAGAGTTTTGGCTCACCTACAAAGTGTTTAGCAATGTGGTAGAGCAGAGTGGCACAAGCATCCTCACAAATCTCAGATTCCTGAGTTTCCATACCACTGTTAGTTTCAATAGTGGTGATGATCGTGGTTGCATTGAGAATGTGTTGCTTAAGTTCTTCGGTGACATAATTATCCCACCAGTACCTAAGCATTCCGGTAAAGCCAGTTGTGATCATAGAAGTCGCTTCTTTATCGGAGGAACTACTCAGCTTATAGCTGGTAATGCCCATTTCGTGGAGGACTCGATAGATTTGATGTTCGGCTAAACCATCAATATTCCACTCTACGATGCCTCGACCATCGTGAGAAGATTGAGACTGGATACCGTCTTCCTCATACTGAGTATCAGGAAAAGAGGGACGTTTATAATAATTTCTCCGATTAGGATATCGGTCAGAAAGTTTATGAAGAGAGTTACTAGAAGGAGTGTGGACACTCTCAGAAATAGAGGCTTTATTTTCCTTGGTTGAGGGAGAATCAGAACCTGACGATGCTTTAGCCTTACTTTTGTCAGAGACGTGAAAGTGGGCTAATTTTTCGGTGATTTGTTCAACTAGCTTACCCGAGACGGCAATATCATTGCTGAGCTTGGGGAACAATTCTCGACGGAATTCAAGGGGTTTGAATATAGGATTAGGCTCTATCGTACTACTAGTACTGGGCCTAGGGGCACTTAAACTAGGGGCCGGAAAAACCAACTTAGGATTTGTTTCCTCAATCTGTAAAGAAACAGTGTGCAGCAACTTATTGGTATAATTGTTTTGTTCGACAATCTTATCAATATCTGCATTAGAGAGCAAACTCTGAGGATTACTACTTTTGAGCTTGAAATGAGACGAGGAACAAGAATATTAGAATGAGGAATTTTAATTCCCTCAAGCGGGGGAGTGACAGACTCAACGACCTTGCTGGACTGAGTATACCACTTATTAACAAGGACTTGTAATGACTCATTTTGGTCATCTAACTTTCCAGTGATCTCAAACCATCTGAAGAATTCGACATCACACTTTAAACGCTTCATGTCTTAAATCCACTGTTTTCCAAAAAGAGCCTGCTGACTCTGAGAATAGGTAGCACCATACCATTTGACTTTCAACCTATTTTTAGGGTCAAGCCAGAGTTTTTTCAAAGAAGCAAGATCGGGGGTATAATCCTCATCTGTAGTAATAACACCCTATCCAGGGTCTGAATATTGCCTTGGAGGCTCCATATCATACGCTGTGGGACTAGAAGGTTCTTGAACCTGAGGTTTATAAAACACTTTTGGGATTTCTCCCAAAAAATCTACACCATCAACTTGACTTTTGTCAGCTGCCCTAAAGGAATAAGAACGATTAAATGCTCCCTCCGGGGGTTTTGAAGAAGTAGAACCAGCGGTGAAACTTCGGCGAGGTCTGGAGTCCTGAAATTTAAGATCAACAGAACCATCGGAATTTTGAGTGATACGCTCAATCTGACGTTTCTCAGCGTGAGAGGAAACAGGTTGGGTAATAGCCTTGAAATGCCAATCTGTATTGGCCAGGAGGTCATTCCACTTGAGAAGGCGAGGAACAAAGATGGTACTATGTCCATGGTTGGCTTCCATATACATAGTCACACCTTTGGTACTCTCTATCCTAGCTCTAGGAGCAAGGATAGTAGCCATCAACCTGTAATAGACTCGATATATAATAGCTAACTCACGAGTTTCGGATTTGCTGTTCATATTTATAGTTTTAATATTAAGAGTTAATGTATCCAATACATTAGGATCATTAATATCAACAGAGAAATTAGGATAGCAATTGAAATAAACAGGGCCACCTGCTAAATTACTTTCAAGAGCTCCCAATAAAGAATCATCAAAATTAAGAAAACGTGCATCACGTAACAGTGCATAAACAGGAATATTAAGTCCTTTTCGAAACAAAGACTTAACAGCAACTTGAACAAGACCAATGTGCAAGTAATTAAAATTAGATTTATATCTAATTATATCTTGCTCATTTAACAATTTTATAACTTCTATAGAGTTATTAATAGCAACAGTATATGTGTTTAGGAATGTATTGTTACAGAATGATGCCTTTCGGTTTGAAGAATGCTGGTGCTACTTACATGAGAGGCATGACCACAATCTTTATTGATATGATACACAAGGAGATCGAATTATATGTGGACGATGTCATCATTAAATCTAGAAAAGCTACAGATCACATGGAAGATTTGAGAAAATTATTTAACAGACTAAGGGGATACAACCTAAAACTGAACCTCGCCAAATGTGCATTTGGGGTCCCGGCCGGAAAATTACTGGGTTTCATTGTGAGTCGCCGAGGCATAGAACTGGATCTCTTAAAGGTCAGAGCCATTCAAGAGTTCCCACCGCCAAAGAACAAGAAAGAGGTAGTGAGATTTCTGGGGAGGCGCAACTACATCAGCAATTCGTCGCTCAGTCCACTATCATTTGTGAACCCATCTTCAAAATGATAAAGAAAGACGCTGCCACTAAATGGACTGATGATTGCAAAAAGGATTTCGATAGAATCAAGGAATACTTGTCAACGCTGCCCGTCTTGGTTCCACATGAGCCCGGGAGACCTCTATTTTTTTACCTTGCAGTATTGGATGGGGCATTTGGTTGTGTGTTGGGACAACATGACAAAACATGAAGGAATGAGCAGGCCATCTACAACCTCAACAAGAAGTTTACCCCTTATGAGGCTCGGTATTCCTTATTAGAGCACACCTGTTGTGCTTTAACCTGGGTAGCTCATAAATTAAGGAATTATTTATGCGCCTACGCCACTCATCTCATATCCAGTATGGATCCATTGAAGTATATTTTCCAGAAGCCCATCCCTACTGGCAAGCTCGCCTAGTGGAAAATTTTATTAAGCGAATTCGACATTGTCTACATCGCTTAGAAGGCGGTAAAAGGATAAGCCCTAGCAGATCACCTCAGATTCCCATGTACCAACAATATGGCCAAGTACCAAGCCTGCATCTTAGGGCTCAAGCTAGCCATTGATATGAATGTTCAGGAACTGCTAGTGATGGGAGATTCGGACTTACTCATACATCAGGTCCGAGAAAAATGGGCAACCAAAAATTCCAAGATACTTCCTTATCTATACCAGGTGCAGGAGTTGAGGAAAAGATTCAGAAAGACGGAGTTCCAGCATATTCCCAGAACACAGAACGAGTTCGCCGATTCTTTAGACACTTTATCGTTCATGATCCAGCATCCAGAAACAAATTTTATTGATCCCATTCTGGTCAAGATCCACGGCCAGCCAGCTTATTATGCTCACGTCGAGGAAGAAGCCGACGGGACACCTTGGTTCCACGATATTAGGGAATATTTTACAACGGGAGGGTACCCAAAGCTTGCCAATGCTACTCAGAAACGAACCCTTTGGAGGTTGTCCAATAATTTCTTCACAGTGGAGGAAGTACATGCCAAGACTTGTGGTCTACATATGAATGGTTTTGTTTTGGCGAAGAAGATACTATGAGCAGGTTATTTTTGGATGACTATGGAAACGGACTGCATTCAGTACGTCCAAAAATGCCACTGGTGTCAAGTACATGCAGATATGATAAAGGTGCCTCCAAATGAGCTTACTGCAACAAGCTCGCCAGGGCCATTCGCCACTTGGGGAATGGACGTCATTGGACAAATCGAGCCAACCGCGTCAAATGGGCAATGGTTCATCCTAGTGGCAATCGATTACTTTACCAAATGGGTTGAAGCATCATCATACAAGGCGGTCACCAAGAAGGTAGTCGCAGATTTCGTCTGAGATCGCATGGTTTGTCGGTTCGGGGTTCCAGAGTCAATCATCACCGACAATGGCTCTAACCTCAACAGCGACCTAATGAAAGCAATGTGTGAAACATTCGAAATTAGACATAAGAACTCTACGGTTTACAGACCTCAGATGAATGGAGATGTAGAAGAAACCAATAAGAACATCAAGAAGATACTAAGGAAAATTATTGAAAAACACAAGCAGTGGCATGAGAATTTGTTGTTCGCTTTATTGGGTTACCGCACCACGGTCTGCACATCAATAGGGCCCACTCCTTACATGCTGGTTTATGGAATAGAGGCCGTCATTCCCGCTGAGGTAGAAATCCCATCCTTAAAGGTCGTACAAGAAGCTGAATTAGATGATGCGGAATGGATCAAAAGTCGCTACGAGAAGTTAGCCCTCATCTACAGAAAGAGAATGAAAGCTATCTATCACGGTCAATTATATCAGAACAGAATGTCCAGAGCCTTCAACAAGAGAGTTCGACCAAAGAAGTTTACACCAGGGCAGCTGGTGTTAAAGAAGATATTTCCACATCAAGATGAAGCCAAAGGGAAATTCTCTCCCAACTGGCAGGGTCCGTACATGGTTCACCGGGTTCTGACTGGAGGAGCCCTCATTCTTGCGGAAATGGACAGAGAAATATGGCCGAAGCCTATCAACTCAGACGTAGTGAAGAGATACTATATTTGATCACATTCTTTCTTTTATTGTGTAATTTGAACTACACCTGACCTGATTCCCGTTTAAGAGGGGATACATAGGCAACCCTATGAGTTCGGTCACATTTTTTATAAAATCCCATTTCCCCCGTATTTGGAACTGGGGCATAATTTTGAGGAGGAGCCTCAAAATTCTGAAGTCAATTTACCAAGCATTTGCATCAGCATCGACTCAGTAAACTGGGGTAGAATTTTGAGGAGGACCCTCAGAATTCTGAGGATTCTATTTTCAGTCATTCAGCACCAGTCAACAGCACCAACCCAGTAAACTGGGGCAGAATTTTGAGGAGGACCCTCAAAAATTCTGGAGCAAGCAATGTTGTCGTGTCTTGAACCACGTTGCAGTTGTTGGTTCATCATAAAACAAAAATTATTCTTTTCTTTAATTATATGTACATTTGCATCATGTTTGCCAAATCTTTTGCATGATATCATTCGGATCAATATTGTTCAGAAACGCTACCCCAAATGGCACAGGACGTCACGAGCCGAGTGATACTGACTAACCTCCCCCTTTACAGAACCCACGATTTTTTTTGATGCAGGAATTTAGGATACAAATGGGCGACGCATGTGCTTTATAGGACCGAAACTCCCGAAACAACTACTTATTTCGTAAAAGTTTACTACTTACATCCAACATTTCCCCAGCAGTCAGGATATCACAATCATCTACCAGCTAAGAAAATTATTACTATCTTCTCCTTTACATTTTCGCATGGCATAAGGCTATTTTCTGCCTTTCGAGATTAAACTCTACCTCCATCCCGCATAAGCTATTCTATCACTTTCGAGACTAAGTTCTGTCTCCATCTTGCATTGCATAAGGCTATTCTCTACCTTCCGAGGTTAAGCTCTACCTCCATATTGCATAAGACTATTCTCTGCCTTTAGAGCCTAAGCTCTGTCTCCATCTTACATTGTATAAGGCTATTCCCTACCTTCCGAGGTTAAGCTCTACCTCCATCCTGCATAATGCTATTCTCTGCCTTTCGATACTAAGCTTTGTCTTCATCTTGCATTGCATAAGGCTATTTTTTGCCTTTCGAGGTTAAGCTCTACCTCCATCGTGCATAAGGCCATCTGTTGTCTTTCGAGGCTAAGCTCCATCTCCATCATGTATTGCATAAGGCTATTCTCTGACTTCCGAGGTTAAGCTCTGCCTCGTTTATTTTGCATTTGGATGAAAAATCGCCACCCTAACTCATTTGGCTGAAATATTGCAACCTTGCATTTTAAATTTGCGCTTCGGCTGAAACATCGCCACCCTTGTATTCATTCGGATGAAATATTGCCACCTTCTCATGGGCTAAAGAATCGCCAACTTATTCAAAGGCGTCATAGTTCGGAGGCACCCTCTGCATAGCCCGAGAACACCATTGCATGGCCAGCGAATCTTTACTTTTATGCTTTTCATAGCCCAGGACATCATAGTTTGAGGACGCCATCCTATCATCCGAAGACAGCATTCATGGTCCAATGGGAACTTGCATCACATTTAAATTATGCAATATATACGCACATCGTTCATTTGCAGGTACACCTGCTAGTTCACGGCCGTCTCAGCAGGAGCGATCCCACTCTACTTTTTTGCAGCCCATCCGACCTCCAAACCCATGTCAAATCTCAAACCCCGTCACGTCCGTCTTTTCCGAACATCCATCGGCATATTCCGCCAATGGTTCCCGAACAACATACGGCCTAATTCCTATAATACCAGGGATATATAGGCAGCTCAGAAGCTAGAGCACGGTCAAATTTCTCTTACAGTCGCCGTCTTCGGTCAAAATTGGTCATCTTGTCTTTACCCGACAACTCTTTCATCCTCCTCGGGTAAAGAGGGGCAGCTGTTGATACCCAATTTTTTCCCATATGTTTATATACTCAAAATATTCCCAAAATATCATGTAGATGCATATATAAGCATCCACAAAGGTTTTGGCACTTTCTACCTTTTTTCAAGATTTGTAAAATCAATTTATGGCTTATTTGCACTATAAAATCCAATATTTTGTGCCAAAACTTGTTATTTTTGTGAGTAATGTATTTTTTCCTCTTATTTATATAAAAATAAAATTTACATCATTTTACAAGTTCATTAGGTATTTCTGAACTAAAATTGCATAAAACTGCAATTTTAGCCTATTTCTCGATTTAATAAGTATTTTAACTACAAAATCATTTCTAACATTTTTAATTTAATACTTATATATTATTTATTAACCCACTGTTTTAATTTGATTTTTACAGTACCATTTACTATTTTATAAAATTCAAATTGGAAAAATGGCTATTTAAATCGTAGCCCCTTTTGATTTCAATTATAACCCAATTTCAGCCCCCAATTCAACCCCAATTACACTATCCAATTTTAAATTTTACCCGATCCAGACCCGTCCAAATTAACCCGCCCCATCCATTTCTTAAATCGTGACCGTTGATCTGGGTGATCAACGGTCCACAATAACCCTTCCATAATTAAACCAAAGACGCCCCCAAACCCTACTCATTCTTTACTTTCAGCCGCCCTTTTATCCCCTCACCTCCCAAAATGCTCTCAACTCCTTCTGAACCCTAGCCCTTCTCCGGTTCCATTTCACCGGCGATTATGGCTTGTCAAGCTCTAAGGCACCTGTATTCACCTCTCCCTACCTTATATGGCTCCTTTGTTCTAAGATTGGAGCCCTATCTCGGAGACTATCAAATCAGAGGTCCTTCGACTAGAGTTTTACAGCCGTGACCGGTCTCTCTCCGGCAAGCCTTGATGTTGTGAGTCCATCGTCGACTCAGAATCAGTCCATTCCAGGCTTTCTCGTCTCTATGGTTCTTTATCTGAAACCCTAATTTTCAAGGTTTTCTCTGTGTTTATCTTTACGATCTACTCTAGATCCTAGTTATTTTCTAAACTTTCAAAGTATTTCTCACATTTCTTCGTCGACTTTGTTTTCAAACTGTTCGTCTTCCTAAAATTTAGGGTTCCTTTAATTTCTTTGCTTTATTGTCTCTATCGTGATTTCCTCTAATATTTACTGTGATTTCTGAGTATTTTCTACTATAGCTCCTATGTATTTTCTTAGTGTGGTATTTCTAGGGTTTCTGAGTTAAATATTTTACCGTGTTCTTTGTTTTTCCTTATGTTGTTCTTCCTAAGCTTATCTTCATCTAGGCTTCTTTTTTACACTCGATATGTGATGAAAACCCTAGGTTTTAGGAGTTTTTCATTTCTTTCTATGTAATTGCTTGCTACATGTTTAAACCCTAACTGCTTCTGATTTGTTACTTGTGTGCTTCTGCTCTTTGTTTACATGATTCGTTCTACTAATTTCAGTCTTGCATGTTCGAATCTGTGCATCTCTTAATATAGTCATATTTTCCCCCCTTTTCTGAATAGCCCTAATTTTGGGAAATTGATTTCTTACAAACATTTTTTATTCTTTAATTTGGGCCTGCTCTTTGACTAAGTTCAGTATCAATTTGTATCTCACATTCCTTGATTCTCTATGTGATTGGCTTACCTTATTTGTTAAGCCGTGTGAATTTCAAAAACCTTATACGTATTTACCCTGTATTTTATGACTTATTCCTTATTTTCCTCCCAAAAATAAACTTTGGTTTATTTACCTCAAGTCCGGTTCCTTAATTAGAGGAAACCCTTTTCCCTAATTGATTATGATTGATGTTAAATTATTTTCTTGCCTTATTAGCTGTTTACTTTCAAGCTATAAAATCCCCCACCTCTTTTCACTTCAACACACGAACAAATCCTAAGTTTCACTCACCTAAAACTCTCTCTTCTCTTCTCTATTCTTCTCTGTTACTTGTTCTATTGCTTGAGTTTAGCCGGCTGAAAGCTAAGGCTAAACTATAAGGTCTCACCTGCCCTATTTGCTCTACTATTTGAGTTTTACAACTGGTAGGTCTCTGATTTACATATTAACTCCAACTACATGTTTACTTACCCCTTCCCCCATGTCTGTTTATGTTCATTATGTAGTTAAATTTCAGCATGCACATCCCTACCCCATATCCCCATGCTTTTGATGCTATATATGTTTATGATTACATTCCTGTGCATCCCTTTCCCAAATCCCTCTAGTTCAATTTTGATTGTTGCAAATGTTCTTATGTGACCCCTACTCCCTTAACCCCTGTTTGTGTATGACTTGTGTTTTAGATTAGGATGGCACTTAATTGGTATTCCTAGTTTAGAACCAGGTTGCTCTCAACCTATACAAAGAGTAATCCCACTCCCTTAACCCCCCACTATGTGTTGAGCTTCGACTCAGGTCTGTTGGTGTCCTAATCACCATACATGCCTAAGTCTGACTTATTTCAAGTTTGCTCTTATTTATTAAACCATGTAAAGGGTTATGGATGTGCCAGCCCCATTCATGGCTAGGTATGACCACTCTTTGCATTGGTCTTCCTATAATCTCTCATTTTTACACTTGTTCCTAGTTCTTTAAGTCCTACCCCCCTCTGGTAAGCATGCTTAGGGACCCTCGAGTCTCCTATGAACTTGGATGTCTGAGGGCTGGTAATTCCACACTTTGCACTACTATAATCATTTAAGGTGTAAGCATTGCCTGGATTTGGTAAAATGCATATGTTGGACATTAAGGTTGCTTTGGGCTTCCTCGGGTCTGCTTAGCTTTGATGTATTTATTTCCTTAGTATTTTCCTTTTTATTTATGTAAACTAGCTTTGCAAAAAGAACTTGGGGGTATAGTGAAAGGGTATGGGAGGGGTTTAAATCATTGCATCAATCAATGGGTAGAAAGCATGCCCATAGTTTTTCAATATTGCATCTCGTATAGAAATCATGCCTATAAGGCTTTCAATATTGCATCTCATGTGGAAATCATGCCTATAAGGTATTCAACATTGCATCTCACTTCGAAATCATGCCCATAGGTTTTTAATATTACATCTCATATAGAAACCATGCCTATAAGGCTTTCAATATTGCATCTCATATAAAAATCATGCCTATAAGGTTTTCAACATTGCTTCTAACTTAGAAATCATGCCCATAGGTTTTCAATATTGCATCTCATATAGAAATCATGCCTATAAGGCTTTCAATATTGTATCTCATATATAAATCATACCTATAAGCCTTTCAATATTGTATCTCATATAGAAATCACGCCTATAAGGTTTTCAACATTGCTTTTCACTTAGAAATCATGCCTATAGGTTTTCAGTATTGCATCACACCTAGAAACCATGCCTATAAGAATTGTATAAAAATGCTAGGCAAACAGTAGGTCCCTTAAACGTACTAAAAATAACAAAGTCTGTATGTACATAGCATGCCTACAAGGTTCAAACTCGCCTGATGCATTTCAACGTGTTAATACAGTTTGCCCTAAATATGTCTATTTTTAAATCGGGCCAAGTCTTTTTATTGCCTGCCTAATTTTACACCTCAAGGCTCTTTTGAAAACTTTCTTAAGCAGTCCAACTAGTTTGTAAATCATTTCTGAACTTTCTGCAGACTCTAAATCCCTCTTTACGGATCTATGTCCGAAACTAATGCTTTTTCTCACAAGTTACTGGTTTTGAATCATTTCAAGTTATAACAACCAGACCCGAGGGGCTCAAAGAAGATTTATTATCCGGCTTTATGTGTTTAACTAATATATTCGCGATCAACTTTAATACTAAGACCAAATCAGTATTTGTAAGTCATGCTAGACTAATTAGAGTTATGATTTACGGGGTTTCTGTATGAGCCTTCGAATATCTGATTTGTATACCCTTATATGCTATTTGTTTTGGATTGACGCTTAGCATTTTTACCTTTGAAGACTCCATATATGTCCTATCTTTCTCTCCCCTGTTAAGATTAAAGTCCTAATACCCCGGGATAACAGGTTGGGACGGGTACTAGCATGCAATAAGTAAACGAGACCAAACACGTTTAAGTACCTTAACGGGGTGGGAAAGATAGAATATGGAGATGATGACGATGCGATAATATCATAAAATGACCCCTCTTTGGGAATATGTGTGGGATATTATATTGAATGATCCATATTATAGTCAAACCTATGACCTCTTTCTCTTTTGCTTGCTTTACTTAAACGTCTTCATAAAGTAATGTTTTTCGCAAATTAATTGTCCTTTCTGCTTTTATTTAAATTATGCCTTTCCCCTTTTTCA
The DNA here is from genome assembly GCA_034376525.1 of Nicotiana benthamiana. NCBI lineage: Eukaryota > Viridiplantae > Streptophyta > Magnoliopsida > Solanales > Solanaceae > Nicotiana > Nicotiana benthamiana. The sequence goes on from CM067323.1 coordinate 50,093,029, forward strand.
GAATTCTCAAGTTGTTTGAATGCTTTATATGTGAACCTTATTTGTATACTTGCTTCATCTCCTATAATGTCACAATTAACATGGCCGGGAACCACACTAGTGGATCTTGAGGGGTGCCTAACACCTTCCCCTCGAGATAATCTCTAGCCCTTACCCGAACTCTAGTTTTCCATCAAAATACTCTCTTCTTCTTAAAAGTGTCCTAATGCACTATAATCATTAGGTGGCGACTCTTCAAATTCCGTAACCCAATTCCCAAACGGAATAATAGTTGTTTGGTCCATAATGTTGTAAACCCGATTTCCCTTCTTTTAGTCAAAAAAGGGGGAGTCGACACACGTCTATTTAGTCCCATGCCACATGGCTACTCATGATTGGATCTGCAGTTTCTCAGTATTTTTTAGGATTTTTTTGCAGCTGCGTCAGTCGCGAAGTGATGGTTCCATTATGACGCGATGGTCGTATCTTCTTGTAAATAGTTCATTCCTTTTTATTTCTTGGAGTCTTCCTTTTTCAATATCCATTACGTTAATCCTCTTTTGTATTTCTGCATGTTTTGTTCCTTCTTTCCTTGGATAACCATGTCTTCGTCAACAGCAGACCCCTGCAAAGTTGTGATTGTTGATGAACTTGCTCCTTCTACTGACCCTACTAGACGTAAGAGAGGTGGTAGACTTTGTAGCCTTGGTTCACTTTCCAATCGCGGATCCTCTTCTCAAAGTAGTTCCGTTAAGCCATATTGTTCTCGACCTAAGACTCCTCTAACCCCTAGATCTTCTTCTGTGAATAGAGATTTAAATAAACGTGTGCATGAGCTTACAATTATAGAGATTATTCCTCAAGAATTTTCTTTTGCAACCAACCATGAAACCATGAGGTATCAAGTTTCTTCTATAACTTCCCTCAACCCCGCTGAACTTTACCTGAGTTTAATTACTACCGGTCTTCTTTCCTTGGTTCATTGAGAGTGTCATTGGAAACCGAATTTCTCGGTTGTAGTTCTTGCTGCCAACCAAAGAATCACCTCTTATCATGTCACTTTCTCTTTTGTTTATACCTACCCGTTTACTTTAGGGTTGAAGCCTCCTATTGCTCCAGTAATCATTGAGTTTTGTCGCTACTTCAACGTGTATCTTGGCCATATTGGCCCCATCGTGTGAAGGGCTATTGCATACCTTCGTTACTTGTCAAATCTGGTTTCCGTCCCTTTTACCTTTCGGCCTTTCTTTATCATTATTCCCCCAATTTGTTTCGTGAATGAGGTTTTCTCTCGTAGTTGATAAGTTGGGATTATAGTGTTTTATGCCCTTATTTGCCTATAATTTGATTATAAATTGCTACAAAATAGTCCCAAAATGCTCACAAGTTGCGCTTGATTGCAGGTTTGATCGATAAAGTGACGAAATATCGAAGATCAGCTCAAAAGGAGTGAAACGTGCTCAAGTGTCAAAGATTAAGTGAATTGAGGAAAATAGGCTCTAGTGCGGACCGCGCAAAAGTGACTGCGGCCGCACTAGAAGTGGAGCTTAAATCTACGCGGCCGCGGTGCTAGTTACGCGATCCATAGCGAGACTTCCCAGCCGCACTACCTATTGGTGCGGTCCGCGGAGCAGAGGTTAAGAGAGGTGCAGACTACCCAAGATTCCAGCCATGTGGTCGACGATCGTCACCGCGCGGACCATGCCAAATTCCCTCGCGATCGTGGTACACTTACATGCGGTTTGCATTCCTCAAGATCAGAGAGTTGAAAGTAGAAGTTGAAGAGCCGGTGCGGCCGTTGTCCATTTTGTGCAGACCGCACTGACCCCGTAGGGGTATTTTTGTCCAGTTTTTCTAGCCTAACATAAATAGAATATTTTACCATTTTTAGGTTATCTTTTGTACTTCATACATGAATTGCGCTCCTGGGAACGATATTGTAGCCATTTTTGGCATTTTGCCTTTAATTTCTCGATAGATTCTTGTAATTCTTTTTAGTAATTAATTAATATGCTTAGTTCTTCATCTATTTCTTTAATTTTTGTATCTAGCATGAGTAGCTAAACCCATTAGCTAGGGTTGTGGCTCAACACTAGTGTAGGTAATTGATGGGTGTTATCATCTAGGGTTAGATTGATTATGGGTCTTTGCTATTTGGGTTGATTTTATGTTTTAATTGAGAATTTATGGTTGCAAACATTGGTTAAGCTTTGTGTGTTTAACTCTTCTTGAGAAAGAGAGCCTATGATCCAAAAATTGACTCAACAAGGAATTGTAATGGACTCATGACAAATGATAGTCCTAATTAACGGGTTAAATCTCGAGAGTGTAATTGCCCTACTTGAATCATAGTTGTTTGGTCTAGTTTGCCTACCCATTTGCTCTCGAGAGAATCAAATGGGAAATATCACTTCTTTACTGAGAGGTTTAAGAGTAGATAAAATTGTGCAACGGTTATAGCATAAGTCCCAAATATGTCTATCGAATCCTAGTAATATCTACCCGTCAATTTGCCACCTAGGTGATGTCACGACACTAGTGCTCTTCTTCGCATTAGATACAACTTAGCAATATTCTCGTAGCATAATTTAGTGGTAATCATTAGTTTAATAAAAGTATTTATAAAATAAAAAACTAAAAATATATAAAGCGACATTAGGAGTACAAACACATCTCTAGACTAGACAGAAAGTCCAACTCCACTAAGTAGAGTCTATTGTTGTGTTAAAAATGTTTTTACCACTAGTTCAACCTCAATTTGATAATAAAGTCAGTGTCTCAGATCTGACAATGATACCGAGTTCTTCTATGAGTAGGTCAGCAATTTCTTAGCACTACATGGAATTATTCATAAGAGTTCATGTGCATATACACTTCAGCAGAATGATAATGTTAGGAGAAAACACAATTTTATCCTTAATATGGGAAGAGACTTGAAGTTTCAAAAAAAATTTCCACTATAGTTCTGGGGTAATTGTTTTTACAGAAGTCTATATTCTAAATAGATTGCCAAAAGTCTTGTTGAAGGGAGCCTCTCCTTTTGTGAAATTCTATAATAAGTTTCCTCTCTTCATCAATGTGAGCACGTGAATGTAGCATTATATATGAATTACTCCTAAAAAATTAAAAAATAAAATAATTTTGTTTGTTCACAATTGTTGTGAATTTTGTGATATTTTCTTGCTTGCATTTGTCTGTGCATGTTTATGTGTTTAAATTAATAAAAATACAAAAATATGTCGCATTCGCATTTAGTATTTAATTTTAAAATTAGGAATTAATTGAATAATATTTGATTTTACAAGAATGAAAATCACAAAAATATGTATTTTTGCATTTTTAGCATTTAATGTCCAATTGTGTGATTTTATTTTAATTGGACATAATTGTGTGTGATAAATGTTATTAGAAAATATTTAGTATTTTTATAAGTTAATTTAGTTTTATAAGTTAATTTAGTATTTTAAGAATTTTAGTTTTATTAGTTTGAGAAAAAGAAAAAGAAGCAAAATGAAAAAATGAAGAACAAATGCGGACTAGGCCAATCCCCAGGCCCGAACCAAATAACCCCTAACCAGGCCCAAACAATACCCTCGTTACCAGGCCCAGTTCCCAACCCAGTCCGGTCCGATCCCACCCTTAGCCAAACAACCCATTTCAGATTAGTTCATTTCATCTTCTCCGTTTGGATTTCATAATCCAACGGCTCACATTAAAATCCCAATTCTAATACACCAAAGACCCTTACCCCCTCTCATTCCATTCCCCATCCAAAGGCCCTTCGTATCCAAAGACCCCTCCCACTGAAACCCTAGCCACTACCCCTTCCCCTCACCTGAAACCCTGCGGCAACGACGCCGGTGGCCACCAAACCCACACCCCTGAACCTTCGAACCACCCTCAGTCCAAATCTATACCCCTTTAACCTCGAATCATCCTAGGCCGTCTCGAATCTTCAATCGAAGAATCGAGCAAAACTCTGACCTACCCAATCAGCCCCCAAATTAACACACAGTAATCCCCTTGGACCCTAATCCCCAACCAAATTGGTCGAATTCGAGTAAAACTCGTCGAAGGGCGGATCTTAGGTTCGAACGGTTCGCCTGTTTCGAGAGATGTCAAGGTCGAATTTTAGTTAATATTATAGGACTATATCTGACGAAATGGACCTATAATACTAACTGGAAATCAATTTCAAAAAGCATGATGGTGAGAGCTGAAAAACAGTAAGCTCTTATTAGTTTCTTCTTTTTCTATATGTTTGATTTCTGTGTTAAGCCGTAATTAGTCTATTCTTTAGGATTTTAGTTTGAGTTAATTATTGGTTCTTATTCCAGTAAATATCCCGCCTGATAATTAGGTATTTTCGATTCTCTTTTCTTTTCTTTCGTCTTTTATTTAGTGTTTGATTCCCCGTCTTCTTTCCTCCCACTTTGTTTCTGTTTTGATTCTGTGATTGAACCAAGTCAGTTTGTCTGTATGCTAAAAAATTAAGGATTAGTTCATCATAATATTTGAATCTCTTAGTCGGTCGTTATATTGTTTTGAATTGCTTGGTCAGTTGAAATGCTTTGAGAATACTTTAACTGTTGTTTTGGTTGTCACCTGAACCTACTGTGTCATTCCCTGTAAGTATTTTCTGAATCATTGAAATCCTTGGTCTTTGTTTTGTTGCTATTTGATTCAACCTGAGTTCAAGCTTAAGCTGTTGTGTGAGTTTGATAAATTGAATCATGCTGTTTAGGGTCTGAGATGAATCGGACATTTGTTTGAATTCAGTTTTGGTATAATAATGTTAATTAGATAGTATTGAGTTATAAGGTTGCATTCAGAATTTAAGAGAATGGTTATAGCTGTAATTTTAGAGTTTTTAGGGGTAATTTGGGATTTCAAAAACTGGAAAATGGTTTTGAGTGCTCTGTCAATAAGCACTAATGTGCCACTAACTTAATGCATTTGTTTAAAAATAGTGGGGAACAAAACATAATGGTATGGGGAGGTTTAAAGGGAGTGATTAAACAAATATGCACCCATAACAATTGAATTAAACAATTAGAATGGGACATATAGTAGTGGGGTTCTAGTTTGGCTATAAATACTGGCAGACTTGGACAGGGTTAGGGACAGTGGAAAAAGAACAGGAGGAGCTTGAAAACACTGAAAAAATACTGAGGGTTCAGAGAGAGTTTTAAAAAGCTCTCTTTTCTGAAAATTTCACTTCCTCTTTAATCAATCTGAGAGAACACTTCTTAGTGTCCTTCCTTAATCAATCTAAGGGAGCACTTTGAGAGCTTAAGGTCAGTCTTTTTTAGTCCTGGAATCAGTCTGAAATCAGTTTAAAAGGGAGTTTTGAGAGAGTTCTTAGACAGTCTTGAGGGAGTTTGAAAACATTGAGAAAAAGTGAATATTGTTCCATTGATCCTCCTCACTATTTTTCAGTTTCGAACTAGAATTCAATCCCTTTGCCTGTTTGCTTCGAGCCTGTGAGTTTGAGTCAGTTGGTAAATCAGTTGGTTGCTTATACTTCAGTCCCTGGTTCATACTTGAGTTTTTGGTTTTCTGTTGAGGCTGTTCTATCAGTTCTGTTTGCTTTTCGAACTGTTCTGGGTATTGAACTTGATTGGTTGTTGCTGTTGGAATTTGCTGGTTGTTCATACTGCTGTGACTTGATGTGTTATTGTTGTTGACTACTCTTTCTTCTTCTTGTATCTTCATTATCCATGTACACATCCTGAGGTTATTATCGTGTAAATCTCCAGTCAAATTAATGAAATGAAGTTGAAGCGTGTTCTGTTGTAGATTTTGTTTATTCTCTATACTTAAATATTTTAGTGTAATTAATCTAGGTTAGACTGTTGAGACTCTTGAACCTTTTAATTTTGATATGGCATAAGCCTGTTTTCACACATCAGTTTGATTTTTGGGTAATCGAAGATTAAAGTGCATCTGAAATTGTGTAAATGGATTATAAACCATTTTGAGTTAGATAAATTGTGAATTGCTATGTCTCGAATGAATGTGAGTTTTTCTTTTGAGTTTGAATACAAGTTGTAATCAAGTTTATGTTAGGTTATTAGAATAATTTGGGTTAGTTTTAGCTAATCTCTTATCATGTGTTTTGTAAGCCCGTTTGAAAAGTAATTCGACAATAAGTAAACCTTTGGTAGTTTTTTTTATATTTTAAGTGATAATCAAATCAGATCTTGAGTCTGGCAGGCATGCATCATTTGTGCTTGGGCTATCTGGGCCTCAGTCTGAAATAGCAACTTGACCATTAGTATTTAAATGGCAGGCTGTGGGTTTTAGCTTAGGTAGCCGGTTCAAATTAAAGGGCGCTCCCTTTTGTTTGGATCCGGACTTGAACTTGAAACCAGAATTTTATAACATTAAGTAATTAAGGCCTTTTCTTTATTTCTTTTAAAGACAATATAATTAGAAGATTATAGTCACTTTAGGACATTCTTAAATAAAAATAAGACAAGCCTCGCCAAACAAAGCACATAAATTGCGGCACCCTCAATGAATAGCTGTAATAAATATATAGAATTTGGGATAGGCCGTTTAGCAAATTTTTCGGCATTCCTCAAAATAATAACGTGTTAGTCACTTTAGGTGCGATTTTAATAAAATTACCTCCTTAAACTCGGGTGTGCATTTCATGAGACCCAAAATTGAATCCCAAAACGTCGGATAAAATGTGATGCAATGCAAAGACATATTTTAAATGATGTTCAACTTTCTTTAATAAACGAATAAAAGTGGTTAAAATTTAAAATTGGCACATAGGTTCAAATGTATTAAAGTCAGGCAAATAATCTAAACATGACAGTTGGGCTACCGTGCTAGAACCACGTAAAATGAGAATGCCTAGCACCTTTTACCGTGTTAACAGAATTTCTTACTTGGATTTCTGGTTCACGGACTATAATACAGAGAATCTTTTTTTGGATTTGGGATTCAACTTGTGACTTGTGACACCATAAATTTCTCATTTGACGACTTTGAATCTTAATAACATATCTCATTTCGATTCTCCTTTAATTGGAAAAACTCCCTAATTCCCTACGCCCTGCGGGCGTGTGTAAAAAGGAGGTGTGACAACCACTTACGGGTCTTTGGTAGGCTGTGTTATGCCCTCAGCTAGAAAAGCTGATAAATTCAGTCCCATGGTCATTCCTGTTGTACATCTGGGCTACTCTTTTGTGCAAAAGGGATACATTTTGTATGATCTTCACTTTAAAATGTTCTTTGTAAGCAGGTACCCTGTCTTTAAGGAGGATCTTTTTCCCTTCAAGCATGTTATATCCAGTGTCTATCCTTTATTTCCTATTTTGGATCTTTCAGAAGCTAATTTCTATTCTCTCAATTCCATTCCTGCTCCTTTGAACACTATAGCCGAGTCACATTCTTTTGTTTCTAGTTAGCCTATTTGTCCTAGACAACTAGTTTTTTATCATTATCTACAGTCAAACTCCTCAAATACTTCTGATCCACCTCGTATTAGGAAATCGTAGGACTTATGTCCTCCTATATGGTTGAAAGATTATGTTGTACCCTCCAAAGGAGCAGCCTATAATTACTCTATTTCCCAGTATGTTTACTATGATAAGTTGTCTCATGCATATCAGGCTTGTCTTGTTGCCTACTAAGCTGTTTGAGCCTACCTCCTATGCTGAGGTAAGTACTGATCCTAAGTGGATAGAAGCCATGCAAGCTGAAATTGATGCTCTTGAAGAGAATCAGACCTGGTCCATTGTAGACCTTCCTCCTGGCAAGGTTCCTATTAGTTGAAAGTAGGTATTCAAGGTTAAATATAAGTCTATTAGGGAGGTAGAGATAAGTAAAGCTCGACTGTTTGCTAAGGGGTATAGTTAGCTTGAAGGTCTGGATTACAAAGAGACTTTCTCTCATATGGCCAAAATGGTCACAGAGAGGCCTGTAGTGGCTTGGCTGCAGCATCTGACTGGTTTATGTTCTAAATGGATGTGCACAATTCATTTTTTCAAGAAGATCTTCTTGAAGAGGTCGATGTGCAAATCTCAGATGGCTTTTCCAGCTAAAGGGAGTGCCATCAATATGTATGTAGACTACATAAGTTCTTGTACAGACTCAAGCAGGCCCCTAGACAGCGGAACCTGAAGTTTCCTTCTGCTCTGAAGGGTATGGGATTCATATAGTCTCATTATGATTACTCTCTTTTCACACAAAGGATAGATGGCTATCTGATAGTAATTCCGGTATATGTTGATGACCTTGTGGTTACTGGGAATAACTTTGAGCTTATTTATCAAGTACGGACATATTTGCAAGCTAAGTTCAAAATGAAAGACGTGGGAGAATTAAAAGTCTTTCTGGTAATTGATTTCTCCATATCTAAAGAAGGAATCCTTATGAATCAAAGAAAATATGCTCTTGAGTTAGTGTCTGAGCTGGGATTAGCTGGTGGAAAGCAAGTTGCTACACCTCTTGAGTTCAATCAGAAACTCACCTCAGTAGCATTTGACAAATTCATGAACAGGGGAGAAGCATCCACAGATGCACAACTTAGAGGATCCATGTAGCTATCAGAGATTGGCGGGCAGATAGCTATACTTGACAATGACAAAGTCAGATATTGCCTTTGTTGTTCAAGTACTTAGTCATCATATGTATGCTCCCAAGCAGTCATATACGGTAAAAGCAACACAAGTGGTCAAGTATGTCAAGGGTACTGCAGGACTGGGACTGTTTATGCCACCAAAACGAAACAAGCAACTAGTTGCCTATTGTTATTCAAATTGGGGTTCATGTATGGAGTCAAGAAATTCTATCGATGGTTATATAGTTGAGTTTGGTAGAGTTTTAATCTCTTGTAAATCCAAGAAGCAAATCACAGTTTCTAGGAGCTCCGCTGAATCGAAATTCAAAAGTATGGCAGCTACTGTTGTGGAACTTGCTTGGCTAGTTGGCTTGTTTAGAGAGCTAGGAGTTACAGTGAACACTCTTGTACAATTTTTCTGTGATAGCAAAGCTGCTATATAGATTGCAGCACACCACATATTTCATGCAAGGACAAAACTATTTTGACATTGATCGCCATTTTGTAAGAGAAAAAATTCAGGGTGGTCAAATTCAGACTCAACATATTAGGAATGAGGAATATGCTGTTGATCTAATTACCAAGAATCTATGCAAACCACAACATGAGTACTTGATTGGCAAGTTGGGAATGAATAACCTCCTACATCCCTCGACTTGAGGGGAAGTGTTGAGAAGTATGTACATAATAGAAATTAGCTAGACGGTTAGAAGTTAGTTAGTGGGTTAGTGCACAACTGTCAACAACTAATATTTTCTTTTTAAGGAGTTAGTAGTTAGTGATTGTGTGTGTGTGTGTGTGTGTATATATATATATATATATATATATATATATATATATGTGCAGGACTGGGATTGTTTATGCCAGTAATACGAAACAAGCAACTAGTTGCCTATTGTTATTCAAATTGGGGTTCATGTGTGGAGTCAATAAATTCTATCGATGGTTATATAGTTAAGTTTGGTGGAGTTTAAATCTCTTGGAAATCTAAGAAGAAAAGCACAGTTTCTAGGAGTTCCGCTGAATCGAAATTCAAAAGTATGGCAGCTACTGTTGCGGAAGTTATTTGGCTAGTTGGCTTGTTTAGAGAGCTAGGAGTTACAGTGAACACCTCTTGTAGAGTTGTTACTGTTTATGCCAGCAAAACGAAACAAGCAACTAGTTGCCTATTGTTATTCAAATTGGGGTTCATGTGTAGAGTTAAGAAATTCTATCGATGTTATATAGTTAAGTTTGATGGAGTTTTAATCTCTTGGAAATCCATGAAGCAAAGCACAGTTTCTAGGAGTTCCGCTGAATCGAAATTCAAAAGTATGGCATCTATTGTTGCGGAAGTTACTTGGCTAGTTGGCTTGTTTAGAGAGCTAGGAGTTAGAGTGAACACTCTTGTACAGTTGTTCTGTGATAGTAAAGCTGCTATATAGATTGCAGCACACCACATGTTTCATGCAAGGGCAAAACTATTTTGACATTGATTGTCATTTTGTAAGGGAAAAAATTCAGGGTGGTCAAATTCAGACTCAACATATTGGGACTAAGGAATAGGCTGTTGATCTACTTACCAAGAATCTATGCAAACCATAACATGAGTACTTGATTGGCAAGTTGGGAATGAAGAACCTCCTCCATCCCTCAACTTGAGGGGAAGTGTTGAGAAGTATGTACATAATAGAAATTAGCTAGACGGTTAGAAGTTAGTTAGTGGGTTATTGTACAACTGTCAACAACTAATATTTTCTTTTTAAGGAGAATATATATATATATATATATATATATATATATATGTATGTATGTATGTATAAAGCATTATTCTTTGAAAATTAGAAAAGTATGTGAAATGAAAAAAATGAGAATTTGGTTTTTTTATAAAGTACAAAACTTCAGAAAAATAATTCAAAATTTTCAATTCAAAGCACTCATAAGAATATAAAAGTAACTCCAAATTGTATTCATGTCTAAACACAATTCTCATTTTAAAATAATTTTCAACTTGAAATTTTTTCTTACTTTTTTCAGGAATTTCACAATTCGTATGTCCAAACCCTTCTAAATTCAATAATAATTCAACTATCCTTTTTTTTCTTAACCTTATTGAGATAATTTCTAACCGCACAAGTTATTATAGTTTGTTTAGATCATAAGTTTCAAAAGTCTTTCTCTATTTCGTGAACTCAATATCTAGTCAAAGACCTTCATGTAAATTGGGAGTGAGGGAGTATAATTTATGTGAGAAAAATAAATGATAAATGAGATTATAAGATATAGTTACGTGACTAATTAATGAACAAAGAAAAATAATTCACTAATAACTAAAATAAGATTGAGCGAAAATTATTTTGGTTATATTAATTATAGGACAAAATTAAGTTATTAAACAATATACATATGAAAACAAAGCAATAAATTAATCGATAATAAAAAATAATCATATAAAATATATACTATAAATATAGAGAAATAATAATTTTTGGATCCTTAAAGTTTTGGGGCCTTAAGCAAGTACTTCACTTGTTTTAGGTCTGGTCGGCCCTGTATTAATCTTAATTTGTTTATTGAATTAATAATAAATCAATTCAAGTGGATCGAACAGACTATTATTAAAAGGTAGATTCTTCAATGTGTGAAAATATTTAAAAGATCAATTAATGTGGATCAGAGGGTATTGAGACTATTGGCTTTTTATGTAAAGTGGCTAGTGTTGTAAAGTGATTATTCATTTTAGTAGTATTTGTTTAGATTAGTATATGTATGTATACTACATTTGCACGTGTTAATAAGGGAGGTTCATTTTCTGAATTCCATCTCCTTCTTCTTCCAGAATCTTCTTCTTCTCTCTCTCGTAGGAACCTCCATAACTATGGTTGTGATAACTTGAATTAGGCTATCTCAGTCAGTTAACATGATATCAGAGCAAGACATTCCGATCTACTGCATCTTTGCTACTTTCTCTTCAATTTTTACTTGTCAATTTTGAATTTCATCCCAAATCGATTGATCGTCGAAGAAATTTTCATTTTTGCCCTAATTTTGCGTCAAAGAAGAGGTTTCCGCTTCTAAACTGCATAATCATACATCTCAACCTTATTAGTGATGGTCGTAAATGATTTGAGTGATGCAACTGGCACTAATGTGCACGTCGGAGTTCCAAGAAATTATGGTATCGATCCCGGTGATCCTCTGTATTTGCACCCGTCGGATAATCCCGGTGCTATGCTTGTTTCAGCTGCCTTCACTGGCATTGGCTATCGTTCATGGAGGAGTAGTGTGTTGCGAGGTCTATCAGTGAAGAATAAGCTAGGGTTCATAAATGGCGAGTGCAAGATCTCAAATCCCCAGTCACCTATGTTCCGACAGTGGATACGTGTCGATGATATGGTGACTTCGTGGATCCTCAATTCTCTGTCAAAGGAGATAGCAGACAGTGTTGAATATGGAAATGATTCCATGGAGTTATGGATCGAATTAATAGAGATGTACTAGCAGACAAATGGAGCTAGATTATATCAAATACAAGAAGAGATAAATGATCCATCTCAAGGAACTCTCGACATTACCAGTTATTACATCAAATTGAAGAAACTTTGAGAAGAGTTGAGTACCTTAAGTGAAATCTCAATGCACATGTAGTTGCAGTTGTGGAGCAAAAGGAAAATTTCTACAAAGCTGAACAAGATAGGCGGTAAATACAATTTCTCATGGGCCTAATTAAAACTTACACTGTAATTTGAGGTAGCATTGTGATGATGAATCCACTCCCCAATCTTGCTCAAGAATTTTCTCTCCTAATACAGGATGAGAAGCAAAGGGAAATCAAACCTCAATGCACATGTAGTTGCAGTTGTGGAGCAAAGGAAAATTTCTACAAAGCTGAACAAGATAGGCGGTAAGTACAATTTCTCATGGGCCTAATTAAAACTTACACTGTAATTTGAGGTAGCATTGTGATGATGAATCCACTCCCCAATCTTGCTCAAGAATTTTCTCTCCTAATACAGGATGAGAAGCAAAGGGAAATCAAACCTCATACTCAGCTATTTATTGAGTCAACCTCCACGAATGTCACCAGCTCCAAACCTAGTGGCTATAGAACCAACTACTCACCTAACAATAATCACATTGGATAAGGTGGACAAGGAATGGGAAGACCTATGTGTGATTACTGTAAGAAAACAGGGCACACCAAGGATAAATATTTCAAACTCCATGGTTATCCTGAGAATTTGGACATTCTTGAAACCAGAACTATAATCCAAATCAGCAATTCAATCGCAATCAAAATTTCAATAAAGGAAAGAGAGTCGTGGCAAGTGTTCATGGGGACCATTCATCTGAAATATTATCCAACAAAGAAGATGAACAAAATGACCTAAATGCAGACCAAACTATCAGCCTTTCAAAGGAACATTATGGACAAATTATGAACTTACTTCAACACTTTCAAGCTGGCAATGGAGGAGAATATGCAAATCCAAATAACTCTATCAATGGAACCTCTATCAATGGAACTGTGAACTTTGCATGCATAATAGTCTGCACTTCTTCTATAGATTTTGGTAAACTGTCATGTCAGTGTCTCAAAAACAAAGCCGAGTCTTGGATTCTAGACTCAGGGGCATCAAACCATACGACTTTCAATAAACCCTTACTGACTAACATCATAATGTTACCTTATCCTATCCTAGTTGTTTTGCCAAATGGATACAAAGTAAAAGTAATTGAGATTGGTAGTGTAACCCTTGTGCCAGACATCACCTTGCATAAAGTAATGTTTGTACCTTCATTCAGATTCAACCTCATTTCTATTCATGGTCTGACTAGTGTAAATCCTAGGATTTTAGCAGCCTTCACTAACAACCTTTGTGTTATGCAGGCCCCTTGAATGAAGATGCTTCTGGAAATTGGTAAGGCTTGTGATGGGCTATATCTTCTTTGTCCAAAGTGTTTGAGAAACAAGTATCCAGGTTCTTCTGTCAGCAATTCTCCTTGCACACACAACTCACATCAATGTCATAGTTCAAACTGCCATTCTGGCTCACATGTACATAGTTCATTGTCCACAAATAAGTGTGTATCTTTTTCTCCACATGTAAATATTCCATGTTTGAATAATACAAGTTTCTGTTTGAATTATTCTGTGTCTATATAGTACTGATATTGATGTTTTGTGGCACCATAGAGTTGGACATGTAACCTTTGTCCAAAATGAAAGGGATTACCTCTATCTCAGTTTCTTTTTCCCCAAAACAGCCTTTTCTTTGTTCTATATGTCCAATGGGTAGACAAGGAAGACTGCCATTTCCCCAGAAAATAATTTTTTCCACAAAAATATTTCAAGTTTTACACATTGGCATATGGGGACCTTACCATGTCCCAACTCATGATAACTACAAATATTTCCTTACTTTGGTGGATGATTACAGTAGGCCCGCTTGGACCAACCTTCTTTCATGCAAAAGCAATGCATTACAAGTCTTGAAATACTTTGTCTCTATGGTTGAAACTCAGTTTAACACAAAAATCAACATAATCAGATCTGATAATGGATCAGAGTTCACCAGTATAGAGGCCAATATGTTTTACCAAACAAAAGGCATAATTCATCAATAGACTTGCCCTTATACACCCCAATAGAATGGCATAGTAGAAAGAAAGCATAAATATCTACTAGAAACTGCCAGGGCACTCCTCTTCCAATCAAAACTACCTATAAAATACTGGGGTGAATACATCTTATGTGCAACATACATCATAAACAGATTGCCATCCTCTCATATCTACCCTAAATCTCCCTTTGAACTACTTTACAACAAAATACCAACATACTCTCATATGAGGAGTTTTGGATGCCTTTTTTACCCATCTATACCAAAAATACAAAGAGACAAATTTGAACCTAGAACATCTCCACATATATTCATTGGTTATCCCTATGTATTCAAAGGGTACAAGGTCTTAAATCTTTCCACTAAGAAAATATCTGTCTCTAGAGATGTTGTTCATTGAGAGTCTGTTTCCTTTCACCCTGTCTCCTGATAATTCTTCTTTCCATTCTATCCTCACTAATGTTCCACCCACTAATATACTTCAAGAAGGAACAGTCTTTGCTTATGAAGGTGATAATGGTCCAAGTGTGAGGCATGATCCATCTTAGGACCCTGAACCAAATCCATCTCCACACTTTGAATTAAACAACACCTCTAACAGCCCATCCTATTCTTTACCACAATCTGATACATCCCTATTCCCAGTTCACAATTCATCACCACCCGTTCACTAGCCTACTAACACTCATGCTATTCTAAGAAAATCACAAAGACCACATAACACACCTGCATATTTGAAAGACTACTTACATTCACTCCCTGTATTGAAACCAACACCTTATGTTGGTTCCACTAGCTCTGTTGCACCATTTTCCCTTAGTGCATCTTTCTGTAGCTGCCACCATATCACCCATGATGCCCTGAATCTCGAATTCAAAGTCTTGTGAAAGATAGCTGTAATGACAGTGAACCCTCATCTTATGAGGAGGAAGATGTGAACCCTGCTTGGCAAGCAGCCATGACCCAAGAGTTTGAGGTATTACATGTCAATCACACTTGGGATTTAGTTCCCTTGCTTGATGGAAAGAGGGCCATAGGGTGTTAGTGGGTATACAAGATAAAACACAAGGCAGATGGCAGTGTGGAGAGGCTTAAGGCCAGACTTGTTGTGAAAGGTTACACCCAACAAGCTGGAATTGACTATACAGAGACCTCCTCCCCTGTAGTTAAAATGACAACTGTGAGATCAGTAATAGCTATAGCTGTGAAAAAAGGGTAGCACATGTCACAGTTAGATGTCAATAACGCATTCCTGCATGGGGATCTGAATGAAGAAGTGTACTGGAGGTACCACAGGGTTTGGAAATTGATAACCCAGGTTTAGTTTTCAAACTTAACAAGTCTCTCTATGGTCTTAAGCAGGCAAGCAAACAGTGGTATGACAAACTAACAGAAGCACTGTGTTCAAGGGGCTATGTACATTCTATGTATGACTATTCTCTATTTTACAAGAAAACTGCAGTGTCCACTGTTTATATAGCAGTCTATGTTGATGATGTAGTAGTTACAGGGACCGATGTTGTGGAAATCACAGACTTGAAGACATTTCTGAACAATAGCTTCAAAATAAAGGATTTAGGCAGACTACATTATTTCTTAGGTTTGGAGATTCCCTATGACGCTGATGGTGTGATAGTTTCCCAGAGAAAATTCACCCTTGATCTGCTAAAGGAGTATCACTATGTGGATTATAGTCCCTTCAATTCTCCATTGGATCCCACTGTGAAACTTAAAGCCAAAGAGGGTAAAAGACTGACAGACCCCACATATTACAGAAATTGATAGGAAAGTTTAACTTCTTCACCAATACAAGATTAGACATAGCCTACAGTGTGCAACACCTAAGCCAGTTCATGGATGATCCTAGAAAGCCTCGCCTGATTGCAGCATTTCATTTGCTCAGATACTTGAAAAAGGATCCCACCTTAAGCATATTTCTATCCAAAGATCACGACTACACAATCTGGGCATACTGGGACTCAGACTGGGCTGCATGCCCAGATTCCAGAAAATCTATCAGTGGCTACCTTATCTTGATGGGGAGCAGCCCATTCAGTTGAAAATCAAAGAAACAGGATACCATCTCCCTCTCTTCTGCAGAAGCAGAGTACGGATCTTTAAGAAAAGTGGTAGGAGAACTGGTGTGGCTCAGTTGTTTATTTGAAGAACTCACAACACCATTTTCCAAGCCAATTCCTGTATTTTTTGATAGCCAATCAGCCATGAATCCTGTCTTTCATGAGATAACTAAACATATTGAAGTTTATTGCCATTTTGTTAGAAGCAAACTACAGAAGGGTCTGATCTCATTACATCATATAGGGACAACAAATCAACTGGCTGACATTCTGACGAAAGCCTTAACTGGAGTCAAGCATTCAACAGCTCTACACAAGTTGGCAGTGTTTTCCACACCACCAACTTGAGGGGGGGTATTGAGACTATTGGTTATTTATGTAAAGTGGCTAGTGTTGTAAAGTGGTTTTTCATTTTAGTAGTTGTTGTTAAGATATATATATATATATATATATATATATATATATATATATATATATATATATACTACATTTGCACGTGTAAATAAAGGAGGTTCATTTTCTGAATTCCATCTCCTTCTTATTCTTCCAGAATGTTCTTCTCCTAGCTCTCGTAGAAACCTCCACGGCTATGGTTGTGATAACTTGAATTACTTCCTATCTCAGTCAGTTAACAGAGGGAGTATATATTAGTCCGATGAATTCCGAATACCAAATGATTAAAATAAAAAAGAAAATTTGTGTTTGTTGTACTTCATTGTATTTACCTACTCCCTACTTCTATTAAGAGATTAATTAACTTGACGCCCTAGCTTTTCGTGATTTTAGAAATGAGTCATTGCCGTGATTTGTTTGTCTCAGGGTGCTTTCACATAACAACTGCTCACTTCTATTTACTTTAAGTAATTTTTTGGCTTTTTCATACATATTAAGAAATTTATATTGTATTAATAACAATAAATTCATAATATTAACTTTAATTTACTCATTGAAAATATAATAAACTACTCCTATACCCTTTACTCTAAGGACAATTTTAAAAATAAGGAGTTAATTCCTTCTTGATATTTGAAAAAATCAAATATTTTGAATCACAAAAAAAATCACGTAAAATAGAGCGAAGAGTAATATCATACAAGGTGTGCACTTAGAATTCTTAGGTTTTAGTTTTTGATTATAATGTACTAAAAAGTTTTGATTAGACAAATTTTCGTCGTACTTAAATATGATACATCACGATCATGTAATGTCTTATTTTTCTTGTACATTAATTGTGCTCGTGACTCGTGTCAATGCCGGGTTTTATCGTATTGTCGAGTCTCCATTCATGCAAGAAGAGGAAGGAATTCAATTTGGGACATAACTATAAAAAGGAAGGAAATTTATACGTCACGATACGATTTACCCATCGTCGGCATCGTGATGGCGTCTACCATTGAACCCGCTAGGCAAAGCAACGTTACTGATTATTTTATCTTTTTACCTTTATTTTTGATAATTTACCAAGTTAATGCAACTAAACAGCGGAAATAGAAATGCGGAAGAACAATATTTAACAGTTTAACTGATATCAATATAAAATCCATAATAACACTTCACCCAAAACGGGTGTCACAATCTCACGGACTATCTACGAATACTATAAATAGGGTCTAAACAAAGAAAATACATATATGTCTATAATATAGATAAGAACAGAAATAAACAGGATAGACGGGGACGCCAAGGCCTGCTGACGCCTACAGGACTACCTTGGATCTCCGCTAGACCGAAGGCAGCAACCTCTAACTATGGTCCGTATGCTCCAGTAGCAAAATCTGCACAAAAGAGTGCATAGTGTAGTATCAGTACAACCGACCCCATGTACTGAGTAAGTATTGAGCCTAACCTCGGCGAAGTAGTGACGAGGCTAGGACACAACAAACAACATAACCTGCAGTTAAACAATATCTAACAGAATAATAGTAATAGAATCTAATCAAAAAGTAACGGGGAGGGGTAACATGCTATGGGGGATGCCAACATAAGGAAACACATAAATAATGGAATGAAACAATTAAGACACTTGAACCAATAGAAACAAGAAATCATAACAAACTGACAATAAATGCATGGAATCACCCTTCGTTCTTTTAAACTCAATCCTTACCATGCAATCAGTAATGAAAATATGCACGGTATCACTCTTCGTGCTTTTTCACTCTTCCTCACCATATGAATATTAGAAATTTACACGGCATCACTCTTCGTGTTTTATCTTTCTTTCTATCCATACGCACCAATATAAATATAAATGTGCACGGCATCACCCTTCGTTCTTTATCGCTTTTTCCTCACCATATGCATAAATATGAATATGCACGACATCACCCTGCGTGCTTTATCACTCTTTTCTCATCCAAACAGTGGTAAAAACAACATTCCGACAAGGGAATCAACAATAAGAATAAATACATCCCGACAAGTGAATCATCTATAACCAATCTTGTTTCAACAATTAACTTTACAAAATGAACCTCAACTGGAGCTAATACTCAACAATGGATAAATACCAATAAAATGATCATAAGTCTTAGTCAACATGGATAATCATCAATTTAGGCATTGCTAGTACTTAATAAGAATCACAACGATCACAATTTAAGACTCACGGGCATGCTTGACACCGACGTGTAGATACTCGTCACGTTACATATACGTCGTACACAACACTAGCACATAGCAGATAAGACGTAACTCTTATTCCATCAATCTAAGGTTAGACTAAACACTTACCTCGATTCCACGGCCAGGAATCGAGACTCAACTATCGCTATCCCTCTAGATTTTACCAACAATTTACTTGCATCTAGTCACAATTAGCTTAATTACATCAATATATGCTAAAGAACTCACACCCGATACTTAATTATAGTTTTCCCAATATGTTTCCCAAAAATCCAAAAAATCGATCATGGGCCCCCGAGATTTATATGCAATTGGTTTTGCAATCCGACCTCAATCGATGTCTAAATATCCAAATTTCACCCAAAAGCACCCAAATTCCCATGAAAATCCCTAGATTTTATGATGAAATATTGTAAAACAATAAAGTAGATTGAAAGAAATGAGTTAAAAGTTATTTACCTATGATTTGGGAAGAACCTTTCTTTGAAAAATCACCTAAGTGATCTTAGGATTTGAGAGAGTTTGAAAAAATGAAGAAAATCCCGTCTAAGTTAGAATTTACCCAGGTGCAGTTATCGCATCTGCGATGACATGTGTGGCCAAGGCTTCGCAAAGTTGGCCTGTCTTGCTGCCTTCGCAAATGCAAACCAATGTTCGCAATTGTGGCCTCTAATCTTGTCACATTTGCGACTCTAAACTTCGCAAATGCGAAGGTCCTCTGTTGATTCCCAATTTTTTTAAAAATATTTTTAATATGCATAAATACATTCAAAATAGCATATATATTATATATAATCATGCACACAATTTTTATAAGTTTTGTTATAATTTTAAAGATTTTAAATTGATTTATTTCCTTCTCTTTTACTCATAAAATTCTCAATAATTATCCTTCAAATTATTCTTGTGATAATTTAGTTGTCTAAATTCTATATTTATGCCAAAATACTATTAAAATATTTTTAGTGTATTTTTATAATTGTATTTTATATTTTAAAGCTAATTTGTATATAATTACAATATTAGCCTTATTAATGTACAATTACGTTTGATATGCATAAAATGATCTTCTATATTTTTAAAATATTAAATATATATTTTAAATTATTTTTTACACGAAATTATTTTTTAGAAATCATTTATTATTTTATTATAAATTATGTAGGGTTAAATTGGCTATTTAAAACTTAGTTAAATTGAATTTCAATTATAGCCTCAATTAAACTCAGTACGCTAGCCCAGTTTCGGATTAAAAACACCCGACCCATGCCCTAATTTCCCCTACCCGACCAAAAACCTACAAATCCTAGTAGTTGATCTAAAAGATCAACGACCCTCGTTTAGTCTTTCCTTTTTTAACTCTGAACGACCCCTAACCCTAATCATTTTCCACATACCGCCGCCCTAAAATCCACTCTACTCTTAGTACACTTTCAACCGAACCCTAGCCTTTCAACCACCAACCTCCCATCTCCAGTTATCTCCGATGACCTCTAATCGTCTCCTACGCCTCATGGCTTATCTCCTCCCATACCTGCCTTCTCTAAGATCTTCAAGAGCCTAGGGCCACACCGACTTGCATCTAGGGTTCGCCACTTGTCTGTTCTTGGCTACTCCAGTGTGATTTCAAAGGAAAAATCATGTTGTATTTGTTACGATCCTTGGAATTCTAGACATGTTCCGTCATCTCTATATGTTTTTTTTATCTTAATTTATTTCTATACCTCCTAGATCTGTACAGATCTAGGACAACTTGAGTTTGTTTCCTTAATATTTTACACTGTCCTTGAGATTTACAAGAGTGTTTGAGTTCAAGAGTTTTTCACCTCCTTTTAAAACTAGGATTTTCGGAGCTTCCTTTTTAAAAAACCTTGTTTAGCTGATTCTTTCTGTTTAAACTTCTATTTCTTGCATATTTTGACTGATCCTATACATCTTCAACTCGTCTATGTTAAAAGCCCTAATTCTAGGGTTCTTCGTTTGGTTTTTGTGACTGACTGGTTCTCATTTGAGTTTCTGTGACTATCTAACCTCGAATATGTTTCTACTGAGTTTCTTAGCCTTACATCAGCTTTATGTGCTTGTGTTCATCTTGACTGTTCTAGACTTACCTCTTTCTATCAGTGTTGTTAACCTTCATGTTTGCTATGTCTGGTTATTCTTATCTTACTCTATTTATATGCTAAAACACTGGCTCATAACTCTCTCTTTGATTGATTCTGAGTTTCGTGTTTCTTGGTTTGATTTGAAAACTTCCTTTAGACCTTCAATTCTTCCTGTTTAAACTTGGCTTATTTTCTTATTCATTGGAACTAATGTTATTCTCCTTAAATCAGTGTTATTTCAAGTCCTTGATTCACTTATTTGCTATATGTTGATTCTCGATTATTTTCATATTCTGCAACCTTATTTAGTTTTCTTATCTAATTTGGGTTAATTGTATTATTTGACTGATTCTTCACCTACTGTTTTCTTAATTTAACCCTCATGTATTTACCCCTAATTATCTATTTTGTACCTAATGCATTACTTGATTTCTTTCCTTAAACATTTTTCTGCCTATTACCGTTGGTTAATTATCCCTTAGTTAAAGGAGTACTTACATTGATTGGATTCTGATTAGTAGTTGGTTCCATAATTATTGCTGAATTTGATTCTTGCCTTATTTTTTGTCTGGTTTTAAACTATAATTACCATGCTTTTTATTAACACAACACACGAACACATTGGTTCAAAATCTCTCTCTCACCCTCAAAATTCTCTGCTCTCCCTTTGGTTACTTTCTATTATTCTTAGTTAGCCAGATGCAAGCCAAGGCTAACTATTGTGCTTTACTATTCCTCACTTTGTGTTTACCATCATCTCTACTGGTATGTTCTAGTTTCATTCAAGTCTCAAAACCAATATGTTTCTTTTACTACTTCAGTTTATTATGTTTTTTTTGTTTCTATCTATGGTCCTGTTTTTCAATATGCAATTGACATGTTTACATTAATTCTTCCTCTAGCATTCTAGTCTAACCTTCTTAGGACTTTTCAGAACATGTTTTACCCCCCTCCCCTAGTAGTCTGTCTCAACATGACTCTACTCTGCTTTGAATGTTTGTCTATTTGTTATCTAGTTTTGATATGCAAGCTAATCTGTCATTTTAAATGGTTGATTCTATCATTGTTTCTAAAACTCCTACCGTATTGGTACCAATAGCTATCCCCTAATACCTTAAACCCCACAAGAACTGCTATACTCTTGATACATGTGCTTTATGTGTCCGCAATTCCCATTCCCCTATATAAAGGACTGTTATTTGAATATTCCTGCACTTGTTTGACTGACTTGTTGTTTGTTTAATTACACTACTGCTTTCAAAAGTTGTTTATCCAACAACTCTCTTGCTTACAAAGTTATTTTAACTAAGACTCTTTTTCACACTATTTTACTACTGAAACCCTTTCAAACTATGTCAAGCACTCTCACTCTACTCCGAAGCCCCTAGGTTCTGTCCTCTCCAGTATGTGTACTGCCTTGGGATCCTCTTAAGATTTCTCTGAACTATGGCACACTGAGGATGGCCCTTCCGCACTGCATTTACTTAATTTTGTTACAAAGTCTAGGTGTGAGCACTGCCCAGGATCCTTGAGATCCTTAGGCAACTTTGATGCACCTAGACAATAGTATTGTCTATGAAATTGGCATTTGAGGCTATTGAAGGTTTGAGAAATCACTTGGGCCTATTTCAGGCTCCTTATAGTGTAACTTCTTGTTTTTCTTTATTTATATAATTCATTCATTTGGTTTGTAATAATTTGTAGACGAATATTGGGGTGATTAGTAAAAGGGGATGTGTAGTTACATATTTGTGGGGTGATATGGGTAGAAACCATGCCTATAGGATCTCATATTTGCTATGTCTGCTCTACCATGTTTGAAACCATGCCTATAGGATTTCAAATATTTTCTCTGTTTGCATCACCATGCTAGATATCATGCCTATAGGTTTTATAATCAATTTCACAAATAGATATCATACTTAAGCATGTGATCAAGTTCAAGTTTATGTAATGGTTGTTTACATTCATTTCCACTAGAAATCTTCTTTATAAGTTTCTAAACAACTAGATATCATGATCATAGGGAAAAATATCAGAAATTCTGCATATAGATCTAAAAATCAGTCTATTTTAAATAAGTTGATCCAGTTCATGATTAGTTCACTTCGAAACTAGTCTAATTAGCAGTTTGTTTTCCCTGAAATGTATTCTTTCGAGTACTACTCTAATTTACTATTAGAAAACATATCTATTGGAATTCAAGAATCCATTTTTAAAACATGACCATTTTAATATATCAAACATAGTTATCATGCTCTTAGGAAATCACTATTCAGCGTTTAGGCAAGCCTATATGGCGTTTTCAAATCCTGAAACTCTAAAACTGTATTTCTACTACTTGAAGTTGTTCAGATTTAACAGGTTAAAATCAGTAGGTAAACCTAATTAGGGCCTTATTGTCAAGTTTATAAAAATAAGGTTACATGCTTACGTGCATTGACATCCACTTAGACGACCAGTTCAGGCCTTTTCTCTAAACAAAAACTGATCTTATTTATGTATTGACATGTGTTGTCTAAGTGTATTACTTGTGGAGTTAAACCTAGGCTTTTTTCTGTATTTAGATGTTAAGTCTTATGTGTTCTTGCCTGTCGCATAGAATTTTATCCTTTTTAGGCACCTTAGGGGTTGTCTAGGACTGCCCAGATTTAGAGGTCCTAAAATACCTCTTGGGTCACAAGGAAGGGACGGGCAGTGCACGCATATGCATTGTCAAGGTTATTAGAACGCTTTAGGCTATGACCGGGTGGAGTGACTTGGGTAGAACGGGATATGATGACTACTCGCTAATGTCACGTGTAGTCCCTCATTGAGGAGTGTTTACCGGACATTGTGTGGGGTGATCCTGTAGGCTAACCAACCTAGGACCCCTCCTTTCCCAAATCTCTTATGTTTAAAACTTTGCTTTATATGTATACAACTTGTTCAAATCTTTTGTCTATTATTTGCGTCATACAATATCCAACCTGCTCTTATTTGCAATTATGTGTTTAAAAACTATTTATTTGTTAATGGACTACATGATAAGTTAAGTTCGGCTAGGACCCACAGTTGTGGACCGTGAGGACTGAGGGGCAACTAACACCTTCCCCTCAAGAATATTTCGAGCCCTTACCCTAAATATATGGTAATGAAAACCAATCCAAGAGTTAATCGCTCTATGTGCCCTAATGCACCATAATCCCGGTGGCGACTCTTCAAATACCCAAATCCCAAAAGAAAATGAGTTATTACCCCCATGAACGTCGGAACCCGGACTTTCTCCGCATAGGAAAAAGGGAGTGCGACATCCCCTTCCTAGACTAGTCACAAATGTGATGCTCCTTCGCAAATGTAAGTTCGCATTGCGAGCCAGGCTTCGCAATTGCAAAGCCCGCAGACCTGCAACACACCAACAATTTTTCTTATGTTCAAAACACTTTGCGACCTATCCAAAACTCACCCGAGCCCTCGGGGCTCCAAACCAAACATGTACAACCAAAAATATCATATGGACTTGATCGTACGATCAAATCATCAAAATAAAATCGACAACTATGAATTTAGCCTTAAAATCAATTAAATTCTCAAACACACCTAAAGTCACAATTTTTATAACCGAGGGTTCGATTTATAGCAAATCAAGTCTGATTCCTACCAAATTTTACATATTAGATTTAAACATCATTTTAAACCTGTACCGAGCTCCGAAACCAACATACGTACCCGTATACCATCGTATTCAAACATTATTTAATTTCAAAACGTCTTATATTTTTTAGTTAAACAATTTTATTTAAAAATTCATTTCTCGGGCTTAGGACCTTGGAATTCAATTCTGAGCATACTCCTAAGTCCCATATTTTTCTCCGGATCCTCTGATATTGTTATATCATGGGTCCCGGCCTATTTACCCAAAA
Source organism: Nicotiana benthamiana (assembly GCA_034376525.1). Classification (NCBI taxonomy): domain Eukaryota; kingdom Viridiplantae; phylum Streptophyta; class Magnoliopsida; order Solanales; family Solanaceae; genus Nicotiana; species Nicotiana benthamiana. The sequence goes on from CM067323.1 coordinate 50,117,899, forward strand.
TATTGACCGAAGTCAACTTAAATTCAGATTTAAAAGTAAAATTGTATTTGTCTCTAATTTTCATATAAGGGCTTTCCGAAAGCGTGCTCGAACTGTGCATGCAATTCGAGAAGAAGGAAAATGAGGTCTTGAAGTCCTCGACCGCGGATTTGGTTCTAAAAGACACGATGACCTTTTGGATCATCATATTCTCCACCTCTAAAATAATCGTTCATCCTCGAACGAACATAGAAACATACCTGAGTCGAGGAAAATATGGGGATAACGGCTCCGCATATCGGACTCGGACTCCTAGGTTGCTTCCTCGATTGGCTGACTTTTCCAGCTCACACGAACTGAAGGGAAATTCTTTGATCTCAACTGACGAACCTGTCGGTCTAGAATGACCGCCGGCACATCCTCGTAGGTCAAGACCTTGTCCAACTAGACAGTTCTAAAGTCTAACACGTCAGATGGATCATTGATATACCTTCGAATCATTGACACATGAAACAATGGATGCACAGTTGATACCTCGCGACAACACAAGTCTGTAAAACATCTCTCCCACTCAGTCAAGAATCTCAAATGGACCAACAAACCTCGGGCTTAGCTTACCTTCTTCCCGAATCTCATCATGCCCTTCATGGGCGACACTTGAAGAATCACTCGCTCTCCGACCATGAATGTCATATCACGAACCTTATGGTCAACATAACTCTTCTGCCTAGGCTGAGTTGTATGAAGCCTAACCTGAATGATATGAACCTTATCTAAGTCATCCTGGACTAAATTTGTACCCAACAACTAAGCCTCTCCTTGCTCAAACCACCCAACTGGTGACCGACACCACCTACCATATAATGCCTCATAGGGAGCCATCTAGATGCTCGACTAATAACTGTTGTTATAGGCAAACTCTACTAATGATGAGAACTTATCCCAAGAACCTCCAAAATCATTAACACATGCTCGAAGCATATCCTATAAAATCTTAATAGTATGCTCGGACTGCTCATCCGTCTGAAGATGAAACATTGTGCTCAACTCGATTCGTGTACCCAGATCACACTGCACCGCCCTCCAAAAATACAGGGTAAACTACGTACCTCGATTAAAAATGATAGACACGGGCACACCATGAAGACGGACGATCTCATGGATATAAATCTCCGCCAACCGCTCAGAAGAATAAGAAACTGCCATATGAATGAAATGCGCTGACTTAGTCAGCTTATCCACAATAATCTGCACTGCATCGAAATTCCTCTAAGTCTGTGGGAGTCCAACAACGAAGTCCATAGTGATACACTCCCACTTCCACTCAGGAATCTCAATCTTCTAACATAAATCACCAGGTCTCTGATGCTCGTACTTTACCTGCTGACACATCTAACACCGAGCTACATATGAAACAATATCCTTCTTCATCCTCCTCCACCAATAATGTTGCCGCAAGTCCTCATACATCTTTGCGGCGCCCGGATAAATAGAATACCAGAAACTATGGGCCTCCTCTAGAATCAACTCATGAAGTCTATCTACATTAGGCACACAAATACGACCCTGCATCCTCAAAACTCCATTATCTTCGACTGTAACCTGATTGGTACATCCATGTTGCACTCTATCTCTGAGGACAAGCAAATGTGGATTATCATAATGTTGATCTCAAATACGCTCAAATAATGAAGAACAAGTGACTTTGCAAGCTAGAACACGAGTGGTCTCAATATCCAACCTCACGAACTAATTGGCTAATGCCTGAACATCCAAAGCAAGCGGTCTCTCACCGATTGGAATATACGCAAGGCTGCCCATACTAGTTGACTTCCTACTCAAAGCATCAGCCACTACATTGTCCTTTCCCGAATGATACATGATGGTGATATCATAGTCTTTCAATATCTCCAACCACCTCTAATGCCTCAAATTGATCTCCTTTTGATTGAACAATACTGCAAACTCTTGTGATCCGTGAACAACTCACATGACACACCGTATAAATAATGCCTCCAAATCTTTAGCTTGTGAACAATGGCTGCTAGCTCCAAATCATGAACTGGATAATGTTTCTCGTGAATCTTCAAATGTCGTGAAGCATATGCTATAACCTTTCCATTCTGCATCAACAACACACCAAGTCCAATACGAGATGCATCACAATATACTGTATATGTCCCTGAACCCGTGGGAAAAACAATACGGGCATCGTAGCCAAAGCTGTCTTGAGCTTCTGAAAGTTTGCCTCACACTCGTCTGACCACCAGAACTAGGCACCCTCCTGGTTCAACCTGGTCGTCAGGGCTGCCATAGATGAATACCTCTGTACAAACCGATGATAATAACCTGCCAAACCCAAGAAACTCTGGATCTTTGTAGTTGATGCAGGTCTAGGCCAGTCCTTGACCACTGTAATCTTCTTAGGATCCATTTAAATACACTCTGCTAACATCACGTGACCCAGGAATGCTATTGAACTCAGCCAAACCTCACACTTTAAAAACTTTGCATACAACTGACTATCTCTCAGAGTCTGAAGAAAAACTTGAAGATACGTCTTGTGCTTCTCTCCGCTGTGGGAATAGATCAAAATAGCATCAATGAAGACAATCAAAAAAGAACTCAAATAAGGCTTGAACACTCGGTTCATCAAATCCATGAAAGTTGCTGGGGAATTTTCCAACCCGAATGTCATCACTAATGTGATGACCCGACCCGTCGTCCTATGTGTTATTGCTCTGTTTCCCCCTTATTGTGTTTCTTCACGTTTCAATATCAGTATTAGAGTCGATCGGGTGTAATTGAATTGGTTTTTGGTTGAAAATAAGGAACTTGGCCTCTTGGAAGGAAGCTTGTTTTGGAAAAAGTCAATTGTAAATTGACTTGCGAGTTAGAAGGCTTGTATGCGATTTTCGATGATTCGGTTAGCTTTGAGAGATGAATTGTGACTTAGGAGAGCGATCAGAATTGAATTTGGAGGTCCGGTGTAGATTTAGGCTTGAATTGGCGAAGTTTGAATTATGGCGGATTTGGGTTGATAGGTGAGATTTTTATCCGAGGGTTGGAATGGACTTCCGAGAGTTTCAATAGCTTCGTTAGGTAATTTTGGGTATGTCTGTACATTCTTAGGTCATTCGGATGTTGTTTGGTCGGGTTTTTGATCGAATATGAGTTTCGGAAGTTTTAAGAAATTTTATGCTTGAATCTGTCATGATTTGATGATTTTTGTGTTAAAGGACGTGTTTTTATGATTGGAACAAGTCCGTACTATGTTTTAGGGTATGTTGGTGTCTTTGGTTAAGGTCCCGGGGGCCTTGGGGTGATTTCAAGTGTTCAAACAGACTAGTTTTGGCCTTGGGAGAGATCAGATTTTTGCTGTCATATGTTGCAGACTTTTGTTCGTCGCGTTTGCGTGAGGAGTAACGCAATTGCATAGAGTCAGCTGGAGTGGCCCTACATTTTGGCTATCGTTTCCGGGTAGGGTTTGTTCGCGTTCGCAATTAAGAGGAGGATTGAGCACCGCGACCGCGTGGGGCCAGATGCGTTCGCGTAATAGAATTTCCTATAGCATCGCGATCGCGGCCATAGGGGTGAATTCGCGCAGGTGGAAACTTCGGAGCATCGCATTCACGGGTCGGTAGTCGCGTTCACGTAAGGGTATTTGGGGTCAGCATAATTTGGTCATCGCGAACGTGTGAGTCTTGGATCGCGTCGCGTAGGGTAAATTGGCACTTGGGCAGAATTGATTTAAGTCATTTTACTATGCATGTTTAAGTGATGTTTCCTTCATTGTTGAGCGATTTTGGAGCTATTGGATGAGGGAATAAGAGTCTTTCACCTACGTTTTTACTTGAGGTAAGTTTTATGAGCTTAATACATGAGATTGTTGGATAATCATCCATTAATTCTCTGAATTTGGGTATGAATTTGAAGAAGCTAGGGCTTGAGTTTTGACATTTTCAAATTCGGATATGGTAGGTCATTTGAGCTCGGAATTGGGAGTTCTTGGTATGTACGAACTTATGGCGAGACGAGGATTCCGGAAATATAAGTTTTGTAATTTTTTGAGAAGCGGGCCTGGGGCTCGGGTTTTGCTAGTTTCGAGGATCTTGCTAGAATTCGATTGTTTTAGATTGGGTATTGTCCCATTTGCATATTGCGATGTATCGCTCTGTTTTTTGCTAGATTCAACGCGCGTGGAGGCCGATTTGAGGGGCAAAGGCATTGCGAGCTTGAGATTTCACCGGTTCGAGGTGAGTAATATTTGGGAATGATATCCTGAGGGTTTGAAACCCCGGATTTGTACATCCTAGTGTTGTATTGAGGTGACTTGCACGCTGGACCTGAGCGTGGGGTAGAGCACCATTGGGGATTGTGACTTGGTCCGTCCTGCTTGTTGGTTTTTACCACTAAATTGTAAATGTTTTGTTGTTATCATTATCACTTGGGCTCTTTGCCATGTTTGGGGCTTATTGCCGATTATTTGAAACCCCGGTATGTCGCATTGTGACGCTATATGAGGAGTGACATGCACTCCATGGCTAGTGCGGGATCATATATCTGGGAAATTGTGATTCGGTTCAATCTGAGGGAATACTATATTGCCGATTTCTTCGCACCCTATATTGATGTTATCTGGGCTGGATGCCATGTTTGGGGCCTTGTGCAGACTTGTAGAATCCTTTAGGGATTGATATTACATATTTAGCATGATTTGCATACTATTTGAATTCAGTCCAGGGTTTTTAACATTATTTTTGCAAACTCAGCCATAATTCTATGTTTTGAAAAACACAAATGATTCTTAAATGATATTTCTGGCTGACGATCATTATCTTACTATTTTTTGGACTGCATATTATTTCTTGAAATGGTGGTAACTATTGGCACCGTGTAATGAAATGGAAAGGGTGGTAACTATTGGCACTGTGTATTGTAAAGGAAACAGTGGTAACTATTAGCACTGTATGATATTGCGCTTGGGCTGAAGGAGCCCTCCGGAGTCTAAACCCCCACAGTTAGCATCATCGATGTTAAAGAGATTTTTCACATTGTGTGATATTGCGCTTGGGCTAAAGAGATTTTTGAACTAATCTTGGGATTTTCTAAAGGGATTTTCACAGTATTTCGGTTTTTCTCAAAAAGGGTTGTTCTATATTTTATAGCAATTTGGTTTGCTCATACGTGTTCTCTTATCGCTCAGATATTATTCTCTCTTATTGCCACTGAGTTGGAAGTACTCACTTTACTTCCTGCACCTTGCGTGCAGTTGCAGTTATTATCCACTGGTAGCGGGTTATCAGCAGGCCCGAAGGCCTTATTGTGGTAGTTGAGCATGGTGACCTCCAGCGTTCATGGCACAACACTCCACCTTTGTATTCCGGCTTTATCTTGTATATATATACATTGTTGGTCCAGTAATAGTGTCCCTACTCATTAGATGCTCGTGACTTGTGACACCCCGGTCGGGTTGTATTGGAATGTAATTTCATAGTTAAATGCCATTAATTAATATTTTCATTCATTTATGTTTAATAGCTATTTCAAAGAGGATTTTGAGTTGTTGGATGGCCTTGTCTTCATGAGAGGAGCCATCACGATCGCGTATAGAATTTGGGTCGTGACAAGTTGGTAAGAGCCTAGATTACTAGGTCTCATGAGTCATGAGTAGGGTTAGTAGAGTCTCGCAGATCAGTGTGGAGACGTGTGTATTTATCATCGAGAGGCTGCAGAACCTTTAGGAAAACTTCCCATTCTTGGAACTCTTATCGTGCGTACTTGATTCAGTTTGAGATAACTCTTGAAATTCCTTCCACACGTCTGTATGCGACGTGAGAGCTCAATATTATATATGCCTGGATGGCTTGTTATTCCCCGATTGAGGGGCGAGAGGTAATCTCCGTGAGTTCATGTTGGGCCAGTCTGGAGGACTCGAGGCCAGATATTTGCCTATGGTTTGAGAACCGAGGTGATGATTGAGTGAACAAGCGTTTCGAACTTATATGTTCAGTGTTGTTTTTATTAGCCGCAATGGCGGCAGGATATCCATGTGATGAGCATGTTAGTATCGTGGGGTGTATCTATGCGATCTTGGTAGTGACGAAAGAGTATGCTGAATAATAGATGAGTTGTCGAGTGTTCGACTCCAATGGTGTTTTTACGTGTAGTCCGAGTGATGGGCGCGTGAAGAATATTTCAAGTCTCTTAGTTGGAAAGTAAAGTACATTCCAGGTGGCAGTATGAGCATAGACTTAGAAAGACTAAATGGCTGGGTATTTTGTATGTGACGGTGGAAGGTATGTGGAAATATTGAAATGAGGCGAAGCAGGTGGGTTATCTCCTGCGGAGGGTTTGAACGGTATGATCCTTATGTGTATGTAAGATATCTCTTGTGTAATTGAAAGGTATGTGTTGTATTTTGAAGTACTGGGACGCTTAATAAAGTGGACTCACGTGATGTGGAAATGAATGAGAGGTTTACAGAGAATGTCAGTGCTAGATGATTTATGTACTCACAGGACTTGTAAATGATTTGAGTTTGATCTCATTGTGTGGCATCATTAGAGTAAAAGTGTTATGAGTTGTCAAGAATGCCTTAATATATGGCTTCGATCCAAGTTTGGGAGGTGGCTGTTGGTCAGCTGATGGCATGGTTGTCACACCTCATTTTTTCGCTATACACCCCCGCAAAGGGAGCGTAAAGGAGTTTCTCCACTTAAAGGACAATTAGAACGGGATTTAGTTTATTAATTCAGAGTCGCCACTTGGGAGATAAATGGTGTCCCAAGTCACTGATTTGAATACCAAACCGAGGAAGATTATTACTCTGTTAACAATCCGCGAACCAGAAATCTGGATAAGGAATTATTTTAACCCGAGAGAAGGTGTTAGGCATTCCCGGGCTTCGTGGTTCTAGCACGGTCGCTAAACTTTTGTATTTGACTTTATCCGATTCTAATACATGCTAACTTATGTGCCTTTTATTTACAAACTGCTTTTACAATTATTTATTTTAAAGACTTGCGACGTCGTGAAAATGTGTCTTCGACCACGTCGCCATCAAGGCGACCGTGTACGTCAACACGTCTCGACTTCGTTGAGATTTGGATTTGGGTCGCTAAACGGCCACTCCAAATTCTAATCATTTTTAGTAATAAATTATTGAGGGCCCCACATTTATTTTTGTTAAGTGAGGCTCGTCTCCATTTTTTGAACCAATATTCGATCATTATTTGTTTTATAAGAATTACAATGTCATGAAAACGCGTTTCTAATCCTTCGCCATCAAGGGACCATGGTTATTAACACATTTAGATTTCGCCGAGATTTGGATTTGGATTGCATGAATGCACACCCGAGTTTAGAAAAGTACTTTAATTAAAACGCGTCTAAAGATTCTATCGTAATATTATTTGGGGAAGGTCGTGAAATTCGCTAAACGACCCTCTCAAATTCTAAGTAATTTTATCCTTTATCTAGGGCCCCACAATTGTTTTGTTTGGCGAGACTCATCTCATCATTTTTTATTTAATGCCCGATCCTAAAGTGAGTATGGTTCTCTACTTATTAATTTGTTCTCTAGTAATAAAGAAAGGCCCTAATTAACAAGTCTTGTTTATTATTTTACCTCTGAAGTTAATTCAAACTTCCAAAAGGCTTTGGGCCTCAGAAAATGCCTGAGGAGCAACATAAGGGCACCAAACCTGGAGAAACGGAATTGGGCCATTCATTCGGCCCTGAAGTTATACTATTGGCCAAAGGGCTAACAACCCCAGCAAAGCCGAGTTCAAACCTGGGGGCCACACTATGATGATTCCAATACAATTAGCAATGGTAATGCCAAACCCAGAAAGTAATCAAACCAAAATAAACGTTGAAACTAAAATTGACTCAGAGTCAACGTTTTATGCTCAAATGTTAAGACTACTCATCCTGGCCATTTCAAATTCTCCTTTACACTTTCTTTGGTCTTTTAATCAATACTACACAATTCAGTTAATGATTACTGTACCAGCTTGATATCATCACTAACATTTGGGACTTGACATTGCTCACTACTAGTAGTCAATATATTATGTAAATTAATGATATTCATACGATTCAAGATTTCAGAGAACTGGATACATCGGACTTAATATTGAAATACCAAAAACTATCTAAACCTGTTTTATAACTGATGACAACGAATTTAGTTACGCTACACTAATTACTAATTCACCCACTCACAAACAGTCATACATTCACTCATAATCCCAAATTTCACATAGTCTTAACACAGTCCTGTTACAACCCAATTGTTTAGTTTTTTTCTAATTTTTAAATCGATCATTCACCTAACACATCCTAAACATGAAAATCACACTAATAAGGATAAACATTCAATTCAATTGATAGCTTCCAAATGATCACATAAATCAACATAACTTGAATCTAACTTCGATTGCACTTCAACTCAAAACCACATCTGGGAAGTTCAAAAATGTACCTGGGAATCAATTTACATCAGATGAAGAAGGAGTCAGCAACAGTTAAAACACGTAACAGTAGAGCAGCAATCAGCAGCAACCCACAGGACCAATTGAGGGATAAACCACAATCAGAATATCCAGATAGAATGAGAATCGATCCAGAACCATACTGAATTTAATCAAAACTAGACTGGGAACATTATAAATCACTTTGAGTCACCAGATTTAACTAACAATCAACTCAAATCCATTCACACAGACTCGAAACTGAAACCAAGTGATCCAACACCCATTCAGCTACTAGAAATGTGCAGGGATGATTTGACTAAGCCTATAAACTACTTTCAATGTCCATGAATGTAAAGATCACCGATGGGAAGCAATAGAACAGTAAACTGCTTTTCTGATTTTTCTTTTCTTTGTTGTCTATTTTTTTTTTTTTTTGGATTTTGTCTTTTAATGATTTGAAGTTTGGATCTTCAAATTTCAGATCTGAACTTGTAAAGAAAGGCAAGGAATTTTTTGAGGCTTCAAACTTGATTATTAAGGCACTGGGGCTGCCCTTTTATAGGCAAAGATAAGGGCAGCCCTTCAAATTTCTATTTTCACTTCAGTCCTTGTTTTATTTACCCATTTATTCCTTTAGTTATTAACTTGTTCCCCAAGTAAGTCTACTAATTCCCTGAAATTATAACAAAACAGCTACTCTAGAAGGTTCTTGCATATTCCACCAAATTCTACCCCATCCCAAATCCTAAACTACCCCTGAAAACCCTGAAACTACCGACTCAACCAAACCCTTACCTTATCTAAGATTTAACTATAGTTAACTAAAGGGTGACTCAATCATCTAAAACCAATCAGCCTATTTCAAAAACTATACTAATCAATACTAATTAACATTAATATCGAATCAACAATTAACAAACTGATAAAGCTTAAACAAAAGCATAAACTGAACTCAAATCCAAGTTGAATCCTAAATCAAAATTCACATGAACAGACCAAAGAGCATGCTTAATTATACTAACGACCAATTAGCATTTGAGCATTTAACTAACAAAAACCAAGATCGAATTAGAATCTAAACAAAAGAAATGAAAATTAACCTAAAAGATTATCCTAAACATTCACAACAATCGTAGAGACAAACTAAACTAAACTGGAAATTAAAACTAAAAAAAGAATCAAACTAAAAAAAAACTTAATGGAATTCGGCCTTCTATGAGAAAAACATCCGAAATCGACTTCCGGTTAATATTATACATCTATTTCACTAGAAATAGACCTATAATATTAGCTAGAAATCGATCAACTCGAAAATCATCAAAGCTAGCCTAAAACTGTGAACCCTAGCTTCATTATTCGAACTCAACCAGTGGGATTCGAGGAGTTTTGGTTAGGGATTAGGGACGAGGGGTCAGGAGAGGGTAGGGTACGAATTTGGGGATTTTTGGATAAGTTAACCTCTTGGCCGGAATCTTTGATTTAAAATTCGAGCATTTGGGTGAAGATTTGAGGGAAACAAAGCATGGGAATGGAAAAAGGATAAGAAGAGGAGTATAGGGTGTTAATTTGGTGGCAATTGGAGTTGGGCCGCCGTCATAGGCGATTTCTGGCGGCAGCGGGCGGCGGCTTTACACGAGCTGTGAAAGGGGTGCGTTTGGGATGAAGACTGGAGGGTGGGGTGTTGTACGACCACTAAATTCCTTCAACCTAGGACGTGTCTATCCGTTGGATAAGAAAATCAAAGGCTGGGATTAAGGGGTTTGAAACGATCTTGTTTCAGTTGAGGGAGTGCTGGACCGTGTGAAGTATTAAATTGGGCTGGGTATGTGGTGTTTGGGATTGGTCTAAGCTGATACATTATAATTGGCCCAATTTTGTGTCTCTTATAAAGAGCCTCTTCTTTTATTGGTTTATTTTCATTCATTTCTTTTATTTTTTGCTTTTAATTTTTATTTTTGTATTTTTTCTGATTTTATACAAATGTAAAATTAAAATAAAGTCCTAATATATTTTAAAATTAAACTATTTAATTCCCAAAATTATTTTAAAAACCTATTTCACAAAAAATTCATAATTAAAATGCAAAATGAACTATTTTTGTGATTTTCATATTTTGTTCTAAAAAAACTAACCCCTAATCGATCTAAAAATATAAAACTATAACCTAAATACAAATGCATATTTTTGTATTTTCATATGAATCAACGTGCACACATAACATGTAACAATTAACACAAAATGACACAAAATGCACAAAAATTGTAAAAATAAGGAAAATTCATTTTATGGGAATAATTCATATATGGGGCAAAAATCACGTGCTCACAATGGTAATGTGTCATGGTGGTTCCTTTTTGAGGAAAAATGGCGGATCATTTCTGGTTACAGAAATTGAGCCGAGGATGGCTCGTGTGAAAGAGAATTTCTACAAAAGTTATATGGTGCTTTCGTAATCTGAGGAATAATGAGATTTTGTTTTCTGAGTTGTTGATGATAAAGAATGATCAGTATATAGAGAAGAAAGATGGCTGTTGTATCTGTATGAAATCATGTTCTGCGGTGTCTGGGTACTAATAAGGCACGAGTGGTTCCGTTTATTTAGGGCAGATGAATTACAGCTGAATAAGAGTGAACGACTCTCAAGAATGGTTTTTCTATGTTCAAGAGTTTGCATGTAACAATCAGGTGGCCTAAGTTTGTGAATGTCGCTAGAGACTGTGTTTCATTTGAAGAGGTCAAGACTTGTGGTATTTCATGTTAATCATGGGACTCTACGTATCCGTATTTGGAAGGTAATGGTAACGAATTCAGATTCACATGAAGTTCTTCAAGGTAAAGCATTCTGGAATATCAAATTAATGATAAAGCATGAAGGAAATGAGATAAATGGAATAGCTTGATAATTAATCAAGTCAGTATGATAAGAATGTGATTTATTCTTCGTATGTGTTCGAGGTAATGAGTCTTACAGGTGTTGTGCAACAAAGTTTTTAAGTGTTGGCAGTTTGCTTACCTTGATCTGGATAGAAGGACTTAGTCCTGGAAGTTTAGCTTGTGCAATAGAATTGGGAGAAAGAATTATTGATGTGTTTTATCAGGGTTTGAAGATGGGCACGTTATCCTAGTGTGGTATGGTCGGTGTGTTATGATATGGAAAATTGTGAATATCATGTTCAAGGCTTTGGTTGAGTTCATAATGGGAAATCATTAAATTCTTGATCAGCACAGACAACTTCAGGTGAGTAAAGAATCGATCTTCAGATGATTAGGGTGATGTAAATTGATGATACATCAGTAGCATTGCGACATTTTCTTGTTCGATCGACTATGGATATTTGAGTTTGTTGACGGCACAGGAAATTCTGAATATCTTTCGTGGTATGAATGGATACTTGATGTGTGTTATGTATTCGTATAGCGGAGTGTGGGATCAGGCATAGTGATTCATGCGTTATATGTGTCGGAGACTAAACGTTCTCGTGATCCGACCGTGCGGTGGTTATGTGTCGTGTGTATCGACATCATCTTGAGGTTATTGGAAACTGGAGGTCCGAGTGGATTTTCTTTGCTTGGTATGTTAAACTTGGGATATGATATTAGATTGAAGACTGGTTGTCCCAATGTCAGGTTGTCTACACCAATGTGTTATGGGCTATGTCGGAAAAAGGGCCACAGGTTGCGTGGTAGGGTGCATCGGATTATTGTTCTAGCAGAGTAGTTATATTCCAAGGACCAGCGGATGGTTGGGAAGTATTGCTTTGTTAATTGGGCCTTCGTGGCGGATGTCACTGCAGAGGTTTCTACCGTTGATTCAGTTCCGGTATTGAGGGTATTTTCGGATGAGTTTCTTGCGCCCGGGCATGAGCCTAATTGTGCTTATTGTAATGAGAAAATTTGACTCGACGTGCATCTCCTTTGGTGAGATATATGTGCAGGATCGGGTGGAATGCCGCCACGGGTATGGTATCTGGATCGGTGGCATGACGCCATGGGCATGTTATCTGGAGTGGGTTGCATGCTATAACAGTGTGATGTGGAGAATAGTTTTCTATGTGCTACTTTGTATGCCTTACTTCTTGGTTTCTGAGGAAATGTGTCGGCAAATAGCGCATCGGTTGCATCCTTTCAGGATTGAATAGTGCATATGACTTGCTTCAATGTGGGTGTGATGGTTTGCTTGGTTTTAGACCTCAATCTGTGCGTGGATGTCTGTGTTGAGCATGGTGACATGAGGTGTTTCATGGGTAATAGTGTTTGGATGGAACCCGCGATGTGGCAAGGCCACGTGATGTTATGACCTTCGAGGAGGAATTCAGGTACCCTATTCCTATGAGGTAAGCGGGGTCTCAGCTGGGTTTTGTGAAGGTATTGATGAGCTTGAGGTATAACCCTTCTAGTTGGGTCATTTGCCCTGATTTAGGTATGTGTAGACTGTTTCTTATTGGCGCGTGTATCATGCAAATTGTGGCTTAGGCCTGTATTGAGGTGTCATACCACCATAGTGGCGTGTTGTAGTTGAGATGATCATTGGGGTCATTAATGAGTACGAGCATAATTGATTTTAGCTTGTTAGAAAGGTAATATCGAGGTTTGGCTCCGGAATCTATTGTAGTATCAGTCGAAAAGGAAATGGACTCATGAATGGGTGATCTGAGAGATGGGTTCGGTTTATCGCGTGTTTCAGTTGCCATTAGTAGTATATGAAGGTGTTGGGATAAGACTTTAGCTAAATAAGAGGTTCTCTATTGGTATTGAGTATTGTGGGCAACTGATGCGGAAAGAGACTATCGTATCGAGTGTTGAAATGGGTGGTATATTGTATGAATTCACCTGAGGTTGCAGGTGTGGGTTATTACAGCTGGTTCGGGTTAATTCTGAGTATAGACGTGGGGTTCTGATCTGGTGCATGGTTTCGGGAATGTGCAATGTGGTTTATGGTTTTGACGGACTGTGAAATTCCGGCTATGTTAAATTATCGGACCTATGTGAGATAGGGTAACGTGGGATCCCCCAAGTATACGCTTGGTAAGGTCATTCAGCTATTGGGTTGCTTCTAGTACAACTCTTGGTACGCTCAAGGATGTGCGTTTGTTTAAGTTGGGGAGGATGTGACGACGACCCGTCATCCTATGTGTTACTGCTTTGTTTTCCCCTTATTGTGTTGCTTCATGTTTCAATATCAGTATTAGAGTGGATCAGGTGTGATTGAATTGTTTTTTTGGATGAAAATAAGGCACTTGGCCTCTTAGAAGGAAACTTGTTTTGGAAAAAGTCCCTCGAAAGTTCACTTGTAAGTTAGAAGGCACAGATGCGATTTCCGATGATTCGGTTAGCTTTGGGAGATGAATTGTGACTTAGGAGAGCGATCGGAATTGAATTTGGAGGTCCGGTGTAGAATTACGCTTGAATTGGCGAAGTTTGAATTTTGGCGGATTCCGGTTGATAGGTGAGATTTTAATCCAAGGGTTGGAATGGAATTCCGAGAGTTGCAATAGCTTTGTTAGGTGATTTTGGGTATGTCTATAAAGTTTCAGGTCATTCGAATGTCGTTTAGTCGTGTTTTTGATCGATTATGAGTTTCAGAAGTCTTAAGAAAATATAAGCTTGAATCCATCGTGATTTGATGATTTTTGTGTTAAAGGACGTGTTTTTATGATTGCAACAAGTTTGTCTGATGTTTCGGGGTATGTTGGTGTCTTTCGTTGAGGTCCCGGGGGCCTCGGAGTGATTTCAAGTTCAAACGGATTAGTTTTGGCCTTGGGAGAGATCAGATTTTTGCTGTCATATGTCGCCGACTTTTGTTCATCGCGTTCACGTGAAGAGTAACGCGATCGCGTAGAGTCAGCTGGAGTGGGCCTGGATTTTGGCTATCGCGTTCGCGTAGGGTTTGTTCGTGTTCGCAATTAAGAGGAGGATTGAGCATTGCGACCGCGTGGGGTAAGACACGTTCGCGTAATAGAATTTCCTGGAGTATCGCGATCGTGGACAGAGAGGTGCGTTCGCATAGGTGGAGACTGCAAAGCATCGCGTTCGCGGGTCGGTAGTCGTGTTCCCGTAAGGGTATTTGGGGTCAGCATATTTGGTCATCGCGAACGCGTGGGTCTTGGACCGCGTTCGCGTAGGGTAAATTGGCACCTGGGAAGAATTGATTTATGTCATTTTACTCCGCGTGTATAAGTCATTTTTCCTCCATTGTTGAGCGATTTTGGACCTATTGGACAAGGGAATAAGAGGATTTCACCTAGGTTTCGACTTGAGGTAAGTTTTATGAGCTTAATACATGAGCTTGTTGAATAATCATTCATTAATTCTCTGAATTTGGGTATGAAATTGAAGAACATAGGGCTTGAGTTTTGACATTTCCAAATTCGGATTTGGTAGGTCATTTGAGCTCAGAATTGGGAGTTCTTGGTATGTACGCACTCGTGGCGAGACGATTCCGGAAATATAAGTTTCATAATTTTTTGATAAGCGGGCTCGGGCTCGGGTTTTGCTAGTTTCGAGGTTCTTGCAGTAATTCGATTGCTTTCGATTAGGTATTGTCCCATTTGCATATTGTGATGTATTCGCTCTGTTTTTGGCTAGATTCGACGTGCGTGGAGGCCGATTTGAGGGGCAAAGGCGTCGCGAGCTTGAGATTTTGCCGGTTCGAGGTGAGTAATATATGGGAATGATATC
The DNA here is from genome assembly GCA_034376525.1 of Nicotiana benthamiana. Taxonomy (NCBI): domain Eukaryota; kingdom Viridiplantae; phylum Streptophyta; class Magnoliopsida; order Solanales; family Solanaceae; genus Nicotiana; species Nicotiana benthamiana. Next base: position 50,133,036 of record CM067323.1, read on the forward strand.
CTGAGGGTTTGAAACCCCGGATTTGCACATCCTAGTGATATATTAAGGTGACTTGCACGCTGGACCTGAGCATGGGGTAGAGCACCGTTGGGGATTGTGACTTGGTCCGTCCCGGTTGTTGGTTTTTACCACTAAATTGTAAATGTTTTGTTGTTATCATTATGACTTGGGCTCCTTGCCATGTTTGGGGCTTATTGCCGATTATTTGAAACCCCGGTATATCGTTGTGATACTATATGAGGCGAGACACACACTCCATGGCTAGTGAGGGATCATATATGTGGGAAATTTTGATTCGGTTCAATCCGAGGGATGAATTATACTATATTGTCGATTTCTTCGCACCCTATATTGATGTTATCTGGGCTGGATGCCATGTTTGGGGCCTTGTGCCGACTTGTTGAATCCTTTAGGGATTGATATTTCAGATTTAGCATGATTTGCATACTATTTGAATTCAGTCCAGGGCATTAACATTATTTTTGCAAACTCAGCCATAATTCAATGTTTTGAAAAACACAAATGATTCTTAAATGATATTTCGGGCTGACAATCATTATCTCACTATTTTTTGGACTGCATATTATTTCTTAGAACGGTGGTAACTATTGGCACCGTGTAATGAATGAAAACGGTGGTAACTATTGGCACCGTGTATTATAATGAAAACAGTGGTAACTATTGGAACTGTATGATATTGCGTTTGGGCTGAAGGAGCTCTTCCGGAGTCTGAACCCCCACAGTGAACACTGTCAATGTTAAATCATATGCATGGTTGGCTCGGGCTACACGCCGCAGTGTACTCATGTGCATTGCATTGCATTCATGCATTTACTCCTATTTGTACTACGTGGCACGACATTTAGCACTCATATATCATTGGCATACATACTGTTACTTGCCTTATTGACTAGATACCATGTGTTATATGTTAAGTAGTGTTGAGATCGAGAGGCTAATGTTGGATATTGCGAGTTGTTATTGAGCCCGAGGGGCAAGTTTCTGACTATTTCCTACTTGTTGAAATTACCTTTGCAATTGTTGAAAAGCATATTTTCAAAAGAGATTTTTGAACTGAACTTGGATTTTCTAATAGGGATTTTCACAGTATTTCGGTTTTTCCCAAAAAGGGTTGTTCTATTTTTTATAGCAGTTTGGTGTGCTCATAGGTGTTTCTTATCGCTCAGATATTACTCTCTCTTATTACCACTGAGTTGGAAGTACTCACTTTAATCTCTGCACCTTGCGTGCAGTTGCAGGTATTGTCCACCCAGTAGCGGGTTATCAGCAGGACCGAAGGCCTTATTATGGTAGTTGAGCACGGTGACCGTCAGCGTTCGCGCACCGCACTCCATCTTTGTATTCCGGTTTTATCTTGTATATATATACCTTGTTGGTCCAGTAATAGTGTCCCCACTCATTAGATGCTCATGACTTGTGACACCCCGGTCGGGTTTTGTTGGAATGAAATTTCATAGTTAAATGTCATTAATTAGTATTTCCATTCATTTATGTTTAATAGTTGTTTCAAAGAGGATTTTGAGTTGTTTGATGGCCTTGTCTTCACGAGAGGCACCATCACGACCGGGTTTAGAATTTGGGTCGTGAAAACTAAGAATTTATAATGCCCGTACCGTGTGCGAAAAGATGTCTTAGGGACATCGAAAGCCCTAATCCTCAAATGATGGTAGCCAAATCTCAAATCAATCTTCGAAAATGCCTTGGAACCCTGAAGATGATCAAACAAATCATTAATCATCGGTAGTGGATACTTGTTTTTTATGGTGACTTTGTTCAACTGCCGATAATCTATGCACATCCTCATCGACCCATCATTCTTCTTAACGAACAACTCTGGCTCACCCCAACGCGAGACACTAGGCCTAGTAAAGCCTTTATTTAGTAAGTCCTGCAACTGTTATTTTAATTCTTTCAACTTTGGCGGGGTCATACGATACGGCGGAATAGAAATGGATAGAATGAATAGAGCTAAATCAATTCAAAATTCAATATCCCTTTAGGGTGGCATCCCTGGCAGGTCTAAAGGAAATACCTCTTGAAACTCACGAACAACGAGCAAAAAATCCATAGAATGAATCTCAGCACTAGAATCACGAATATATGTCAAATAGGTCAAACATCCCTTGTCAACCATACCCCGAGCCTTCATATATGAGCCTTCATCCCCAAAATGACATCAAAATCCACCATATCGAGAAGTGGTAGATCTACATGGGTCTTTAGACCCCCAATAACAACCCCGCAACCGTGATAAACACGATCTATCACAATAGAATCACCCATCGGTGTAGACACATATACAAGAGCACTCAAAGAATCACGAGGTACAATCAGATAAAGGGCCAATTAAGATGACACGTAAGAATATGTGGACCCTGGATCAAATAGAATTGATGCATCACTACTGCAAACTAAGACCTGTTAGCTTGAAGGTTTCACATATTAATTTTGATGATATCAAAACCAACATAATTATTAATCAAAGAACACTTACTTGTAGTAATCTTATTTTTGCACAAGTTTATAATAAAAGAAGACGGCAAAGATCGAGACAAATACAGAAAATAGAATATCATGTGAAGATTTTATCAAGGAAGATTATTTTCAGAGAGTGAATCTTCACGCATCATAGAAGGAATAATATTTGAAAGTCAAGTTTCAAATATCGGATGTCTTGCTACAATATTGGAAGAAGAATCTATGAAAAGTATGTTTTCAAGGAAAGCTGCTAAAATTATGGAGAAGATCTATAATTTTATAGAATAAAGATTTTTCAAGGCCAAGGAAGAATATATTTTCTATGGAAAGAAAATATATCATAGTGTAGTAAATATATTATGGAAAGATATTATCTTCCAAGATCTAGAAAGGAATATTTTCAATATAATGGGAGAAGAATATATTTTCCATGGAAAGAAAATATATTATGGATGTAGTACAATTTATTTAATGGAAAGATTACTTTTCAAGACCTACTAAAAGGAACATTGTAAATTATGGAAGAATGCTTCCTAAAAGTTTTGGACAAAATCTACTACGTATGGAATATTATTACTACAATATTATAGTAAAAAATTATATCTTCAAGATCAAAGACACAAAATCACCAAGCTCTTTCAAGGAAGAAAGATTCAATATATACTGGAGCATCTGTTGACAACTCTTCAAATGGGAAGATCTCATTTTATGGATACACAATAGTATTATCTACTTCACATGGAAAGAAATCAAAAGAGCTTAAGGCATGAAGTCCAGAATATCAGCAAAATTGAAAATATAATTGAGTCCATCAACAAGTCACTTCATCAGGAAGTTACGTAGGGATTTACTCAATCAAAGGAAAAAATATTCTGATTGAATAAATCAAGGGATCAGCAAGATCAAGCTCAACGTTAGAAGCCATTGAAGACTATAAAAATGAGAACCTAGAAAAGAAGAAGATACGCAGCCTTCTATACATATTGTCTATCCAACTATAAGTTCTTTATTCTACTTTTAACAAGCATTGTAATTCACTTTAGTAGATTTACTATGTATACAAAAGAGAGAAGAGAGATAAAAAAAATTGGAGAGGCAGTGTGTCCGGAGAGGTTGTGTCATTGTTCGTTTCTTTGGTGAGCGAGTGAAAACCAAAACGTCGTTGTTGGTGAGCGAGTGAAAACCAACCCTGTAAATGTTGGTGGTGAATGTTGAAAATTACACAAGTTGTACTCAACACAAGTTTCCGAATAACTCTAAAGGACAACACTATTGCTACCCAAGAGGACTGGATTATGATACCATATTGGTTCCGAACCAGTATAAAATTCCTGGTGTCATTTACTTTATCACTCTTATATTATATTCTATTCCTTTACTATTGATTGTAATTAAAACTTGTTTAAATCGAAAGGACTAATAGTTCTGTGCAGGCTGTTCTGCATAAGTCGACTAGAAATCAAGAGTAGTCGACTAGAAATTTAAAAAGGCTACAGTTCACCCCCTCTTATACTTTCAATTGGCATAAGAGCAGGTCTCACATCTTTATTTTTTTGCTTAACAGAAAGTGAGAAAAAATCCATGACAGGTCATCAAATTATTAGTACCGTACTTCAAGAGGGATACTCAACAAGAAGGCCACCGCACTTCAATAGTAAATACTATAGCCATTGGAAAGAAAGAATGAAGGTTTATGTTCAATCAACAAGTTATCGAGCATGGTTAGGTATTCAGAATGGACCAAGACCTATTCCAAACAACAATAATGGAAAGAAGCTTGTAAAAAAGGAATCCATATTTGACTACACAAAAGAACAGTTGGATATTATGCAAACAAATGCTAGATCAATCAACATGCTCTATTGTGAGATTAGTGAAGAAGAATATAAGGTAATATCACTTGTGAGACTGCTAAAGATATATGGGACGGATTGGAAAATATCTACAGGGACGCCAACAAAGTTAAGGAAATTGAATCCATGTCAACTCTTGAATAATCCGAAAATGGTGATAATCGAGAAGACTTGGTCGTGATACCCGGACGAGAAAAAGGAAGATTAGAAAGAAGTAGAATAGAAAATCTCAATCCATCCAGAAGAATCGCAATAATAAGGTTCAACAACAAGAAAATATATGCTGCTAGAGATGTGCTAAACATGGACATATAAAATTAAAATGTCCCGAGTCCAAGAAGAAAATTCATAGAATCTCAACTTGGAGCGACGAGGATGATCAAGAAGAAATGACAAATATATGTCTCAAGAAAAGAGAAGAAACTGACGAGGTGTGCTTTAATGCTATTCTGGATTGTGATCTTAAGAAAAAGAATCACAAATCGTAGTGCGATGAGTATGAATCTGAAGAAGAAAACAATCACAAAAGAATGGAGAATCAATGTTTCATGGCAATAGGAGAAATTAACAAGGTATGTCATACTCTTATTACGTATTGCAATAATTGTGATGAATTGCAGGACGATATGGAATTGTTTTCAAGTACTTAAGAAAGTTCTAAATGAATATCATAATTTGAGGAAGGAGAAGAAAGATTAGGGTATCCAACTTGAAGAATATAAGAAGTTGACACATGAGAAGAAAGATTGGGAGATCCAATTTGAAGAATACAATAAGTTTAGAAATGAAAAAAATGAATGGGATATTCAACTTAAAGAATATCTGGTGGAAGGCAACTTACTTCAAGACGAAAATTCTAAGTTTCGCAAACAAATTAGCAGCTTGCACAAATCCTCCAGCCACTACTTTGATCGATCAAAGTCGTCTCGTTGGCTTAACCGCTATAAGTCGACTGAAAAGGAATCTACTGGTAAACATCCTACTTTGAAAAAGTTGACTGAGGAAAGATCCAAGTCAACTAATAAGACAGCTGCAGGTAAACACTCTTATTCTTATATTGCATGGAAATATTTTGGCAATTCTAGACAAAAAGTATTTGCATGTAATTATGCCAAAAGTCACATTAGATAAAAATTTACTTGGAGACCTAAATAGTTACATGTATCTCCAATTATACAAGCTACAAACAATGAAGGACCCAAAAAGATTTGGGTACCAAAAACAAACTAATTTATTTTGCAGGAATTTCTAAGTCCAACCATGAAAAGGTTAAAGATTTTTGCATATTGGCTGGTCGAGGAAATACTTCAAAGTTCCTATGTTCATAGAGGATGAGGCAATCAACGTATGATCTAAAAGAGTGAATGATATCACTAAGGTTTATTCAAGTTCTACTCGCTGCATTGGTGATACATATTAGCTATTGGTATAGCGTAGTATATGCATATGAGTCATCTATATACACTTCGAGTCCACTACAGTTATTCCATTTGGTACATTTTTATCCATGACATAGAGACATAGCATGAGTACGTTTCTTGCATAAACCATGTCATTTGCATAAGATATTATGACAAGCAAGCATGCGATTATTGATATCGTACGAACGTGAATCACGCCTATATGTGTATTATATTATTCTTGAAGTGAATAATTTGTGTAATAGTACTTTCTTGGTAAGAATATTAATCCTTCACTCAAAACCAAGAAAGTTATTTAACTTTGATGCCACTTCTGCACATGAAATATTTTGGGCGATACTGAAAAGCTTGAAGACGAAAGGTACGTATCTCTATTATTAGTTTTTATTGGGTTATGGTCAGGATCTATATTAGAGGATACCTTACGTGAGGTATACAAGGAAGAAAAATTAATTGTTGTTATTTCTGTCATTTTTGTTGCAAATGCTTACCAAAAGATTGGAAGGTACATATAAATGTCTTTATTGATGATTATCTTTACTTTTTGCATAGGTTTCTTTTAATAATATAACGCCTTTGCTATGATCATCAATGTGAGTTTTAATAGTATCTGTTTGACATTTTCTTGCAACAAGCATGATCTTTCACATTTTAGTTTGCTTCTTGAATTGAATGCAGACTTGAAAAGAAAGCATCATTTTTGCATAAATTGTCATCATTGGCTTTTACATGCTTTAATATTTACATTAGGTCTTATCTTGAATGAAATTCTGTCTAAGCTATGGTAAGGAAGAAAAATCAATTTTTGGTTATCTTATTTCCTTTGGTTGCAACAGTCTTGGTAAGACTCCTGGCATATTTCTTATTCATTAGTTGTAAGGAAATCACATTATGCGTGATTCTCTTTACACTAATATTTTTCTAAGCAATTTGTGAATAAGGATGGAGATTATAATGGATAGCTTGAAATAAATTGCTAGTGACACATCTATACTAGTTGAACTAGAGAGTCATGAAGAAGCATTAAATGAAGAATGCTGGATTCTAGCAATACGAGATTTGTCGAGCAAAGCTGAAAAATTCAGCAGTATAAAAATTTGGTACCAAGAAAATGAGTTGCAATCATGGATATCTAAAGTGGATAAGACTGGTAAGGTCATAAAAATTATCTATAGCCCAAGGTTTCACAACAAGAAGGTCTGTTTCTTCCTTGAAAGTTTTGTTAGAATATCATTTTTCATGTGCTTATTACAAAGTTTGCAAAGTATTTTTATGGATGTTGAAATATTTTTTTAAATTGTTTGAAAACTGCATAACATTATTCTCTAGCCTCTCTCTGGAATTGAAAGTTTTTTGAATCACATTCGTGTGACTATGACTAGTTACCATTTGAAATATAATCATATTTATCTTGTGGCAATTATTCTTTCCGCAGTTGTTTTTACAAGAGCATATTTATTTATACTAACCAAAAGCATATCAATCATTTTTAAGCCTCTACTAGATGATTGAGTTGGAAATGAGTATAATGGAGAATTTACCTTATCTTCAAATTCCAAATAATGCGAAGCAAAGAGAAAATTAGTAAGTCCAATGATCTATTAAAGTACCAAGGTATGACCGTCTCTCTATTGTATTTTTATGACAAATATTTTAGTATACTTGATCCTATAATATCTATTTCTAGTGCCACAAAAGAACTTTGGTTGATTCTAAATTATGGATTTTTATATGCAAGAACTAATTGCTTATCTAGTAGGATATTTTTATATGCAGGCAACAAAGTGGACTGAAATAGAAAAAATGGCATGGGGACTTCTTTAATTCTCATGAAAAGAAAAAATAGAGCACGAGGCAAAACATGTGTTATTAGACTGCTTGTGACAGAAAAGTATTTTGAAAATCTGCTTGGAGGACATTGACCATCATCTTGTAGATTTCTCTCATTTACAAAAGAAGTTGGTATGGAAATGTATCGTCCCGCTCTTTGTTTTTAGAAGTCTAATAATTCTCTTTAAATATTTGAAGTTATTTTTGGTTGACCTTAAATAAACTACAATTTCTCATGTTTCGTATGGTCAGCAATGATTTGATTACTCAAAGTTTTTCCAACGGAATCAAATATTTGGTATTATTTATTTAGTATTTATTATACATGTTGTTGATTTTACTGGATGATGGATTGTGCACTTTCTAATTGTGAGATTCTTGGAATACAGATTTATTGTTGGTTTTAGTAATATTTGGTATTCCACCCTTTTTAATGATGACAAAAGGAAGAGAAAATAATTTGTCCATAAGCTCAAAAATTCAGGTAGAATATATAAAAACAGGGGGAGAATAACTTAGAAGGCATAGAGTGAGATGGAGCTCACACTCGATGTACTACATGCATTTAGAGAAGATGATTTCAGGGAATTAACCAAATTATCTAGCTTATCCCATTACTACCTTTAATAATGTCTTTGATTAAATTCTTATTTTGTGCTCAATAGTTTGCCATCATCAAAATGGGGGATATTGTTAGCGTGAAGTTTCACGTATTAATTTTGATGATAACAAACCAACATAATTATTAATCAAGGAACACTTACTTGTGGTGATCGTATTTCTCCACAAGTTTACTCATAAAAGAAGATGATGGTAAAGATCAAGATAAATATGGAAAAGAGAATATCATGTGAAGATTTTATCAAGAAAGATTATTTTCAAAGAGTTAATCTGCACGCATCATAGAAGGAATAGTGTTTGAAAGTCAAGTTTCAAATATCGGATGACTTACTATAATATTGAAAGAAGAATCTATGAAAATTATGTTTTGAAGGAAAGCTGCTAAAATTATGGAGAAGATCTATTATTTTATAGAAGAAAGATTTTTCAAGGCCAAGAAAGAATGTATTTTCTATGAAAAGAAAATATATTCCGGTGTAGTAAAATCTATATTATGGAAAGAGAATATTTTTCAAGAATATATTTTCTATGGAAAGAAAATATATCATGGTGTAGTAAAATTTATATTATGGAAAAATATTATATTCCAAGATCTAAAAAGGAATATTTTCAATATAATGGGAGAAGAATATATTTTCCACGGAAAGAAAATATATTATGGATATAGTACAATTTATTTTATAGAAAGAAATTACTTTTCGAGACCTACTAAAGAAACGTTGTGAATTATGGAAGAATGCTCCCTAAAAATTTGGACAAGATCTACTACATATGGAATATTCTTACTATAATATTATAGTAAGAAATTATATCTCCAAGATCAAAGGCAGAGACTCACCAAGCTCTTTCAAGAAAGAAAGATTCAATATATACTGGAGCATTTGTTGACAACTCTTCAAATGGGAAGATCTCATTTTATGGATACGCAATAATATTGTCTACTTCTCATGGAAAGAAATCAAAAGAGCTTGAGGCATGAAGTCCATAATATCAGCAAAATTGGAAATATAATTGAGTCCATCAACAAGTGACTTATTCAGGAAGTTATGTGGGGATCTACTCAATCAAAGGAGAAAATATTCTGATTGAATAAATCAAGGGAAGCAAGATCAAGCTCAACGTCAGAAGCCATTGAAGACTATAAAAACGAGAGCCTAGAAAAGAAGAAGATACGCAGCCTTCTAACGAATTGTCTATCCAACTACAAGTACTTTATTCTACTCTTAACAAGCATTTTAATTCACTTTAGTAGATTTATTGTGTATACAAAAGATAGAAGAGAGATAGAAAATTGGAGAGGCAGTATGTCCAGAGAGGTTGTGTCATTGTTCATTTCTTTGGTGAGCGAGTGAAAACTAAAGGGTCGTTGTTGGTGAGCGAGTGAAAACCAACCCTGTAAACATTGGTGGTGCACGTTGAAAATCACACAAGTTGTACTCAACACAAGTTTACAAAGAGATCTAAAAGACAACACTCTTGCAACCCAAAACGGCTGGATTAGGATACCACATTGGTTCCGAACCAGTATAAAATTTCTAGTGTCATTTACATTATCGCTCTTATATTATATTCTGTTCCTTTACTGTTTATTGTAAATAACACTTGTTTAAATCGAAAAGACTAATAATTATGTGCAGGATGTTCTGCAAGTCGACTAGATATCAAGAATAGTCTACTAGAAATTTAAAAAGGCTACAGTTCACCCCCTCTCTTATACTTTCAAAATTGTACCTGTGATAACTGCATCAGATGCCTCAAGCTTGGCTGGAATAGCACAACACTGAGGCTTGGGCCCAACACTCTGAAAAATATCCCTAGGACGACCTTTTGTTGGCTGGCCTCCACCTCTAACGGTCTGAACTCCACCTCTAACACCTCGACCCCTACCTCTAGTTGGTTGAACAGACGGTGGAACACACCCGGTGCTAGAACCATATCACAAGAACCCAAGTGCTGAGAGCTGCTCGAGGCTCGAGGGAACAACCTAATAATATGCCTCGTATCGCCACACGTATAGCAAGACTTCGATTGCTGAGACTGCTGACCCTGAAACTAACCCTGGCAGCTTAAATAATATCCCTAAAAATTCTGGAGCAAAGCTGCACTGGTAGAATTTGGTGATGCAGTGTAGGGAAATTGATCAGAATATTGCATATGAGAGACCACAGCCACCTGGAGCAATGTGAGAAGCCTGAAGTGATGACTGAAACGACCTAGGAGGCTGGCCCCTACCAAAAGAATCCATGCCTCCGGACGAGGCACTACTAAATCTTCCAGAATGACGAGGCCTCTTATCAGACCCCTAACTGCTCCCCTGAGCTAGAACCATCTCAACCCTCCAGGCCACATTGGCCGTATCTTGGAAAGAAATCTCGCTACCTGTTTCCTTAGCCATCTGCAATCTAATAGGATGAGCGATTCCCTTACTAAACCTCATCTTTCTCTCTCTCTCTCTCTCTAGGTGGGGAGTATCAGAGGAGCATGACAAGCCAAATCAATAAACCTCGTCTCTACTGGGTGACAGTCCTAGAATCCTACTAAAGAAGCTTGAACCACTTGTGGTACTCCTCTCTCTGAGTGACGGGAAGGAACCTTTCAAGAAATAGCTGTGTGAACTAGTCCCAAGTGAGAGCTGGTGACCCAGCTAGTCTGGCCAAACAATAATCTCTCCACCATTTCTTGGCGGAACCTAAGATATGAAAAGTAACAAAGTCGACTTCATTCGTCTCCACTATCCCAATGTTCTGAAGAACCTCATGACAACTATCTAAATAATCCTGGGGAACTGAGTAGACGTTCAATTAGCTGTGAGAAACCAAACCGCACGATAGAGATGAATATAAATGAAAATGTTCATAACTCTGTAGCCTCTAAGGGATAAGCACATATGTATCCTTACCAATCCCTCAGACTCTACTAAGCTTGTCCGTGAAATGTGAGACCTAACCAACCTAGAGCTCTGATACCAACTTGTCATGACCCGAATTACCTACCGTCGGGACAGTGATGGAATCCGAACTGAATTGAGGTCTAAATCCCCAAATTTTGAAATTCCTAAATTTCAACCAAAAACACCCAAATCCCCATGAAAATTCCCAGATTTTGTGATAAAATCTTGAAAGGATGAAGTAGATTGAAAGAAATGAGTTAAAAGTTGATTACCTATGATTTGGGGAAGAATAATTCTTTGAAAAATTGCCAAAGAGAGCTTACGATTTGAGAGAGTTTGAAAAAAAAAGAAAATCCAGTCTAAGTTAGAATTTACCCAGGTTTAGTTATCGCATTTGCGATGATATGTTCGCAAATGCGACCAAGGCTTCGCAAATGAGAAAGTTGGCTTGGACTGCTGCCTTCGCAAATACGAACCAGCGTTCGCAATAGCGGCCTTTGATCTTGTTGCATTTGTGACTCTGAACATCGCAAATGCAAAGGTCCTCTGCACAACCCAGTCATTGCAAATGTGAGCACGCATTTGCGAAGCCTGCAAACTTGTAACACACCAGCAGTTTTTCCTAAGTTCAAAACACTCCGCGGCCTATCCAAAACTCATACAAGCCCTCGGGGCTCCAAACCAAACAAACGCAAGTCTAAAAATATCATATGGACTTGCTCGTGCGATCAAATAATCAAAATAACATCAACAACTATGAATTTAGCCTCAAAATTAATAAATTTCCAAGAACACCTAAAGTTACTATTTTCACGGCCGAGGGTCCGATTTATAGCAAATCAAGTTCAATTCCTACCAAATTTTATAGGTTAGATTAAAAATTATTTAAACCTGTACCGGGCTCCAAAACCAACATATGGGTTCGATACCATCATATTCAAACATTATTCAATTTCCAAACTTCCTATATTTTTCGGTTAAACAATTTTCTTCAAAAATTTATTTCTCGAGCTAGGGACCTCGGAATTCAATTCTGGACATACGCTCAAGTCCCATACTTTTCTACGGAACCTCCAAACCGTCAAATCACGAGTCTGGATATGTTTACCCAAAATATTAACTAAGTCAACTTATATTCAAATTTAAAGGCAAAATTGGCATTTTTCTCAAATTTTCATATAAGGGCTTTCCGGAAGCGCGTTCGGACTGTGTACATAAATCGATAAGAAGAAAAATAAGGTCTTTAAGGCCTCAAAACCCCAGATTGGGTTCAAAAACGAGATGACCTGCTCGTTCATCACAGTATATCCTTCAAGAATGTTAAAATAGCACGGTCTAGCCAGTTTTTGGACTGGTCATTCAAAAATAGCCAGCATTTGCAAAGTCATTGAATAATAGTTACTATTTTCCTGCAACAGAGACCAGTCCAGCATAATATACTGGAGTTTGGTGCACATGTGTATGAACTTTAAGCATATTATGTTGAACCGGTATACTTTTCTAGCTCCAGTATAATGTACTGGAGATTGGAGCACCGGTGCTCCAAACTCCAATATATTATGTTGGATCAGTATATTATACTAGAATTTTAGTATATTAGTCTGGAGTTCTAGTATAATCCAATATATTATGCTAGAGTATATTTTCGGATTTTGAACAGTATTTTCGTTCATATTTATTTTTAAATAAAAGTGGCTAAATTTCGATTACCTTTGAAACTATAACTATTATTAAATGACCACTTATAAATCTGTCTATTTTTGAATTTCTCCCTTCAAGAATTTGTACTAATGAAAAATAAATTCATAAAGAACATTTTTCAGTTCTCTTTTAATTATTTTCTTCAAAACTGTTTGTTAGTTAGGACTTGAGATAGAATGTCCGAATTCTTATATTCAATTTCTCAATAGTCTCTCTAAAAATAAAATCAATGTTATAAAACTAAAAACAATTTACTATAAACTTGAACAAAATAATAGAGATAGAAAGAAGGAAGAGAATTTATTTCTTCTTCAATTGTGTGTATTTTCCTATCTATTACAAGGCCTTTATATAGGTATAAAAAATGAAAAATATATATCTATGAATATGTCATTAAGCATAGAAAATATATCATTAAGCATTTCTAAAATTCATGGAGGAGGTGTAGACATCCACCATAAGATTTATCTTATAACGCTCCCCATTGGATATCCATAGATAATGTGCCTCGTTAAAATCTTATTAGAAAAAAATCCTATGGGAAAGAAATCCTAATGACGGAAAAAGAGTACACATGTCTAGAAATACGTCTTTTGGTTGCCTCGTTAAAAACCTTGCAAAAGAACCCAGTGGGACAAAACCTTGTAAGAAAAAAAGAGTACAACGTGTATTAACTCCCCCTGATGAGAGTATCAATTCACATCCTTGAGCCTTCGCATATTAATCTTGTACACTAGTTTCTTGAAGGATGACGTTGGTAGAGATTTGGTGAACAAATCAACCATATTATCACTTGAACGAATCTGTTGCACATTAATATCACCATTCTTTTGAAGATCATGTGTAAAAAATAAATTTGGCGAAATGTGTTTTGTCCAATCTCCTTTTATGAATCCCCCCTTCAATTAAGCTATGCATGTTGCACTATCTTCATCCAAAGTTGTGGGTAATTTGTCACAGTTCAAACCACATTTATCCCGAACAAGATTTATTATATACCTCAACCATATACATTCTCGACTTGCTTCATGAATAGCAATTATCTCAGTGTGATTATATGAAGTAGCCACAATTGATTGCTTAGTCGATTGCCAAGATATGGCAGTGCCTCCACACGTAAACACATAGCTTGTTTCAGATCGAGCCTTGTGTCTGTCAGATAAATACCCAACATCGGCATAACCAACAAGATCAAGAGTGCAATCATTGCCATAATATAATCGCATATCGGGAGTCCCTTTTAGATACCGCAATATGTGCTTGATTCCATTCCAATTTCTCCTTGTAGGAGCAAAGATATATCTTGCTAAGACATTAACTGAAAAAGTTATGTGAGGCATTGTAGAGTTATCAAGATACATTAGTGCACTAATTACACTAAGATATGGTACTTCAGAACCAAGAAGCTCTTCATTCTTTTCTCTAAGTCAGAATGGGTCCTTATTTACGTCAAGTGATCGAGCAATCATCATTGTACTTAATGGATGTGCTTCATCCATGTAAAATTGTTTCAATACCTTTTCTATGTAGGCAAATTTATGAATAAAAGTCCTATTTCCAAATGTTTAATTTGCAAACCAAGGCATAATTTTGTCTTTCCGAGATATTTCATCTCCAACTCCTTCTTTAAATAATCAATTGCCTTTTGGAGTTTTATAGGAGTTCCAATTAGGTTTATGTCATTAATATATACAGCAAGTACAACAAACTCCGATATTGTTTTCTTTATAAAAATACATGGACAAATGACATCATTTATATAACTTTCTTTTAACAAATACACAGTAAGGCGGCTTATACCACATTTGACTTGATTTCTTTAGACCATATAAAGATATTTGCAATTTGATTGAAAATATTTCCTGGGACTTTGAATTATGTGCGTCGGGCATTTTAAATCCCTCGAAAATTTTTATGTATAACTCATTATCAAGTGAACCATAAAGGTAGGTTGTAACCACATCCATTAAATGCATGTCAAGCTTTTCATGGATAGCAAAACTAATTAGATAACAGAATGTTATAGAATCCATAATAGGAGAATATGTCTCTTCATAATCGATAACGGGCCTTGTGAAAATTCTTGTGCAACTAGACATGCCTTATATCTTTGTACCTTATTTTTCTCATTCATTTTACGTACAAAGACCCGTTTATATCCAACAGGCTTAACACCATTAGTTGTTTGCACTACATGTCCAAAAAGTTCCCGTTTGGCAAGTAAATTTAATTATGCCCTGATAACGTATTTCCATTTTGACCAATCATCTCTCTGTCTACATTCATCGAGAGATTTTGGTTCAAGATCCTCGTCTTTTTGCATTATTTTAACAGCAACATTATAAGTAAATGTTATTAATAATAATATTATTTTGGTTCCATCTTTTCCCCGTTGAGACATAACTTATTGAGATCTCTCCATCATCATCATCATCATTTTTAGGTACTTGAACCTCCCTTGAGGTCCTATCATTCGTTATGTCTATGTGCTCTTCTTGAGCCACTACCTCCGTATTATGATCACTTTGATCATTTACTCCTTTTATTTTCCGAGGCTTTTTATCCTTCGAATCAACTGCCCTACCATGTTTCAAGCGTGGTTTAAACTCATTTGCTTTAATTGATATTCCTACCGGGATATCAACTCGAACTAGATCATTAAAGGCTGGAATATATGACTTAGTCATCCTTGGTAGGTCAGTGAACATATATGGCAGTTGAATCGCAATATTTTACAAATGAATTATCACCTCTTATTCATATTGATTTGTTCGAGAATCTAAATGAGATAGTGATAATACATCCCAATCTATCTCCTTTCTTGTGACGACCCGACATTTCGGCTTATGTGTTACTACTTTGTTTCCCCCTTATTGTGTTACCTCATGTTTCAATATCAGTCTTGGAGTTGATCGGGTGTAATTGAATTTGTTTTGGTTGAAAATAAGGCCTATGGCCTCTTAGAAGGAAGTTTGTTTTGGAAAAATTCAACCGGAAGTTGACTTGTGAGTTAGAAGGCTCGGATATGATTTTTGATGCTTCGGTTAGATTTAGGAGATGATTTGTGACTTAGGAGAGCGATCAGAATTGAATTTGGAGGTTCGGTGTAGAATTAGGCTTGAATTGGCTAAGTTTGAATTTTGGCGAATTCCGGTTGATAGGTGAGATTTTGATCTGAGGATCGGAATGGAATTATGAGAATTTTTGTAGCTTTCTTATGTCATTTTGGACTTTTGTGCAAAATTTGAAATCAATCGGATGTGATTTGATAGGTTTCGGCATCGGAAATAGAAGTTGGAAACTTCAAAATTCATCAAACTTGGATTGGAGGTTGATATATAATTTTAGCATTGTTTGATATGATTTAAGGCCTCGACTAAGTCTGTGATGTGTTTTTCAAACTTATTGGTGCTTTTGGTTGAGGTCCCGGGGGCCTCGCATGTGCTTAGGGTGAGTACAGACATTCCGGAACTTAAAAATCGAAGTGGCAGTCAGTTGGACGCGGACCGCAGCCCTTTTCGCGCGGCCACGCTGGCTGAGCGCGGACCGCGGTCATTTTTGCGCGTCCGCATAGGTGGAGATCGGCAGTTCACTGGTCCTACTTCGGAATCACGTAGCTTTTGATCCACAACGAATTTGGGGTTGATTAAAACACGAAAGTTGTATATCTTTGTATCTAGTTTTCAAAAACATATTATAATAGCCATTTGGACATCTATAGAGAAAGTTATGTCAAAAATAGTGAAAACCTATCACTTCAGTCAAATTGCCATATGGCCGCGGCCAATTTTGTGCGGCCAGTACTACCTGGGCGCAGACCTCAGTCATTTTTGTGCAGTCAGCACAGCTGGAATACGAGGGGTACTTGTATAAATACGAGATTTTGGGTTTTATTTTATATTTTGAGCTATATAGCTCGGATTTTGGCAATTTTTCGAAGGTTTTTTAAAAAATTCATCGAGGTAAGTGATTCTAACTCATATTTGGTTGAAGTACATGAATATACCATTGAATTCATCATTTAATTAGTGATTTGAGATTGAAAATTTGAAGAACTAGGGTTTGGTTTTTCAAATGAAAATTGGGGATTTGGACGAGCTATTGGACTCCGACTTTGATGAACTTTATATGTATGGACTCGTGGCGAGACGAGAATTCCGAAAATAGAAATTTTATAATTTTTCAAGAAGTGGTCCCGGGGCTCGGATTTTGTCAACTTCGTGTTTTTGGGTGTATGTCGAGTTATTTCGAAAGGTTTATATCCTATTAGCCAATTGTAATATATTCGTTGTAGTTTTGACCAGATTCGACGCTCGTTAAGGATAATTTGAAAGGAAAAGGCATTTCTAGCTAGTTTCCGGCCGACTTGAAGTGAGTAATAGGTTTAGATGATTACCTGAGGGTTTGAAACCCCGGTATATCACATTGTGACGCTATTATGATGCTAGACACGCTCTCCATGGTTAGTGCGGGGTCATATGTGTTGTGAATTGTGACTCGGGTCAATCCGAGGGATAAATTGTGTTATGTTGGCGATTGCTTCGCATTATATACTGTTGATATCTGGTTTTGATGCCATATTTGGGGCCTTGTGCCGAGTTGTATAATCCTTCAGGGATAGATATATCTGCATCATCATGACATGTATATTATTTGACTACAGTCCAAAGGTTTTAAAACACTGTTTTGCCAACTCAGCCCCATTTATATGCTTTGAAACTTAAATGGTTTTAATAAGAGGTTTTGGGCTGATGAATACTATTTTCACTATTTTGGACTGCATATGATTCATGGAACTGTGGTAAATATTGACACTGTGGATTGTAAAGGAAACAGTGGTAACTATTGACATTGTGTGATATTGATATAGCGCTTGGGTTGTAGGAGCCCCTCCGGAGTCTGAAAGCCCACGGTGAGCGCAGGTACCCATATGGATGGCTCGGGATGCACGCTGCAGTGTTCATGGATTGCATTGCATCACATTCATACATTTTTTTCTGCTTTACTGGGATTATTTCTGTTGACTGTACTGTGTAGAACTATGCAGCTAGCTTTACATTGTGCTCTATTCTGGATTTCCTGCTTTCGAGTTTTTTTACATGTTTATTACTCGCTGAGTTGGTAGACTCACCCCATACTCCTCGCACCTTATGTGCAGATTCAGGTGCTCTAGAGGCGTAGAGTTGTTGTTGCTATCTATTTCAGACGTACCAGAGTATTAAGGTAGCTGCCAACGTCTGCAGAACCTGTTTACTCTGTACTTATCAGTTTATTTCTTTTATTGTTTTGTCAGACACTGTATTCCCTTTCAGTCAGTGTATTGGTACTCATTAGAGGCTCTGTACTCGTGACTCCTCGGTTTTAGGGGGAATTATTGTTCATTATGTTCTAAATCATGTTGTCTATCCCTGACTGGGAGCTTTATTATGGAACTGGTTGCTTTAAATCTTGAATTTCTTCTTCTTGGGTTGGAATGACGTTCTGGGATTGTGGTTTGGTCGGGCTTACCTGGATTCTCGGCCGGGCGCCATCACGACCGGGATTTTGGTCGTGACAAGTTGGTATCAAAGCCTAGGTTGCTAGGCCTCACGAGTTATGAGCCGGTTCAATAGAGTCTTGTGGATCGGTACGTAGATGTCTGTATCATATCCACAGGATGCTACAGAACTTTAGGAAACACTTCACATTCTTGGAAATCTTATCGTGCGTACTTGATTCAGCTTGGGATATGATTCTTGAAAATTCCTTCCTCACGTTTGTATGCGCCCGTGAGCGCCCAGTATTGTACGTGCCTTTATGTCTAGTGGCTCCCTGATCGAGGGACGAGTAAGGTTTTGAAAAAGTTGATGTTGGGCCAGTCTGGAGGACTTGAGGCCGAATCTCTGTCTGTGGCTTGAGCACCAAGGTGCAAATTGCGCGAGTTAGTGTTATGAGCTTATAAGTTCAGTATTGTCCCTAATTGTGGTAATGGTGGCTGAATATTCATGATGAGTACGTGGATCGGGTGATGTGTCTGCATGACTTGGTAGTGCCGAACAAGGTATGCTAGGTGATAAGTGAAGCATTAAGTGTTTGATTTCCATTGTGATCAAATATGTTGCCCCGAGTTATGGGTGTGTGAAGAATCTTTTCGAGTCTCCTAGCTGGGAGTGAAGTAGATTGCATGTTGCGGTATGAGTCCAGACTCAGGAAGACTAAGTGATCGTGTGGGGTGTGTGACGGTGGATGATATACCAAAGTATTATATTGAAGCAAGCAAGGGTATCTCCTGCAAATTATTCTGAAGTGGTATGGTCATTATGTGTATGTTAGAGATCTTATGTGTAATTAAAAAGGTATTTTATATATGATATGATTCGAACAGGTGAAACGCATGTTCATGTGTCAATTTTGATAATATAATACGTGTAGCATGGAGATCCGGTTATTGATATACATTGTGATGTTTTGTTAAGTTTTGGACGTATTGTTAGGATGGTTTTGGTGATTCTCTGGCAGGTGCATAGGCTCAATTACAAAGGAAACTCTGCCAAAATTCTTGGAAAATTTGGGACTTAGTAGAAATTTTGCCGCCTAGAAGAGGGGGCTTAACGGTTGTGTGAATGAATGCAAGAATTACAAAAAAGTTATAAATTCTGAGGAATTCATGTTTCCATAGGATTATGAGAGTGTGAGTTTAATCTCGCCATGATATTGTGATGGCTATAGAGTATGTGTGTTTTAATATATATGGCTTCGGGCTAAGTTGGGGAGGTTGCTGCTGATGAGCTGGTTGTACGGTTATATTATAAGTTAGTTCCGATTTGATGTGGGTGAGTGAATCGGTTCTGGTTGCAGAAAGTGAGCCGAGGGTGGCACAAGTGAAGCAAAATGTTGCCAAGGTTATATGGTTCTTCGTAGATGTGAGAAAATAATAAAATGGCTCGAGTTGTCGATAAAGGATGCTTGGTGTAAAGAGAAGGAGGTTGTTTGGTTATATCGAAATGAGATCACCTCATGTGGTGTCAGAATGTTGGCAAGGCACGAGTGGGTCGATTCATTGAGTCAAGTGATTTGCAGTGTGTATAAGATTGGATGACTTCTGAGAATGGTTTTGATGTGTTCAGGATTCTGTATGTATCACTCAGGTGTTTTAAGGTTGAGTACCAAGCTAGTGTTTTCATTATATTAGGTCAAGTCTTGTGGTATCTATGTTAATTATGGGATTCTATGTATCAGTATTTGGGAAGTAATGGCAACTAATTCAGAGTCGCAGGAAGTTCTTCGGGTAAGGTACTCTGGAATGTGGCATTTCTGAGGACGATTGAGGAAGTATTCAATGGACTATGGGTCTTAGACAGTGTGTTCTGGTGTTGGGTCTTGTATAGTGCGTCTGAGTGGAAGAATTGTGGTGCTACAGCAAGAGGGAAATCAAGTTGAAGGCAAACCAGAAGAAATTTGGACAGATAGAGCACCTTGATAACGGACTGGATTCGACATGTTAAGGGTATGATTAGTCTCGTTGTGTATTTGAGGTAATGGGTTAGCACATGTAATATTTGCAGCAATGCTCTTGGGTGTTGGCGATTCTCCTAGCGTGTTGTAATTAAAAAGAATTCAGTCACGACGGTCTAGTTGTGCAGATGGAATTCAGAGAGTTATTATTGATTAATACATGGTTGGAGAGATGCATTTTTCTACGGATGAGAGATGGCATGAGATGTATAATAATTTTCTTCTAAATGGGTTCAATGCAAGTTCTAGACTAGTTATGTGCGTCGATGTTTGCGGCGCAGAAGGGAGATGAAAGTTCTCGTGTTATCTTTGGAGGATATGGTATATGCGGTATGTTGTAAAAGACCGAGATGGGCGTGTGCGAGGTTTCGGTTCAGTTCTGAAGGGTATGGTGGATTTGACTATGTCTTAGGTAGTAAGTAGCTTCAGGTAATCAAGGAATAGGTACTGTTAATTGGAAGTGATCTGAAGATAGCATATGTCTTTGAAAGAGGGTAATCCCACAAATGGTACATCAGTAGTGTGCAGAATTTTCATATGGGATCGACAAGGGATATATGAGTTGTTGATGGCACGTGGGAGTTTTAAAATATCTCTCGTGGGGTAAATACTTGAGGTGCAATCTGTATTAGTACTATAGAAATTGGGATCAAGTATAATGTGTCATGTGCTATGAGTAGTCGGAGACTGAGAGTTATCCGGTGCAGTCCATGTAGTGGTTATGGATCGTGGATGTTGTATTGGTACTGTTAGCGGCAATTGGGACTTGGAAGCCGAGGGGATCTTTCTTGGTTTAGTATATTGAATTTTGGATATGATATGGGAATGTAGAGTGATTGTCTCAGTGTTGGATTATTCTAAACGATTGTGCTATGAGTCATGTTGGGTAATGCCACAGGTCGCGTGGCGGGGTATATCAGACTATGTTCTAGCTGGATGGTTGTGTTCCAGATTCTTGCGGTCAACTGGGAAGGATTGCGTTCCTTAATTGGGCAATCGAGGCAGATGTCAGTTCAGAGACTTCTACGATTGAATTCTGTTCCAGTATTGAGGGACTTTTCAGATGCGTCCTTGTGGTCGGGCATGTCACCGGGCGAGACTGTGATTTCGGTAATTATTGGTGTGGGGCACCATATCGTACGACTCCGGTATAATTTATGGTAGTGGAATTGGAAATTGTGGCTTACAACGCTAAATTGAATATCTTTATGCACACGGTTGCTTACGACCGATGTTGGTATTTCGTTATTATAAGAAAATTTGTCTCTAGGTGTATCTCCCTATGTGAGATATGTTGTGTGGATCGGGTGTCACGCCTCCATGAGTATGTTATTTGGAAACGGGTTGCGCACCGCAACAGTGTAATGTTGAGCATGGCTTTCCATTTGTTGTTTGGTATTCCTTGCATTCTGACTTTCGAGGAAAGTCCGTATTGAGAATTTCTTTGCAATAAGCGTTTCGGTTGTGTCCTTTCAGGAATGAATGGTGTAAATTACCTATTTCACCGGGGGTGTGATGGGTGGTTTTGGTTTCTGACATCGATCTATGCATGGCTGTCTACTTTGAGCATGGTAACATGAGGTGCTTCATGTGTAACAGTGTTGGGATAGTATCACGCGTTGTGACGAGGCTACGTGAAGTTATGACCTATCGAGTAGGATTCAGGTACTCGATCCCTATGATGTGAGACGTAGTCTCAACTTGGTTTTTTAAAGGTATTGATGAGCTTGAGATATAACTCCCCTGGTTGAGTCATTAGCCCTGAGTTGGGTATGTGTAGACCGTTTCTTATTGGCGCGTGTATTATGTAAATTGTGGCTTAGGCCTGTATTGAGGTATCATATCACCAGCAGTGGTTTGTTCGATTTGAGGTGATCATTGGGGTCATTAATGAGTATGAACATATTTGATTTCAGCCGGATAAAAGGATAATATCGAGGTTTGGCCCGAAAATCTGTTGTGGTAATAGTCAACATGGAAGTGACTTCATGAATGGTTGGACTAAAGAATTGCTATAGTTCATTGCGTGTTTAGTTATCATTGACAGCATACGATAGTGTTGGAATAAGACTCTAGCTAAATAAGAAGTTATCTATGGGTATTGAGTATTGTAGGCAGCTGCTATGAATAAAGACTATCGTTACGGATGTTGAAATGGGTGGTATATGGCATGAGTTCACCTGAGGTTGCAGGTGTGAGTTGTTATAGCTGGTTCGAGTTAATTCTGAGTATAGATGTGAGATTCGGACCTTGTGTATGATTTCGGATAGTGCAGTGTGGTTCTACGGTTTATGGGCCAGATGGATTGTGAAATTTCATATGTGTTATGTTATCGGTACCTATGTGAGTTAGGGTGATGTGGGATCACCCCGGGCATATACTTGGTAAGGTCATTTGGCTATTGGGCTACTTCTAGTACACTCAGGGTACGCTCGAGGACGAGCGTTTGTTTAAGTTGGGGAGGATGTGACGACCCGACCCGTCGTCTTAAGTGTTACTGCTTCGTTTCCCCTTATTGTGTTGCCTCATGTTTCAATATCAGTCTTAGAGTTGATCGGCTGTAATTGAATTGGTTTTGGTTGAAAATAAGGCATATGGCCTCTTAGAAGGAAGTTTGTTTTGGAAAAAGTTAACCGGAAGTTGACTTGTGAGTTATAAGGCTCGGATGTGATTTTCGATGCTTCGGTTTGCTTTGGGAGATAATTTGTGACTTAGGAGAGCGATCTGAATTGAATTTTGAGGTCCGGTGTAGAATTAGGCTTGAATTGGCTAAGTTTGAATTTTGGTGAATTGCGGTTGATAGGTGAGATTTTGATCCGAGGCTCGGAATAAAATCCCCAGAATTTCTTTAGCTGTGTTATGTCATTTTCGACTTGTGTGCAAAATTTGAAATCAATTGGATGTGATTTGGTAGGTTTCGACATCAGAAATAGAAGTTGGAAACTTCAAAATTCATCAAGCTTGGATTGGAGGTTTATTCATGATTTTTGCGTTGTTTGATATGATTTGAGGCCTCGACTAAGTCCGTGATGTGTTTTCAGACTTGTTGGTGCTTTTGGTTGAGGTCCTGAGGGCCCCGAGTGTGTTTTGGGTGAGTACGGACACCCCGGAACTTAGAAAATGGAAGTGGCAGTCAGTTGGACGCGGACCGCGGCCCTTTTCGCTCGGCCGCGCTTGCTGGGCGCGGACCGCAGTCGATTCTGTGCGGCCGCGTAGGTGGAGATCGGCAGTTCACTGGTCGTACTTCAGAAGCTCGTATCTTATTATCCACAACGAATTTGGGGTTGATTCAAAAAAAAAGTTGTAGATCTTTGAATCTCGTTTCAGAAAAATATTATAATAGGCATTTGGACATCTGGAGAGAAAGTTATGGCCAAAATAGTGAAGCATGTCACTGTAGTCAAATTGCCATCCGGCCGCGACCATTTTCGTGCGGCCATCACTACCTTGGCGCGGACCACAGTCATTTTTGTGCGGTCAGCACAGCTGGAATCCAAGTGGTACTTGTATAAATACGAGATTTTGGCTTTTATTTGATATTTTGTGCTATATAGCTCGGATTTTGGCAATTTTTCGAAGGTTTGTCAAGAAATTCATCGGGGTAAGTGATTCTAACTCAAATTTGATTAAAGTACATGAATATACCATTGAATTCATCATTTAATTAGTGATTTGAGATGGAAAATTTGAAGATCTAGGGTTTGGTTTTTCAAATGAAAACTGGGGATTTGGCGGAGCTATTGGACTCTGATTTTGATGAACTTTATATGTATGGACTCTTGGCAAGACGAGGATTTCGAAAATGGGAATTTCGTAATTTTTTTAGAAGTGGGACAGGGCTCGGGTTTTGCCAACTTCGTATTTTTTGGTGTATTTCGAGTTATTTCGATTGGGTTATATCCTATTAGCCTATTGTATTATATTCGTTGGGGTTTTGACCAGATTTGAAGCTCGTAGAGGAGAATTTGAAAGGAAAAGCCATTTCGAGCTAGTTTCCGGCCAGCTTGAGGTGAATAATGGGTGTAAATGATTACCTGAGGGTTTGAAACCCCGGTATATCACATTGTGACGCTATTGTGATGCTAGACACGCACTCCATGGTTAGTGCGAGGTCGTATGTGTTGTGAATTGTGACTCGGCTCAATCCGAGGGATAAATTGTGTTATGTTGGCGATTGCTTCACATTATATACTGTTGATTCTGGGCTTGATGCTATATTTGCGGCCTTGTGCCGACTTGTATAATCCTTCAGGATTGATATATTTGCATCATCATGACATGTATATTATTTGACTACAGTCCAAAGGTTTTAAAACACTATTTTTCAAACTCAGCCCCATTTATATGCTTTGAAACTTAAATGGCTTTAAAAAGAGGTTTTGGGCTGATGAATACTATTTTCACTAGTTTGGACTGCATATGATTCATGGAACGGTGGTAAATTTGACACCGTGGATCGCAAAGAAAACATTGGTAACTATTGACATTGTGTGATATTGATATAAAGCTTGGGTTATAGGAGCCCCTCCGGAGTCTGAAAGCCCACAGTGAGCGCAGGTACCCATATGGATGGCTCGGGCTGCACGTCGCAGTGTTCATGCATTGCATTGCATTGCATTCATACATTTTCTGCTGCTTTACTGGGATTATATCTGTGGACTGTACTGTGTAGAACTGTGTAGCTAGCTTTACATTGTGCTATATTGTGGATTTCCTGCTTTCGGGTTTTTATGCATACTTATTACTCGCTGAGTTGGTAGACTCACCCCATACTCCCTGCACCTTGTGTGCAGATTCAGGTGCTCCAGAGGCCTAGAGTTGCTGATGCTGTCTATTTCAGACGTACCAGAATATTGAGGTAGCTGCCAGCGTTCGCAGAACCTGTTTACTCTGTATTTATCAGGTTATTTCCCTTATTGTTTTGTCAGACACTGTAGTCCCTTTCAATCAGTGTATTGGTACTTATTAGATGCCCTGTACTCGTGACTCCACGGTTTTTGGGGAAATTATTTTTCAGCTATGTTCTAAATCATGTTGCCTATCCCTTACTGGGAGCTTTATTATGGAACTGGTTGCTTTAAATCTTGAATTTCTTCTTCTTGGGCTGGAATGCAGTTCTTGGATTGTGGTTTGGGGGTTTGCCTAGTCTCGCGGCCGGGCGCCATCACGACCGGGATTTGGATCGTGACATTTCTCAGCTGCTTATTTTCTCCCCCTTAATGTTGGGTATATTGATTCATAAAAGTTACAATCATAAAATCTCGTTGTAAATATATCTCCTGACATAGGCTCCAGATATTTTATAATATAAGGAGATTCATATCCAATAAATTTCCCCAACCTTTTTTGGGGGCCCATCTTTGTGCGTTGTGGTGCAGCAATTGAAACATATACCGCACAACCAAAGATTCTAAGATGGAAAATATTTGGCTCCTAGCCAAAAGCCAATTGCAATGGAGAGACTTTATCATAACTTGTGGGCCTTATCCGCACAAGTGATGAAGCATGCAGAATAGCACTACCCCATACTAAAATGGAAAGATTTGTTCTCATAAATATTAGTCTAGCGATTAATTGGAGGCATTTAATCAATGATTCTGTTAGACCATTTTGTGTATGAACATGAGCAACCGGGTGTTCAATTGTTATCCCAATTGATATACAATAATCATTAAAGGCTTGGGATGTAAATTCAATGGTACTATCAAGACGAATTCTCTTAATATAGAAGAAAATACATACAATTGAAGAAGAAATAAATTCTCTTCCTTCGTTCTATCTCTATTATCTTGTTCAAGTTTATAGTAAATTGCTTTTAGTTTCATAGCACTAATGAAAAGATTGATATCTTTATATTACTACAATAAATTCGGATAAGAAATATGTGCTTGAAATGTTATCTGCTCTTTCCTCTGGCTTATATACATGTTATCAGCACGATTGCCACTTCTATTTTTCACAATCACATCCTAGTTGTGTTCGATTCTCCCCCAGGTATATCAGTAAGTATTCTTTTTGTTTACGATAAAATATATGCACCAAAATGCTATTTATTAACAAATTCATATATTGTTAGGTATTTATTTTAGTTGATCATGTTACATAAATTCTCTCACCTTGCTTATTGTTAAAGAAAATATAAGATATAGATCTTAAGTGCGTTAAACTAACAAAATAAAATAGTGATAACAAAGGTGACTAAATAATAATTGTACATACTAGTTTAAATTGTCTTACAATAGGTGAAAAGTAATATTTGAATATATTCACTCTTACCACCATATATGGTTATTCCTCAAGTCCCCGTTTATAACAAATACTTTTCTATAACCATGCTGAATATATGTATTCGTGTTTATTCATATACTATATAATTCTTGTTTATATATATATATATATATATATATATATATATATATATATATATATATATATATATATATATATATATATATATATATATATATATATATATATATATTGTATGTTACTTACATTTCTATTTATACTGAATGTTTGAAGTGATCAACTTCATAATTAGTTGTCTGATTTTTTTAGAAGTATGTTTTCATTGAAAATTATTTTTATTCTTTCCAACCCATTTATTTTGTGATTAGTTTCAATATTTCAAACTTTTCAAAACTTGAATTCGTGGAACTAGACATTACCGGAAAGAATTACTTATCATGGGTCCTTGATGCTGAAATTCACCTTGCTGCAA
Source organism: Nicotiana benthamiana (assembly GCA_034376525.1). NCBI lineage: Eukaryota > Viridiplantae > Streptophyta > Magnoliopsida > Solanales > Solanaceae > Nicotiana > Nicotiana benthamiana. The sequence goes on from CM067323.1 coordinate 50,160,066, forward strand.
AAGCTCTTGAAAATACAATTATACAAGGAAATGAAACATCAAGCCAGGAAAAAGCAAAGGCTATGATTTTTCTTCGTCATCATCTCGATGAAAGATTAAAAACTGAATATTTAACCCTAAAGGATCCATTTGAACTGTGGAGAAATTTGAAAGAACGATATGACCATCTTAAGGCAACGATATTGGCAATAGCTAGATATGAATGGATTCACTTTCGGTTACAAGATTTTAAAACTGTAAGTGAATATAATTCTGCTATATTCAGGATAACTTCCCAACTTAAATTATATGGAAAAATTATAAATGACGAGGATTTACTAGAAAAGACTCTTTCTACCTTTCATGCATCAAATAGGGTATTGCAACAACAATACTGTAAAAAGGGATTAAAGAAATATCCTGAATTAATCTCATGCCTCCTAGTGGCTGAGCAACATAATATCCTTTTAATGAAAAATCATGAAGTCCGTCCTACTGGTTTTGCACCATTTCTGAAGTTAATATGGTAACAATCACTCAAAGTCTGAAAGAAGACAAAATTATTATCGCGATCGTGGTCGTGGCCATAATCGCGACCGTGAACATGGACATGGAAGGGGGCGAAATAATTATCATTGTCATGGTGAAAATAAATAAGAGAATAATAAGAATCCTCAAAATAATTTTTAAAAGGTAGAGTTAATAATTGTCACAGGTGTGGTATGAAAGGTCATTGGGCACTCATTTCCAATGATCTGGCGTACGACAAATGCATGCCCGATGACCTTTCATAGCACATCTGTAACAATTATTAACTCTACCTTTTAAAGGATTATTTCGAGGATTTTTATTGTTCTCTTGTTTATTTCCACCATGAAAACGATAATTATTTCGTCCTCTTCCATTTACACGTCCAAGACTATGGCCACGACCACGATACTAATTTTGTCTTCTTCAAGACTTTTGGGTGGTTATTACCATATTAACTTCAGAAAATAGTGAAGAACTAGTAGGACGGGCTTCATGATTTTTCATTAAATGGGTATTATGTTGCTCAGCCATTAGGATGCATGAGATTAATTCACAATATTTCTTCAAACCATTTTCGCGGTATTGTTCTTGTAATACCATATTTAATGCATGAAAGGTAGAAAGAGTCTTTTCTAGTAAATCCCCATCATTCACAATTTCTCCATATAATTTAAGTTGGGAAGTTATCCTGAATATAACAGAATTATATTCACTTACAGTTTTAAAATCTTGTAACCGCAATTGAATCCCTTCATATCTAGCTCTTGGCAATATCGTTCCCTTAAGATGGCCATATCGTTCCTTCAAACGGCTCCATAGTTCAAATGGATCATTTAAGGTTAAGTATTCAGTTTTTAATCCTTCATCGAGATGATGACGAAGAAAAATCACAGCCTTTGCTTTATCCTAGCTTGATGTTTCATTTTCTTGTATAATAGTATTTTCAAGAGCTTTTGGAGCAAGGTAAATTTTAGCATCAAGGACCCATGATAAGTAATTCTTTCCGATATTGTCTAGTGCACGAATTCAAGTTTTGACAAGTTTGACATATTGAAACTAATCACAAAATAAATTGTTAGAAAGAATAAAAATAATTTTCAATGAAAATATACTTCTAAATAAATCAGACAACTAATTAAGAAGTTGATCACTTCAAACAACAACAACAACAACCCAGTATAATCCCACTTAGTGGGGTCTGGGGAGGGTAGTATGTACGCAGACCTTACCTCTACTCTGGGGTAGAGAGGTTGTTTCCAAATAGACCCCCCGGCATCCTTCCCAGAACTTCCCACCTTGCTCTTGGGGAGACTCGAACTCACAACCTCTCGGTTGGAAGTTGATCACTTCAAACATGTAGTATAAATAGAAATGTAAGTAACATAGTCAAATAAACAAGAATTATATAGTATATGAATAAACACAAACAGATATATTCAGTATGGTAAAAGAAAAGCAATTTATTACAAACGGGAACTTGAGGAATAATCATATATGGTGATGAGAGTGAATATATTCAAATCTTACTTTCCACCAATTGTAAAGCAATTTAAACTAGTATTTATAATTATTATTTAGTCGCCTTAGTTATCAGTATATTATTTTGTTAGTTTAACACACTTAATATCTATATCTTATATTTTCTTTAACAATAAACAAGGTAAGAAAACTTCTGTAACATGATCAACTAAAATAAATGCTTAACAACATATGAATTTGTTAATAAATAACATATTAGTGCATATATATTATCATAAACCAAAAGAATATATACTGATATATCCAAAGGAAAATCGAACACAACTAGGATGTGATTGTGGAAAATAGAGGTGGCAATCGTGCTGATAACGCGTTATGAAACTATAAGCAATTTACAATAAACTTGAACAAGATATTAAAGATAGAAAAAAGGAAGAGAACTTATTTCTTCTTCAATTGTATGTATTTTCTTATCTATTACAATACCTTTATATAAACATAAAAAGTGAAGAAAATATATTTATGAATATGTTATTAAGTATTTGTAAAAATCATGAATGAGGACTAGACATCCACCATAAGATTTATCCTATAACAACCACTTTATTCTTTAGCATTTATTAAATTGTCAGTTCGAAAGATTTGTGTGATCTTCCTGATTATAAACAAGATGATCTGTAAGCGGAAAGGAGATAAAAGGAATATCAACTAGACGGATAAAATATTAGAAGTCTTTCTACATTAAAACAAATACGCCATCTAACTTACAATCTTTTATTAAAGAAAATTGCCAAATGTCACACTTCTTCTAGGCCTCAACTTCCATATCGCAACCATGTTTATAATGAACGTGGGAGTAGGAAAATGAGGTAATTGTGTTTAGTTCAAGGATATTAAAGGAAGTAAGGTTGAATTGAATTAGATTTTCTCTGTGCTATAGTTATAAAAACAAAACCATTATGATGGATTAAGGTTACGGTGAAATTAGGGAGAGATAAGTACTTTATTTGTTTTTCTTGAAGATGTATTCTTGCTGTTTGTAAGAAGTAAATGATCAACAATTAAAAATTAACAAGACGCACTTATGACTGTTATGGTCCCTGATGGCCTTTTTTGTTGATTTTAACAATTTAATAGTTTTACACTGGTCAATGAAAAATAGTCACCGTTTACCAAGTTAATAAAAAATAGTTACTATTTTGCTGCACAGGGACCGGTTCAGTATAATATATGGGAGTTCTGTGCATTTACGTACGAACTCCAACATATTATACTGGACCGGTATACTTTGCTAACCCCTGTAAAATTTGCGGGAGACTAGAGCACCAGTGCTTCAAACTCCAGTATATTATACTGGACAATTATACTCTTTGCTAACTCATGTAAAATTTGCGGGAGACTGGAGCACTAGTGCTCCAAACTGCAGTATATTATACTGGACAATTATACTCTTTGCTAACTCCTGTAAAATTTGCGGGAGACTGGCCAGTGCTCCAAAATCCAGTATATTATACTGGACAATTGTACTTGCTGGAACTCCAGTAAAATTTGCAGGAGTTCCAGCATAATTATGCTTGAACTCCCGTAAAATTTGCGGGAGCTCCAGCATAGTTATCCTGGAACTCCCGTAAAATTTACGGGAGTTCAAGCATACTTATGGCTGAACTCCCGTAAAATTTACGGGCGTATTTTTTCGGATTCTGAACAATTTCGCTCAGATTTAAAGTGGCTAAATTTCGATGACTTTTGAAACTTGGTCATTTTTCAACGACCAATGGTAAATCTGGCTATTTTTAAATTTCTCTCATACAAAAGGGTTGCTTCGAAACAGAAGTAACCTCTAATGATACAACAACAACAACTACCCAGTATAGTCACACAAAGTGGGGTCTGGGGAGGGTAATATGTAGACGAGCTTTACCCCTACCCGAAAGGGCAGAGAGGTTGTTTCCAATCGACCCTCGACTCAGTGAAGGAAAGAAAACAAAAAAAATAAAAACAAAAGAGCATTAGTAACTCCAGCAGAAATTGCATAAATAATTATCTAAACATAAGAACCATAAATAAAATAGCATGCAATAATAATTATGCTTGAACTCCATCAAATTTTACGAAAGGGCATAAATAACCACTAATGATAAGAAATTTAATTATTATGCTAATGAAGATGTTACTGTAGAGATAAAAAAAAAAAGATAAGTCTTCTGGTATTCTTGTGTAATAGAATTAGAGATAAACTTTGTTGAAATATATTTTTATATGTGAGTGACTTTGCTTATTATTTCATGACAGATTATCAATATATAATAATTTATAAAATAGACTTCTAATTTATACTAAATGATGACAAGAAGTAATTATATCAAATATTATTATAAAACCTAGATACCATCCTTTTTGATAATTTGACAGTCAAAGGCACTTTTTAGAAAGATTGACCAAACATTATTTATTTACCAAATGTTGCAAAAAATACTTTACTGAATTGCCAAACACAAATTATTATTTTTTTCAAAAGTACTTTTGAAAAAATGCTTCTCGAAAACATATTTTTCAAAATAAGTAATTTTTGGAAAGGGGCTCTTAATTGACCTGCAGATGCAAACACAAAGCATGATACAAAAAATGGAGGTCTTAAATCGTTCAAAGAAACCACAAATCAATGCTACAGTACAACTTCAGAAATTATGCAGTCGTTGAGACTGCATTCAACGGCTACAAGCTAATGTTTTTTTTTTGTATAGAAAATGCATATTTTTTAAGCTGATGCAGCCTGCAGGCAACAACAAGATTATAAACTAAGAGGGCAGTTTCAAACTATTAGATCTTCCCAGAAGGGAAAATAAAATTTGAAGCAACACAATAATAAGGGAACATAGTTTGAAATCTCAAAAATTCAACTCTAATAAATGCCAAAAAGATAGTCTCATGGAATCTCTAGCTTCATGGTTCCCCTAAAGCTCCATCTCAGACTTCTCTAGCCTCATCGTCCCCTAAAGCTCCATCTCAACCTTCTCTAGCCTCATCGTCCCCTAAAGCTCCATCTCAACCTTCTATTTAATGAGACTTCACGTACTCTTGGACGATATGGAGACCCTCAGTCTCTTCACCATAATCCTGCAGAATCAATCAGAAAATTCATTATGAAGGAAGATAAATTCCGGTTTGGAAAATTATATGCTACTATTCATGTAAAGCCAAGGATATATAGGATGTACCTTCACGACAACACAGCCACAACCAACAACCTTCCTTGCTTTCCCTTCAGAATCAATTTTGCATAACTGTAATCGAAGAAAGAACATAGTCGATGAGTGATTATATTTCGATTTACATGATAAACTCCTACAGAAATGAGAACTACAGACCACTTCAAAGAGGAGTCAACAACTTAAATCAGAAGAATCATATACCCCTCAACTCCAATACAAGTGGAAAAAACACAATAAATTACGCCCAACATAAAGCTAAGGCTTCAGTCATGGCATTCTGAGCATTATTTATCACAAGTCCCTAAAAGCTAAAACCCTTCACTTCTTAAAAGATGGAGTATCTAGTAAAGACAACAACAACAACAACAACAACTACCCAGTATATTCCCACCAGGTGGGGTCTGGGGAGGGTAATATGTAGACGAGCCTTACCCCTGCCCGAAAGGGCAGAGAGGCTGTTTCCAATCGACCCTCGGCGCATAGGATAAAATGAAAAACTGCATTAAAACAAAGACAAAATTAGAAACAAAGGCAAGACACACATTTCAATTTCATTTTCACATCAGAAACAGCTACTCAAGTATGTATAGTAACAACTGAGATACTGTAATTGGGACCATAGATAAGCAATAATCAATTACTTACACCAGCCCACTCGCCAAGAGTTTTTGCATTGGGAACCGTGATCAGACTAACATTGTGATCAGCACAAAGAGCCTTGACCAGCTTGACGTAGTCTGGCTGGTCGCAGTCCTCTGCTAGCACACAAAGCTGTGCAGCATGCTTCTCAATCACCTTAGCACCTTCATGGAGTCCTCGAGCAAGTCCTCCATGAGCTTTAGACTTCCTTAGCACCAGCTGCAAAGCGGTCATGATGTCCATGGGCTCCCCAAGTGCTGGAGCAGGAGTCTCGGCAGCGACAACAGGAACAGCAGCATCCTCTCTGCAGTTATATAAATGTCAGCTAGGGTATACCTTACACTAAAGTTAAAGATCGGCACACATCAAAGAACAGATTGGCGAAGCAAGAAATCACCACCCAATGTCACATTACAATGGTGTAAAAGCCAATGCCAGAAGAACATCATACTCGACTAATTCAGAATGGTGACGTCATACAAGTTTCTTTCTCATTAAAGCTGGGAATATCAAAGCAAATAATCAAATCCACTTACATATGTCCATATGCAAGCTAAGCCAATCTATTCTTCCATAATACTATTTCTACATCCAGTATCATGTCCATTTTTCTATGAAAATAAAGTGGTCAAACAATTGGATAAAACATTTGCTATATGTCAGTTCTGCATTCGGACAATGACAATTTAGGCGTTTTGTAACTCCAACAACAAAGAACATGTATATAAATAGGCTACGTAGACACAATAGGTGTCTGAGACGTTGAATTGAGAGACTGTCCTATGCTATTGTATTCGGTTCTGGTTCAAATTACCTACAAAATGCCAAATTTACAACGGCTCTACTGGTTGGGTTCCTTTGAAGCAATTGAAATAATGACACATTAGTTTAATTCAAGGAGTGTATCTGGTTTTAGTTTCATGATTCTACCGACAGGAAACACTTTTGTCTAGCACTTTCTGATAGAGATACAGAAAATTTTGAACATTGAACTTGCAAAGACTAATCTTATTGTGGATCAAACCATTCAACAAACCATATACTAAAAATAAAATAAAAAAGACAGTAACTTGAACACTATAACAAATTAAAAAACTGAATTTAATGAGAAAGCTTACAAATCAACAAGCTTACCCTGACATATTTCTTTCTTGGTAAATGTTAAACCCAAAAAAACACAGCAACCTGTTATAAGTTGAACACGAAACTCAGTCAGGTAAATAGAATCAATAACAGACTCCATAAACCCTCATACTAAATATATCGTGTCAACTCATCCAAAATCGAACCACCCCCCAAAAAACATTGATTTCACAATAAAGTAAAAAAGATCCTTTAACATTTCCCAGAGACAAAAGAAAAAAACAAAATAACAGTAGGATTTGAAATTGCCCAAAGTCATGGGTTAACACTAAACAGTTCAGTTGATGAATAAGGGTTTCTGACCTTAGAATTTAGAGACGAAGCAATCTGCTTTGAGCTGCAGTAATGGCAAAGGGGGCGGTAGTGGAGAAGAGGAGCGTAAAATGGTTTTTATATATATAAGAGGATCAAAGCTTCAGCCCTAAAGTTGCATTCTTAATTACTAAATTGCCCCTTTTCTGATTCTCTTCTGTCAAATGTTATCTCCTATGGGCTATAAGTTCGGCCCAAAATATACAACTACTAAACCAATGAATCAATTACTAATGTATAGGGATGTTCAAAGAAAATATAGTTGAGTTTAGTTTCATTTACTGTTAAACAAAAATAACTGGAAAAAACGGGAAATTTTTATTTACGTTTTATAATTATATATGTGTGCGTGTGTGTGAGAGAGAATTTCTGTAAATATTTTAATACATCTCATAGATGTCATTTGGATCTAGTTTTGAAGTATTTACTTTGGGCTTGAGCATTAGATTCACCTGATCCAACAAATCCACTTTGGGCTTTTCATAGTTGTCAATATCGTTTAGCGGCAAATAAGATTGTCAAATGCATGTAACAAGCCCAATATTTATATATAGGCATAATACTGAGAGAAATTTAAAAATAGCCAGATTTACAACTGATCATTAAAAAATAGCCAAGTTTCAAAAGTCATCGAAATTTAGCCACTTTTTGTGTGAAGATAAATCTGAGCAAAAATAATACTCAAAATCCGAAAAATACGCCCGCATATTATACGGGAGTTCCAGCAAAAATATGCTTGAACTCCCGCATAATATGTGGGAGTTCAAATCTAATTATGCTGGAACTCCTGAATAATATACAGGAGTTCCAGCAAGTATAAATGTCCAGTATAATATACAGGAGTTTGGAGCATAGGTGGTTAGCAAAGTATACCGATCCAACATAATATGCTAGAGTTCATACACAAATGCATCAGAACTCCCGTATATTATATGATATCGGTCTCTGTTGTAGCAAAATAGTGGCTATTATTCATTGACTTGGTAAGACTGGCTATTTTTCATTGACCATTGCGAAAACTGGCTATACCATGCTATTTTGACCATAAAACATAGTTTATCCTCTGAGTTTCTAATTTTTTTCTGCATATCCAAATATATATATAACACGTTAATATTTTGTTGTTTATATATCACAATGTATGATATAATAAATAATAATAATAATGCGTATATCAAAAAGTATATCAAATTTTTATTTTCTTCTTTGTATAACACATTTCAGATTGAAAACTCAAGTTTCAAGACGACTTCACATTTATATCCCTCATTGTATCCCGTATATATCTCCATTTTCATAAATAATATCTCATGTATATCATGTGTACATCCATAAAAATATGTGTTAAATATACAATATACAAAGTAATATACACATATTATATCTGTGTATATCCATGAAAATTTATGTTATATACACAATATATAATGTGATATACAATTTTTTGTTATATAGTCCATAAAGATGTGTGCTGTATATACTATATACAAAATGATCATATCCATAAAAACTTGTGTGATATACACTAATATACATGATATATTATATTTGTCGAGTTTGTATTTTTAGGTCTGATTTTTTTACCTGAAACCAGTCTAAACTACTTTTAGTCCTGCTCAAATTTTTTATATATCCTCGTCTACGTATTTTCAACCAATTTCAATTACATTCACTTGTTCAATCCAGCAAAAAATAAAAAGAAAAGAGAAGAAAAACAAAGTTAACCTCTATTTTTTTTTTTCTCTCTTTGTTTTTGCTTCATATTTTTTCTGATGTGAGATCAACCTTGCCATTTCATCCCACTAATTTATTTGTATAATTTGCACTAATTTTCCCTAATCCATAAGAGAGAAAGAGGAGAGATATAAGGAGAAATATAAGGAGAGAAAGTGAGACGGAAAAGAAAAAAAGATACGTAGGTGAAATTCCCAAAATACCTCCGGGCCCACGTGGTTAAAACTCAAGGTTCGAACTAAAACCGGGCTACCCATTCCCCCATGAGCTCGTATCTATAATTAGAATTGGAATTGGACCTCAAATCGAGGTCCAAAAGCTCAAATTATAGAAAACCTAAGTTCTACCCAAAACCCCAAATTCCCATTTTTAAAAATCTTTGATTGAAGTTGAAATTATGTTAAAAGATGTTAAAGAGTAGAAAAATTAAGTTGGAAATCACTTACCAATCATTTTTGAGAAGAAAAGATGATTAAAAAATCGCCTCTTAGGTTTTGGGTTTGTGAACAGTGTAAAAATGGCTGAAAGTTCGGATATATATACTTTTGGGATGGGATGGTGCGGACCACACAAAAATGCACCGCGCCGCACCGAGAAGGAAGAAAAATGAGGCTCTCTGAACCTACCAAGTGCGGAGCGCACAGATTTGGTATGCGGCCGCACTGGTTGACCTAGAACTACCCACCCTTAGAGACCCAGCCAGGCAGACCGCATAGAAGGGCCCTGCGGCCGCATGGCTCTAGCGCGGACCGCACAGAAGTGCCTTGCGGCTGCTTGGCTCTCGCGCGGACGACACAGAATTGCCTCGCGGCCGCATGGCTCCAGCGCGGACCGCACAGAAAGGGCATGCGGCCGTGCTGGTATCTGCATTACCTGAACCTGTTTTATTTGAGCCTAATACCTCCAGGACCTCGCTTAAAACTCACCCGAGCCGTTGGGGCTCCCAACAAAAAATGCACACTAACTTAGGGACGTCCTACGGACTTACTCGTGCGATCAAATTGCTAAAATAACATCATTTATATAGGATCCAATCTCCAAACACATGATTTTGAATTTCGTAACATAAAAACTTTTCGGCTACGCGCCCGGACTGCGCACGCAAATCGAGCAAATAAATTACTAATCGGCAAATCAAATTAATAGAAATGAACTTAGGAGAAACAGAAAATGGGGAGACGGGGCATTAATTCAAAAGACGACCGGCCGGGTAGTCACACAGACTCTTCAGAATTACTTACCATGCTAATAGAACACGTAATATTTGACCCTCTAATTTGTGAATACAGGTTGTTGATTCAAAGGCTGAGCAGCGTGGTGGTGAAACACACATTCAGGGAGCAAAATAGATTTGCTGACGCACTAGCAAAGAAAGGAGTAAAACATAGTTTTTGAAACAGTGATGTATTTGTCAATAACACTTTATGGGCAGACACCATATGAACTGAATTGTCTAGGTCATTCTCGGTTTGTATTATGGATACTATAATGCAAAATATTACATCAGTTGATACTCTGAGATACCCAACTAACTCTAATGTAGCAGTATCCTCTTAGTTTTTAGTATATATTTTAAACCAAAAAAAAGGCATGAAGACTGCGATGAAAAATCGAAGATATTTCTATTTTTAGACTGACTTTGATTAAGGAAATTAAAGGATAATGTTACCTTAAGCAAGAGCGTATACCATCATTATTTTTCGTGAAAACATTTATATCAAGCAGATTATATAATATCATTAATTTTTACGGAACATATATTAGGGCGATGAAATAAAAGTTTTATTGGAGTCACAAAACATTTTTAATGTTTGATTATAAGATGGTATTAATACTGACAAGTTAAACTTTACGGTGAAGACCATTCTTTTTAGTTATCTGCACATCCCGCGGGTACTAATACTAATTTACTTTACACTCTTACAATTATTACCATATACTATAAAATTTATATAAACAATTATTATATGAAAAGTTTTACAATATTTTTTTAATTTTTTTATTGGGGTTATTTTAGCAGTACTTCGTTCATATTCTCGTTTGTTGCTTTGGATTTAGTTTTCTAACTATATTATCTTGCTATTACTTGATATCGGTACCTCTTTCATATTCTCTGTTACTATCTTTGATTTAGTTTTCTAATTATTTGTTTTGCTATTACTTGCTATCAGGGCTTCTTTCACCTTCTTTAGCCGAGGGTCTATCAGAAGCAGTCTCTCTGCCCTTCTAGGGTAAAGGTAAGGCTGCGCAACCATCCTACCCTTTCCAGACCCCACTTGTGGGATTATATTGGGAGGTTGTGGTTGTTGTTGTTGTTATTGATGTTGATTGAGGTTATTTTATATCAATAAGTTCATAAATTATGCTAATTTTTTTACTCATTAATTAGTAAGTTTGCTTCACACTTTAATTTTAATTTTATTTTTTTTATATAGAAATTAAGTTATATATCAACAACATAATGATTTTTTTCTAATAATCTTCTCTAAAACTGCATGAACACAAACACTTTCATGCATAAGTTTTCTTTTGATGTAATTCAACATATTATATTAGGTTATTTATAATTTATTTTAAATATTTACCAATAAGTGCTACTTAATAGAATGGACTACGATTATCGTTTAAATTGATTAGAAGGAATAGATATAGTTGACACAGTCAATGCAGAAAACTTAAACTATTACGTTATACATTTATTTATTTTTCTTGTTTGTGATGATAGACAAATTAAAATTCTAATTATGAGTTCCGGACCTCGAGCTCCGATAATCCACCACTTTATTCTTTGTGTTCTTCTTCATGAAATTCGCTTTTGTTTTTTTTTCTTAAATGTTTAATTTGTTGTTTAGAAAGCAAATTTTTTGTTATTATTGCAAAAATTTTATAAAAATTTAATGGCCTCTCAATATAGTTTAGCCTTAGGCCATGAGATCTGTTGAACTGCTTATGTTTAAATTTTATTTGTGGGATTACACTAGGTAAGTTATTGTTATTGAAGGAGACTAGGAGTAGCTTGTAATGTGTCGTGTTTGTTCTCATTGCTCAAAGAAATCGTCAACTCCCACACAATTGTTCCTACGTAACTTTGCAAGTTAACGTAAGCTCTCATTTGCTTCACATGTGATAAAAATCTAATATATAGGAACTAATTAGAGTGTGTGCAAAGATAATAAAATCTAAATAGTAAATTAATGAAATTTTTATTGAGTCATGCAACGGCAGGAAGCATGCATGTAGTAATTACTATCTCTAAAGTTGATCCCACGCTTAATGCAACAATTCGTAAGGAAGAGTTGCATTCACAAGTTTAAGCCAATATCCAAGCTGCAATTCTTCATTTCCTCATTGCATAAAATTCCATTAGAGAACTCACTTTTTTCACCCCTTTTTTTTGGGTGTGAAGTAGTCGGGATTCATTTTGCTGAATTAAGTGACAAGTTCGTGTAATATTTTTTTTGTTACTGGGAATCCAACGGTTGTGCACAGGACAAATCCCGCTCGTGTGTAATAGCCCGCAAATCATATAAGAGGATAAACCGTGCTAAGCAAATCATGGGCGACAAACTCGACCTAGGAGGTATGCATTTTATTATAGTCAAAATTCCACATTTACTTTATTTTCTTCAATATAGAGATGCAGGAAACAGTTAAGCAGGTCATAATATAATAGTAGTATATAGTTTACTCCCTCATGCAAGGAACTAAACTAACCACATTGAAAAAAGCTTACTGATTTCATATTTAGAACGAAAGCTAAGGATCGATGTGTTAAAGCTAGTTAATGATTAAAGCTAGCTAAGTTGGTGTGAATGAGAAATGGAGGGAAGAAGACAATAGAAGGAAAATGAAGTTTCAAAGCAAAGTTCCTTTGAAAAGGAGCTTTGTACCACATCGGTGGTAGAAAGGGAAAGTTATGTGCTTATATTAGAAAGCACTTCTTCTAGCTCTTAAAGGGTTAAGAAGAGGGACTCCCCTCGCGCCGTCGTCGTCGCTCGGCTCGGCTTCGGCTTTGGATTTGGTCAAATGATCTGATTGATTGATAATCTTTTTGGACCAAATTTATTTAAAATTCAATCTTCATTTTCTGAAATTATTTTTAATTCCCGCGGGAAAAAAAATAATAATAATAATATTAAAAAACTTCCCAACGTTCTTAATTTTCAGGAAAAGGCATGGCCTTTCCCGAACAGGCACCAAGCCTTTCCGAACAGTCTCAATTCAAGGCTATATAAACTGAGGCAATGCCTCATTTTCGGATACTGGAAGCATTAAAAAAATTCTGCATTGTTTTTCTTTAAACCAAAAAAAAAACATATCGAGTCATAGTGTGATTTCGTTCCCGAATTTGAGTTCGTCGAAGTCGTAGGCGTTTGAGGTACCGCCACTCCTACGACAGGTATATCCGTTATATCCTGGGAGGAAATAATCCACAACCTCGGGTACAGTGAGGGGGTTAAATTCCTTAAGGACACACAGTGAATTCTGTGGTCTCGGATTTCTTCATTTCTGTGATTTTTTTTTTTTAAACGTTACATACGTTCTGTTTGTGTCTCTTCTTATTACTGGTTTCAGTTTCTCGTTGCTTTGAACACGGACAGACGATAACAAGCTTAAGGAATTTAATTTATTTCCGTGTTCATCTGTTGTTAACGAACTTGTATGTTGTTTGGAGACTAAATCTTCGGATTTTCTACTCCGGTTGAGATTAAAGTTTTCAGAACTTTCTACTCATTTGGGTACTTGATTTGAAGATATAAAAACTTCATCAAGTATACTACATACAGTATATTACATTCTATTTGAAGTTTGTTTTAATTCTGTTTGTGTAAATTTGATTCGGTTTGAAGAAATAAAAACTTCACCGATTATTAAAGTGTTCTGTTATTTCCTACGACAGAAATGGGAGACCAAACTCCAAATTTGAATGCTACTGCTACTGTTACTGCCACACCAGCCCCCGTCGTTGGTTCTACGAGCAATGCTGCGTCCTCCAGTCGTACTGCACCAGCACCGGCTCCGGCAGAGAAGCCCGGAAAATTCACCGGGATTGATTTCAAACGATGGCAACAAAAGATGTTCTTCTATCTAACTACTTTAAGCCTTCAAAAGTTTATTAAGGAGGATATTCCGGTTCCGCCGGAATCAACACCTGAAAATGAACGATTTGTTGTAATTGAGGCGTGGAAGCACTCAGATTTTTTGTGCAAGAATTACATTCTTAGCGGACTGGAGGATGATCTTTACAACGTCTATAGTAATGTGGGAACATCAAAAGAACTATGGGATGCGTTGGAAAAGAAATATAAAACAGAAGATGCTGGCTTAAAGAAGTTTATCGCTGCCAAGTTTTTGGACTACAAAATGGTAGATGGCAAGTCTGTTGTCACTCAACTTCAAGAGTTGCAGGTTATCATCCATGATCTCCTCGCTGAAGGTATAAATTTAATTAATGCCTTTGTCAAAAGTATTCAGTGCCCCGTCACTTACATGTTGTTTGTTGTAGGTTTGGTGATTAGTGGGGCGTTTCAAGTTGCGGCAGTGATAGAGAAGTTGCCTCCTTCATGGAAGGACTTCAAAAATTACTTGAAACATAAGCGAAAGGAGATGACATTGGAAGATCTTATCGTCCGGTTGAGAATCGAGGAAGATAACAAGGCAGCGGAGAAAAAGGCAAATGGGAGATCAACCATAGGGGGAGCACATATAGTTGAAACTGCCCCAACTAATATGAAAAAGAGGAAAAAGGCATCGGGACCAAGGAACTATCCCAACAAGAAGAAATTCCAGGGAAACTGCCATAATTGTGGAAAAATCGGACACAAAGCTGCAGACTGTCGTGCTCCGAAAAAGGAAAAGAAGAAGGGTCAGGCTAATATGGTTGAAACAAACGAGGAGGTTGATGACTTGTGCGCTATGTTGTCCGAGTGCAACCTAGTGGGAAGTCCGAAAGAGTGGTGGATTGACTCTGGCGCCACTCGTCACATTTGTGCTGTTAGAGAAGCCTTTGCTTCATATGCTCCCGCCGGGCCCGACGAAACAATATATATGGGAAATTCTGCAACGGCCAAGATTGAAGGTTATGGAAAGATACTGCTGAAGATGACCTCTGGCAAGGTGGTGACTCTCAACAACGTCTGTCATGTTCCTGAAATTAGGAAAAATCTTGTATCTACCGGACTTCTAGTGAAGAACGGTTTTAAATGTGTTTATGTTTCTGACAAGGTTGTAATAAGTAAGAACGAAATGTACATAGGAAAAGGCTACCTCACAGAGGGCCTTTTCAAACTGAATGTAATGGTTGTTGCTAATAATAATAAAGTTTCTGCTTCGTCTTACTTGCTTGAGTCAAATGATTTATGGCATTCACGTTTAGGACATGTCAATTATAGAACCTTGCGAAAAATGATTAGTTTGGAAGTATTGCCTAAGTTTGAATACAATCAATCAAAATGTCAAATCTGTGTTGAATCTAAGTATGCTAAACATCCTTATAAGTCAGTTGAAAGGAATTCAAGTCCTTTAGACTTAATCCATACAGATATTTGTGACATGAAGTCAATTCCATCTCGCGGTGGAAAGAAGTATTTCATAACTTTTATTGACGATAGTACGCGGTATTGCTACGTTTATTTACTTAATAGTAAAGATGAAGCAATTGAAGCGTTCAGGCAATACAAAACTGAAGTTGAGACTCAACTTAACAAAAAGATTAAAATGATAAGGAGTGATAGGGGCGGTGAATATGAATCTCCTTTTGAACAAATATGTTTGGAATATGGCATTATTCATCAAACAACTGCTCCTTACTCGCCACAATCAAACGGAATTGCGGAAAGAAAAAATAGAACACTGAAAGAAATGATGAATGCCCTGTTAATAAGTTCTGGTTTACCCCAGAACTTGTGGGGGGAAGCCATTCTAACAGCTAGCCGAATACTCAATCGAGTGCCCCATAGCAAAACAAAATCAATTCCATACGAAAAGTGGAAAGGAAGGAAGCCCAATTTGGAATACTTCAAAGTGTGGGGGTGTTTGGCCAAGGTGCAAGTTCCTAAACCCAAAAGGGTAAAAATAGGACCTAAAACCGTTGATTGTGTTTTCATAGGATATGCCACAAATAGTAAGGCATATAGATTTCTGGTTCACAAATCAGAAAATCCCGACATTCAGGTGAATACGGTAATTGAATCAGATAATGCTGACTTCTTTGAAACCATATATCCGTATAAAAAGGAATGTGCGTCGTCTAGCAAAGAATCTAAACGACCTCGGGAAGAAATAAAGGAAAACATTCCTGATGAGGAAAATCCAAGACGTAGCAAACGTCAAAGGACGACTACTTCCTTTGGACCAGAATTTTTAACATTTTTGTTGGAAAATGAGCCTCGAACATTCAACGAAGCTACGTCTTCATCGGAAGCTCAATTTTGGAAAGAGGCAATCAATAGTGAGATAGAATCCATATTGAACAACCATACTTGGGAATTGGTTGATCTTCCTCCAGGGAATAAACCTTTAGGTTCCAAATGGATTTTCAAGCGGAAAATGAAAGCTGATGGCACTATTGAAAAATATAAGGCAAGACTAGTTGTTAAAGGGTTTAGACAACGAGAAGGTCTTGATTACTTTGATACATACTCGCCGGTAACGAGGATTACATCTATTCGGGTGTTAGTAGCATTAGCCGCCGTGTACGGTCTTGAAATCCATCAAATGGATGTGAAAACAGCCTTCTTAAATGGAGAGTTGGAGGAAGAAATTTACATGGAACAACCCGAAGGGTTTGTAGTTCCAGGGAAAGAGAAGAAGGTATGTAGACTTGTTAAGTCTCTTTATGGACTAAAACAAGCACCAAAACAGTGGCATGCAAAATTTGACCATACGATGCTGTCAAATGGATTCAAGATAAATGAATGTGATAAATGTGTCTACATTAAGAACACTCCGAACCACGTCGTCATTGTTTGTTTATACGTGGATGATATGTTAATAATGAGTAACAACATTGCTAACATAAATGCTACTAAGCGCATGCTTGCTAGTAAGTTTGATATGAAAGACTTAGGAGTTGCCGATTTAATTCTGGGAATTAAAATCCATAAGACTCCTCAAGGTCTAGCATTGTCTCAATCTCATTATATTGAAAAAGTACTTGAAAAGTTCAAGTATTTGGACTTTAAAGTTGCAAAGACGCCAATTGATATGAACCTTGCTCTTGCAAAGAATAAAGGTGAAAGTGATTCTCAATTGGATTATGCCAGAGTGTTGGGAAGTTTGATGTATATTATGAACTGTACGCGACCTGATATTGCGTGTGCTATAAGTAAACTAAGTCGCTACACGAGTAATCCCGACCAAAATCATTGGCTGGCAATGAAACGAGTTTTGGGATATCTGAAACATACTCAAAACTTTGCTTTGCATTATAACAGGTATCCTGCAGTTATTGAAGGATACAGTGATGCAAATTGGATCACCGGTTCAACTGAAACTAAATCCACAAGTGGATACGTTTTTACTATAGGTGGAGGAGCAGTGTCTTGGAAGTCATCCAAACAGACATGCATCGCCCGCTCTACAATGGAATCTGAGTTCATAGCTCTAGACAAAGCCGGTGAAGAAGCTGAATGGCTCCGGAATTTCTTAGAAGATATTCCATTTTGGCCCAAACCGTTGGCTCCTATATGCATACATTGCGATAGCCAAGCGGCAATAGGAAGAGCCGGGAGCGTTATGTACAACGGAAAGTCTCGTCACATACGACGAAGACATAATACCGTTAGACAACTACTCTCTAGTGGAATTATTACAATTGACTATGTTAAGTCAAGAGATAATGTGTCGGATCCACTAACTAAAGGCCTAACTAGAGAAGTGGTTGAAAGATCATCGAGGGGAATGGGACTATGGCCGAGGACAAGTCATCGTGGCGGTAACTCTACCTAGAAGACATGAGATCCCAAGATCTAGGTTCAAAGAGATCAAACAAAGTCATTGATGACGGTTCAACATTGTCACAATAATTTTTTGGTCCATTCTCGTGATGAGACAATGTTCAGTACCAGGATAAAGCATTAAGGCTTTTTAATGGTTTCTAAGTTTGATACGGGGTATATCAAATAGTGTATCTACGGGATGACACATTTAGGAATCACCTATGTAAGTGTGAAGTGTAAGCTGCTTCAAGGAGAACTCTGTAAGGCCAGCTCTCTACGCACTTATGAACCAGGAAGTGTTCATGGCTGAAACGAACAAAACAATGAGAACCAAAAACGGTTAAAGGGTTAATTGTGTGTCATGTGGTTGTCTAGGTATACACCAAAGCTCGACGGTTCAAAGATATCAAATCTACCGATTGACCGAGTATATCCGACATATGCTCACTACGGAAAGTTCAAAGAGAAATCTACTTATCCAGATGCAATTAATCCTTGCTTACGAATCACACAGTTTTTTGTCATGCATGTTTTTCATCATATAGCCATTCCCCATTCATGTGGGGGATTGTTAAAGCTAGTTAATGATTAAAGCTAGCTAAGTTGGTGTGAATGAGAAATGGAGGGAAGAAGACAATAGAAGGAAAATGAAGTTTCAAAGCAAAGTTCCTTTGAAAAGGAGCTTTGTACCACATCGGTGGTAGAAAGGGAAAGTTATGTGCTTATATTAGAAAGCACTTCTTCTAGCTCTTAAAGGGTTAAGAAGAGGGACTCCCCTCGCGCCGTCGTCGTCGCTCGGCTCGGCTTCGGCTTTGGCTTTGGCTTTGGATTTGGATTTGGATTTGGTCAAATGATCTGATTGATTGATAATCTTTTTGGACCAAATTTATTTAAAATTCAATCTTCATTTTCTGAAATTATTTTTAATTCCCGCGGGAAAAAAAATAATAATAATAATATTAAAAAACTTCCCAACGTTCTTAATTTTCAGGAAAAGGCATGGCCTTTCCCGAACAGGCACCAAGCCTTTCCGAACAGTCTCAATTCAAGGCTATATAAACTGAGGCAATGCCTCATTTTCGGATACTGGAAGCATTAAAAAAATTCTGCATTGTTTTTCTTTAAACCAAAAAAAAAACATATCGAGTCATAGTGTGATTTCGTTCCCGAATTTGAGTTCGTCGAAGTCGTAGGCGTTTGAGGTACCGCCACTCCTACGACAGGTATATCCGTTATATCCTGGGAGGAAATAATCCACAACCTCGGGTACAGTGAGGGGGTTAAATTCCTTAAGGACACACAGTGAATTCTGTGGTCTCGGATTTCTTCATTTCTGTGATTTTTTTTTTTTTTTTAAACGTTACATACGTTCTGTTTGTGTCTCTTCTTATTACTGGTTTCAGTTTCTCGTTGCTTTGAACACGGACAGACGATAACACGATGTTCAACATTTTTTTATTTCTTTCTCTTTCTTAATGGACAAAAAAACTAGTACTACAGTATAGTAATTAAATAACTTAGCAATAAATTTGTTCCATAAATATTGGCTTCTCATTCCATATCCATGTTTTGTTTCCCTTTCAGAATCCCAAAAGTACCTGAAGATGATGTCTCACGAAATAAAGGAAGAGGCACAGGTACTGGACCCATTTCATCCTTAGGAAATAATGGAAATAGGGGTAACATAGAAGGAGTCATAACAGATGGAATATATTATTGAACAAAGACGGATTCAGGGTTTGAAATTACAGGTAAAAAAGCAGTAAAAACCGAGACTTGAGTTTTACCAGCAGTAGCCATAAAAGGGTGAAAAATAGGCTGTATCCCATTTGGAATAACACAATGGTGAAAGAAGCAAAGTCGAATAGCTTGATGACGATGCAATGGCTGATTATTCATACGATGAAAACTCCTAATGCACCCACAATTTGCACAAATGTATGATCCTTTAGTTCCATCTTCACCACTTTTCACAAATTCACGACATCCATCAAATAAGTAATGACCATGCTTTTTGGAATGGTTTTTTAGGCACTCACCATATCTAATTGGAGTTGAGCTTGAGTTGCTTGCCATTTGCTGAAATTTACACACACACTAGAAGGGAAGGAAAAAGAGTACTTAAAATGAGGTATTTTGTGTATGGTTTTTTGCTTTGTGTTTGATCTCTTTAAATATTGAGTGTAACGAACATTTTTTGCTTAGTTGTCAACAACTCTTTAAATTTTTTTTTGACATTATTAAATGATGAGATCAGTAATAGAGTTTATTTCATCTCATCCAGATGATTTTAAAACATTTGATATATCCTATCGCCAAGAAAATTCTTTTGTATGTATATATATATATATATATATATATATATATATATATATATATATATATATATATATATATATATATATATATATATATATATTCTTGTTATATATAATTTCCAATAAATTATATTCATTTAGCTCTTCAAAGTTTCAACTTTTTTTTGGTGATATTTATTAATCAATTTAAGTTTCTGGGCATTAAGTCAATATATTATTTTACTATCATCAGTGGAATATAGAAATTAGATAACTTTTTATATTTTGTCTAGTTAACCACTATATATATATATATATACCTTAAAGATGTCATCAGATGGTATTTACATTGAGAAAAAAAAAATACTCTCATCTGGTTTTTAAATTGAAATACATAACTTAATTTTAAGAATCACTGATTAATAGTTGAATACTCGTTAACTACAGTTAGTGCTGGATTAGTTGTTTTCTCTTATTTTCTGTGCTATTTATGTGGGGATGAGGTTGGGTGAGTATTGAATAACTATATTGCATGCTTTTTTAGATTCTAGTGAACTTAAAAACAAAACGGTTAGAGAATATATTTGACTCATTTTGTCACTATTTGTGAAAGTAACACCAGGCAAAACTTGTGTTAGGACATACGACAAAACAAATTCAAATAGGTGGCCACCATATAGCTCTTCAAAATATAGAGGAAAAACTGAAATTTACTTCTATTTTCCACGAATAGATTTGGAAAAATAAATAAATTATGACTTAGCATCTGATTTTGGGAATTTGAGTGGGATTATTAGACAGATTCTCATCCAAGAATGGCAAAGAATATTAATTGCTCAGTTATCTACAAGATTACTGACTCGGACCAATGTTTCCATTAAATTAATAGGTGCATGACAAATGTTGTATTTAAAAATTTTGTGATTTAGGGTATGTTTGGTATAACAGAAAATATTTTTCGTGAAAAGTATTTTTCAAGAAAATATTTACTTGAAAAACAAGTAGTAATCTTATTCATTGTTCGATATTTGGTACGCAAATTAAGGAAAATAACTTCTCAAAAGTATTCATAAATAATTTAGATACAATAAACATGAAGCATAAACTTTCAAACCAACAACCTTCCGAACCCACAAATTTCATAAACTTTCGAACCGCTAAACTTTTAAAATCGCGAACTTTATACTTTCTAAACCTGTAAACTTCCAAATACATAAACTTCTGAAACTTGTAAAATTTCGAACCTGTAAACCGAAAGATGAAAAAACTAAAACTGAAAATTTATTTTAAAAAAATCCCTGAAAGGGAGGGGGGAGGTAGGAGCAGGGGTAGGGTGAGGGGGTGCAGAAAAAACAAAAACCAAAAATTTTAAATTACAACTTTTGTGTGTGTATGTGTGTGCGAGTCTCAATTTGATCCATCACGCCCCAATACGATGTGTGACATCTTCATCAATTTCCCCATCCCCTGAATAATAAACCCAAGATACTTAAAAATCCTGTATGGGTCAAAACTTGACTCATGATAATTAATATGATTAATTCGTTCTTAAACATATTCAGATCAACTAATGGTACAACCATTAGTTAGTAATAAGAGCTCAAAGATCGCTCAGCCCAATCCACGAGGCCACGACCTACTCGCTATAAGCTCTTCTTTTATCTACTTAGGAAATACTAAATTCCTACCTACACCATCACTTAGTGCAACACATGTCATTGCCTTCTCATCATCAATGTCGCTAATTAGAACAACAATTACAAGCACATTCTGCCAGGTACTTTATCTTAGTTATTCTTGGTGAAGTTCCATTGCATGTCTAATAACATCATCAACCTCTTCTAGCCGTTTACCTCCCACAATCTAAAATTCCAAAACATAAACCAAAATTTCAACGCATATCCCAAAGGTTCAACATTGTTAAATGCTTCAATTTATATCCTAAAACTTCAACTCATACCTAAAAGGCTCAAGGTTCAATTTATATGATTCAAGGTTCAATTTATATCCTAAAAGTTATATTCATATCCTACGAGTTTAAACTTAAACTAAAAAGTTCAATTTATGTCCTAAAACTTCAGCTCATACCTAAAAAGTTCAATTTATATCCTAAAATGCTCAAGTCATATCCTAAAAATTCAAGTCATATCCTAAAAGTTTCAAGTCATATCCTAAAATTTCTATTTATAACTAAAGCTTCAAGACAATACAAAGATTCAAGGTTCAATTTATATCCTAAAAGTTATATTCATATCCTACGAGTTTAAACTTAAACTAAAAAGTTCAATTTATATCCTAAAGCTTCAACTCATACCTAAAAGGCTCAAGTCATATCCTAAAAGTTCAAGTCATATCCTAAAATTTCTATTTATAACTAAAGCTTCAAGACAATACAAAGATTCAAGGTTCAATTTATATCCTAAAAGTTATATTCATATCCTACGAGTTTAAACTTAAACTAAAAATTTTAATTTATATCCTAAAGCTTCAACTCATACCTAAAAGGCTCAAGTCATATCCTAAAAGTTCAAGTCTTAACCTAAAAGCTTCAAGTCATATCCTAAAATTTCTATTTATAACTAAAGCTTCAAGACAATACAATGATTCAAGGTTCAATTTATATCCTAAAAGTTATATTCATATCCTACGAGTTTAAACTTAAACTAAAAAGTTCAATTTATATCCTAAAAGCTTCAACTCATACCTAAAAGGTTCAATTCATATCCTAAAAGTTCAAGTCATATCCTAAAAGCTTCAAGTCATATCCTAAAATTTCTATTTATAACTAAAGCTTCAATACAATACAAAGATTCAAGGTTCAATTTATATCCTAAAAGTTATATTCATATCCTACGAGTTTAAACTTAAACTAAAAAGTTCAATTTATATCCTAAAGCTTCAACTCATACCTAAAAGGCTCAAGTCATATCCTAAAAGCTTCAAGTCATATCCTAAAAGCTTCAAGTCATATCCTAAAATTTCTATTTATAACTGAAGCTTCAAGACAATACAAAGATTCAAGGTTCAATTTATATCCTAAAAGTTATATTCATATCCTACGAGTTTAAACTTAAACTAAAAATTTCAATTTATATCCTAAAGCTTCAACTCATACCTAAAAGGCTCAAGTCATATCCTAAAAGTTCAAGTCTTAACCTAAAAGCTTCAAGTCATATCCTAAAATTTCTATTTATAACTAAAGCTTCAAGACAATACAATGATTCAAGGTTCAATTTATATCCTAAAAGTTATATTTATATCCTACGATTTTAAACTTAAACTTAAAATTTTCAATTTATATCCTAAAAGCTTCAACTCATACCTAAAAGATCATTTCATATCCACAAAAGTTCAAGTCATATACTAAAGGTTCAATTTATATCCTAATATATATCATTTGTCTGTATTAAATATCCAAATATGCTATCATGTGCATATAATATTTTTATCTACCTATAAACTAATCCAGATTAAACTAAAAATTCAAGTTATACCCTAATATATATCTACCTATGAATCAAGTCTTTGACATTAAATTAGTATCTATTGCTTACTAAAATATTGAAGGAGAAATACTCAAGAAAGCCTAGCCTAAATATTCAACCCATACCCTAAACCCTAGATTTTTATAAAATATTAAATAATGATAAATACAATCTAAACCCTAGGTTTGTATAAAATATAATGTTAAATAATCAATTGAAACACTAATTCTAGGTTGAAACGATAATCAAATAAAACACTAATTGAAACCCTAGTTTTTTACTTCTAATCTCGAATTTTTAGGTGGTGACGACAGAGGCGACGACGGCAGCTGAGCAGTGGTCGTTGGTGGCGTGGGTGGGGCCTGGTGGTGGGCGTTTGAAAGGGGGTGGGGTTTGAGTGTGAGAGAGAAAAGATCGATTTTGGGAAACTTTTAGAAAGAATGGGAGGGGATCCCGGTTTTGACAGATCTGTAGTTAAGATACCAACTAATATATATATATATATATATATATATATATATATATATATATATATATATATATATATATATATATATATATATATATATATTAGTTGTATTCGATACGGTATTACCTAATACACTAATACTTAGTGCATAATATAGCGTAAGTACATATACTATATATATAAAAGTTGTGTTCGATACCTCATATATACTTATACTTAGTGCTAGTATAACATAAGTACATATATATATATATATATATATATATATATATATATATATATATATATATATATATATATATATATATATATATATATATATATATATATAAGTTGTATTCGATACGGTATTACCTAATACACTTATACTTAGTGCATAGTATAGCGTAAGTACATAAACTATATATATAAGCTATATTTGATACGGTATTAACTCATATACACTTATACTTAGTGCATAGTATAGCGTAAGTACATATTATATATATATATATATATATAAGCTGTATTCGATACGGTATTACCTAATACACTTATACTTAGTGCATAGTATAAGTATAAGTACATACATTTTACTTATATATATATATATATATATATATATATATATATATATATATATAAGCTGTATTCGATACGGTATTACCAAATACACTTATACTTAGTGCATAGTATAGCGTAAGTACATATACTATATATATAAAGCTGTATTCGATACGGTATTGCCTCATATACACTTATACTTTTTTCATATTATAAGTATAAGCACATATTATATATATATAAGTTGTATTCAATACTGTATTACCTAATACACTTATACTTAGTGCATAGTAAAGCGTAAGTACATATACTATATATATAAAAGTTGTATTCGATACGATATTACCTCATATACACTTATACTTAGTGCTAGTATAACGTAAGTACATATATATACAAAGTTTAAAGCTAGATTTTACCAAGAATTTTAACAAATAATTGGAAAAGCTTTAATTTTAAAAGACGTCCTTCACCAAATAATCTCGGCCCGAATGAGGTCAATCCAGCCAGCCGGAAAATTTTATTTTGTGTCTTATACAACTGATATTAGTTGTATGAAGCATTTTTTGTGAACGTTACTGTGTTAAAATACAAAATCAGAAAACTATTAGAAGAATAAAAAACGGAAAAACAATAAAGAATAAGAAATATTCTGAGTCAATTTGCTTATGCGTCCTTAAGGAATTTTAACGCGCTCACACATTGCCAAGGTAATGGATTAAATCCTCCCAGGATGAAACGAAATAAACCTTCCTGCAACAGTGACAATACAAACTGCAGGATATCAACGAACACAAAGAACAGAGCAAAATCACACTTACGAATTTGAGAGAGAGAGAATGCGAATTAAAAAAAAAAATCAGAAAGAATGAAGTTCTGTAATTTTTCAGTGTGTTAAAAACGAAGCCATGCCTCAGAATTTATAGGCAATTATTGGAAAAGGTGTGATGTTTGTTCTGGAAAAGATGTATGTTCAAAAGTTTACGCGGCATGCCGTAGTCCTACAGTGGTTACGCTAGGACTGCGACCAGAGTGGCCTTCAGAATAATCTGCAACAGTGTTTAGCGCGGTCCTACCGCGGTAACGCCAGGACAGCGACTAACTAACTGACATTTAATTAATTATTAAATAATTAACTAAATAAATTTTCTCCAAAAATAATCTTATCGATCATTCATCCAAAGCCAAAGCCGAAGCCGAGCGAGCGACGACGGCGCGAGGGTTCAATCTCTTCAACTTCTTTTAAGAGCTTTAAAAAGTGATTCTTGTTAAGAATAGAATTCTAATTAGAGTGAATGTCTATCTTGTAGAGAGTTTTACTTTGAGGCTAAGTCATTTCTCTTCCTATAAATAGAGGGGTCTTATCCCATTGTAAACAACCCCAAAATTCAATAAGAATTCTCTCTTTCTTTCTCTGCAATATTACCCTTCTTCTTTTATTGTTTTATAACACGTTATCAGCACGAGACTCTACCATCTCAAGAAGCTCTTTAAGAAGATTAAGGTTGTATCCGTTGGGCATGGAAACACTGCACATACACCGGCAATGACGACAGTGATACGTGGCCAACAGCTACCTACGAGGAATTCCAAGGAGTCTTTTAAGTTGTTATGCACTTGCACCAGCACGGTGTATGTCACTTAACTTGTCTGTTAAGTATGATGATATATTACACTCTATGGGTCAATTTCTGAAATCATGGAGCAGTTCATGATGCTATAATTGGGAATAGTTGAATTCATGACATGAATTATTAAGATGTACGTAGTGAAGCAGCCAACTAGAAGATACTGTGTGAAAATTGAATACAGGATATACAAAGTTAATACTACCATATTTAAAAGGATGGTTGTGTTAACCAGCAACAAATTAAATTTGAGGAAGAAGTGGTCTGCACGAGACTCTAACCAATTGGGTAGAAGTTTTGGGATTGAGAATAATGATCGTCAAGTCTTCTATGATCTTCCTTCAAGATTAATTCTGGATTTAAGGTAAGTATTTTACTTTTCTCTTTCATATTCTTGATATTCTATATTTTTATTTTATATAGAAGCAAAGACAACAAAGTTTGATTATAATTCTAATGAAATTTGTAAGAAATTACACCCACTTAAAGTGGTAAAATTTCTATGCCTTGCCATGATTAAATTCATATATGATTGTGGGCAAAGAATTGAAAACCCCTCCAATTAAATTTGCTCCATTCTCATTCCCTTAAGAGAATGTGATCGCTGTATGTGATAAGTCTGAAAGAAGACAAAATTATTACCGTGAAGGTATCAATGGATGTGGACGTGGCAATAGACGAAATTATAATCGTCATTATTGTGATATTGAGAACAATAAGGATTCTCAAAATAATCATTCACTCTGTGAAAGTAATATCTGTCATCAATTTGACATGAGATTTTATATAGCACATATAGATGATTATGGTCCATTCATGATGGAAATGTGACAACATCTGATTTATGAAGACATATTCATTCTTGGAAGAATATGAACGTGCTAGTGGTAGTGAATATACCACACTCGCCTCTAGAAGGAGATTTGAGATGATATAAGAAAATAATGTCATTATTATGGCATGAATGGTCATTGATCACGTACCTATTGTACGCCAAAATATTTTGGTAATGTGATTATTAAAGGACAATAATAATGCAAGAAACATATCTTGCATATAATTTTGACCATGACCATAATGGTATAACTTTCTCTTTGAAAAAGATATTCACCATATGGATATAGATGAATATGTGGTAGTACCAAATTAATTGAGAACTCTGCAAGAGCCAATTATACTATTTTGAAGAAACACAATTGATTACCAATGAGGTATTGTGTTGTAGTAAGTCTCAAAGAAACTTATTCAGTTTCCAAAGTATATGCGAAAGCGATTGATTATATTGAGACTATAAATAAAGGAAAGATTTGATATCTTCTATTACTACAACTTGTAGCGGGATAATCTATATGTGAAAAGCTACCGGCTTTATTCTCCAGTTTGTACTACACAAACAAAAGAATACCACAATAAAGTGGATGTTTGTTGATATAAAAACCCATATCATAATAAACATGGAGTTTATTGAGAAATGCACATGTCATGGTGTAAACATGAACTTATCAATATTGATAATTTATTCAGTTGGCATAATCATTTTAGCCATATCAATTTAAAGTGTGATGTGCAAAAATAAACGAGAATCTATATGGGTAAATATTAAAGAACTAGAAAGATCTTTACGAATTATCTTAGGTTGCTTGTTCTCGTTAATTGATAGACCAATTAAAATTGGGATTGAATCCCATGAATGCTGGAAATATCAAAGGTGAATATTGGCTCATTCATCTGCCATGCATACCATATAAGATGCATCTATGAGATAGTTACATGTGCGATTATTATTAACCCGCAACATGGTGTTTTGCGAGGTAACTTGCTCAATAATTCAATTTAGAGCACAATTTCCAGATTTTCTATTCAAGATAGTTTATCTTGACAAGTTAGTTTACATCACAGCGGGTTTAGCAAGATAGTTTATTGAGTGTCTCCACTTAATAGCTAAACTATTTCTTATGAGAACATAGTTATCTATATCCGTTTGATATATGTTATATATGAAAGTATATTACATTCTCCCCTCACAAGTGGTTCAGGGTCAGGAACCAAATAACTCCATCTTATTATTATTGATGTGCGGTGTATATTTTCATTAACACCATAATGCACAAAGATGGATTCTCAAAGTTGAGGAAACAAGTTAGTTTTTCTAACATGAAGGGGAGACATGATAAACAGTTGAGAAAACGTTATGTAGAATGAATTATCATTTGTGTATCTAGATCCTCGAATAGGGTTATATGAACTTGAAGTTCATAAAAAGATAATTCAGTTGCAACATATTGCAAAGCATGCCATACGCATTTGCTGACCCAAATAAAGTA
This sequence comes from Nicotiana benthamiana, assembly GCA_034376525.1. NCBI lineage: Eukaryota > Viridiplantae > Streptophyta > Magnoliopsida > Solanales > Solanaceae > Nicotiana > Nicotiana benthamiana. The sequence goes on from CM067323.1 coordinate 50,188,780, forward strand.
ACTATATTCTCATTGCAAATGCTCATATTAAGTCTTAGAAGGACAAAATCTATGGTATGCTTAAAGCGTATAGACAAATCGATTTCAAATTGAACTTCTTGATAAAGAAGATGAGCAAATGATCAAAGTGATCATAATAAATGAGGCAAGTGATCTAGAAGGTCACGTGACATAACACTTCATAAAATCTCATGAGAGATTCAGGTACCTGAATATATGAATGAAAAGATCTATATGTTATGTCTTTATAAAAATTTATTGGAACTGATATATCATGTTTGTCGACGACATCTATCATAGCGCTAAGTTTAGATGATGATCTTAAGTCTATCGAATATAGACACAAAAGTATTAGCCAAATGGAAGAGATACAATTCAAGTAGAATTGATTCGATATTAAAGACATGTAGTTTTGGACATGTAGTTCAAATACTTAAATGTATAAAGTCAATGGTATGTGCAATCAGTTTTCGATATCTTATTTGTCTAGCATGACATGAAAACTTGATATGCATCTAAAGTCTATAATATGGCTTATATGACTTAACTTATATGACAATCCATGAAGGATTTAAGTTGCTTGAAGCATCTACAATTCTTGATCTTGAGGTACCACTTCCTCAATGCAATTTATGCACAAATGTATCTTGCTATAACTATAAGCATGATAATGTGATAGCGAGGATACCTTTATGGAGAAATTGAAGAGTCATTCCACGATATTTGTGAAGACATTATATATCTATCACGAGTTATGATTTCAAGTTACAAATATTTATTATAGTTAATATGGCTGATTTATTTATCAAATCTCTACCAACGATCTCTTGAAGATGGTGCACAAAATTGGAATGCGAAGGCTCAAGGATGTGAATTGATGCTCTCTTCAGGGGGAGTTAATGCGCGTTGCACTCTTTTTCCCTTACAAGGTTTTGTCCCACTGGGTTTTCCTTGCAAGGTTTTTAACGAGGCAACCAATAGGCGCATTTCTAAATATGTGTACTCTTTTTCCTTTTCTAGAAATTTTTTTCCCACTGGGTTTTGTTTTAGTTAAGATTTTAACGAGGCACATTATTTATTGAGTAGACATTCAAGGGGGAGTGTTAAGAATAGAATTCTAATTAGAGTGAATGTCTATCTTGTAGAGAGTTTTACTTTGAGGCTAAGTCATTTCTCTTCCTATAAATAGAGGGGTCTTACCCCATTGTAAACAACCCCAAAATTCAATAAGAATTCTCTCTCTCTTTCTCTGCAATATTGCTCTTCTTCTTTTATAGTTTTATAACAATTCTATATTATACAAAAAAATGTAGTTGTCCCTCACCAATGACGGACAAAGTTCAAGACAAAAGCTCACTTCATTTAAATTTTTTATTTCCCTCCATTTTATTTCTCACCATTTCCAATTCACACTCTTAGACTTTAAAGCCCAATGCTTAAAGTTTTTGAAGTCCAATGCTTCCCAATGCTTTAAAGTCCAACATTTTTTTGTCTCATATTTTTGTGGACCCAATATTTTTTGTGAAAAGATAGGGTACATAAATTTATGAGACAAAAAGAAATCTCACACAACTAATTTTAATTTTATAAGAATTAAAGCACACAATAAAACTTCTCCGGCCAGTAGGATTAAGCAGGTCTACATGTATACCAATCTATTTATATATTATATTAAAAGCACGAAGGCCTTAGCGAAATATCGTTTGCTATTTTTGCCCATCGTTGAAAGCACTCTAAATGGGATAAAATTATAAATACAAAGTGAAAAAATTTATAGCAAAAAAAATGTCGTTAAACAAAAGGAAAAAAAGAAGAGAATAAGTGGAAAACTTTCCTTGAGAAAAGAATACCCCACACGAAGAGTGCTTGTCCTAGTGTTAAGAAAAGGAAAATAAATATAGGATATAATAACCCTACGAAAGAGAAGTTAAAATTGTATAGGTTAAAAAGGAAAAAATAATACGAGAATATAGGTACGAAAATTATTACTATTTAATTTAATATTCCTATTAAAGAGGTTAAGTACTCTTTATTCTCCGTGAATACTAGGGTTTATATTATGGTTGTTAATGCATTCATCAACCTAATTTAGATTTAAGAATAAAGGAGGAGGTGAAATAATATCGAATATTAGAATTATTCCAGGATTCTGGCCAAAGGTACATATCGCTTATACCTATCATCAAGCGATTTATTTACCATGTGCTCGCCGCTGATGAAGTTGAAAGTGTGCTACTTCAATTTGAGTATATGGAGCAAAAGTAAGAAAACTAAGTAATTCGGTATTTTTTATATTGTACAATATTTGTTATTTTTTTTGCTTATTCTGGCGTACTTAATATTAATCGTTTATGACATGCCAGAGATTGCTATAAAGAAGAATACGGTTTCTGAAGAAGTTTATGAGTTACATATTCCTATCTATTATGTGTTGAGGTAAAATTCTATCTTTTTTACCCTGTAAAAAGAGTTCTTGGATTAGACAAAATAGTAATTTAAGTTTTTTTTAATACGTAGGAATAGTCAATTAATTATTTCTCTAATTTTTAAAATAATTATTTAATTACTTCTAGACTTTCGATAAGTAAAATCATATCATTTAATTCCAGTACTTTCACTATCCTTCCAATTTTTGGGGTCTATATTTAGATTTAGCAGTTTTAGGTATCTTCTTTAAATATGTACTTGGCTACCTTTTTACGAATTTTCTACCTTAAATTTTTTATGACAATGCTCTTGTTTCAATCTAGAAATAAATTTAGTTGGATTTGAATATTACCATCCATTTAAATTCTTCGTATGATAACTAAACTTAATTATATGAACTCTCTTTTTATTTTTCGTACTTTCTATTTAAATTCTAACAGGAATAAAAGATGAAGTTCATATTAGGTACTTGAGCAAATGTAATTTATATTTCTAAGACAATGGAGAATATAGTATTGTTGCACTATATTTAAGTACAAGGCAACATATTATATGTTCGATTCTAAGCTACAAAAGCAAATGCATAACCTATACATTGAAGTTATAATAAAGCATTATATTACTTTTGTGTGGCATATTTATTTTTTCCCTATTAAATTGGCTAAATATGGTCAGTAGAACTTATTTTTCAGGGTTTATATTTTTAAAATAATATTCAATAACTCAATTACATGGTTTAATAGCATTTGCGTAATTTTTAAAAAATTATGCTCATTAATATAGAGTATATGCACAACGCGCGTATCCTAAAATTAGTGTTAAAAAAATGTGATTAGACTAGATATAAAAAAAAAGGCGTAGAACTTATAATGGATGCCATTCTTCTAAAATAAAGTAATCTCTTTGCATATAATTGGGATTCTTCATGTGTTCTTAGACTTCCAAGTAACAAAATTTGAACGATAGGCATTGCATTTTCTTCAGGTTAATTAAAAAGGTCTCTTGTAATCACTGGGAGGTCTTTATATCATATATCAAATACACATTCGTTTTCAAATTTGATGAGGTCGACTGGATAAAACGGTATTTGAATAAGCTTATAATCTAATCAAATTAACTTACAAATACTTTTTAACTTATTTATACGCATCAAAAGTACTTATAAATGAAAATCAACATTGACGGCAGTTACACAAAGAACAATGGTAAAAAAGGAGGCATTGTAAGGGACAACAATAGTTACTTAATTATGGCCTTTTCGGTGCCAATTACTTGTGACAACAACAATATGGCAGAAGCAATGACTGCACATCTAGTTTGGAGGTGTTAAGGATATAGTTACGGTTAGTAGTTAACCAAAGACCTTCGTAGGACCTTCACCCGGAAGATAGAATCAAAGGTAGACAACAATTAGTTGCTTCACTTCAATAAGAGGTAAGGCAGAAAAAGGTTAAGTTAATTTAGTGGTAATTAGTTATATAGTTGTGCCCTACTAATTGGTTAGAGTAGTTAAATACAGCTTTTCATTTACACTGTTTAGTTGTCTTCATTCTCTCTGTAATTGAAAGAGCAGAGTTCTTCTTCTCAAATTCTCTCTCTAAATTTCTCTCTTCATAATCTTTGATTCCTAACTGCATGCCATTGATAAATTCATCATGGTAAAAGAGAGGACGAGCTATACATTCTGTCAGCTGCACTAGGAAAGAAAGTAAATAAAGCCTTTGCAGTGACTAATAAGGGAAGCATGGATATATGGCACAAAAGAAAAGGACATGTACCAGTTCAAGTTCTTAGAAGAATTTCCTGTCTACAAGAATATAGTAGCAACATACACAGTAGTACATTGTCTAAGTGTGAAATCTGTCCCTTAGTTAGACATACTGAGTACCATTTCAACCTAGTACTAGCAGAAGTATGTGCAGTTTTGACTTGATTCATAAATGAGGACCTTATAACGTTGCTACTCATAATGGAATGAGATACTTTCTTACACTAGTTGATGATTATAGTTGGCGGACTTGGGTATTTCTCATGAGACTTAAGTATGATGTCATTTTCTTGCTCAAGAATTTCATTGCTATTATTAAACTCAGTTTAACAAGCCGATCAAGGCCTTTAGGCCAGACAATGGTGGTGAATTCTTCAATCATGCATGTAAAGATTTGTTTCAATCACATAGAATTATTCATCAAAGCTCATGCCCTTATATTCCTCAGCCGAATAGAGTTGTGGAAAGGAGACATAGACACATACTTGAAACTGCTCGAGCAATCATATTTCAAGGACATTTACCTATCACGTATTGGGGACATTATATTGACTCTGCTGTATATATCATCAACGGGACTCCTTCATATGTATTGGAGTATAAATCACCCTATGAGCTATTTTTTGGTAAACCACCTTCACTAATACATCTCAAAGTTCTTGGTTATCTATGCTTTGCTACTAACTTGGTAAACACTGACAAATTTGCACTAAGAGCTATGAGGTCAATTCTATTGGGCTATGCTACACATCAAAAGGGATATAGGTTGTTGGATTTGGAGAATAGAATATTTTTCATTAGTAGAGATGTGGTGTTCTATGAAGACATGTTTCCTTTTCAGGCAGCTGAAAGCACATCCAACTCATTCTTCTTAGACATGTGTCCAGTGCCTAGGAAGGATTTCAGATAGCTCTTATGCCAGACCTAATGTTTCAAGCCTTTCAGTATGGTTTCTGTTCCTTTAACTTAACATGACACTCCTTCTGCTGCTATTCATAGCAATGCTGAAGTTCAACCTAATCCTCATGCAGCCCCAATTGTTTCTTCTGATGTTCCCATTAATATGGGATTAAGAAAATCAACTAGGGTATCCAAGCCCTCTATATGGCTTAAAGATTATGTTAAATCAGACAAGACGGGTTCCTTGAGTTATTGCAAATATATCTATCTCAGAAGTCATTAGATATGAGATGATCTCCTCAAAGTATCAAAGTTCTTTGGCTAGCTTCTTTTTGAGGTAGAACCTATAATATATTCTGAAGCAATCAAGGATAAAAGGTCGTAGAAGCAATGTAGACAGAGATTAAAGCCTTGGAAGACAATAAAACTTGGGCATTGGTTCCTTTTCCACAAGGACAGTAGGCTATAGAGTGCAAATGGGTCTATAAGATCAAGTATAAAGCAACAGGAGAAGTAGAAAGATTCAAGACTCGCCTAGTAGCCAAAGGGTATAATCAGAGGGAAGGACTAGATTATCAAGAGACTTTTTCACCTGTAGTGAAAGTGGTCAATGTTAGGAGTGTGTTGGCTCTTGCAGCATCAAGGCATTGATTCATCCATATGGACGTCTATAATGCTTTCTTGCAAGGTGATCTCACTGAAGAATTATATATGACTATTCCTCAAGGTTTCCATGGTTCACATAACAAGTCCACATTTGAAGGTTGATGAAATCTCTCTATGGACTCAAGCAAGCATCCACTTTGTGAAATATCAAATTAACTTCAGCTCTAAGGGATGCTGGCTTCCAACAAAGTCATCTGGATTACTCTCTTTTCATCAGAAAGACAGAAGCTCGCATAGTCATTGTGTTGGTCTATATTGATGACCTGCTTATTACTGGAGATGATCCTGCACTGCTTCAATAAACTAAATCAAGATTAAGGATCTGTGAGAGCTTAAATATTTCCTAGGCCTAGAATTTGCCAGAAATGGTGATGGAATATTGATGCATCAACGTAAATATGCCTTGGAGCTTATTTCTGAGTTAGGAATCTCAAGTGCAAAACTTGTGGGATGTCCTATGGAGCCTAATCTAAAACTTACCACTTCTGAATTTGACAACCATGTAGGACTATCCGATGATGTACTGTTGACTGATCCTGGACCTTATCAAAGATTGTTAGGTAAGCTGCTCTACTTGACCATCACGAGGCTTGATATTTCCTTTGTTGTTCAGAGTCTCGATCAGTTCATGCATAGTCCCAAAGTTTCACACATGGAAGCAACACTTAAAGTGGTGAGATACATCAAAACCTGTTTACCACTTAAAGTGCCATTGACAAATTCACCACGAGGGAAATGGTGCAATTAACTAAGATATATGCACTAATTTTCTCTCGAAGTGGACTCCATGGTCATCACCAACATGCTTTCAAAAGGAGCCACTAATAACTTGAAGATCAAGATGGTGATAGACTGGATCATTGGTATTATACATCTTGACAATGTGACTGTGCAATATTGCTTTAGAGAGGGATCAAGTAATTGATTCTTTGGCTAAACTTACCGCTACTACTAATTAGAGCTTAATCTGTCAAAAGTTTCAACAACTGCCTACAAATGCTAAATGCCCTTTCTTATTTGATAACTGGCAAATGCTTAGTATAAGGAGAAAGGATGATAAGTCTAATTTTCTTTTTCTCTTTTTGTTAGTTGAAGTCTGTACAGTTGGTTTTGATCCGAAAGGAGGCACCCGAGTTCATACCTCCTTCTGAATTTTAATACCATAAGATACTCGAACCTTTTAAACTATATCATGTCGTGGGGGACAAATAGGAATTTTGATCAATTTTCCATCTATATTTCCGAGAACCTTGTACGTACATATATACGTAAAGATTAGTTTAAAGGAAGTTGCATATTGGATTTAGCCACTCTAAATCTAAAGGATGGATATATAGAACATTCGATTACGGTAAGCAATCCATTGGGGGTCTGTAGGTCTATGTTGCTAAAGCTTTCAAAAATATGAGGGCAACATTAAACTATAATCTCAAGCATTGCTAGCCAAAAATATATGCCCCTTTATTAGTTTCCCTAAAACAATGTATTATCAAATCTACTTGCGTACCTCAACACCATCCAATATTTATTAAATTAAAATGGGTGTTATATATATTACTCTCTGTGAAAGATTGTGGATAATTTCCCGTTTTAGGTCTCTATATTGAAGAAAGGAAAGCAAGGTTTTTGGACGGTAAGTTTTCTTCATGTTCGATCTAGTTGTGCCTTTATTTCAATTTATTTGCTGCCATTGATCATGCTTTTTAATGAGGCAAATCAAGATACCAGAGGCTGTAAGCTTCCAAGTTACGTTGCTCTATCTTGGCCTAGGAAACAAACAAATTAAATTTTAAGAGCTTAAATGTCACGGTTTGCATATGTAGTATAAATTCGTAGAAGTAGTTAATTTTATATATATATATATATATGGGAGCTAGTTTCATATGTCTAAGAAAGGCATGCAGGAACATATCTTCATTATTTCAATTGTATTTAAGGTTGCGGGGCACATGATCGGATCTTGCTCAGCCGGTATCTTCATCGGTATTTGATTTTAAGGGTTTCAATCGAAAAAACAATTTTCAACTTATATATATATGTCTAGAATTTTTTCCGAAATTAATGGATCTGGTAACCCCTTTTGACTGTATGTAAATCAACAGTAACCATTTTGTAGAGAGAGACCATAAAAATAACAAGAACAACAAACACAGACTAAATTCAATTCGAAACACAAATAATCGACACCATATACTCTTCAGGAAAAGGAAAAAAATAATAAAAAGGGGTACCTAGCCAGCCTATACTTGTATAAATGTCGAACCCTAGCTAGCTTAACACTTAAACCCATCCCCTCCCCCCTCAATAAAAAAAAACAAAGCCCATGAAACAACAACAACGACAACAATAACAATATAGACGTTCTTATCTATGTGAGAAATAATTAAGAGTCAGAGTCAGAAGATGATTCATCGTTCTCCAACTCAGTGTTGCTAGTACCAGTTGAACATGGTGATTGATCTCCCAGCTCACGTCTAGCAGTTAATGATGTTGCTATTACCAGAAATTGATGATTCATCGTTTTAAGTACTTCCGCCCTATTATTCATCAAACGCTCAATGGTATGATCAAATATAGGTTCTCGTCTCGACACGTTACTAGTGGTCTCTTCCAGCTGTTTTTTATTATTATTATTCTTATCTTCTTCCTCTTTATTCTTCATATTTAACCATTCTAACTCTTCTGTTAGAAGCCAAACCTTATCCTTCATTATTTCTGAAACTACATCCGAAGAAGAGATATTACTTTTCCTCTTGCCACTCATAGCAGGAGACTTACTTCCCTGCCGCCGTGGTGGTAGTGGTGGCAGTGATGCGAATGTCTTTGCTATTTCGGCATCCATTACTTCCTTACCTTTGACACTACCCCTTGTAGCCGATACAGGTGAGCGTACACACTGTAGATTGACTGAACCTGTAGAGATATTTTCAACTACAGTAACCCTAAAGGATTCGGTCAGAGAGTTCGCATTGACATTTGAAGATTCCATGTTCACATCGGCTGCAGGAGCATCGGGTTGGGTGTGCGGTGGCGGTGGTGGTGGAGGGATGATTGTTGATGAAGGTGCGGTGAAAACAGGAGGAGAGTACACAAGGCGAGCGTCATCATAGATCTGTACATGAGCGAAAGAACAAAAATAATTAATTAGGCTTGAAATTAACACGTTAGATAAGCTTAGAGTCTCTCTCTTTTGTGTAATTGCTATAAATTATAGGGCAAAGAAACTTAGTGCATACAACAAGCCTTTTGAAATTTAATTAGGAAAACAAGAATTATTTTATAATCTCAAGTGTAAAATCCGAAGAAAAAAGTGAGTGTTTCTAGAGAAAAGTAATCCCAAAATAGATGTAGAATTAGAAGGTAATTTTTTTCCCCAAAGTGAAGGACTTTTCATATGGGAGGAAAAACCAACTTACTCAAAATGAAAAGATTAAAAAAAATCAAAATGAAAGGAAGCATCATTTCATTTGAATGCAAGTAGTTTTAGTAGATATACCGAATATTTTAAATTTCTACGCTAAACAAATAATGAATTTTTTGGTGATAGATGCAAAATTAGAAGGTAGATAAAAAAAATTCTTCATAGTGAATGGAGTAACAATTTATAGAAAAAACAAATATATTATTTATTTTAAAATAAAACCTGGCGTGATGCAGCTGGAGGTGGGAGGTTGTTGGTATCCAACCTACGGTGGAAACTTCTAGAACAACCACAAGTTTGACAGCGCAAAGCTTGTGTGCTACCGGGAGGACCCCCAGGAGCAAAAGCTAGGCAGCCATCAATGTTATAGGTCATGGCACCAGTTAAGCGATTGCGAATGCACTCACCATAAATAGCTGCACTAATCACAGGCCTATTGTTATTAGCCCTAGCAGCTGAATTAGCTCGGAGCATATTGTTATTAGCCATTGATTAATACTAGCTAGTTTCTTTTAATTTACTGGAGTGCTTAATTAGATTGAGAGGTGTGATGAAACTTGAAGAAATGGGTACTCTTATATACAAATGATTTGCAGAGGGTCAAGGTGCTTATCGTCTTTTCCTTTTGACGGCTGGGGTGGGGCCAGGGGTAGAGATTATTAGGGATGAGATTATATAAGGGAATCTCTTATCACCATTTTCAAATTAATAATAGTGATAAAAAGATTTTTAAAAAAATAAAAAAAATAAACAAATATATATATATATATATATATGTATATATGTGTATATATATATATTATACATATAAATACTTTTATACTGTTTAGTTTAACACGTGATAACATAAGTAATTAGTAAAATTTTGTGTATAAGTATTTTATAAACAATCACTGAGCTGATATAGCAATCATGTACCCTGGGCAACATTAATCTATGTTTGTGAGTTTAATTTTTGTTTGTTTTACTGGAATTCTTGATTAATTGGTCATATTATTAAGGATATTGCATTGGAAAAAAATTAACCTCTTATAAGACCGTTTGGTTCAGATATGAGATATCATATTATTTGGTTAGAACTTAATTAATTATTAGTAGATCTGATATACATTGAATATTGGCGTCAAATGGAGTACCCGAAGAGGAGATTTGTATTAATTAGATTCTATTACTGTAATATCAAAAACTTAGAAGTTTGTTTGTATTTATTAAATGTAAAAACACCTCATATTAGAACTGGCATTTCATATTTATCTCCAAAATCTAGCTGACTGGGCTACACTTAAGCAGTGAAAAAAAATGCACGTTGGTTTGGAATATTATTTATGACAAAACGCAGTAAATTGAAAATCCATTGTATTATATCACTGTAGTAAACTTCAAAATGAAAAAAAAAAAGAGATTAAAAAACTCAACGCTAATATAACAGCAAGTGATTAAGAGAGTTGTGATCTATGAGTAACTAAAAATTAGGTCATAATTAGTGTATGTTTTTCTATGGTTATATTTGCAAATCGTATAGTCCTTATCTACATCCCTAATTCAAAATTAAATCAAGGTATATAGGATTCAATCATTCTTTCACCTTTTTTTTTATTTTCCAACTATATATATAAAGCTCTAAAATATTTTATTTACAGGCAATAGATAATGTTGTTGTCGTTTGTTTTGATCATTTAATTTGACTATCCAGACTAGCTAGTTAGTTTTGTGATATTTGATAGTACTACTTAAGAGTTAGGGACTAAAGTATAAATTGTAAGAGATAGAAGGCAAGAGTGTAAAGATAGAAGAGTTAGGAAGTTAGTTTAGTTAAAAGGATCAGTTATTGATCCAACATGAATAACCAACAATAATGAAGAGCTTCATTTTTTCTCTTCGTTTTCTCTTCGTTTTCTCTCTTTATAATTCCCTCTCAATTTCACCATTTCTGTTGCTAGAATCCTGTAATTTGACATGGTATCAGAGTCGCGATCACTGTAATTGTGTAGATCTGAAGCTCGTTGAAGCTGAACAATGGCGAACAGCGAGGTCGATCTATTATCTCATAATCATCCTCTTTTCCTTCGAGATTCCGATATGCCAGGAACAACAACTATGCGCTATGAGTAGCGCGATGAAGGTCACACTCCTGGTGAAGAACAAGCTAGGGTTTATGGATGGAAGCTACCTTAAGAGCTCATACAGAGGTGAGTAGGGGTGTTCATCGGGCGGATTGGGCAGCTTTTAATCTTAGCGGTTTGGCTTAACGGTTATCGGCTTTTAAACGTATTCATCCGTTAGCCACCCGATAAGATATCGGGCAGATTGGTATCGGGTTAGCTCTTATCGGACGGTTACCGGGCGGTTTATCGGTTTAATATGTACAAGAATGCACAAACAGAGGTAAAATATATTTTGATGGCAAAAGGGTAAGATATGTACAAGTAGCACTCAATATTATCACAAAGATGGAATTTTCTAGGCAATTTCCTGTAGACAGTTCACCTTTTATTCCTTCCTAAGGGAAAATGACCTTGTGAATTGAATCAGACAACAGGTGATCTTTGTGACCGAATGTATCCATCAACCATGAAGCTCCTCTTCTTCTGATGTTACGATTCAGTAAAAGCAAGACGTCAAACGAGCATGTGAACTTCAGCAGGCATTGTCCAAAAAAGATGGGAAAAGATGCTTATAGCCAGTAGTGATGTGATAGACATAGACTACATTTCAATGTGCACGAAATTGCTATATACTTACACTTATTCATTTTTAAGGTTTTTAGTTTTTATATTTAATATATATAATTATGTAAGTAAAAATAATTTTTTTATATATATATATATATATTTATATTCTTAACGGGTTAACGGATTATCCGTTAAGAAAATTGAATAATTCGCCCCCAAACTGATAAGCCGTTAATAAAAAAAATTCAATCTCTTCTCCGTCCGTTAAGCCGTTAAGCCATTACCATTAAGTCATTAAGCTTCGGTTCGGTTCGATTTTCGATTTCGGATCGATTTTGAACACCCCTAGAGGTGAGTTGGCTGCACAATGGGACAGGTGTAATACGGTGGTACTTTCATGGCTAAGTATCACAGTTCAAGCGAATTCGTACCAAGTATTATATGTACGATGCGAGTGCAAGGAAGGTTTGGGATGAATTCAAAGAGAGGTTTGACAAAGATAATTTGACTAGAATCTATCAGCTTTAGGCAGAAGTTGCGACACTTAGACAAGGTACAAATTCAATTACCTCTTGTTTTTCAAAGATGAAAGATATGTGGGATGAATTGGACATATTGGCACATTTTCCTTCATGTGATTATGAGGAATCAAGGCCATATGTCGATCACTTGGTGAGACAGAGGTTATTGAAGTTCCTTATAGGACTGAAAGAGAGCTATAGCCAAATAATTATAAGAAGGAACATTCTTTATATGAGGCTAATTCTTACTATAAATCAAGCATTTTCAGCTACAGTACAAGAGAAAAGTCAAAGAGCATTGAGAGTAGTTGAGACAAATAAGGATCCATTGATGTTAGCAGGTAGAGGACATATATTCAAAGGAAAGAAACCTGGGCTGATATGTGAACATTGTTGGTATAAAGGCCATCTAAAGGAAATTGCTATAAAATAATAGGGTATCCAACTTATTTTAAAAGCAAAAAGAAAGGGAAACTGGGTGGATACAAACCGTTTGCTAATAATGTGAATGCAGAAGGAGAAACAGATGTAAAAGTGCACATACCGTGAAGCTTCATGACAGAGGAACACTACAAACACTTTTACTAACCAAATCCTCTATTGGAGAAGAATCTGTTGCTGCAACAAGTTCATTAAACATGGCGGGTATAGTGTCGCTGCTATCTAATGTATCCAATAGCAGAGTATATGATTGGACAATAGATACATGTGCATTACATCATATAGCATTCTTCAGAGAAGTGTTAGAAAGTCTTAAAGAAATTGAAGGAGAACACTTATGAAGTAGAGATACCTACAAGAGATAAGTCAAAAATCATACAATCAGGAGATGCTCTTATCCTGGGAAACCAAAGATAACAAATGCGTTACATGTGTCAGACATTAAATTTAACCTACTTTCAGTATCTAAGCTAACTAAAGAGTTGTGCTGCATAGCTGTCTTCTACCCTGATTTTTGTGTGTTTCAGGGGCTCTACAATGTCAAGGTGCTGGGGATTGATAGAGAAGATGTAGACTTTACATACTCAGAAGGAAAGGAATGGTAGCAAACTAAGATTTCTGAAAGGGAGACATGAGATATTGAATTGTGGCATCAATTATTAGGACATGCATCATCAAGTACTTTACAACAACTAAAAGAACTGAAGAATAAAGTTGACACAGGCTGGCACAAGTTATGTGAAGTCTGTCCACTAGCTAAACAAAGTTGAATCAAGTTTTCAAATAGTAGTAGTAAGTCTAATAGTATTTTTCAACTTGTGCATGCTGATGTATGGGGTCCATTTAAGATCATAACTTATGACATGAAGCATTATTTTGTGACAATAGTTGATGATTTCAGTCGATATACTTGGATTTGTTTGTTGCATTCAAAAAGTGAAGTAATAGTAGTGTTGAAAGAACTTTTTGCCTCAGTAAAAATCAATTTAACACAATGATTAAGTCTATAAGGTCATATAATAACACTGTGTTCTTCAATGCTCAGTGCAATGATCTATATGCATCTCTAGGTATTGTGCATCAAAGTAGCTGTCGATATACTCCACAACAAAATGGAGTTGTTGGGAGAAAGCATAGACACATTCTAGAGGTACCAAAGGCTTATATTTCAAAGTGGTATACCAGTCAAGTTTTGGGGAGAATGTGTGAAGACAATTGTGTACTTGATCAACAAGCTACCTTCAGATATCTTGAAAAGGAAATCTCTATTTGAATTGTTACATAAGAAGCCACCAAAGGTGGATCATTTAAGGGTGTTTGATTGTTTATGCTATGCAAGCACATTGCCTTAAGGTGACAAGTTTGCTCAAGAGCAAGAAGAACAGTATTCTTAGGGTATTCAGAGACTAAAAAAGGCTACTGCTTGATTTAGACAATAACACCTTCCTAGTTAGCAGAGATGTCAACTTTAGAGAGAATGTATTTTCCTTCAAGACTGACTACAATTATATGGAATATGATGATCTATTCCTTCTTAATACTACTGACACAACTGAAGTTGTTGAAAGAAGTGGAAGGGGTATATCATCTAATCATGCTAGTGAACATAATACTGATCAAGCTGGATCCTCCCAAGAACATGAAGTCACTCTAGAAATGAGGCTTCCATACTTGCATCAGGAGAAATGACACAAGAAGAGACACATGATCACATGCCTCATGCACTACCAGAACCTATTACAAATCCTTCACTCATTCATCCCAATCTTCAATTGCCTTAGACTGAATCTACTACAAATCCTCCCATATCTCAACCTGTACCATCAGTTTCACTTAGAAGATCAGCTAGATGGGTCAAACTTACTATTTGGCTGAAGGATTACTATACTCTTGGGAACTCCTCCAATTATAGTTCCTACCATATCTCTCAATATATGTTTTATGACCATCTTTCAACTACTTACCAAGCCTATTTAACAGTAATCTCAACAGAAGTAGAACCAGAGACTTTCTCAGAAGCTTCGCAAGATGCTAGGTAGGTTGAAGCTATACAATATGAGATCAAAGCCCTATCTAGAAGATAACAACACTTGGGAAGTAGTAGATTTTCCCTGTGGAAAAATGGAGAATGGGTCTAAATGGTTATATAAAGTCAAATACAAGGCAAATGGAGAAATAAAAAGGTTCAAAACAAGACTTGTAGCAAAGGGCTACACACATCAAGAGGGCCTAGACTATCATGAAACCTTCTCACCATTTGTAAAGATGGTAACAGTCAGAATAATGATTAGCTTGGCAACTTCAAAAAATTGGCATCTCTTTCAAATGGATGTCAATAAAACTTTCTTGCGGGGAGACTTTTATGAGGAGGTTTACATGCATCTACCCCAAAGTTTACATAAGCATAGGGGAAAGTTTGAAAATTGTCCAAGTCACTGTATGGCCTTAAACAGGGATCCATACAATGGAATATTAAGCTAATTGATGCCTTGACAAAAGCTGGTTTTTTGCAAAGTGCCTATGACCATTCACTCTTCACCAGGAAAAGTCGTGCAGATGTAGTAATTATACTGGTCTATGTTGATGACCGATTGATCACAGGCAGTTCTGAAGCTATGGTACATGCAACAAAGAAGATATTACATTTGAGTTTTAAAGTGAAGGATCTAGGGGAGTTGAAATACTTCCTAGGTATAGAGATCATGGGATCTCCAAAGGGAATCCTTCTCAACCAAAAGAAGTATGCCCTTAGTCTAATCTTTGAAGTTGGATTGAGTAGGGCAAAACCTGCAAGCTCCCCACTTGAACAAAACCAAAAACTAACCACAATAGACTATGACAAGCATGTAGGGGCAACAAGAGATGAAGAATTACAGGATATAGATGGATATCAGAAGTTTATAGAAAAGCTGAATCTTTACCATCACCAGGTCAGAAATATGCTTTGTTGTTCAAATGTTAAGTCAGTTTATGAGACATCCAAAACAGTCACACCTAGAGGCATCATTGAGAGTTGTAAAATATATTAAGGGATGTCCAGGAAGAGGAGTACTGCTAAAAAGGGAACCTGTAAAACAAGTGACAGCCTATTGTGACTCGAACTGGGCAGCCTGCCCAAACACAAGAAGATCTGGTACAGGGTATGTAGTGAAGATAGGTGATTCTTCGATCTCATGGAAATCAAAAAAGCAGTAAACTATGAGCAGAAGTTCAGTAGAAGCTGAGTATAGAAGTATGACAGCTCTAGTATCTAAAGTAGTTTGGCTCATATGGTTGATGATAGAGCTTGTGATTGAGGTTCAAACACCTGTGAGGTTGTTTTGTTAAAGCAAAGTAGCCCTACAGATTGCTGCCAATCCTATCTATCATGAAAAGACTAAATACATAGAGGTAGACTGGCATTTTGTGAGAGAAACAATCAAAGGTGGACTGATTACACCAGAACACATATCAACAAAGGAGCAAGTTGTATATATGATGACTAAAGCATTATGCACTGCACAATACTAGTTTCTTCTGTCCAAGCTGGGAGTGTTGGGATATTTTCCACCCTACAGCTTGACGAGAAGTTTTATGATATTTGATACTACTTACGAGTTAGGGACTAAAGTGTAAATTGTAAGAGCTAGAAGGCAAGAATGAAAAGATAGAAGAGTTAGGAAGTTAGTTTAGTTAAAAGGATCCAACCAACAATAACGAAGAACTTCATTTTCTCTTTTCCTTCTTTCTAACTTTCTCTCTATAATTCCCAGTCAATTTCACCATTTCCGTAGCTAGAATCATGTAATTTGACTGTTAGGGATGTATTTTAGCAGTATAATAATTCCTTTTAGATTTTCAGAAATGGAAACATTTTTTGTTTCTTTTTCTATTCTAAATTAATGAAGATGCAAAACATTATTAGTCGACCCTCTCTGAGAGCAGGAAAGGAAAAACAAAGTAAAGAATACGGATGTCTCGCTCAAAAATGAACTCTTTTTGTATGGCTCAATTCTGATTTTTTTTCATAATTATTAAATTAACCATATTGTTGTTAGGCATTTTAAGAATGCAACAACAAAGATTTGAACAAGCAAACTAAGTAAAGGAAACAAAAACTAGCTAATTAAACAAGTACAAGAACATATATATGGTTTTCTCAAGAAACTTGAGAGAATGGTCAGATCTAAAGTTTTAAGCAACTGTTCCCTCTTTCTCTAGCTTAATGGCTTTTTTAGGACCAAATCTGCGTCTGTTGTTGTCAATCCAATTCTTCAAGAAATAGGGAGTGATTCCAATCTCTGCACAAAAGGGTTTCACTTCTTTATTGTACTTTGTCCACCTCCATCCTATCTTCTCTGCAAAAGCCTTCACTCTTTCCTTTTGCTCTGAGTTAATCCTCTTTCTTTTGGTGCCAATCTTATCAACTACTTCTATCTCTCCTCCGCCCATCTCCGTCGCCGTCTCCTCTCGCTGTGGTGGGGTGTCAACAACGTTGTTCTTGTCGTACGTCTGACGAGGATGAATTCTTGACTGTTGCTGACATGTTGGGGTTGGTGGAACAACAATGACAAGGGAAGTACCTGATTGAAGAAATCGTTAAATGAACAAAAGTACGTGTTCTTTGTTTAATTTTGTAGAGAAGATAGTCACTAAATTTTAATATGGGGTTAGAGCAACTATCTTGAGATCTAATTAGGTTTGAGTGTCTCCACACCACACCTTTCTTTAGAAGAGTTTTTGTGTAAAGAAAATATCATATATTGCGATAAATCATTTCTAACATATTTTTTATATATGCGAATCTAATTTTTTTCATGAGCCAATATATGTTGTAGTGGTGATACTGGAATCCAATTAGATCTCCTAAATAGCTAATTAATCTGATACTAAAGTAAAATTATATGCCAATATTCTCATCTAAAAATATAATTAAAAAAGATATAAATACTTGTATCTATTGATTTTTCACTTGTTCGTTTAATATAGGGAGCTAAATCTGTCTCCACCAAAAAATTATACAACTACCTTTAATAATCTTTGACTATGGGGGGACATAATGTAAAGAGTAGCTTCAAGAAAAGGCCTCTTGTGCAAGTTGTGTCAAGCTTATAATTAAATAAATAAAAATGTGTTATCTTGAAATGTTTAATTAATTATTAGTTGTGATGATCATACCATGATTATGGTGACTATTAGAGAGAATAGAAAGCTCCACCTCTGTCTCTAGCTCTACCTCCACCTCCATTTTTCTATGAAAGTTTCGATGGCAATGGCAAGCTGCGCAGATCAAAGACTCAGGGATTCCATTTGGACAAAACTCACCACAACCATCAAGTGCATAGCCCATTGTACTTGCTGCATAATTATGCTTACACTCACCGTACTTCAAAAGAAAGTATTTGTTGTTTGAAGCCATTAACGAGAGAGAAATTAAAGGAGGAAACTACAGCGAAAGAAGTGAAGATGTATATAGCGGTGAGGTTGAAGAGGGGAAAGTGAGTGTCGATAATACAAATAAGAGGTAAACAAGGAGTGAGGTGTCTGCTTATTATGGCTGCATGGCTATTTGGGGTTTACTACAACATTAATTGCCATATGGAATTTATAAATATTTTGACAATTAACTTAGATTTTATATATATTTGGACTTGTTGAAGCCAAACGTGTGATGTAATAAAAAAAATTGAAGTCCAGAAATTTCCACTTACGTGATCTTTCTGTATTATTATCAGCTGGTTTTATAGCTTTCCTAGCCAGATAGAGAGGAGGGGAAAAAAATTTAAATAGAAGTATGCAGCTTGCTTATATTTTTCAAATTTTGAAACTATCATATGAAACATCCCTTGAATTTTTTGTGGTTTCATAATATAATAATTAGTTAAATTTTCTATGGAGTTTAATATTATAATCATTACTTAGGAGATTTTCATCTATCAATATTTGACTAGTTCGGTTAATTAAGTTGAAACTATATATAACCTGCCAAGGTGAACCCTTAAAATAAAATTGTTATCGATTACGGCATATTTGTAGAGTTACTGTCCTGTTTTCTTTGGTAAAAGCGAACAATTGAATGAAGCTTCTTGAATAATTAAGTAGATTGAATCTCTTAAAACTAACATAATTTCTTAAATGTTTAGATTGCGAAAATGCAATGAGATCTAGGGTATGTTTGGTATAACGGAAAATATTTTTTATGGAAAATATTTTCTAAGAAAATATTTTTTTGAAAAACAAGTAGTAATCTTATTCATTTTCTGGTGATTGGTACGCAAATTAAGAAAAATAATTTCTCAAGATTATTCATAAATAATTTAGATATAATAAACTTGAACCCATAAATTTTTGAACCAACAACCTTCCAAACCCATGAATTCCATAAACTTCTGAATAGCTAAACTTTCGAACATGTAAACTCTATGATGTTTAAACCCGCAAACTTCCAAACACATAGACCTCCGAACTATATATATATATATATATATATATATATATGTTGGTGTGGTTGGGGAGGGTTCAGGGGGTTGGATGTGGTATAGAATAACGAAAAAAATTAGAAAATTAAAAATACAGAAAAAAATAGTAAAAGGGGGGGGGGGGGGGGGGGGGTGTTGTGAGCGTAGGTGGAGTTTTTGGAAAGTGTTTTCATAACTTTTTCTAATGAAGTCATTTTCCTCCCATTTGAGAAAAATGTGATAACAAAAAAATATTTTTCAAATTATTTTATGCAACCAAATAATAAAAAATAAAAAAATATTTTCCGTCATACCAAACACACCCCGGAAGTAAACATATTTACTAATTATTTTAACTACAAAATGAAAGAGTTGATCTTAATAAATTGACCAATATTCTTTCGAGTGGTTAGGTTTGCTAAATTTCTTGGACTTGATTTTTCATACAATATTTTTGTCAAGCGGTAATATAATAGTGTAGAAATGGCGTGGGGTAGCCACTATTTAAAGTTGTATTTATTTTTTATGCAGTAATTTTAATATTAAGTAAAAATAGCCACTATTCTATTAAAATTAATATGAAAAAATATTTTTAACCTTTCTTCGATTGCTTTTCTTCCCAAACCCTCGCTTCTCTCTCAAGTTCGATACTCACTCGTTTTTCGTTTTCTTTCCAGGAGATATCCTAGTTTCAATTTCGTTTTCTTTCCACGAAATATTTTTACTCGGTTTTTTCATTATGCTTTGCTTTCTATCTGAATGTCATTTTTATTGATATTTAAAGAAAAAGGCAAATGTGCAGGGTTACAACAGAATGTGTTATAGACCATTTAAACGAGAATTCACCAATTTGAGTTTTCACTTTTTTGACTTTAGGTACAGATATCTAAGTCTCTACGTACTAACCAAAGATCTTAGAATTATTGGCATGGAAGTTGTATCGGGTAAAATCCGATTCGCCCCGTTCCCGTCTAAGCAGACACGTTCTTCATGACAATGCCATCCTCAGATTGCATCGCCTCAGGCGAGGACGACCAAAACAAGGACGTCTCAGTCAACTAGGTAAAAGAACGACATCGTTTAAGGCCTGGCTTCCTTCGTACAAGAAAGCCATCAACTTTTGTACTTTTCTTTTGATTATTTCGAGGAAGGTCTCCTAATATATAAAGGGGGCCTTCACCTTTGTAACGACCATGTGCTTTTACTGTGAATAATATCATCTCTCTACTCTCGTTCTCTACTGTTATCAAGCAAACTATCTATCTATTCTTCCCTCTCGTACTTATGCTTTCTATAACTTTGTGTAATTTCAGATCTATCGCATTCTTGGCTAAGTAATCTCATCTAGCACTCATTATACTTGATTACAATTTACCCAAATACTTTTTTTGATTGTTTTTAGCTTACAAGGTATACGAATCTTTTGAGCAAAATAATTTGACGCCGTCTGTGGGGATTTCGAAAATCAAAGTTATAGTTTCTGCCTAGAAAAACCACTAACAACCATCCCCTACATCGCATGAGCAAAAATAGCTGACAACTGTGCAAAAAATAAAGCGATAGACGAGGTTGGGGTCAACCTCATGGATTCACTCAACGCGGTAAGTGAAGATAATATCATGAACACAACCCCAGCACCACGATGAATGGAGGAACCCCACCTCCTCAACCCAAAGATCTGACTTATCCACAAGAAAGGAGAGTTTCTACTTCCAAATCTAAGGAAGCATCCCCGGAAATCAAGGAGCTACTAAATGGGTGGCTCACAAGCACTCTGAGCGACCTAGTCGAAAGTCACCACAATGTGGTGTGAGACGCACGCCAATAATGGATCTCATTGCAGCCGAAGATGAACCCGAGATCGCGGAGCCAATAATATGCTCACCGACACTCAAACCAACAATGGAGCGCTCACAGCCATCCTCAGAAAGATGTAGGAAATGGAGCACGAAAACAAATCGCTTCATGACCAAATGAAAGAACATCAAGAAAGGGTAGATAATATCTCGGGCGCTCCTAAACTGCTGCCGAAGAGCGACGTGGGAAGGTTTGTAGAGCATCCCACACAGAGGAGGTCGCACCATACTCTATCCCAAAAACTTTGAAGATACCTCCCTATGTGAGGGTATACGATGGGACTACGGACACCGAGGATCATCTAATTGATTAAGTCACTGCCGTGAAAGGTAACGATTTGGCAAAAGAACAAGTATCTTCAGTGTTGCTGAAGAAGTTTGGCGAAACATTAACAGGTGGAGCTTTGACGTGGTACTCCCAGATATCAGCTAGGGGCATCTCCCCGTTCGAGGAAACGGTGGACAAGTTCGTCACAAGACATTCAAGAGAAAAGAAATCGGAAGCAAGAGTCAACAACATCTTTGCTGTTTGGCAGACCGTGGGAGAAAGACTTAGGGGCTTCCTGTCCAAATTCAACAGGATGAGAATGAGTCTGCCAAACGTATCGGAAGGTATGGCCATTGCCGCTTTCCAGAATGGGTTAAGCAGGGACGGCTCGAGAGCGACCAAGAAGCTATTGAGCCGCCTCATGAAGTACCCTCCCACCACCTGGGAAGAAATCCATAATTCCTACTGCACAGAGGTGCGCGCGGATGAAGACGACCTCAACGGCCCTACCCAGAGACTAACGATGATACTTCCGGAGGTCAGGAGGGACCGACGCAATGAAGGGTGACGGGAACAAATCACACGCCCCAATAGGGAAAGACATCAACTATACATCATATCATCTCACCCACCACCACCAAGGCACACAGACGTACTAGAGCGGCACGTCACCCCTTACGGAACGAGCGAAGTCTGCCTCCTTTATTATCTACATATAACTTTTGTGTTTCTCCTTCAGAGGTAGTGAAGTCGGACCCTACCACCCGAAAGTCAAACGCCCTATGCCGTTTCCACCAGGAGCGAGGGCATAGAATCGAAGACTGCATAAGCCTACGACAGGAGGTGGTTAGGATGCTAAACCAGGAGTTCTTGAGAGAAATACTTAGCGACAAAGGGAAACTCAACTTCGCACGAGGACGCCAAGGCCAACCTCCCCGACACGCACCATCAACATGATCATCGGGGATGGCAACGACTCGACGATCAATCACGTCAAGTTCACCACCACTCACAAGTTAAAGCGGACTATCACCCACGAACGGTATGACGACTTTGAAGATATTGTCACCTTCGATAAGTCTGATACCGACAGTTTCTCTTTTCCTCATTACAACGGTTTTGTTACTATTTTAGCATTATGGATACAGATGTTTGGAGAATTATGATTGACAACGGTAGCGGCGCTTTTATTATCTACCCGAGGGTCCTTGCACTTATGGGACTTGAGAATGAGATAATACCGCTCTGCATAATGCTGACTGGTTTTAACAATGCATTGGAAAGAACCTCTGGAGAAATAACACTGCCCGTCCTGGAGAAGAAGTCCTACATTGGGCACGACCTTTCGAACCCAAGTAAGTATCGTGAATTTTTATCTGACCATGTAGACTTGTTCGCTTTTTCCCATTCAGATATGCCAGGGATACCACGGGACATCGCTACCCACAAATTGAACATTGATCCGTTACACCCACCCGTGTGGCAAATTAGGAGAAAATCCAACACCGCTATCAACGAAGATGTGAGGGAAGAAGTAGACAAACTACTAGAAAATGGTTCCATCAGGGAATCCAAGTACCCTAAGTGGGTCACCAATGTCGTTATGGTCAAGAAGAAAAGTGGGAAGTGGCGAATGTGCGTGGATTTCACCGACCTGAACAAAGCATGCCCAAAAGATTCGTTCCCGTTGCCCCACATCGACCAGTTGATAGACGCGACGACCGGACACGAACTATTGAGCTTCCTAGACGCATATTCCAGCTACAATCAAATCATGATTGCTGAAGAAGATCAGGAGAAAACGACCTTCATCACTCACCGAGGGACATACTGCTACAAAGTGATGCTCTTTGGGCTCAAAAACGCAGGAGCCACGTACCAAAGATTGATGACCAAAATGTTCAAGGAGCAACTTGGCAAAACAATGGAAGTCTGCATCGACGGCATGCTAGTAAAGTCGTCCAGAAAGGAAGACTACCTTAACCATCCGAAAGAGGCCTTTGAAATATTGAGAAGATACGGGATGAAACTAAATCCCAAGAAATGCGCCTTCGGTGTGGCCTCGGGAAAGTTCTTGGGATTCCTCGTATCGCAGAGGGGTATCGAAGTCAATCCGGATCATATCAAAGCAATAGACACAATCTCAGAAGTGCTAAGCAGCAAGAAATAGGTACATAAGCTGACAGGTCAGATAGCCGCCCTCTCCAGGTTCATCTCACGATCCTCCGACAGGTGCCATAAGTTCTTTAGTGTATTGAAAAAAATTCAGGGGCTTCAATGGAACGAAGAATGCGTTGAAGCCCTAAAAAATCTGAAGGCGCACCTATCCTCGCCGCCCCTACTAGCCAAAGAAATCCCAGGTGAACCACTTCTGGTGTATCTAGCCATGTCTGAGGTCGCCGTCAGCACTGTCCTGGTACACGAGAACAAAGGTACGCAATCTCCCATCTATTACATTAGCAAAACACTACTGGACGCCGAAACTCGGTGCCCACACCTTTAGAAGCTGGCACTAGCACTAGTAGTAGTTTCACTAAAGCTACGACCTTATTTTCAATGGCACCCCATAAAAGTGGGAACGACCTTCCCGCCGAGAAGCATCTTACATAAGCCGGAACTATCGGGTCGTCTCGCAAGATGGGCCATCGAGCTCAGCGAGCACGACATCTCGTATCTTCCATGAAACGCCGTTAAATCTCAAGTCCTAGCCGACTTTAGCGTAGAAATCCTGTCGAAGACAGAACTCGAGGCCAGACACGCCTCACCCAGTAACAACCTATGGGTCCTCCACACTGATGGCGCCGCAAATGCATCGTGATAGGGACTGGACTCGTCCTCGAGGTCCCCCACGGGCGAAACAATTCGCCAGTACATACGATGCCGAAAAATGACTAACAACAAGTCCGAGTATGAGGCAGTTATTGTAGGTATGAAATTAGATACCAAATATGGAGCCCGACGGATCCTTCTCCATTGCGATTCTCAACTCGTGGTAAATCAGGACACTAAGACTTACTAGATCAAAGAACAAAGGCTACAAAAGTACCAGACGGAAATCCGCAGGTTAATGGCCGCCTTCGCTGAATGTTGCTTCGAACAAATCCCAAGGGCACGAAACATCGAAGCAGATAGTCTGGCAAAATTGGTCACGGCTACCAAAAACATCAACAAGGAAAGCATGATCACCCTCCTTCATTCAGCCATTGACCACACTGATGTATTTCTTTTAAGTCTAACTTGGGACTGGCGAAACCAGTTCGTATCCTACTTGCAGGACGGAACACTGTCGCATGACAAGAAAGAGGCGAAAAACTCCGCGTGCAAGCCGCCTGATACTACTTGATCAACGACGACCTCTACAACAGGACGTTTGACGGACCCCTGGCCAAATGCCTAGGCCTGTACCAAACGAGGCCGGTACTCAAAGAGGTACATGAGGGTCACTGTAGTGCCCACACAGGTAACCACGCCCTCGTATGGTGCGTCATACGTTTCAGCTACTACTGGCCCACCATGAAGAAAGAAGCGACAAAATACGTTCGTCGATGAGAGCAATGCCAGAAATATGCCCCAATGATACACTAACCGGGGGAGCCCCTACACTTAGTCGCCTCTCCCTGGCTCTTCATCAAATAGGGAATGGACATAGTCGGCCCTCTACCCGCAGGACGGGGAAAGGTACAATTTTTACTTGTTTTAACTGACTATTTCTCTAAGTGGGTGGAAACAGGTGCGTACGCACAATACGCGAACAGGAGGTCATCGCCTTCATATGGAAGAACATTATATGTCGTTTCGACATTCCCAAAGAAATCAGTTGTGATAACGGACGACAGTTCATCGGTCAAAAAACGACCGAGTTATTCGAAAAATGGCACATCAAGAGGATACTCTCCATGCCATATCACCCCGCCGCCAACGGCAGAATCCTCTAACGAAACAATACTGAGCATTCTGAAGAAGAAGCTTGAGGACGCTAAAGGGTTATGGACCAAACTGCTACCCGAAATATTTTGGGGACACATGACCACACCCAAATCCAGCACGGGTGAAACTCAATATTCATTGGTTTATGAAACCGATACGGTCATACCTGTCGAAGTCGGCGAGCCAAGCCTGAGGTATTCACACCCTAGTGGAGCGGAAAACAATGCAAATAGGCTCCAAGACCTTGACGAAGTTGAGGAAAGAAGAGAAATAGCCCACATCAAAATGGTCGCCCAAAAACAACAAGTCGAAGGTACTATAACAAGAGGGCGAAAGTAAGGCCGCTCAAAGTAGGAGACTAAGTCCTCAAAGCCAAGACATTGGCCTCCAAAGACCCAAGTGAAGGAAAATTGGGCACAAACTGGGAAAGGCCCTACAAAATCACAGCAACAGTTGGCAAATGGGCATTTCAGTTGGAAACAATGGAAGGAAAAACACTCCATAACAACTGGAACGTCGCCCAACTCAAATACTTCCATTTCTAAAAGGCTTTACCCAAGTCGTACTCTTTTTCCCTCACTCGAGTTTTGTCCCAATTGGGTTTTCTCGGGGAGGTTTTTAACGAGACGATGAAGGGAACACCTGGAGATATTTGCGAAACAAGTGTATCACGTCAGCCTCTCCATACTCTCTCAAGCCCGATCCGATACAGGGACTGGACCAGCAATATCTCCAATATGTAAAATGCTACGGCCACCTTCATCTCTAATGTGTAAAAGGCTACGACCATCTTCATCTCCAATGTGTAAAAGTCTATGGCCATCTTCATCTCCAATGTGTAAATGGCTATGGCCATCTCCATCTCCGATGAATGAAAAGGCTACGGCCATCTCTGATGAATGAAAAGGCTACGACCGTCTCCAATAAATGAAAAAGCTAAGGCAATCGGCATCTACATGGCTAAAGTCATCGACATCTTCATGGCTAAGGCCATTGATTCAAAATGGCTAAGGCCATCACCGCCAACAGTCGACCCAATGTCGACTACGGTAGAACGAAAGGCTCGACGACAGTCGAAGTTAATTTCATGGCCAAGGCCATTCGATTCAACATGGCTAAGGCCATCGACATCTACATGGCTACAACCATCGACATCTTCATGGCTAAGGCCATTGATTCAAAATGGCTAAGGCCATCGCCGCCAACAGTCGACCTAATGTTGACTACGGCAGAAGGAAAGGCTCGACGACAGTCGAAGTCAATTTCATGGCCAAGGCCATTCAATTCAACATGGATAAGGCCATCGACATCTTCATGGCTAAGGCCATTGATTCAAAATGGCTAAGGCCGTCGTCGCCAACAGTCGACCCAATGTTGACTACGGCAGAACGAAAGGCTCGACGATAGTCGAAGTCAATTTCATGGCCAAGGCCATTCAATTCAACATGGCTAAGGCCATCGACATCTACATGGCTAAAGCCATCGACATCCTCATGTCCAAGGACATTGATTCAAAATGGCTAAGGCCATCGCCGCTAACAATCGATCCAATGTCGACTACGGCAGAACGAAAGACCCGACGACAGTCGAAGTCGATTACACGGCTAAAGCCATCGACATTTTCATAGCTAAGGCCATTCGAATCTACATGGCTAAGACAATCAATATCACCTTGTCTAAGACCAATGATCCAACATGGCTAAGGCCATCGCCGTTAACAGTCGACCCGATGTCGACTACGGCAAAACGGAAGACCCGGTGACAATCGAGTTAAGCTCAAACTACGAGTGGAAAACACGACAAAAGTTCCAAGGAACAAAGGAAGAACAACAACAAAAAAGGTATGTACTATTATATCAATACAAAAGTAAATACGCATGTCCGACCTTAGAAAGAGGCCCCATTTGCAACAAAGGGGTACAAATGCTAGGAACCCCTGACCGGCGAAACCAGTACTCGGGCCATCACCACCTCCTGGCGGGAAGTCCCTAGAAATCCAAGAGGCAGACTCCAGGCGGTTAATATCTACTAAGTTATATCCTTCTCTAGCGGGCAAGTCAGAGAGGTAACTGGCGGCTTCACGAGCAACCCGGATTAGACTCCGCTGCCTATCCACGTCCGCTCAGAGACCCGACCAGCTGCCAGGAGCTCTTCAAACACGACTAGTTGGGCATCATGGTGCACCCACATGTCATGAGCATCCCGGTGCTCAGCCTCTTGTGGGGCTACCCACGCAAGAGTCTCGATCTCGGCCTCCTTAGCCCTGAGCTCAGCAGTAAAGGCCACAACCCACGCCCGAAGTTCAACAGCCTCCGCCGCTACGGCACGACCAAGATCCAACTCGTCATCCTTTGCCCGAAGGAGAGCCTCCAACTCAGTATTCCAGGTGACTGCGGCCAAGAGCTTCTCATCCGCCCTCTCCAACTCGGCCAGCCTCTTCTTTAGTTGCTTCTCCGTTTGGGTAAGGCCCTCGCGGAACAACCTAAATTTGGGGTGCTACTTGTACATACCAGCAAACATTTGATCCACCTCGTGGACTCGCTTATACCTCTGCAATATTTTTTTATAGGCATCCTCCCTCTTCGCCAACCGTCGCCCCCTCTCCACCTCCAATACAAGAACCTGAAAAATATCAAAGGATGGATCAGTACGCAGGCAGACTACCCCCTACAACACCAATGGAAAGGAGAGCTAAATTTACCTGTAAGGCCGCGCCTGCTACCCTTCGAGACAGGCCCCTATCACTGACCTCTGCCAATGCCTCACCCTCGGCACCCGCCAAAGAAGGGTCATTTCCGCGGCCACTTCCTCGGAGTTCTCCAAAAGGTTATAGCTGCTAGGAATCACAATGCGGCAAGTGGACCTACCAGCCGTCATCTCAACACAATCCCAGGAGATCCTACCACTGTCCATCCTCTCCGCGGACACACTTGTCCTCGCTGCTGCACCCGACAAGATGCCCTCCTGAGAAGGAAGCTGGCCAGCCCCGACTTCTACCCTCCCCCAGGGAACGACCCTCATCGAGTGGATTGTATCGACCATGAACGGGCACCCCACATCGCGATGAGGTGATCGTACCCTCTCCTCGTCGGTGGCAATCCCTTTGCCGGTAATCAACCGGCGCTCCTACTTTCAAGAGGCTCCTCATCTTCAGGAGCCGCCTCAGGTATCGCTCCCGACGTAACTTCCAGCTGGGGACCGAGAGGGCACTACTTTCGGCCGAACCCTTCGCAGGCACATCCTCCTCTTCACCCGACTCCGCCCTAGACAGGCCAGCATCAGCTATTCTTCTCTTGTCCCTCTTAGAGGTGCCCCGGCCTGTCAAGGAAAAGATATGTCGAACAAAAAGACTCTCAAATCAAGACAAGGAAAAAGGAAAGAACAAGGGAAGATCGTTACCAGTCGGGCCGTGCATGCTACAGAATTGAGCCCAGGTACGACACTCCTCTACATGCGGTATCATCCTCTCCACCCCACGACCTAATGTCGTCCGCACAAGAAAGGGACGAGGAATCTACGGGTATATGAGCTGCCACTACAAACAACAAGTAGAAGATTCGTGATAGGCTAAGTCGTCATAACGAAAAGCACTAAAAGATGACACAAAGGGATACTTACACTGTGGGTTCCACACCTCCAAAAACCCTCCGGTGTTAACTACCAGATGCTCCGTCCGGACATAGAAAAATCTCTTCCAATAGCCACGGTTGGCTTTATCATCAGACTGAACCACGAAGCTCTTCTTGCCGCGGCGCGTCCGATGCAACATTGAACCCCTCAGGTAACTCGCATTGAACATTTGCAGAAGGTGGTAGATCGTGACTACACACCCGGCTTTCTCCGCGTGTGTGGTAAGTATCCTACATACTTTCAGCGTGTAAGGGGTGAGTTGAGCCAGGCACGCCCTAAAGAAGCGAAAAAGTTCCTCCGCCAGAGGATTGAGTGGGAAGCTGTAGAACATACAGAACCCAGGCCTGTGTACGTTGGCATAGTCCTCTATGGCAGGAACTATATCGACAATGATTAGGAAACCCATATGCCATTCTGAGGGCATCGAGAGAGCGTCAGTTCACTACTTTCCCAGGATGGAGGTGAACTTGTATGACTAAAATCATTCCTTTTATTCATATTTTTCGGAAGAAGATTCGCCACTGACAGAGGAACGAGAACCTCTCCGACCACCTCCACCTTACCATCGGAGGAGGGTGAAACCCTAGAGGGGGCATTATCTATGGACCTGTTACTGCCTTGAGACCGTTTCATCATGATCGAGTTTACAGAGAAGAGTGTTTTAATAATGCAAAGTTCGACCCGTAGAAAATCCAGCTCTTGAGAAAAGTAGTGGTTGCCGGAAAAAAAGATGAACGCAAGAGAGAAATGTACTTCGAAGGTTCGAGTGGTGAATCATTTCAAACCGCTCCGCTGTTTATAGAGGCGAGATACTCGGAAATCGAAGCGACATCTATCAAAAGTTTGCGCGGTTAATCCAAACGTTATGTCAGGCACTGATCTATTTCGGGAGCAAAAGTAATGATGAGGCACGTGACCGGTGGCGTCACTCTAAAAATGAGACAAGTGAACGTCGCCATATGGGCATACATAGCCATCCATTGAAGACGCCCATTAAGCACACCACCTACAGACGGAGGGACTAACTGTATGGGGTAAAATCCGATTCGCCCCCTTCCCGTCTAAGCAGACACGTCCTTCATGACAATGCCGTCCTCAGATTGCGTCGCCTCAGGCAAGGACGACCAAAACAAGGACGCCCCAGTCTACTAGGTAGAAGAACGACATCGTTTAAGGCATGGCTTCCTTCGTACAAGGAAGCCACCAACTTTTGTAATTTTCTTTTGATTATTTTGAGAAAGGTCTCCTAATATATAAAATGGGCCTTCACCATTGTAACGATCATGTGCTTTTACTCTGAATAATATCATCTCTCTGCTATCTCTCTCTCTACTGTTATCAAGCAAACTATCTCTCTATTCTTCCCTCTGATACCTAAGCTTTCTATAACTTTTTGTATTTTCAGATCTATCGCATCCTTGGCTAAGTAATCCCATCTAGCACTCATTATACTTGATTACGATTTACCCAAACACTTTTTTGATTGTTTTTTAGCTTACAAGGTATACGAATCTTTTGAGCAAAACAGAAACTAAGATTTTAAAAGTTAAGGACACCTGGTTTAGAACTTAGTCTAACAAGCTCAAAAGTTAAGGACAATAAATCCTGAACTGACAATTACAAATTTATAAATTAAGGACAATAGGTCATGAACTTAGGTTAAGAAGCCTAAAAATTAAGGACAGTAGGTCTTAAACTTCGACGAACACTTATTCTAGCCTTAGCACTCTATTTTGAACTATTAATCCGAGAACAACGTTTATGAAAATTACCATTATAAAAAGCTTCTACAAATATAACTAGTAAAACATTTTAGATACTTATGACTATGTTAAATTCCACACTAGCCACCATTTTTTTTCTTCATAGACTCCTAGTGATGGATGTCGGCCTCTGGGTGAAGAGGAAGAGGAGGGGTGCTCGGGTACAACCACAGATTAGATGGGGTGGTCTGACTAAGGAGAAAGCACAGGAGTTGGAGAGGAGGTTAGCTGAGGAGGGAGCTTGGAGAAGTTCTGGGGAAGCGGACGCTATGTGGTCAGAGACAGCGAACTTGGTTAGAGAGGTAGCACAGGATGTGCTCGGGGTAGCCAAGGGCTATTCAGGCAGACATCAGGGTGATTGGTGGTGGAACGATGTAGTTGAAGGAAAAGTGGAGGTGAAGAAGGCGGCATTTGCTAAGTTGGCAGGGAGCACAAGCGAGGTAGAACGGAAAGAGAACAGGGAGATCTACAAGGTGGCGAGGAAAGAAGCAAAGCTGGCGGTTACGGAAGCTAAAAACGTGGCATTTGGTCGCATGTACGAGGAATTATGGGAGAAAGGCGGGGACAGGAAGTTATTCCGGTTAGCTAAAGCAAGGAAAGGACGGCGCGTGATCTTGACCAAGTTAGGTGCATCAAGGGCGAGGATGGTAGAGTTCTGATGAGGGAGTCTCAAGTCAAGAAAAGGTGGCAGGCGTACTTTCCAGACCTACTTAACGAGGAGGGGGATCGTAACATAGAGTTAGGGGAGTTGGGGTATTCAGAGCAATATAGAGACCTTGGGTACTGCAGGCGCATTAGGGCGGAGGAGGTCATGAGGGCTTTGCGTAGGATGAGTAGGGGTCGAGCGACCGGGCCTGACGAGATCCCGGTGGAGTTCTGGAAATGCATGGGTAGGTCAGGAGTGGAGTGGCTCTCCAGGCTGTTCAATGCGATCTTCAGGACCAAAAGGATGCCGGATGAATGGAGGTGGAGCACAGTGGTGCCCTTGTACAAGAACAAAGGGGACATCCAGTGTTGCAACAACTATAGGGGTATCAAATTAATAAGTCACACCATGAAGGTTTGGGAGCGGGTGATCGAGGCGAGGGTGATGGAGATGACATTTATATTGGTGAACCAGTTCGGTTTCATGCCGGGCCGCTCCACTACAGAAGCTATCCACCTATATGAGAGGCTGGTGGAGCAGTTCAGGGATAAGAAGAAGGACCTGCACATGGTGCTTATCGACTTGGAGAAGGCGTATGACAAGGTCATAAGGGAGGTGCTTGGAGGCGAAGAGCGTGTCAGAAGCCTACATCAGAGTAATCGAGGACATGTACGATGGAGCTAAGACTAGGGTTAGGACGGTGGGTGGTGACTCAGACCATTTTCCAGTGGTTATGGGGCTCCATCAAGGATCGACGCTTAACCCTCTCTTGTTTGCATTGGTGATGGATGCTCTAACCCGAATATTCAAGGGGATGTGCCTTGGTGTATGTTATTTGGTGATGACATAGTCCTGATAGACGAGACGAGGGTCGTGTTAGTGAGAGGTTAGAGGTATGGAGACAGACTCTCGAGTCTAAGGGTTTCAAAGTAAGCAGATATAAGACAGAATACCTGGAATGCAAGTTTAGCGCCGAGCCGAGCGAAGTAGGCAGGGACGTGATGATTGGATCTCAGGTCATCGCCAAGAGGGTCAGTGTCAGATATCTTGGGTCGGTGATTCAGGGGGACGGAGAGATTGACGGGGACGTCACTCATCGTATAGGAGCGGGGTGGTCAAAGTGGAGGCTTGCATCAGGAGTCCTGTGTTAAAAGAAAGTTCCACAGAAACTCAAGGGAAAATTTTATAGGGCAGTGGTTAGACCTGTCATGTTGTATGGGTCGGAGTGCTGGCCAGTGAAGAACTCTCATGTTCAGAGAATGAAGGTTGCGGAGATGAGGATGCTCAGGTGGATGTGCGGGCTCACCAGGTTAGATAAAATTAAGAATGAAGTTACTCGAGAGAAGGTGGGGGTGGCCCCGGTGGATGAGAAGATGCGAGAAGCGAGGATGAGGTGGTTCGGGCATGTGCGGAGGAGAAGTCCTGATGCCCCGGTGAGGAGTTGTGAGCGGCTGGCGATGGTCGGCGTAGACGAGGCAGAGGGAGACCTAAGAGGTATTGGGGAGAGGTGATTAGGCATGACATGGCTAGAATGCGGGTTACCGAGGACATGACCCTTGATAGGAAAGTCTGGAGGTCTAGTATCAGGATTGTATGATAGGGGTTCCTAGTGTTTTTCGTACTCCTCACCCGGGGTTGAGTGAGGCTTGGTAGGGCTATCCATAGATGGTTTATGTATTGGATTGTGTCTCCCTTACGGTAGTTATTTATGGTAGTTATTGTCTGATATTCAACAACAACATGATATTTTATTTATGGTTCTTATTTTTAGAAAATTATACATGTTATTCCTACTGGAGTTACTAATACTCTTTTATTTTTTTTTGTTTATGTTTTTCCTTTCCTTCACTGAGCCGAAGGTTGATTGGAAACAGCCTCTCTGCCCTCTCGGGTAGGGGTAAGGCCCGTCTATATATTATCCTCCCCAGATCCCACTTTGTGGGACTATACTGATAGTTGTTGTTATTGCATTTTGCAATTAAAAATGGCATTCTCGTTACGTGTTGGAATCAACTTAAAAGTAAAGAGGCGTAGACTAGAAATGCAAAAGAATAGTGGGAAAAAAAATGCAAAAGATTTGGGGTCAATTGGAAAATACGAAACTTTTCAGGAAAAACAATCGCACTACTATTGCGGAGTACTAATTTGAAAAGAGTTCTTAGTAAGCCGTCGAGAAGTGAAAAACGAAATGGCAGCGGAATCATCCTCGGCGGCAGTTGCAGTCTCTCCGGTGACGGCGGAAGAGTTGACGCTGACGGTGAAATGGAGCGGAAAAGAGTACACCGTCAGAGTTTGCGGCGATGACACCGTCGGCGAGTTGAAACGACGCATATGTGAAGTGACAAGAGTGTTGCCTAAACGACAGAAGCTTCTATACCCCAAAGTCGGTTCAAAACTCGCTGATGAGACTCTCCTTCTCTCTCAGATTCCTCTCAAATCCTCTTTCAAAATGACTATGATCGGGTTAGCTTCTCCTCTCTCTCTCTCTCTCTCTCTCTCTCTCTCTCTCTCTCTCTCTCTCTCTCTCTCTCTCTCTCTCTCCACAGGGCCCTGTCCAAATGGAGTGGAATTAATATAGAATGCTCATATAGCTGATTTAACTGGTCGGGAATTGAGATGTAGTTGATTGATTATTGTATGTGTATGTCGAAAAAATGTTTTTTTTTTAATTATAAAAAAAAGGTTTATAAGTTTTACTCAATGACAGTGTTATTTTCTCCATCAATTCAAGGTAACTGGTAATAGCAGGTCTATTTTAGTTTCTAGGTTATATAGAGTTACTTCTTGTCTGACAAATTAATCCAAATTGTATATTCTTAAGTATGAGAAGATAACTTATAAGCATGTCCTCATTTTAATTGTTGTATACCAGCTAGCTGAATTGGTGAAAGGTTACGATAGTAAGGTAATATGAATAAACTAATAAGTACATGTTAAATAGGCCTGGATGTGAAAAATAAACAGTCAAAACATTCTTAACTATTTATACATTCTTCTGAGAGAATGGAGCAAGTAGAGAGAAACAACAACAACAACAACAACAACTACCCAGTATATTCCCACCAGGTGGGGTCTGGGGAGGGTAATATGTAGACGAGCCTTACCCCTGCCCGAAAGGGCAGAGAGGCTGTTTCCAGTCGACCCTCGGCGTATAGGATAAAAAAGGGAAAGCTGCATTAAGAAACAAAGGTAAAATTAGAAACACAAGCAAGACAAAACAAAATAATAAAGCACAAGTACTCCCGCAGAAATAACGTAAATAATTATGGAAACATAAGCAACATAAATACAGTCGCATGCAATAATAACAAGCAGTAACTACCATACTAACAACCCTCTGGGGACATAAGCTAAAACACTAATCACCTATGGGTAACCCTACTATCCCACACCCAACCCCGGGAAAGGCGTACGGAGAACTCTATGAGCCCCTAGCCTACAATCCTGATTCTAGACCTCCAGATTCCCCTATCAAGCGTCATGTCCTTGGTAACCTGCATTCTGGTCATGTCCTGTCTAATCACCTCTCCCCAATGCTTCTTAGGCCTCCCTCTCCCTCGCCGACCACCAACAATCTCCAGCCGCTCGCAGCTCCTCACCGGGGCGTCGGGGCCCCTCCTCCGAACATGCCCGAACCACCTCAGCCTCGCTTCCCGCATCTTCTCGTCCACCGGGGCCACCCCTACCTTCTGTCGAATAACTTCATTCTTGATCTTATCCAGCCTGGTGTGCCCACACATCCACCTAAGCATCCTCATCTCCGCAACCTTCATTCTCTGAACATGCGAGTTCTTCACGGGCCAGCATTCCGCCCCATACAACATCGCAGGTCTAACCACGGCTCTGAAGAATTTCCCCTTGAGTTTGTGTGGAATTTTCTTATCACACAGGACCCCTGAAGCGAGCCTCCACTTTGACCACCCCGCTCCTATCCGATGGGTGACGTCCCCGTCAATCTCTCCGTCCCCCTGAATCACAGACCCCAGATATGCAATAGGTATCAGTTGCAGCGTATGATTTAAGTTAATATGGTTTTCCTAACACAGGGTTGTACCTAGGATTTTGCATCTGAATGAATCAATAGTGTTCGAATTTGGGATGCCATGTTTTACCATTATTTTTAAGTCTACACTAGAAAAGATAAATCTTTGGTAATTATTGACAAGTACTGGATATGGAAGGTGGGGTTCCCATGCATCTAGCGAGAGTTGAATGCTCAAGAGGATACTAACAGTTATGTTTATCACAATGTTCAAGCTAAGAGTCTTAAGAGACCTATTTAAGAAAAGAAAAGATAAGAACATATACTATACTTGATCTTAGCCAAAAGGTCGAGAAAGTTATATAGAAAAGAAAAGATAAAATCAAAAGAAAACATTCACGCTAATGATAAAAAAACCAATCTGTACAATTTTCAACTAGATCCTAGAACACCCTTTTCAGGAAATACTGTACAGTTGCAGATTTCACAGGACACCAGAATAGGCTGTTATTATCCTCTGCAGTTTTTATTTAATGCAAGTCTTCCGTAAATGTTATTTCCATCCTCATGCCATGTTCGATTGACTATGATACGGTGTTGATATTCTCAACATGGAAGGTGAAATATCTTATCTTGTGCATGTTTTGATGTAAGGTGTTAGGCTCTAGGGCAAGAGAAGGTTTTTCCTTTGTTGTCCTCTCTGATCTTTTTTCCCTCTTGGTCGTGAGAAGAATATTGTGTTAGTATCTTTAGATGCAACTTTGTTTAGATATTTGAGTGGGGGTTAGTCTATCCTTAATAAAGAAAACCTTTTTCAATGTTATTTAAGAGGTGGGCTGAGATAGAAGGCTTTTCTTTTGAGTCTTCTTTTGTATCCGTATCTTGTCACAAAAGATTATTTGCAATCATAGCTTTCTACATTATGTGGTTTGGCATGAGTGAATGCTTGTTGCATGTTACGCAGAAGTAAACTCACCCTAACTTTCCGTTCTGATCCATTTTTTATAAGTAGAATCACAGATATTATATATTGAGTTCAATTGCTGATCATTTGAGGTAAGATCTGGTCAACCTAGCCTGACCTTTTTTGGCGACAAGGCTCGATTTGGCATAAACAGTTAAATAATATGCATGGATTGTCAGATGGAGAGAATAATAATATGGAGATTTTAATTCTAAAGGAGCATAATACGAAAGTATAAAGTAGCACAAGTTCACAATATGAGAAATTTGTGTTGTGCTTGGTGTATGCATGGATGGGAACTAAACTTGAATTAATGCCCTAGCTCTTAATATGTAAAATAACTTTTCTATCAATTCAATAGATTTATTACAACAAATATGGTAAACCCATCAGTAAGTATGATTTATTATATTATAATATGTGAAAAGTTGTTGGGAATAAACCCCCTACCAAAATAATATTCACGGTAATAAAAGCGGAATAATAATGTAGCACTGGGATATGGTAATTAACAAGAATAAAAGAGTAACAAGACACCAAGATTTTTACGTGGAAAACCATTCTGAGTAAGGGAAAAAACCACGGTCCTGAGAGGAACAACTGATATCACTATAGTAAGGAATTTTACACTTTGTAGGTCCGAGTAAAATATTTCAAAGACCACTACAACACTCAAAAGAAAATAACCCTCTTTTGATATTTCCACCTCACTACAATATCGCTCACTGTCTATTTCTCCACAGACTATTTTCTTATACCCTGTCTGTGAAACCTTACTCTTTTTTCTCTCTTTTGTTGGTTGTTCAAAATGAGAGCCGAAGCTCTCATTTTATAGGAAAACGTAGGCAACCTTAATTTGACATTATGTTCTCTGCAGCCTTCATCATTTGACAAAAGTGAATTACAAACACATGGGCTGCTAAGCACCCATTTTTTGACAGAAAAAAGAGAACACAAAGGAAGAAAAAATCTTCCTACAATCAAGGGCTGGACCCCATCAATCTTCCGCTCCAGTCCCATTCACTGGAATGGGATAACACCGCAATCTCTAGTTTGAATGTGTGAGAAAGCATGGGAGAAAAATATAACTGATATTAAACATGATACAATGAGCCCTATATATACACACATAACCTATCCTACTCCTAATAAACATTGGATTAGGCTACTCCTAATACACTTTGGATTAGGGTTCTACTATTACATATTCTAACACTCCCCCTCAAGCTGGTGCATATAAATCATATGTACCGAGCTTGTTACATATGTAGTTAACATCGAACCCGGGTTTCTAGACTCGAAAGCATAGAGTCCCAAAGACATCGTTGGATTATCACCAAATAATCAGAAAGAATCAACTGAAAACTGGAAACTGTAAATACTGTAGCTGCCGGAAAACTGAAACTGAAAACCGAAAATACTGTAGCTGCCGGAAAAATACTGTAGCTACCGGAAAACTCAAGGTTGTCGGAATTGAAAAGTAAAAATATGGGTAGGCTCGGAATTTGAGGGCGATCCAACTGCCCCGAAAGACCTTCGTCAAAATCTCACTGGAACAGTGCTCACGCACCGGCGCGTGGGACAAACGCGCCGGCGGCGGCAGAATTCCGGCGGGCGCGTGGAGGCGCGTGGGAGGTTTGTTTCCGGTGATTTTTTCTGGGGTTGGTCGGAATTGTTTTCCGAACCTCTTGGTGGTCTCGGATTTTGCAAAGCACCAACAAAAAGGTGGTTTAGTTACGGACAGCCGCTTAAGTCACCGGAAAATTGCAGGGCGACGAGGTCTTTCTTCCCGGAAGTAGCTGGAATGACGCACAGCTATAATATACTCACTGTAGATGTGATGGTGTTGGTTTTTGCACAACACTGATAATTAGTGACTTTGACGCAATTAGATACTTCGGTCACCGGAAAATTGCACGGTGACTGAGTTATTTCTTCCCGGATGTCGTTGGAATGACGCATAGCGATAATTATCTCACCAAAGCTCTGATACCATGTGAGAAAGCGCGGGAGAAAAATATAACTGATATTAAACATGATACAATGAGCCCTATATATATACACATAACCTATCCTACTCCTAATAAACATTGGATTAGGCTACTCCTAATACACTTTGGATTAGGGTTCTACTATTACATATTCTAACAGAATGTATGCGGACAAGTTCTTTGCATAGCTCAAACTTGTCTCTTGGTACCACTTTGGTCAACATATCTGAAGGATTCTCACTTGTATGAATCTTTTTGACCTGTAAAGATTCGTTCTCCACCTGTTCACGAATTCAATGATATCTCACATCTATGTGTTTGGTTGTTGCATGGTACATAGAGTTCTTGCTAAGGTCTATTGCACTTTGACTGTCACAATAGACGACATACTCCTGTGATGCAATCCAAGCTCTTGAAGGAATCGCTTGAGCCATATCATTTCCTTGCTAGTTTCCGTAGCGGCAATGTACTCTGCTTTAGTTGTTGAAAGTGCAACACACTTCTGCAACTTAGACTGCCATGATATAGCTTCCCCTGAAAATGTAAACAAATATCCAGTAGTGAATTTTCTGTTGTCAATGTCACCTGCCGTATCAGCATCTGTATAGCCCTTCAAGATTGGATCGGATCCTCCAAAGCACAAACAATCTCCTGTGGTACCTCTCGGGTACCTGAGTATCCACTTGACCGCTTCCCAATGTTCCTTTCCAGGATTTTCAAGAAACCTACTGATATCACCAACTGCGTGAGCAATATCAGGTCTAGTACATACCATTGCATACAGCAAGCTTCCAACTGCTGAAGAATAAGGAACTCTAGCGATGTTCTCTTTCTCTTCCTCTGTTGTAGGACACATCTTTTTGCTCAACTTTAGATGACTAGCAAGGGGTGTGCTGACTGGCTTCGCATTTTTCATGTTGAAGCGTTCTAGTACACGTTCAATGTACTTCTCCTGAGATAGCCACAACTTTCTACTTGTTCTCTCTCGAAGTATCTTCATCCCTAGAATTTGTTGTGCTGGGACCAAGTCCTTCATATCAAATGACTTGGACAGATCTCCCTTCTACTTTGCTATCAGCCCCTTGTCTTTTCCTACAATTAACATGTCATCCACATACAACAGCAATATAATAAAATTTTCTCAGAAATCTTTTGAAGTATACACTTGGATCAGAATAGGTCTTTAGGTATGTTTGACTTTTCATGAATGAGTCAAACTTCATGTACCACTGCCTAGGTGCCTGCTTTAATCCATAAAGACTCTTATTCAATTTGCACCATATATTTCCTTCCGGCTACTTCAAATCCTTCTGGCTGCTCCATATAAATCTCCTCTTCCAATCTCCATGAAGAAATGCAGTTTTCACATCCAACTGCCCCACTTCAAGATCTAGGCTAGCTGCTAAGCTTAAAATTGTTCGAATAGAAGTCATTTTGACAACATGTGAGAAAATTTCGTCAAACTCAATACCTTTCTTCTGTTCGAAACCTTTAACGACCAATCGAGCTTTGTATCTGACCACCTTTCCATTTCCATCTTTCTTGAGTTTAAAGACCCATTTGCATTTGAGTGGTCTTTTACCCTTTGGAAGTTCAACCAGCTTGTACGTGCCATTTTTCTGTAGAGATTCCATCTCTTCTTGCATGGCTTTCATCCACTGGTTCTTTTCTGGATGGGGCAGCACCTCCTTAAGACTTTCTTGCTCCCCCTCATTACTGATGAGGACATACTCTGTGGAAGGGTACCTGCATGACTCTACCGTTGGCCTCTCTGATCTCCTCAGAGGTTGAGGTTGTTCTTCTTCCTGAGTGGGGTGCTCCACTTCTTCGACACCTTCATCAAGTTGCTCCCCCTGCTCAATAACCTCACCAGGTTGCTCCCCCTGCTCGGCAACCTCGTTGGTCGTACTTTCTGCACTTGTGAGATTGTTAGCAATAGAAGGAATAGTAACAAGGTTAGGAATTATACCATTATTCGCCTTTTCTAACATATCAGCAGTAGTTCCAACTTCACTTTCTCGGAAGACTACATCTCTGCTTCTGATGACCTTCTTCTTTACGGGATCCCACAGTCTGTACCCGAACTTTTCATCTCCATATCCGATAAATATGCAGGGAACAGATTTATCATCCAACTTTGTTCTCTGCTCTTTTGGTACATGTGCAAAAGCTCTGCAACCGAACACCTTCAGATGCGAATAGGACACCTCCTTGTTGGTCCAAACTCTTTTTGGGATGTCAAATGTCAACGGAACTGATGGACTCCTATTGATCAGGTAACATGCTGTTTGAACTGCTTCACCCCAGAATGACTTAGGCAGTTTAGCCATTCTGAGCATGCTTCTCACCTTCTCCACAATGGTGCGGTTCATCCTCTCGGCTACGCCATTGTGTTGTGGGGTTTCAGGAACTGTCTTTTCATGTCTGATCCCATGACTTGAATAGTACTCTTCAAATTGCCTTGAAGTGTACTCACCTCCATTATCACTTCGGAGACACTTTAGCTTTTGACCTGTCTCCCTTTCTACTAGAACATGAAACTTCTGGAGAACTTGAAACACCTGATATTTTCTTTTCAAAATATAAACCCACAATTTTCGTGAAGCATCATCAATACAAGTAACAAAATATGTTACCGCCCATTGATTCAATTTCCATTGGGCCACAAACATCAGAATATACTAAATCAAGTATATTCAATATTTTTTCAGACGATGTCTGAAATGAGACCCTATGCTGCTTACCAAATAAACAGTAGTCACAAGTTTTTTTCGTTGTACCTTTGGCATATGAAATGAATGATTTCTTGGCAAGAATCTGCAATCCCTTCTCGCTCATATGACTCATTCTTTTGTGCCATAAATCTGCAGAAATCTCATCTTGTGCCGCATTCAATTCACCTTGGCATATTTCTGCATTTGTCCTATACAACGTGCCACGAGCAACTCCATTTGCAATCACCAATGATCCTTTGGTGAATCTCCACTTTTGATTTGCAAAATAGTTCTCGTATCCATCTCGGTCCAAAGCAATTCCGAGATCAAGTTCATCCGCAAATCAGGTACTTGCCGCACATCCTTTAGAATCAATGTGCATCCGACATTTGTCTTGATACAAATGTCACCAATTCCCGCAATCTTTGAGTAACTTGTGTTACCCATTCTCACTGTGCCGAAATCACCTGCTACATATCTGCAAACATGATCTCTTACCAGTGTGGCATGGTAAGATGTCGCTGTGTCAACCACTCATTCCGACTCTGGACCTGACAGGTGCATGCATTCCTCTTCCTCATTTATAAAGAGAACAACATTATCATTGTTTTGCACCATGGCGGCTGTGTTGTCGTCATTCTTCTGGCCATTGGTTTCACCTTTGCCCTTCCTTGGATTTGGGCAATCTCTTTTGAACTAACCTGGTTGATCACAGTTGTAGCAATTTCTGGCTTTTGATTTGGATCGGTTCTTTGATTTTCCACGAGCTCCGGATCTACCATAATTGCTCGAACTCCTTTGATAACTCCTGCCTCTACCTTATGTGATGAGAGCTTGTCCTTGATTTTCTGGCTTCTTTCTCTTCTTTTCATTGAGTAAACGTGCTGATGTAACATCTTTCAACTCAATAGTAGTCTTACCGTGCAGGATGGATGGCAACGAGTTCAATAGCAAGATGGCTTTATCTTCTTCCTCGATTTTCACTCCGAGGTTGGCAAGCTGTGTGATTAGTCCGTTAAACACATTTAAATGTGACAAAAATTCATACCTTCACCCATGTGTAGGGCGTATAACTGGTTCTTCAGGTACAATTTATTTGTCAGCGTTTTGGACATGTATAGGTTTTCCAACCTTATCCAAATTCCACGTGCAGTGTTTTCATCATTGATGTTATTTACCACATCATCCGATAAGTGCAACCTGATTGAACTAGCAGCTCTTTCATCCAAGTCAGCCCAATACTCAACTTTCATGGTATCAGGCTTTTTGGCATCAGCATCTAGTACCTTGTGTAATCCTTGTTGGATGAGCAGATCCCTCATCCTTCTTTGACATGGTGAGAAACTGTTATCTCCGTTGAATTTAGCTACCTCGTACTTTACTCCGGATATTTTTATTTTTCACCGAGTATAGTACTACCAACAATGAATAGTATTTCAGTGAAAGAGCAGAACCAGTGCTCTGATACCAGTTGTTGGGAATAAATCCCCTACCAAAATAATATTTACGGTAATAAAAGCGGAATAATAATGTAGCACCGAGATACGGTAATTAACAAGAATAAAAGAGTAATAATGACACCAAGATTTTTATGTGGAAAACCATTCTGAATAAGGGAAAAAACCACGGCCCTGAGAGGAGCAACTGATATCAGTATAGTAAGGAATTTTACACTTTGTAGGTCCGAGTAAAATTCTCCAAAGACCACCACAACACTCAAAAGAAATAACCCTATTTTGCTATTCCCACCTTACAACAATATCATTCACTCTCTATCTTCCTTACAGACTATTTTATTATATCCTGTCAGTGAAACCTTACTTTTTTTCTCTCTTTGTTAATTACCGTATCTCGGTGCTACATTATTATTCCGCTTTTATTACCGTGAATATTATTTCGGTAAGGGATTTATTCCCAAACACATAGATGTGAGATGTCATTGGATTCGTGAACAGGTGGAGAACGAATCTTTACAGGTCAAGAAGATTCATACAAGTGAGAATCCTTCGGATATGCTGACCAAAGTGGTACCAAGAGACAAGTTTGACCTATGCAAAGAACTTGTCCGCATACATTCAAACTAGAGATTGCGGTGTTATCCCATTCAGGTGAATGAGACTGGAGGGGGAGATTGCTGGGGTCCAGTCCTTGATTGAAGGAAGATTTTTTCTTCCTTTGTGTTCTCTTTTTTTCTGTCAAAAAGTGGGTGCTTAGCAGCCCATGTGTTTGTAATTCATTTTTGTCAAATGATGAAGGCTGCAAAGAACATAATGTCAAATTAAGGTTGCCTACGTTTACCTATAAAATGAGAGCTTCGGCTCTCATTTTGAACAACCAACAAAGAGAGAAAAAAGAGTAAGGTTTCAGAGAAAATGTATAAGAATATAGTCTGTGAGGAAGATAGAGAGTGATATTGTAGTGAGGTGGGAATATCAAAAGAGGGTTATTTCTTTTGAGTGTTGTAGTGGTCTTTGGAGTATTTTACTCGGACCTACAAAGTGTAAAATTCCTTACTATAGTGATATCAGTTGCTCCTCTCAGGACCGTGGTTTTTTCCCTTATTCAGAAGGGTTTTCCACGTAAAAATCTTGGTGTCATTGTTACTCTTTTATTCTTGTTAATTACCGTATCTCGGTGCTACATTATTATTCCGCTTTTATTATGTATATAAATTGAACCTAGAAATTAACAAATATAATGGAAAAGAGGTTGAATTTGCATACTGTCTACTACTGGCTCAAATGTCTTTCTAATATCAGCATGGATTATGATCTTTTGCGATGTCCGAATGGATAATGTTCGTCATTAATATCATAATATCGTTGGATTCTAATCCATTTATATTGTCCAAAAACCACCTCTAGATTGTACGGTCTACTACTGGCTTAAATTGTCTTTCTAATATCAGCATGGATTATGATGTTTTGCGATGTCCGAATGGATAATGTTTGTCATTAATATCATAATATGGTTGGATTCTAATCCATTTATATTGTCCAAAAACCACCTCTAGATTGTATTGGATAATACAAAATTCTCCGTATTGCTAATATAATGGATAGCCAAATAGAGGGAATTAGGGCAAAATATAATCAAATGGCCAATTTGAAATGTGGTACCTAATGTGGGGTTTAATTGACATACAAATTATTGGCTAGCAATATGGTTGATATTATAATAGGTATCTGAACTGCATGTTGAATTCTTGTTTGTCAATTTCACCTATAACCAGTTGCTACTATGTGAACCAAACAAGATACGTAATTTGGTTCGTTGTAGGAGCGAGTTTGCATCACTTGAATTTTGAGGATGTGAGTAAATAGGTCCCAATATTAGAGAGTTTTTTTACTGCTAAAATTAAACTTCATATCCTAGGTTGAGATTCAATCCTCTAACCTCCTTTAGGCATAGAACGCGCGTGACCGTGACCAGTGGACTGTAATAGTGCTGGTCTCCCTTTACTAAAGATTTATTTTAATCTATTTCTACTTTTATATTACAAGTCTTCTATGAAGTCTTTTTAAAGGTCTTGTAACAACGAT
This sequence comes from Nicotiana benthamiana, assembly GCA_034376525.1. Lineage (NCBI taxonomy): Eukaryota > Viridiplantae > Streptophyta > Magnoliopsida > Solanales > Solanaceae > Nicotiana > Nicotiana benthamiana. Next base: position 50,233,316 of record CM067323.1, read on the forward strand.
ATCTAGCAACTAAACTATTTTAAGAAAAGAGGTAGGCTGCATAATCACCCCTTGGGATGCGGCCCTTCCTTTGGACCCTGTGTGAACTCGGGGTGTTTCGTACACCGGACAGTCCTTTTTTGTACTGTCTAAGTGTTGACGGCTAGTAGGGCCGGCCTATTATCGAACGGGTTTCAAACCTTGCGCTACTCACCCTCGGAAATTTCTCGGTTATCAAAAAGAAAATCAGACTTCAATTAGGGAATGATGAGCATTATTTTGATTTGCAGGACTGTGGAGGATGATATAATTGTTGATCAAGTGGAATCTCCAGATATCATTGATGATTTTGAGCTTGGGCAAGAGGAAGCTGTTGATATTAAGGATAAAGAAATCAACAAACAGAAGTTGAAAAGGCGCGTTGAGCAGCACAAGGTTTGTTCCGTTAACCCCTTCCATCCTTCTAATCAAAGTTCACAAGAAACTTGTGGACCTTTTAGGCCAATACCCTTCTATACTACTTCATTTGCTTTTACTTGTATGTATCATTGGCACCACTAATTGAACACATTTCTGGAGCCGATCGTTCTTTCATATGCGCGGAAGGATTATAGTCAGATTAAGAAATAGAGTGAATTCTTTTCTATAATTATGAAGAAGAATGCATGACCAAAATTTTATAATATACAAGAGTTATAGGGATTTAGAATGCAATACTTGTAATTCAGGATCTTTTTGCATTACATTTTCTATTCGTCCCAAAAGAAACAGCTGGGTGGTTGAGGCATAGGAGGAACAACGTGGATATATCTAGTTCAAATCCATCTATAACACTCAGTATGAGCGCATCTCCTCCAGCCTTGGTGGGTAAGAATAAGATTACCTGGCATCCATGATTATGGGCTGTAACAGGCTACTGGTGGACTAATCAAGGTGTGCTCAATTTAGCCCAAATACCACCATCATAATAAAAGTTCATTTTACATTCATGGTGTTGGTGTTACATTCTCGTCATGAGAATCCTCTTGACTAAATATTCGATAAATCTACATCTTTACAAAAGATAATTATGTAACAATGAAACTTTACGTATGAAATCACACTTTAAGACAAAGTGTGATGGCCCAGTGAGAATGTGGTTGTTGAGGAGGGAACAAGATACGAATTGAGGGGCAAATAGGTAATAGACTGCATTATATTTGCGTTAAGCCCCAATATATAGAGGCTAATGTGATGGCCCAGTGACTATGATATTAAGGCTATGACCTTCCATTGGCACTTCAAATTACTAATTGAAGTAAGAAGACTACTTGAATGAAGTTATGTTACTGCCAATTGATGTAAAAGAAGAATCTATGTTAAATTTCATTAAATTTGGCCAAGATCATGTTTTAGAGCTCGAGTCTAAATAGATGAACTTAATTTCAAAAAGCGCAAGAAGTCCATGAAGATCAAGATTGAGTTCAAGAAGCAAAGATTCTTTCCTTCTTAAAATATGATTTATTTTATTCCTTTTAGAATAAGGATTTTCCTTTTAGTAGGATTCTAGTTTCTTTTCCTTGTAGAACAGGGATTTTACTTTCCTTGTCTTTAGTTATTTTATTTCCTTATTAGAATAGGAATTTTAGTCATAAAAGAAGAGACCTTAGGCCTATATAAAGGGTTCTCATGACTTTGTAGAGTGGAATTCACGTTTTTTAATTTTACCCTAATTTGCAATAGAGTATTTTTCTCTATTTTGTCTTCTTTATCCTTGTTTTTTGTTCCAAACAAGATGGTGATAGTCTTTATCTTGTTTTCAATTGTGTGTGGTGTTTCTTTATCACGTTAATTGATTCCAAGTGGTGACTTTAGGAATCTTATAGTTCTTGATCATTCAAGAACACATTTCTTGATCTAAATTCGTTTTTTTTTTGTTATCATAGAATCATAATTTTCCTTGAACCGATACATCGTCAATATTTACTTGTTTTGAACGAGTAAATAGTCTTTCTTATAGTTCAGATCGTTATTACTCACCTCGTTTTTGAATCACCAGATTCCAAGTCCTAAAACGTGATACGCTGTTTCTTGAAACCGGCCAACAAACCAAGTTTTTCGTTTCAAGATCTTGATCCTGGTCGGTTGGTTCTTTATTAACTCGAAGAATCACATCAATTTGATATCAGAGCTATAACCCACATGTCCAAAGGTTGAGAAATCATCATGTCTAAGATTCAACCAAGAGGAAGATTCTTGGTTCAAGAAGAAGAAGAAACGAGACAACATGAATCTCTTTTCGACACTAGATGTACCTCCCATGGAAAAGTTTGTTCGTTGATTTATGATCGTGGAAGTCACATAAATATTGTTTCTGAGGAGATGGTTATTAAACTTCGTTTGTCAAAAAAAATTCATCCATATCCTTACAACATCGAAGTTGAAGATGATGTTTTAGAGGTAACTCGTCAATGCCTAGTATCTTTTTCTATTGGTAAGATCTATAAAGAAAAAATTTGGTGTGACGTAGTAATATGGATGCTTGTCACTTATTACTTGAAGACCATGGGTGTATGATAGGTTTGCTAAATATGACGAAGACCTTAATACCTATTCTTTTACCGAAGATAGACGTAAGATTATTTTAGTGCCGTTGAATCCCGAAGAAATTGCTAAAAATATGAAGTTCAACAATGATTCTTTTAGAACCAAATTACAAATAATTGGTCCAATCGATAGAGAAAAGTCTTTAAATGTCGGTCCTATCAAGAAGGAGAAGCATGAACTAGATCTACAAGTTGAGGATTTTCCTCCGAAGTTTGATGATGATCCGTTGGAGCATCCCATATATGAGCTTAAATTTTCACCTAATAGATATGTTCAACATAATGTTAATTTGATTGTTGATTCTATTCTTCCAAACAAGGCAACATATTGCATTAATCCAGAAATACGTAAAATTTTGCAAACACAAGAGGAAGGATTGCTTAAAAAGGAATCCATAATGGAGGGTTTGACTTCATATTTTGTTCCAATTTTTTTCTTGCCCCCAAAGGATGAATATATTCAAGAATATGTAAGAGATCTCAACATAAATTCCATCAATGGTCATGATCTAGTTAAATATGAGAGCGTTTTTGCTGATGAATTCTCAAGAAAATATACTTCGATCTTTAAGCTTGATCCAAAGGTACTTGAATTTGATTCTTTTAAAGATTTGTGTGGTACTAAATCGACTTTTTTGGGCATATCCCAAGTGCTACATTGACATAGAGATGTTCAGGATTCTTGAAGATCAAAAGAAAATAACTTATGGTTATGGGTTAGTGTTTAAAAATCGATTTAAGAGGATTAATTGTGAAAATATTGGTACAAAGTTACTATTAAGAAAGTGGGATTTAGTTCGGCCACATGCTAAGCTTTGTTACAATAAGATGAAGCTCTTTGACAAGTTAGAAAAATGCAACTTAGAGCCCGGTGAATAATGAGTTCAATCAAATCATGGAAATTGTCAATCTTGTGCCATTTGTGGAGCCTTTAGACTCGAGGATGAGTCTTTCTCAACCAGGGGAGAATGATGTAAAAGAAGAATCTATGTTAAATTTCATTACATTTGGCCAAGATCATGTTTTAGAGCCCAAGTCTAAATAGATGAACTTAATTTCAAAAAGCGCAAGAAGTCCATGAAGCTCAAGATTGAGTTCAAGAAGCCAAGATTCTTTCCTTCTTAAAATAGGATCTATTTTATTCCTTTTAGAATAAGTATTTTCGTTTTAGTAGGATTCTAGTTTCTTTTCCTTGTAGAATAGGGATTTTACTTTCCTTGTCTTTAGTTATTTTATTTCCTTATCAGAATAGGAATTTTAGTCATAAAAGAAGAGACCCTAGGCCTATTTAAAGGGTTCTCATGACTTTGTAGAGTAGAATTCACGTTTTTGAGTTTTACCCTAATTTGCAATAGAGTGTTTTTCTCTATTTTGTCTTCTTTAACCTTATTTTTGGTTCCAAGCAAGGTGGTGATAATCTTTATCTTGTTTTCAATTGCATGTGGTGTTTCTTTATCACGTTAATTGATTCCAAGTGGTGACTTTAGAAATCTTATATTTCTTAATCGTTCAAGAACACGTTTTTTGATCTAAATTCATTTTTTTGTTATCATAGAATCATAACTTTTCTTGAACCTGTATATCATCAATATTTACTTGTTTTGAACGAGTAAATAGTTTTTCTTATAGTTCAGATCATTATTATTCACCTCGTTTTTGAATCACCAGATTCCAAGTCCTAAAACGTGAGATTACTGTTTCTTGAAACCGGCCAATAAACCACGTTTTCGTTTCAAGATCTTGATCCTGGTTGGTTGGTTCTTCGTTAACTCGAAGAATCACATCACCGTTGGCGCAATAAGTGGCTAGTTCAGTAGAAAAAGATCCTAAATCCTAGAATTCAGCTGTCATTTGAAAGTCTTGGTAGAACTATTTTGGAACTTGATGAAGAGATTGCTTTAATTTGCTATTGATAATACTGTTACCACTTTAAAAAAAAATTGTATTGGTAATTAATTGATATAAGGTACTCATTATAGTAATAGTTTTTACAAAAACACTAAAACTTTATGATGGTTTCGTTGTGTGCATGGAACCCGTGATCCCAATTGACCTTATCATTCTTGTCTTTAAAGATTTATTTCAACCTTTTGCTCAAATTATTAATAACTATTTTTCTATTTATCTAAGTTTTAGATGGCACGGTTGGTGCTGTATATTCAACTATATATAACAAAGTATAGTTGTATTGAAATTTTGTCCAGTATACACTTTCTGTAAGAACAGCTGATATTTTGCGTGGGTTAAGGTCATACTTTCTCACTTGCCTTTTTTTGTGATGATCATGTTTGCAATTATTCAGATTGAGCTCCGTAATCCTTGCCGTGAAGGAAAAAAGCTGCTTGTTCTGGATATTGATTATACTTTGTTTGACCACCGATCAACTGCTGAAAACCCACTTCAACTTATGAGGCCTTGTGAGTGTCTTACCTGTACATTTTCCAGTTATACTTAGCTCGTTTAATGTTTAACCTTTTCAATTTTTGCATGCAGATCTTCATGAGTTTCTCTCAGCTGCTTATGCAGAATATGACATCATGATATGGTCGGCAACCAGGTCAGAATTTGCTGTTAGAATCATTGATAACTATGATATCTTTGAAAATCAGAGTATGATTGGAAAAGGGCTTCAAACTACATGCATTGCCTTATTCAATTTCATTTTTGCAGCATGAAGTGGGTTGAGTTAAAAATGGGACAACTTGGTGTACTCGATAATCCACATTATAAAATTACAGCTCTGCTGGATCATATGGCAATGATAACAGTACAATCAGATCGTTATGGAGTTTTTGATTGCAAGCCTTTAGGCCTAATTTGGGCTCATTTTCCAGAGGTTGACTTTTTTATTTAGTTGCTTCTTTGTTCAATGGATTTAGACAAGAGGGGTTGCTCTGATGGTAAGCAACCCCCACTTCCAACCGAGAGGTTGTGAGTTTGAGTCTCCCCAAGAGCAAGGTGGGAAGTTCTTGGAGGGAAGGATGCCGGGGGTCTATTTGGAAACAACCTCTCTACCCAAGGGTAGGGGTAAGGTCTGTGTACATACTACCCTCCTCAGACCCCACTAAATGGGATTATACTGGGTTGTTGTTGTTGTTGTTGTTTCTTCAATGGATTTATGGCCTAGAGAGATAATTAAATGTTATGTTGGCATAGCTATCTAGAGTTAGATATATTCTTAATAAGTGTCCAAAATATGGTAACCTGATTATAAATGGATTGGTGCCATAACCAGAATATATATGCAGAACAGTTTTTGTCGATATTTGGCACACTAACGTGTAATCTTGATATTGTGCAGTTTTACAGTCCCAAAAACACTATAATGTTTGATGACTTGCGAAGGAACTTTGTGATGAACCCACAAAATGGGTTGGTTATAAAGCCATTCAGGAAGGCACACGCGAACCGGAGCACTGATCAGGAGCTCATGAAGCTTACTCAATATTTGCTTGCCATTGCAGATCTTGATGACGTAAGCGTTCTTGATCATAAGAACTGGGAGTCCTTCAATGAGGATAATTTCAAGAGACGCCGACACGCCTAAGTGTCTGGCAATTTCTGAAATCAACGAAAACCTGTTTGTGTTGTTAGACAATACAAAAAGAAATGTATCCATTCTGTTCCGTTACAAGGAGAAAACAGAACATTTCTGATGTATACTTTAAGTTATTAGGCAAAAGGGACTGTTTTCCTGAAGTCATTTTGTATTTGGATGATCATGGAATTTTCTTGGTATATTAAGTTGAATTATTGAGCCACTGATGGTTTTAACATTATTGTGCAGTGCAGGGCTAAAGTCCAGACATTACTTGTGTTCTGATGCACCACTTTATCTTTCATATCCCAGCTAAGCAAGTTAAAAGAGTATAGACGTAATGTAAATTTGTATTTTTGTGTACTATATAAAGAAATGAATTAGTACAGACTATAGAGATTGCTCTATGTGCATAAGTTTGATAATGCTGGAAATTTTGCTTGTTAAAGAGTTTGATAGAGACTGGCCTTTGCATTGATTATGAGATAATTTGGTATATATGAGTTACAATCTTAAGACAACTGTCTTTCTATAATAACCCAAAAGGTCTACTAAAACCTTTGCTTATGCATCGTTCCAGCTGGAATCAATGAATCCAGAATTTCTATTAAAAAATAAAGGAAGAAATAAAAAAACATATTCAGATGATCATAAAATAAATTAAGAAATCTGAAATCGATTAGCCAACACTCCCTGCATTATTATTCATCGCATAACAATCACAAGTATTTTAGAGAGAGAGGTTGGATTGTTGAAAGGCAAACGTGGGAACCAATTCTCATTTGTAACATAGTATGAATATTGAATACGATAAATTGGTTAGATGGTCCAATATGGAAAGTACTATTAGCACTAATATAGAGTAGTAAGAAATGAAAAATCTAAAACGGCAAAAAGGGAGAGCCAAAAGCGTGAGTGACAATTGGAGATGAATCGTAACATACCATTCAAACTTCTCCCTGGAAATACGCATTCTTAGTACTAAGTCATACTCTATACACTTAACTATTTTTGGGAAATCCAAAACTGTCTTTGCTCTCTTCGGTCCATAATAACAACAACAACAACAATAATAACCCAGTATAATTTCACTTAGTGGAGTCTGGGGAGAGTAGTGTGTACGCATACTTTACCCCTACCCTTGGGTAGAGAGGCTGTTTCCAAATAGACCCCCGACATCCTTCCCTTCAAGAACTTCCCACCTTGCTCTTGGGGATACTCGAACTCACAACCTCTCGGTTGGAACTCACAACCTTCGGTCCATAATAAGTGTCACTTTTATTTTTAGCACGCAAATTAAGAAAATACTAAATCCCGTATAAAACTACCTAGTATGACTAAACTACCCTTATTAAATATTGAGCACATGATTATAGTGGCATTTATTGCTCTTCTGCACATAAGGGTAAAAGAGTAAAAATAAATTGAATTTTTTCTTGATTACCTAACTAAACATTTATTTTGGACCAAAATCAAAAAGTAAAAGAGACATTTATTATGGACCGGAGGGAGTACCTTAATTCATTAATGTCACCTTATTTATTACCAAATCCACTGTGTTATCTCTTTTTCTTCTTTCTTGTTCCTTCTTTTTGGCTGCCTTTTCATATTCTTTCTGTTAAACATTTGCACAACTCAAGCAAAAGCTTAAGTTTTATGAATATATTAGCACTGAATTTTTGTTATTTTTTCATCAAAGATCAATGGGTTGTGGCCTAATTTTGGTTTTACCTCTCATCCTTTTTATTTATCCATCCTGTGAGTAGTGACAATATATATATATATATATATATATATATATATATATATATATATATATATATATATATATGTATATATTATTTTCTTTATGTGACTTATCTGTGATCTGTTAGTATTTCAAAAGAAGAGAAATTTATAAATATGGAATTTGTGATGGTTGATTTCAGTTGTAATGCAGATGGTTATGATCCACTGGACCCGAATGGGAATATCACTATCAAATGGGATCTCATGCTAAACAATGAAGGTAGCCAAGACGTAAGTTTTACCTACATTAATGAAATACACACAACACTATTGCTTATCACTTGTATACTAGGATAGCTGCTGTATGTGACATGAAGAAGGTACTGAGTTTGGAACAGTGTGTCATCTGACCCTCAGGGACTTCTCGGTTAATACAACAACAACCCAGACCCAGTAATCCCACAAGTGTGGTCTGGTGAAGGTAGTGTGTATACAGACCTCATCCCTACCCTGGGGTAGAGAGGTTGTTTCCGATAGACGCTCGGCTCAAGAAGATGAAAAGAGACAATAGAACAGGAACAATTATAACAGAGGCCAGAAAGATAGTATCAGCAATCTAAGAACCAGAAAAATACCCGAGAAAGCAATATAAAGAACCAGTAAAAATGGCAAGGTACTAGGAAACGGGAGCGGAAGGGATTTCTCAGTTATTAAAAGAGAAAAGATGTTGTCTGTGACATGGGATATGTAGTACGAGAAAAGGGTAACTTTTAAAAGAATAGGGTATACAAGAATCTTTCCTGCATCCTGTTAGTCAAATGCAGGTTTTCTTGGACATAAATCTCTGAAATTAGCAACCATATGTCAAAATAATCTGTACTTTATCTTTTGTGTTATGCATTCTATTTCATTCAAGGGGCAGCGAAGACTAATTAGCAAATATTTCTCTGTTTGTTTGAACTATTTGTCTATACCAGGTTAAAGTCTCAATCTTTAACTACCAACTTTTCCGCCACATAGATCAACCTGGTTGGAAGTTAAGCTGGAGTTGGCCTGGCAATGAAGTAATTTGGGATATGTCAGGTGCTGAAGCTACTGAGCAAGGGGATTGTTCTGCAATCAAAGCAACACAACCGCCCCATTGCTGTGAAAAAGAGCCGGTGATTGTTGACCTCCTGCCCGGAGCTCCTTATAATAAACAGGTCGCAAATTGCTGCAAAGGAGGAGTACTTACATCATTGACTCAGGACCCCGAAAAATATGGTGCTGCTTTTCAGATGAATATTGGAAGTGCTTCCTACAATGGATCCGAGCTTCGTGTACCTGAAAATTTCACGCTTGGAATTCCTGGATATACTTGTGGTGATCCTTTTAAAGTCGCTCCAAGTAAGTTCAATGTAGATCAAGGACGACGAAAGACTCAAGCCATTGGTAAGTAAATGTACCTTCTAGCTGTCCTATAGGATTATTTTTCTGATAGTAAAATCTTGGATTTTAGAAGGGGAACCTTGGAATTGTCTCCGTGTGACTTATAGGTTACCGGTTCAAGCCTTGAAAACAAATACTAATGCTTGTGTTAGGTTAGGGTGTCTGCATCACACTCCTTGAGTGCGGCCCTTCCCCGGATCACGTGTTAATGCGGGATGCTTTGTGTACCGGCATGCCCTTTTTCTTAATAGTAAAATCTTGGATTTATTCAAGACTCCAGCTTTAATCTGTTTGTAAACATTATTGCAGCAACTTGGAATGTGATTTGTTCTTATTCCCAGTTTAGAGCATCATCTTCTCCAACATGTTGTGTTTCCTTGTCTGCTTTTTACAACAATACAATTGTGCCATGCCCCAAATGCAGTTGTGGTTGTCAGGGACAACTAGGAGCAGATCAATGTGTGAAGTAATTCTCATTTTCTCTTTATTTTGTGCCTGAGTAACAAGTCATACTCAACAAAAAATTTATATTTTGTTCATCTAATTATGTCTTTCTTTTGTTGTGGTTGCAACTATAGGTATGGTGAGCTACCACCAGTTTTGCAACTAGACCATAACGAGCTGCCAAAGCCAGTACTACAGTGTTCACAACACATGTGCCCAATTCAGATACATTGGCATGTAAAACAGAGTTACACACAATATTGGAGGGTGAAAATGACTATCAGAAACTTAAACTATGTTAAGAACTACAGCCAGTGGAACTTGGTTGTCCTGCATCCAAATTTGAGAAGCATAATGCAGGTTTTCAGTTTCAACTACAAGTCGCTTAATCAGTATGGTGATACCAGTAAGTTCTATCAATGCCTAAGATTAGCATTTCCTTTAGATTGTGATATATCTAATTAACTACGCCTTAACCAATAGCTTACACAGAATTTTGCACAAGCAGTATCGGTCTATTGCACAATTCAACTTGTAAACGTGGTTGCGTCTTGGACTAGAGGCAGACCTATGTATAACGTTGAGGAGTCACCAGACCTAGTAAACTTCGGCAGAAATCCTGTCTATGTATATGCGTATACCTTGAAAATGGTGAACTTAAATAACTCGGCTCCTTGAACACTAAAAGCCTTTGGGGGCACTAGTTGAGCGTTAAAATCCTGGTTCCGCCTCTAACTTGGACTATGGTGGTTTTAAAGCTTTACATCTTGTACCAAATTGATTTATACTTTGTCTTAATGTGAAGCGAAGTCCGATGACACCCGGGCCTGACTAAAGGGAGTCTACCATCCACTAGCCTCAACCCAAACTCATTGGAGTCGTCTATGTGAATCTTGTATATCCATGTGATAACTTTAGGTTAACTTTTTGAATGCAGATGACACAGGAATGTTTTATGGGATTGAGTATTACAATGACATGTTGCTACAAGCAGGTGAAACTGGGAATGTGCAAAGTGAGTTGTTAATGCACAAAGATGAAGGGATTTTCACATTTAGGGAAGGATGGGCTTTTCCAAGAAAGATTTCATTCAATGGAGAAAACTGTGTTTTGCCTTCACCTGATGACTATCCAAGGCTTCCTAATTCTAGTCAATTTATGTCTCCTTCAATATTTTCTATCATTCTTTTCATATTAACTACTACTATATTTTAATAAGTTTAACCAGTAATTAATAGTATTAATATATAGATTGATAATGCCTCTCAAGTATATTCTCTTAATCATGTGTCAATTTCATAGAGGTCTTCTATGCATAAGTTTTAATATGTTTTTTTAGTATTATATCAACATACACATTTCTTTTCTTTATAGAGAAAACATGTGAAAGTATTAGAAAGAAGCACACAACAAATCAAACCAAAAAAAAATTATTTTCTGTATAGAGATTGAAAGTAGATGATATGATAGAGAGAAAAATACACATCAATTAAACCAAACAAAAGCTTTTTATTTTATATAGAGAAAGAAAGTGTTGAGGAAAAATGTGTATATGTATATATAACCAAACCATAAAACTTTTTTTTTTATAAATTCCACTAAACAGAAATTACTTTTATTCCCTAGTAGAGTGGGAAAAAAATATATATAGAACCACCAAACACAACCAAATATAAAAAGTGTTGATATATAAATGCCTATCAAACAAAACCAAAAAACTCTGGTTTTTCCTTTATGGAGACAGAAACCTAAAGAAAACAATTAAGAAACCTTGTCACAAAAGGACTTTTTTCTATTTATTAACGAAATTAGAAAACGCTCTCTTACTACCTCCCAAAAAGAATAATAATAATTAATAATGTTATAAATAGACTTCTATTTAAGGTGAATGTCTATATTTAGAGAAATTCTAGAGTTTTACTTTGAGGCTAAGTCTTTTCTATGCCTATAAATATAGGGGTTCTATTCCATTGTAAATCATCCCAAAGTATCAATAAGAATACTCCTCTCTTTACTTTTCTCTCTATTGTTCTTGTTCTTATATTATTTCATAACACGTTATCAGCACGAGTCTTTAACCAATTGAAATTTTTGATTGTCTTAACTTTTGTTTTTGTAGGGTTTCACGTGAGGTTCTGCCGTAACCAAATCCCAAAATTTTCTATACGGAAAATAGAAGAAAAAGGAAACGTATTAATATTTGGGCAAAAGACAGACTTTGATCGGCCAAGCAACTGAAAGCAATTGAAATTGAAAACAAGGATGGTTGATAAAATAACTTTTGTGGTGGAATCTTGTGTCATAGAATACAGAAACAGAAAGAGAAAAACGTGAGAGAAAGAAAGGAATCTACACAAGAGGTATATTTGATATCACAACATTTATTGGTATACCTTAAAGTTTGATTATACAAACATAGACAATAAAGTTTGATTATAACTCTAATGGAGTTTGTAAGAAATTATAAACACGTGAAGTGGTAAAATTTCTATGTCTTGCCATGATTAAATTCATGTATGATTGTGGGAAGAATTGAATATCCGTCCCATTGAATTTGCTCCATTCCCTTTGGAGAATGTGGTAGCAGTATGTTATAAGTCTGAAAGAAGACAAAATCCGTCCAATTGAATTTGCTCCATTCCCTTTTGAGAATGTGGTAGCAGTATGTGATAAGTCTGAAAGAAGACAAAATTATTACCATGAAGGTATCAATGAATGTGGACGAAGCAATAGACGGAATTATAATCGTCATCATTGTGATAATGAGAATAATAAAGATTCTCAAAATAATCTTTCACTTTATGAAAGTAATATTTGACATGAGATTGTATAAAACACATACAGATGATTATAATCCATTCCCTGAAGTGAATGTGATAACGAACACGCTCTTGATGTAATTTTGTTTTATGTCTGACATTATGAAAAGAAAGTTCGTTGCCCTTGAAATTTCGGGCAAGAACTATATGACATGGGTGTTGGATGCTGAAATCCACTTAGATGCTATGGGTCTTGGAGACGCCATTAAAGACAGAAATAATGCATCCACCCAAGACTATGCTAAGGCCTTGATTTTCTTGCGCCATCACCTTAATGAAGGTTTGAAACTGTGCTATGGCCTTGATTTTCTTGCGCCATCACCTTGATGAAGGTTTGAAAATTGAATATATCACAGTCAAAGAACCACCTATCTTGTGGAATGTCTTAAAGAAGAGATATGACAACCTGAAGTTGGTCACTCTGCCACAAGCACGATGCGATGAGAATCCAAAAGCAAATAGTTCATAAACTATATATTATCGTTGCGGTGGAAAAGGGCATTAGGAAAAAATTTGCCGTGTATCAAGGCATTTGGTTGAGCTTTATCAAGCATCTCTAAAGAGTAAAGACCCCGAAACAAATTTTGTCTCTGACGACAATTTTGACATCACCCACTTGGATGTGGCAGACTTCTTTGAGCACCCTAAAGGAAAAATTGACCACCTAAATTGTGATGGATCTGTGATGAAGGAAGATGGAATTGTTTGATTTTATTTCACTTATTTGTAATAGTTAGTGAATAAACTAATAGTCATTAGTATCAGCTCGTATTAGTTAGTTTATGATATAATGTTAGTATTAGTTCTTTAGAATGTTTCAATATGCTTAAATTTCGAAGAAATTTTTATTTTCCAGCAAAGTTAGTCGATTAACTAATAAGTTAGTCAACTATCTAATATTTCGTATTAAAAATTGGAATTTCCGCAAGCTACGTTATTCGAATATCTAATTTAGTTATTCGAATAACCTGATGACTGTTTACTAAGTTATTCGACTATCAACTTAGTTATTCGACTATCTAATATTTCGCATTAAAACTGGACTTTTCCGCAAGGCGTGATAGTCGACTATCTGATTTAGTTAGTCGAATAACCTCAGCAGATTTTGAAAATATTGTTTAAATATGAAGCAAACAGATTTGTATATTCTCATGTTCATATATTTTCTTTTGTATGTCAAACCATGGGAATTGAATTGATTGAAGGCTCCTGTAGAGCAACTATAACTCTTCCTAAAGGAACAATATTTTAGAGAATGCAATGTTCTCCTCCAAGTCTAAGAGGAACTTGTTGAGTTTTAATGATATCAGTCAAAATGTTCTCCTCCAAGTCAAAAAGGAACTTGTTGAGTTTTGGAGATATCATTCAAAATGGATATCAGATTGAGACAATACATGAGTATAATCTTGGATACCTCATTTACTCATGAAAACGAGGCTGCCCACTTCGGTTTGGGGTCACGCCATTTTGCATGCAGCAATGCTAGTTCGTCGGCTGCCCACTTCGGTTTGGGGTCACGCCATTTTGCATGCAGCAATGCTAATTCGTCGGCTGCCCACTTCGGCTTGGGGTCACGCCATTTTGCATGCAGCAATGCTAGTTTGTCTCTGACTGACGAATTATCACAAATATTTCCCGTTGCAATTAGTTTTGGGTCATGAACCTAATATATCCCATTTAAGAATTTTTGGATGTGCAGTAGATGTGCCTGTAGCACCGCCGTATTGCACCAAAATGGGTCTGCAAAGAAGGTTAGGAATATATGTTGGGTTTTGAATCGCCCTCCGTTATTCGCTACCTCGAAACATTGACAGGGGATTTGTACACTGCACGATTTGCAGACTGTCAATTCGATTAGACACTTTTCCCAAAATTAGGGGGAGAAGTTGGTGAAACCAAACGGGAAATTTTGTGGAAAAATGCATCATTATCTCATCTTGATCCACATACCTCTATTTGTGAAAAAGAGGTGCAAAATATTATCCATTTGCAAAGAATAGCAAATCGAATGCCAGACACATTTACAGATTTGAAAAGGATAACAAAATCACATATCCCCGCAGTGAATGTGACAACATTTGATTCACATTGGAAGAATATGAACATGAAATTGGTATTGAATATACCACACTCACCCCTAGAAGGAGGTTTGAGATGATATATGAAAATAATGTCATTATTATGGCATGAATGATCGTTGGTCACGTACCTATTGTACGCCAAAATATTTTGGAAATATGACTATTAAAGGACAACGATAATGCAAGAAACATATCTTGCATATAATTTTGACCATGACCATAATGGTATAACTTTCTCTTTAAAAGAGATATTTACCACATGGATGTTGATGAATCTGTGGTAGTACAAAATTAATTGAGAGCTCTAGAAGAGCCAATTATTACTATGTTGGAGAAACGCAATTGATTACCAATAAGGTATTGTATGGTAGTAAGTCTCAAAGAAACTTATTCAGTTTCCAAAGTATATGCGAAAGCGATTGATTATATAGACTATGAATAAAGGAAAGATTTGATATCTTCTATTACTACAACTTGTAGCGGGATAATTTGTATATGAAAAGCTACCCGCTTTATTCTCCAGTTTGTACTACACAAACAAAAGAATGCCACAATAAAGTGGATATTTATTGGTATAAAAACCCATACCATAATAAATTTGAAGTTTATTGATAATTGCACATGTCATGGTGTAAATTTGAAGTTTATCAATATTGATAATTTATTCAGTTGGCATTCGGGTTAGCCATCTCATTTTAAGTATGATGTGCAGTAATAGAGAATTCACATGGGTAAATATTAAAGAACTAGAAAGTTCTTTACGAATTCTCTTATATTACTTGTTCTCATTAATTGATTGACCAACTAAAGAGTTCGGGTTGAATCCCATAAATTCTGGAAATATCAAAGGTGAATATGGGCCCATTCACCTGCCATGTATACCACATATGATGCATCTATGATATGGTTACATGTGCGATTGTTATTAACCCGCAGCCTGGCCGGTGCTTGCGAGGTTAATTGCTCAGTAATATAACTTCGAGCATAATTTCCAGATTTTCTATTCAAGATAGTTCATCTTGATAAGTTGATTTATATCATAGTTGGTTTAGCAAGATAATTATTGAGTGCCTCCACTTAATAGCTAAACTGTTTCTTATGAGAACAAAGTTATATATATCAGTTTGATATACGTTGTATACGAGAGTATATTATATTCTCCCCTCACAAATGGTTCAGGGTCAGGAACCAAATAATCTCATCTTATTATTAATGTGCTGTGTATATTGACATGATAATGCACAAAGATGATTTCTCAAAGTTGAGGAAACAAGTTAGTTTTTCTAACATGAGGGGGAGACATGATAAACAATTGAGAAAAGGTTACATGAGATGAATTATCATTTGTATATATAGATCCTCGAATATCATAATATGAACCTGAAGTTCATAAAAGGATAATTCAATTGCAACATATTGCAAAGCATGCTATACGCATTTGCTGACCCAAAGAATGTAACTATATTCTCACTGCAAATGCTCATATTAAGTCCTAAAAGGACAAAGTCTTGGATACGCTTGAAGCGTATAGACAAATAGGTTTCAAAAGGAACTTCTTAATAAAGAAGATGAGCAAAGGATCAAAGTGATCATAATAAGGAGGCAAGTGATCCAGAAGATCACATGACATAACACTTCATAAAGTCTCATGAGAGATTCAGGTACCTGAATGTATGAATGAAGAGATCTCCATGTTATGTCTTTATGAAAATTTACTGGAACCGATATAAAATGTTCGTCGACGACATCTATGATAGCGCTAAATATCGATGAGGAACTTATGTTTGTCGAATACAAACAAAATATTGGCCAAATGGAAGAGATACAATTCAAGAAGAATTGATTCCATATGAAAGACATGTAGTTTTTGACATGTAGTTCAAATACTTGAAAGTGTAAAGTCAAAGCATGATGGCATCGAGAATACCCCTATGGAGATATTGAAGAGTCATTTCACGGTATTATATGAAGATGTTCATATCTATCAAGAATGATAATTTCAAGGTGCGGAATATTTATTCAAATCAATATGGCTGATTTATTTATCAAATCTCTACAAAAGATCGTTTTGAAGATGGTGCACAAGATTGGAATGCAAATGCTCAAGGATGTGAATTGATGTTCTTTTCAGGGGGAGTTAAGCGCGTTGCACTCTTTTTCCCTTACAAGGTTTTGTCCCACTGGGTTTTCCTTGCAAGGTTTTTAACGAGGCAACCAATAGGCGCATATTCAAACATGTGTACTCTTTTTCCTTTTCTTTAAATTTTTTTCCCATTGGGTTTTGTTTTAGTTAAGGTTTTAACGAGGCACATTATTGAATAGACATTCAATGGGGAGTGTTATAAATAGACTTCTATTTAAGGCGAATGTCTATATTTAGAGAGATTCTAGAGTTTTATTTTGAGGCTAAGTCTTTTCTATGCCTATAAATATAGGGGTTCTATTCCATTGTAAATCATCCCAAAGTATCAATAAGAATACTCCTCTCTCTACTTTTCTCTCTATTGTTCTTGTTCTTATATTATTTCATAACAAATAATAATAATTGTATACAGCATTCCTATGCAAATTAGGATTTGGAAATAGTAATTGCAACTTAATTAGGTAACTTGTACAACACCTCTTGTCACAAAAGTGACAAGAGGGGTTGCTCTGATCGTAAGCAACCCCACTTCCAATCGTGAGGTCGTGAGTTCGAGTCTCCCCAAGAGCAAGGTGGGAAGTTCTTGGAGGGAATGATGTCGGGGGTCTATTTGGAAACAGCCTCTCTACCCAATGGTAGGGGTAAGGTCTGCGTCTGCGTACACACTAACCTCCTCATACCCTACTAAGTCTACTAAGCTAGATTATACTGGATTGTTGTTGTTGTTGTTGTAGTATTACCAAAAGTATTAATTTCCATCTTTTAACAAAAAAAAAATCACTTTGTCAAATTTATTGGGTGCAAACAAGGAAATTAGGCATGGCAGAAGAAAACATATCAAGTCAGAAAAGAATGCATAAAAAGGAAAACAATGGAGCTTTCAACTCTCTGTGATATCAAGTGTTGTACTATTATTACGAGCCCTCAAGGGGAACTTCAGACTTGGCCTGAAAATTTGGATGCTGTTAAACAACTTCTTAATTTGTATACTCAAACCCTAAATCCCAACAAAACAGCCAAGCAATCAGAAGAAGAAGAAGAGATTGATATTCTGACGTTAGCGGAATCAAAACTTGATGCTGTCAACAACAGAATTCGTTACTTGGAGAACAATAATGCTGGTTTTGCTAAACAGAGGATTGAATGATTTGTCGATATCATTGATTCATTGGAAATAGTAATTCGTTTATTGTTTTTAATGTCTTTTTTTTTCTCTATTTGATAATTGGGATCGTTTTATTCTTCTTTGATGTGGCAAGTGTATATCCCTGAATTTCGAATTTACAATTTTCGTTTTTGTTGAATGGGAAAATCACATGATCTAGAGTTTAGACTAGAGTTACATGAAAAATTAGTCTACCAAAATTTTAGGTTTGCTATGCCTGGGAGGCGTGTACCATACAGGTCGTTTGATTTTTGACTCACATAATACAGAGTTAATAATTTGTTATGCGTTTTATACTATAAGTAGTGAAAAACGATTAAGGTATTGGAATAAAACACAAGTTAAAGAATCATCTGAAAGCGAAAACATCACATATCTGAATAAAATTATATGGTTTTGCTAGAAAATTGTATAGAATAATGTTGTCAGTGGATCGATATCGAATATTGAAATGATCCCCAAAAAAGTAGTGTTATATAAACAGAAACAAATGGAGTAAATAACATAGATGATTTTATTGCCTTGTGACGAAACAAGGAATGAACTGAAAGGAGTTCCACAATCAATGCTTACATTACATAGTTCATGAAAATGAGTCAATGAAGATAAATATGGAGGAACCAGAAGCTGGATAATGTTACAACAGAAAGATCAAGGGGAAGTGATTAATTTAATCACTTGGAACATACATGCTGGAATCAGCCACCTCAGGTGAGTCAACTGTCACAAATGCTATTCTTTAGCATTGACCACCAGGTGCGCGTAAAAGCTTAACAAATGTTGATGTAAAGGCACATGTTGTCACAAGAATTAGAATCAATTCTAGACGGTAGAAGAGCAAACCCGTTGAAGGTGAGCACAAGAGAGGCAAGACCTTGTGTTGATCGCGTGCACAATGGAATTTGTAAACTTTTGTCATTCCATGGCAAAATCAGATGAGGGAAAGTCAGTAAGCTGTGATTGAAGTCTAGCTAATTTCAGGTTAAATTTGAAGTTGTCCTGAAAAAGGATCACGGTCGGCCTCTTTTTGTCTCAAAGAGAGGTTTGCAAATTGCTGATCGAGATCCCTACTGGTGTTGCGGCGATGGCTGGAAGATAGTTGTTGCGGCTGCTGTTGTTGCTGATACAATGCTCGCAGCCTTCCTCTTTCTCTTTCCAGAACTTCATGCTCCACTGCATGGGAAATTTATGAGAGGTGTTTCCGATGAAACTAATGAAATAAAGTACCAGCTGTATAAACATTCAACTGCTTCCAAAGACCACTATCCCATAAAACAGAACAGTTCCCATGTCCAAAATAGTTAATTCAGCTATGGTTGTTTCCTGTAAGTCTTTGAATCAAAGGAAAAAGAACTGCACTTAGGAGAAATTAAAGATCAATTATTTAGCATCAATTTTTTTATGGGAAAGATCAATTGTTTAGCATCTTATAGCTGCAAACTCGAATGTTCCTTCTCTTTCTTTTATTTCGACAAGTACAGTACTTTCAATGTTCTTAAAAAAAGTACAGAAGAGATATATGATAACAAAGGAGCTAAACAACGATATCGTACTCCACAAATCATCCAATCATCTATGTACTATGTTTATCTGTATGCTGTGATTGCTCCAAAGGTAATAAGAATACATTCATCCTTTGTATTTCTTTACAAAGGTAAATTTAGCTATTTGAAGGGTTGAAAAAGAAAACAGGGACCAGTTCACATTAAGGTCATCCAGATGCAGTAGAAAAAACTAGCACTTTCTTTCACAAGAAACTTTGACCTGGTCCATTTTATAGCAGATAATAACCGATCGAGTCCCAGCAAGCATAGTTATGCTTTTCAAAGTGACATATTTGCTAATTATAGTAGTAAAAGATTTCAAGGAACACTATTCTAGTTTCGCACACATAGGGAAAAGACAAGCAATTAAGCAAAATTATTAATTCAAAGAGACATGGATTTTCAGCAAGGTCATTGTCTTCCCGCCAAAAATGATGTATTCTGGGAGGACCACTAATTGTCACCAAATTTCCTGGAGATAGCTATTTTGCTAATCAAATTGAACATTGCTCGGAAACCAATATCTCACAGTTATACTTTTATTCACAGTGGAAAACATCAATCATATGATATTTAATTCAAATAAACCTAACTCCCAGCTATGTAGGGTTTGGAATCACAATACCTGCTCTAAAATCATGTTTATCAAAATAGTTAAGACTACAACACAGGAAATAAGTTGAATAGTTCAGTATAAAAGAGAAAGAAACATACAATACTTTATGAGCTGTTCCTGAGCTAAACTTTCTAGGCGCTGCTTTAGGGCTTTATTCTCCATGCTGAGGATAAGATTCTGCTGGTTAAGAAATTCAAGCTCTGCAGACACTTCAGAACTTTCCGCCTGAAATCATAGCAACTAGTCAAATTTATAAGTTTTATCAAAAAGCAACATCCATTTCACATCCAGGAGCTGGTATACGTATTTCAAAGGTTAAGCTGATACATACCTGCAAAACTTGTACGTTTCTTTCCAGTTCAGCTATGTACTGAAGCTTTCTGACCCTTGATCGTTGAGCAAACTGCCTGTGTTTCATGATATTTTTTAAGGTTAATAAACTTATTGGAAACAGCCTCTCTGCCCTTTCGGGTAGGGGTAAGGCTTGTCTACATATTACCTCCCCAGACCCCACTTGGTGGGAGTATACTGGGTAGTTGTTGTAAACTTCATACTGTTTAAGTCTTCTTTTTTTTTTTTTGGGGGGGGGGGAGGGGGGGGGGGAGGAGGGGAGGGGGAGACACTTCTACTTAAAATGTTTAAGTAACATCCTCAGAATGCCCAACAGAATGAGAAGAAAATTACTGACTTTTTTCTCAAAATACACAGTTATAGGACAAATTAGATTTTACTAAATAAAAATACTCCATGTCAACTTAGACAAAGCCAGTTGATTCAGGTTAAGATGACGAAAAGTGAAGTCTGAGTAAGCACACATTTGTGATTGCGACTAGTGGTAATAAGTCGCAACTTTGGAGTTACTTAAGAATGCAAAAATATGGAATAAAAATTTTGAAGATAAGAAAATAACTGGAAAGGATGGAGTCAAATTTGGTTCTAAAAGAGAAACAGAGTTGAGATGGCATGAATACGAACTATTTACCATGTCATCCAAATGGCATACTCTGTATGGATGTGTTTTTCTAAATCATATCCCCTTTCTCTTTCCAAACTTTTTTTTTTTTTGTGTGTGGGGGTGTGTGTTGGGGGGGGGGGGGGTTTGCAAAGTGCCTTAAACTTACTGCTTCGCACGTTTCGTGTCAGTTTCGGATGAAGAACTCTTGCTTTGAGAGGAATCTTTTTTCTCAGCAGACCCTTTGCCAGATTTGGCTAAATCCTGCTTGTCGCTTCCTGCAGATTTAGGCCTGTCTCCGTCTTGTGGGAAGCAAGATGATCCAGAGCTCTGAACTCGGAGATCTTCCCTAGGCGAGGAAAGGTTACGGAGATGCAATACTGTATTTGAAGATGCACCCTTTGTCCTATTCTCCCGTTGGACTGAGGAGTTTTGATCAACATAAGAAACAGCATGCCGAGCATCTTTGTAATAGTCAAAGTCTTGTGACCCCCAGGAAGGGATACAAGTCATATTTCCGAACTTGTTATCGACTTGAGCTATGTAATCTAAGCCTGCAATGTTAGCAGCATCAAAATATGCAAAGGAGTCACTTGAGGAGCGTCGATGGCTGCCTCTGCGTACAGGAGTTTCTGGCTCATTAAGAAGATCGTCCAACCAAGAGGGTTGCTCCTCTATCAGACAGCTTTCAGAGGAAGTACGCTGATGGTGTGAATTTCCATCTCTGGGTTTCAGGATGCCCTTTTGGTTGACAGCAGAATTGGGAACATAATCGAGATAAGATGGGGCCATGCTAGGAAATGGACTTTTAGGAGGCAGTAAAGAGCACTTTCCATTGTACATCATACTTCTCATACTAGATGGCCCCTTGGTGTTCGCCATAGCAAAGCACACAAGATCCCTATAAGAAAAAGAACATATATATGAAAGTGGGATAAGTAAACCTTCAAAAGTATAACAGCTCTTGATAAAGGCAAATCCAGTAAAAATAGAAAATAAAAAGAACACTTTGTGAACAGCACGGGTCCCTGTAAAGACAATCCCATTATTTAGGAAGCAGAGTATCACGACTAAATCCCAAATTCTTTTCCAATAAATACGAGTCAGATTCCAAACCTAAAACTAAAGGAGATGAGGCAACAATAGGCACTGCAAACATTCTGCACCATTAACTATATGAACAAATAGCAGTACCATCAATGGGATATAATCAAATTCAAGGAAACCATGATATTTCTGGAAAATCTAGTCTTCCTACAACACCAGGTATTTTCGGGTATTCGGGGAATTCCCTGTTCATTCCAGATTGCATCAATATGGATGATCCATTGGGATCTCAAATCATTCATTTATGAGCTTCAAGCCTTGAAAGCTTTTGAGATCTCGTATTAATTTCTGTTCATTTTCAAGGTAGAGTTTCTGGCCCTTATAGGATGGGAACCATGAAGCACAAATACCTTATTCTGAGCAACCAAGAAAGAATAAAAAGGGGAACAAGGAAAAAAGGTGAAGAAGGAGCACATTTAGCACCAACAGTTGGGTGAAGAGGAAGAAATGCCTCCAATTTGGAACTGCAAAAGCATTCAAAAATATAGAGACAGGCTTCAGCCTCCGGGGAGGAGGCTCTTTCTTGCATTTCCTCTTTCTTTTTCCTTTCTGTTTTTGATAAGCAACGAGGAGGTAAATGTGTGGGACATGGATTGTGTCAGAATCCAGTAACTGTTCGAAACCATTATGTTTTCTACAGCTCTGTACTAAAAGTAATTTAATGGTTCCAAAACTTAGATTATCCTATCTACAAAGTGATTTATGCTGGAAACGAGACAAGACCTTGAACCGCCCCCACGGACAAGCCCAAGACTACCACCACAAATGAATGGGCGAAAGCACCCACAGAAAAACTAACTAGGGAAAGAAGAATTAATCACAAGTTCATAACCTTACTCAAAAGGAAAAGAATTGTTTCCTAATACTGTAACATGTAGGTAGACTTTTCCTCAGTTGTACTCTTACATGGAACAAAGAAGCACTATTTTAGCTTATCTAGATCCTTCTACCAGCTGGTATCACTTGGGACATGAAAAACAGAAGAAACTAAATAGCTTTAACTTGGACTTTATTTTCATCATATTAGTGTTGGCAATGGTCAAAACATTCTCTTTGGACGTCACGACTCAAACATGAATTTTCACATGAAGATTAGGTTAAATGTATGCTTCTCAGGCTGGAAGCAGTTCGCAAAGTAAATTTATCTCACAGTATCTAGGAAGGGAGCTAAGAAGTTTGGAAATTGCCATTATCTCTGTTGGAAGGAGAGAATCTGTAGATCACATATTTGGCTTGGAACTCTTGTGTATGTTCTGCTCCTTGTAAGATCACTGGATAATATACCAATCGGGTCAAGACTATGTAAGAGGCTGTTTGATTATAAACTTGACAACAGCAACAACAACAACAACAACAACAACAACAAAAAACCCATTGTATTCCCACAAATGGAGTCTGAGGAGGATAGTCTGTACGCAGACCTTACCCCTACCTTTGAAAAGTTACAAAAGAATCTGTAGTGCTGATGCTCATTATTTGAACTAGTCCATCTGGAAAGGAAGCAACAATTGATGTACTCGTGAAACGCCCGAGGTGAGGCACAAAGATAAGCTCATTTTACATGGAGAGCTACTATTTCGGCTGCTAGAAAGGACAACTAAGCAACAGAATATGTTACCATCTTGTAAACTCATGTCACTCATTTGTTTGATGACTAAGTAATCAATGGAAGCTTTGTGCGGAGACGCACCCCCCTTGTACACTTCAATGAGAAGAATTATTTCCGTGTCAATGAAGGTTCATTCCCAATGAATTGATTTTATCAACAGTATCTATTTGCTGTCGATTGGAAACAGTCTCTCTGCCCTTTCGGGTAGGGGTAAGGCTTGTCTACATATTACCCTCCCCAGACCCCACCTGGTGGGAGTATACTGGGTAGTTGTTGTTGTTGTTGTTGTATCTATTTGCCATGGGAAATGGTAAAATGCTCCATCTTTACGTTAATTTAAACAATTAAAACTACAAAATGTAGCCACAATCTCTCTGCAGGCTCTTCAAGATAAATCTCTATCTACAAATAGACTAAAACATGAGCACCCATCCTTATTATATGCCAATAAGTTCATCAACCTTCTACCAAATGAACAATCATTGCTTCGATATAATGATCGAGTACAATCTGAAAATCATAGTTTTGTGTGAAATAATATTCTTCTTTTTATTTATGTATACTGACAAGAAATTTTTTCCCCATTCATCAGTTAAATTATTGCCATATACAAAACCAGTCAAACAATCAGAAAAATTAAAGAAAAAAAACTGATTTTCCCTAAATCTCAAACTTCAAAGCATAAACTTGCTAGTTTTTAATCAAATTCTCCTCCCTTAAACAAAGAAGTGCCAACTAATCACACGAAAAAAAAAATCAACCTTTTCTCCAAAATTTTCTTTCTCAACTTTTGCTCACATTTTCATAGCAACCAAACAAACGACTTCAAATCGATCAAATAAATAAATTAAAAAAAACTACTTAACGAACATATGGACATTTTATTTTTCCAATGAAAAATGCTGACCTTTAATTGACAATGAAGAAATTTGCAAAGTGATTTCAGGTACAATAGAGAATTAATCAATTAAGAAGCTCGGATTTCTTCTCTCTTAAGGCTAAGGTATCTTCTTTTTTATCGAATCTTTTCCTCTTCTTTCTTCTTCTTATTGACAATCTACTTCTTTCTCGTTGACGTATCCCGTTGAAAAGGTATAATGACCTGTTTTATTGCTTTCTTTATTTTTACTGTCTCAGCCCCACAAGTTTCGATATTCGTGAAACAGCCCCTAATCTATTTATCACGTTTCATTTAGCATAGTATATTTTTGTTTAATCTACTTTTGCGGCTACATTTAACATATTATTAGGATATTTATTAAGTGAACTTTATATGATCAAAAACTACTCAAAAGTGTTGCAAGTTGCATTCATGTCAAAAAAAAAAAAAAAATTTAGCGCCAAGAGTAAAGTGATTTATTTTTATTTTTATGCGGAAATTCGTTTTATTCACATTGACAAATATATATATATATATATATATAAGCGGACCTTTTTAGGGCTGTACGATCTTTTAGGAAGTATGGGGTTTATATAGTTTAATTTGTTTTATGCAAACCACGGAACTATTCATTATAAACCCGACCGGGAACATCCATAGGCGATTTAATCAGCCATACAGGACTTACCAA
This sequence comes from Nicotiana benthamiana, assembly GCA_034376525.1. Classification (NCBI taxonomy): domain Eukaryota; kingdom Viridiplantae; phylum Streptophyta; class Magnoliopsida; order Solanales; family Solanaceae; genus Nicotiana; species Nicotiana benthamiana. The sequence continues at coordinate 50,258,625 of CM067323.1, forward strand.
CGGAATCACAAGGTTTATACCTGATATAATCCCTCACTAACCATGCCGGGAACACCCCTCTTAGGGCTTACCAACGCCATGATTTAAGCTTAGTTTGCTATAAAATTATTTAAACTAACACCCATACCACAACCTTTACCCCTTCAAGGCAAACTATTCATTAAGAGTCATTACCTTTTCCGATCATACTTAAGCTATATCAGTTATTATTTAACACTTATGAATTTAGCCCATCATTGGGCAAATAAACAAATAAAACACAATTATAATATAGAAAATAATATAACTCAAGGAATGGAAAGTACCTGATTATCAGAACTTCTTTTATTTATTCACAATAACTATTACAAGTAGTATTACAAAAGGGAATTTTAGAGAGAAGGGAGAGGAAAATCTTAGAGAGAGAGAGAGGGGTTCCGAAAACCTACCTCCTCTAAATGAAATCTACCTTATTTATAGAAAATATTGTGCACAGTAAAAGTGCACAGTAACCGACATAAAAGTCAATAATCCTACAGTAAACTGAATAAAATTACATAATAGCCCCTTCTAGAAACTTAAGTGGCTTTTTTGATTTTCAAAATCTCTTCTTCAGCTTTCTTGAGTAGATCCGGTAAATCTTCTGAAGTTATACTATTTACACTTTGAGAATCTTCAAAATTATCCCCCATTAAAACATCATCATCAGTAATTTGCTTCTGAATATCTTTTTTAATCTGCTCCATGTAAGCTGCAATTAGCTCTTCTTTAGATAATGTTCCTCCTTTCTTTATTTGAATCTTTTTAGTAATTTTTCTAAAATGACTTTCTTCCATTTCTGCATCATCTGGAATTTCTTTGTCATATTTGGTAATTGTAGTCTTAATAGTATCCAATAGCTCTTGCCCAACCATCTTTCCATCAGATCCTTTTGAGATTAGTTTAGGCCAAAATTTTGTATAATGTCTTCTAAATAAACAAGGTACTTCATCTGAATCTTTCCCTAATTCAATGGTCCATTTGTAAATCCAAGGAACAGAAAATTCCATAAAAAAATTCATAATCGGAGTCTTTGGGTATAATCTGTCCTCTTTGTCCAAATCCATAATCCTTGGCGAAATCTCTACCCATTGATGATATAACTCTTTAAACTGTACTGGTAGTATTCCTTGGGAAGGCCCGAAAAAGGACCACCATTTAATGAACCAACTTGGAATCTGGGTACTTTTAAAAACTTGAGCACAAATTTTTATAAACCAAGAGTGCTTATGATCATCATTTTCATAAAATAAAGTCTTTGAAAATGCCTCCACATAATCCCAATAATTATAATTAATTGACATCTTTTGAATTGGATGTATATACTGACAATCTTTTAAAGTACTTAATCCCCATTCATCTGGTAAAATAATTTTCTTAATAATCATTTTGGAAAAAGAAAAATATGATTTATTAGAATTACTAGTATTGTTATGAGAAATTTCTACTGATCCAGTAGATGTTAAAATCATTTCATAGTGCAATCTATTCTTGTAAGTTTGCATTGGAAATAATGCATTGTTTAAATACCTTTTCATAACAATCCAAGGATTGTGTTTCCATTGAAAATCTTTGTTATCAACATAAATTATAATCTCTTTTATAGGATTTATATCAAAAATCTCATTGTCAGTTTTCCCAATTATAACTGCATAAGAATCTTCATTAAGGGGTTCAAAATCTTTATTATCCTCAATAGAGGTGGGTTGAATAGTAGCATTGCTACCCCCAGCAGTTCCAGCATTGCTGGCAATAAAATCTAGATATTTCTGGTAATCTGCAAAAGAAGGTCTTATATTTGATGATGAAGATGATCCTTCTTCAAGAAATCTTGTCTGGGCTGGAATATGCCCTAGGGTCTGAAATCTATTCTGATTTGCTCCTCTTCCCCTTCCAGAGGAAGGTCTTGGCCAATTTGGCCTCATCCTACAAAACTGAAAATTAATCATTAGTAAGATATTCTCGGGTAAGAAAATCTGGTAAACTGTTATCAATTCCTTTTTTATAAACAAATTCAAAATCAAAAGGAGCCAATAATGCTTGCCATCTAGCAAACATCTGTTTAGAAACATTGTGCTTAAAATCCTTATTAAATAAGAACTTAGCAGCTTGACAATCTGTTTTGATTACAAATTTCTGATTATATAAATCCGTCTGAAATTTTAAAACACTCTTTACAATAGCTAAAATCTCTTTTGCTACTGTTGCATAATTTCTTTGACTATCATTCCATTTTCCTGAATAAAATTGTATAACATAATCTCTTTTTTCAACAGGAGAAAATTGAGTCAAAATACCCGCATATCCAATATCTGAAGCATCAGTTTCAACAGTTTTTTCCCAATTTGGGTTAGCCAAAGTTAAACAAGGGAGTTCTTTTATTTTGGATTTTATTTTCTTAACAATCATCAGTGTGAGAATCATTCCAATCAGGAGGGTTCTTTTTTAGCCTTTCATATAAAATAGCAGTATCTTTTGATAAGTCTTTTATGAACGGAGAAATATAATTTAAACTACCCAAAAATCTTTGTAATTGAGTCTTATTAGTAATAATATCAGGAAATTTTGATCCGAATTCAATCGTCCTATTAATAGGCGTAATTGTTCCTTTTCCAATATTATGACCAAGAAATCTAATATTACTTTGAAAAAGACACATTTTTGGTTTAGAAATAACTAATCCATTTTGAATAACTATTTTTTGAAATAATTCTAAATGTTTGAAATGTAATTCAATATTTTTGGAAAATACTAAAATATCATCTATGTAAACAATAATGAAATCTGTAAAAGGAATAAATATATTATTCATAATCTTTTGAAATTCTGAAGGTGCATTCTTCAATCCAAAAGGCATAACATTCCATTCAAATTGTCCTATTGGAACATTAAAAGCAGTTTTATATCTGTCTTGTTCAGCAATCTGAATTTGCCAATATCCCGATTTTAAATCAAATTTAGAAAAAATGATTGCATCATAAGGTAATGTCACCACATGCTTTTTATAAGCCCAAAAAGCACTGGGATGATCATTACAAATATTAGCAATAAACTGGTTTTTTAATAAATTCACTTTTCCTTGTAATTTTGGATTTTTTAGTAAAATATCTATTTCTAATAAAGAAATTTCTTGTTTTATAAAATTGACTTGTTGATTTTTTAAAATTAATTTTTCAACAATTTGATTTATAGACTTAGTAAATGGTTTAGTGATAAAATCTAATTGAAAATCTTTATCATTATAAGTTCCTATTATTTTAGTATGATCCCACCTTTTCAAAGGAAATATCGCATGCATGAATGGGACCCCTAAAATAATTGGACAAGAAATATCTTCCACAATCATAAAACTTTGAGGTAAACAAATACCATTGTTACATAAAAAAGCTTTTGGTAATTTATAATTCAATTTCATTTGACTACCATTAGCAGATCTTAAACAATGAGTTGTTTTATGAAAATATCTTGAAGGTATAAGTCCTTCCTGAACACAATTTACATCTGCTCCACTGTCAAATAAGGCAATGAATTCCTTTCTAAAATTGTAATCAATTTGTAAAGTAATTTTAGTATAAAACTTTTGAGATGTAATAATACTCATTTTTTGTAAAAATTCATTTCTATCTTCACTGAAGATATTTGTCAAAAAAGAATCTTTTGTATGATCTTGGCTAATTTTCTCAGTATTATTATTTTTAGAAATCTCAGTCTCAGAAATCTCAGTTTCATTTGCTTTAGAATTCTCAACCTTGTTTGCTTGTAAATGTAAATCAAAAGTCCTATTATCTTCTAGGCTAGAAATTCTTCTATCATGAATTTTTGACTGATTTTTCAAATAAATAATTTCTTCTTTTAAAATAACAAGTTCTTGTTTTAAATCAGAAATAGTAGTTTCTTTTTCTGGAAAATTTCTTTGGACCAAAATCCTTTTTAACTCGGCAGTTGAATAATAATCAGGTTGCTTCAAGATAGGAATATTAGAAGATATATTGTTTTGGTTGTCAATATCAAAATCATCATTTAAAATTGTATCCAGAATTTTATTTCTTAAATCTTTATCATCTATTTTCTTTAAAATCTTCATAATTTTTTCATCATTAATCATATTCACATTCAAATCCTGAAAATTTGAAATTAAATCATATAGACTATCATCTTTCTTGCAAGCACAAATATCTTCTGAAGAAGATCTATCAGAATCAGAATATAATTCTTCATTATGAAGAATTCTTAAATCATCCGAACTATAATCAGTAGAAGAATAATCAGATATTTCAGAATTAGAATCAGAATCAGAATTTAATAAAATCTTACACAAAGAATCTTTTATTTTTCATCCAGATCCAAACTCTTAATCTTTTCCTGAGTTTTGCACTCATTCGCATAATGCCCAAATTTACCACATTTGTGACATCTAATCCTTCTTTTATAATCATTCTTACCCTTCTTTTTGTAAACTTTCTTTTCTTTCTTATCCCAAGAGGACTTATCACGAGAAGTAAACTTTTTCTTATACTTTCTTTTCTTGTCATCTTTAGAAAATTTAGAAAACTTCTTTTTCTTTTTTGATGAACCAGGAATATCAAAAGCAAATTGATCACAAAATTCTCCTAATTGCTTCCTTTCATTTAATCTATTCTTTTTGATATGATAATTCATCTTTATATCATTACAAACAGCTAAACCTTCTTGAGTACAAACACTAATAATTTTCCCATAAGTCAAGGAATCATAAGGAATTTTATTATGCGGACCACGTAAATGTTTTCTCACTCTTTCCGCAAAAATCGAAGGTAAACCATCAATAAATTTAGACTTCCAATGCTCATGACTGCAATCATGCAATTCCATAACACGAGCTAAGAATACATCTTTATACCATCTAAAATCAGATAGTTGTCTACAACGTAAATTTTGTAATGTTGTTCTAATAGTTTCTGCTTCATCAGTCCATCTACCACAAAAATGTTCAACCATAGTAGTAATCAAAGTATAAACAGCATTTTGTTGTACTTGAGAAGTACTTGTTTGATCAGTAGTCTGATAGGCTAATTGCCCTTCAATTTTAATAACACTAGTAGTATTCATGATAGTATTCTTTTGTTCTTGATTTAAAAAATTATCCCACCAACCTTTAAGTTGGCCAGTGAAACCAGCAGCAATCATAGCAGCAATATCACGATCTTGATTTTTATTAATCTTACAAATAGTACTATACATCAACATTCTATGCACAGTAGTAAAAATTTGTTTATCATTAAAACCATCAATATTCCATTCATAAATTTCCTTGCTACTGTAACTATTATTAAAAATCTGATCTCTTTCTTCATTTAAAACATCCATCGGAGTTGGTCTATTGTAATAAAACATCCTTTGAATAGGCTTATCAGCCCATTTTGTATTGATTTTATTAACAAAATCATTTTCTGAAACATTCTGAGTAATAAAATTTTCTTGTTTTGTAGATAAAACAGGTTGAGGCTGTAAATCAATTCCAGTAATATTGGAATCAAAAACAATATTCTTTAGTTTCTCTTTTAAAAGCTGTTCAATTTCTTCAGTAGAATCAGTTTTGAAACTTTTTATTTCCGGAGGAGGTTGTAAAGTATTTTTGACAATTTTTAATTCTTGTTTTGGTTTATGAAAAGCTTCTATTTTTTCTTGTAAAATCTGTGTCTGTTTTAAATAATTGTCTAAATTCTTATGCAATGTCATGACATGCTCTCCTAATACATTCAAATAATAATTAGCATAATTCTGCTGTTTAAGAATCAAATTGACATGTTCACAAGTAGTTACAGCAACTTTGTTTTCAAATAATTTTGCAAAAGCAGTAAAATTAATAGTTTTACCCTCTCTATTGATATCAAAAGACTGAGTTGGAGGTAAAGAAGAAATCATTATATCTCCATTAGACAAATGATACTCATGTTCAATGACTGACAAATGATATCCCACATATTTAATCATGAACCATGGGACAAATGGCAATGAAATATTATTTCCTTCTAACTCTTTGTAAAATTCTTTAGAAAAATACTCTGTCTCATCTTTATTAAATGAAGAGAAAAACCAATTCCTAAATTCTTCCCATTTCGGACTATAAAATTCTAAAGAAATCTTTTTTCGTGCCAGAGAACCTGGACTAAAATCAATTTTTTTACTATCCATGTAAACCAGTTGGAAAATTCATGTCAGAATCTGTAGGATCACTTAAACGATCTTCACCTTTAGCAATATTATTATTATCTAAAATAATTTTATCAAAATTTGTATCTCTAATTTGAGAAGTTGAAGCCCTTGATGGAATATCTACAATATAATCTACTGGAGAAATATAAGAAGATACAGATCGGGTTAATCTTGAAGAGGAATCTGTTAGTCTTGGGATATCGTGGGTTTTAAAACTCAAAGTTACACTACCATCTTTACTTTGTCTGATATCAAAAATCTCCTCACTAGTAATCTCACGAGGTACTGCAGCTTCTTCAATAATCCATTCAGTAGGAAAATTTATTTCTTCCCACTTAATTAATCTACGAGTAATAATTTTTGATTTAGAAAAATTATTTTCAAACAAAACAGTCTCATGATTTTGTTCAGCAATTTTACATCTAGGAGATAAAGTATAAAGAGGTCTATAAACAATTCTAGTACAAATACACATAACTTCTGTTCCGGGTAAATAATCATATCCATTAATCTTAATATTCAAAATTAATGATTGTAATATATTCACATCAGTTAGAGCAATATTTAAATTCGGATAAGCATTAAAATATATATATATATATATATATATATATATATATATATATATATATATATATATATATATATATATATATATATATATATATATATATATATATATATATATATATATATATATATATATATTTCCTCGGTCAAAACGCAAATAACATTTTACTTTTTTGTAACTTTCTAGTTACGGCGATGATCATTGTTTTAAGTTTAGTAAAAACAAACGCTTTCATCTATGATAGCCTTCTTTTATAATTATTTATTTTTTATGGATATTATCAGGAATAGAAGATTACGCCACTGATTTTCCAACTCAGTTTTTTAGCAATATGTGTTACAGTATATTACTATTAAAAATTGTCACAATTATTTGTTATGAGAATAATTCATTATTTAGTATTCCACCCAACTAGTGGTGTGTGACAGAATTCATACAGCTCATTGTGACAGTCCCAACTCCCATATTATAGTTTCCAATAACAAGCCTTTATTTAATATCTTACTGAGAAAGGTGTATATTTCATTTTCTTTTTTAATCGGGCAATGAATAAATTCCCCAAATATGCATCATGTGTGGTGTAAGATATAAACATTAAAGCACAAAGTGCAATCTTTAAAAATATAGGTTGGCAAGAGTGTAACAGGAGTGAATGCCGTATAGCTACACATACTCTGGTTTTGGTAAAAACTTCATTTTAAATTAAAGTTGAAGTGTTTGAGAAAAACACTTTTTTTAATAAAAAATAAATAAATACTTGTCAAAATAAGCTGATTTTAAAAGCTTGGCCAAACAGTCTATAAGTTCTCACCGTGCTATAGCAAACCAACAACAACAATGTAACTAGTGCAGTCCAATAAGTGAGATCTAGAAATGGTAGTGTGTACGCAAATATTTATCCCTAACTTTTGCAGGTAAAGAGTCTGTTTCGGAAAGGCAAAACCCTCTGCATAATCACAGAATTGCTATAGCAAACCCAGTGTAGAGAAAAACAACTTAGTCAACATCAGCCCTTGACATAATAATCACATACTAATTGTAGGAAAGCTTTGTGCATATCTAGCCAATAGTAAAAATATTAACTATGTAGCATCAGAACAGGAGTTTGATATTATTGATCACAAAAATTTCTACAATAAATTGGGTAATTCACTACTATGGTTATGCTATATGTTGGAATAATGTAGGATGATCTCCCCAATGGTTAGAAATAGAAATAGTAATACAATCACTTCCTACTATCGATCAACACTCTATTTGCAAAGGGCAATTATAATAACAACACTTTGACTGAAGGTATTAAATAGAGCTGGCAGTTTAATTTTTTCGAATGTCTAAGGATTGGAATAATATGGGTTAAATGAGAATGGGATTGATAAAGATGATTCATATAGTAGACTCAAAATATTTAAGCATTGAGAATAGTTGATTGAAGATCTATCTTAAATGACTGGTAGCATTACGTACCAACCAAAAAGGTAGAAAATAAGATAAACCGCAAGTAATCACCGGAAGAAAGCTGATTGCAAAAATTCAGGATGATGAAAAATATCAAACACTTTAGGATCAGAGTGCTGACTATATGACATTAATGTAGTTATCTTGCTTTAGACTTTTAAGGTTAAATTTCTTATGTGTGTGTGTGTGTGTGACGTTTATTGAGTGTAAATCACACAGTGTTTCAAAAATATTTGGCCACAATCGTCTGTTCACAAATAATTTTTCAACAAATTCCACTTGTCTCTACAGCTTCTGCCTGAAGAAGTAAAATTGGTCCACAGATAAAAGGCTAGAGGAAATTCAGCACGTTGCAACATGAACTTGTTTCAAGAGATGTCAAGGTCCAGAGAATGTAATTTCAAAGAGAGAAGATCACCAAGAGAATCCAGTATGACCAGCCCCCGGGCTTATTTCAAGTGCCAAAGGTTGAGGGACTTGTCACAAGTTAGAGCCTTGTTCTATGCGAGCTAAGCATGGTATTTAAGTGGAAAAGGATAGAGGAATGAGACCATTATCCTCAACTTTCAGGATTGGCCTCATACGGATTTCTAGATCATCAAGCATGACCAACAAAAGATTTAAACAACACCCTCTGGCATCTGTTATGATCTTCTTTTGATTAGTTACAGACAATATCAGACAACTCGGAAACAACCTGACAACTAAAACTTTGAGCAAGTTGATCAAATAAACTTTCACTGTATAATCTAAAGCAAATAAGCTTAAAAAATGTAGACGGCAAAGACATCAATGCGATCCTCTGCAGCATATGTTTCATGAAAAAAATGTGAAAGAACAAGAGAGTTATAGGCCACGATACATGTAAAACCTTTTAAGGATTCAAGGAATGACCAAAAATATTCATTTCCCTGGAGGTTCTTCATATACAATTACAGCCGAAACACTAGGTGGTTCCAGAAGATTAAACTTGTACCCAGTCCAGTTGGACTAGAAATCTTCACTAATTAGACAACCAGGACTATCATTTAATCATGGCAGCTATTGAGTGAATTCAGATATTGGCAATTCCAACTCTGGAACATGTTCAACCAATTCAAGGACTTAATGCTTGAGCACTTTCTGTAGATAGCACCTTAAAACAAGGATTCGTAGGAAATAAGAAACCACGTCAGTAAGGTGAAAGGTTCTAACCTGTAACTTGCACCTAACTCACACATCACATACTCCGCTCTTACCACCAGACCAAAGTCTTAGGAACTATTGAAACTTACAAGCAATGTTTTAAAAGGGTAAAAGGAAATTTGGAAAACAAAATATGAGGATCCTTCAGACAGGTTTTGAGCTTCAGGGAAATTCAGTTAAAGTAGCAACTTGATGTGTCTAGACAAAGGGAAGACAGGCACTAAGAAGTTGGGGGAGTGCATCTATACTTGGGGCAATTTTGGAACATTTTCGGTGAAAGAGACGATCTCTAAAGTTCGAAAGTTGGAACATAAGAGTGCCCGGGCTCAATACTGTTGCGACAATGGAAATTGTATATTTTATGAGAATACACTTACTTCTACATACTTCAATAAAACAACAAAACAACTTCTAGTTGGACTTACAATTGGCAAAATACACAAACTGAAGAGGAAGGATAAGTCACCATTACTGATCACTACAGTTATAAGTGGTACATATATACTGTACACATTTATACCTTGTTCCCATATTATCTTCCCAAAATTAAACTACATGACAGAAATATATTGACTTCAATCGAATCGTACAAGTCACCGATGGAGCAACTCTAGGTTGCATCTTTGTCAGCTGGCTCAACAGACGGAAAATAATTTTAAGCTCCAACAAAAATGATAATGGATAGAAATGTTTAGGTGGCAAAATTAAAATTTGGCTTTGTATTAATACAACTTGTAAACCTTGACAATAGAGGAATTCATGACCCAAGCAACTTCTTCCATCTTGCATATCCCAAGATAAGAAGGAAGAGTATTATACAACCTAGTGTGATGCCTGTTACAAAAGGCCAAAATAGCCCATCAGTGTTGTATAAGGTACAAGGTATATTCATGCCAAACCACCCAGCTATCAGCGTCTCCATAGCTATAGCAAATGATGCAATGGTCAATGTTAACTGCAGCTGAATAAGCTCATTACGCTGATTGTCGAGTTGGATATTGACGTAATCTTCTGTGTCATCAATGTACTCACGGACCTGCAATCCACAGACAAGATTCAGATGCAGATCAAAATAACAGAAAAGTAAAAAGAGAATTTACGAATTGTACTTATACTACTTGAGAGAGTTAATAAATTGTGCATGAACTTATTCATCATTACTAATTGGTAGATGATATTAGATCTTTTAGAGAACCTAATTTCCTGATAACCTAGTCCCTCGCACGCTTTCCCTTCCAAATTTGGGGGGGGGGGGGGGGTGTTGAGAGAGAGAACAGGACATTGCACATTATCTCATCTGACTATTATAGGGGCCCAAGAGGAAACTTAACAGAAGAAAAGGAGGGAAAAGCAGAGGCAGTAGTTTAAACAGAGAGCTGTATATCTGCAGTTGGAATTAGCAAGGTATTGCAATGTCAAAGTAAGAAAGAGATACAGCTACTATTTCATTTCTTTTAATTATTCAGTTCCTTTCCCAAGTCTTGAAAGCTTTCTTTACCTTTCTGCTTTACCAGAATATGCTGCAAAGATCGACTATTGAGGAAGACATGGCTTACAGCCGAGAAGTAAGGAGATTTTTTTGATAAGGTAAATTGTATCAATCAAAATGGAGAGAACTCCCGTATACAGGAAGGAAGGAGATTATCAGCTTTATTTTCCCTTTTCTTTATCAAGAGGAATTAAGGGTACATGGCATCATTTTCAATACAACAATAACAACTACCCAGTATAGTCCCACAGGTGTCTGGGGAGGGTAATATGTACGCAGGCCTTACCCCCACCTAAAATCAATTTCAGTACAAGGATACTTAAATCAAGATTTATATGATAAAAAGATGTGGCAAATTTAGGTTCCTTAAAAGTATGAATGCCTTATTTAATTCTTCTCTTATATGTGTAACTTGTATTAAAAGTAGAATCATTTCATTATGCTATGACATCATACTATCGTGCCTTTATCATTCATTACTCAAAAAAGAAAATAAATGGATGATAACTGTCAACAGGAAAGAGGAGCAACAAATCTATGCCATCACCAACCAAAAAAAACTCAAAAAAAAAATGCAAGGGAATGTGAGCATTTTTTGGGGAGGGGATTGCGGGGGAGCGCTCACAAATTAGAAGGCCTGTCCTGAAAACATAAAACAAGAGACAATGACATAAGATAATTTGATTATTAGCTCTTCTTAAGAACAAAATACTTACAGATAATATCTTGTTACGAGTGCCTTCCAGCTGCATGAAGTAGGCATCGAGCAGCATCTCCAAATCCTCCACATCATTGTCATTAAAATGGTTGCTCACCAAACTTCCACTTCTGCTTCTGGCAGAATTAAGCCTACGAAGATTCGGTACAACAGGAACAAGGCTATTTGAAACAATAGTTCCTAAATGCGCCTCAGTTTGCTGATTCTGAATCCATTTCCTAGTCAAGTACAACTGAGCCATGTCTTCATTGTCATCTAAAAGGTGTTCAATTTCATCTCTAACCTATCATCAAAAAACTTTACCACTATAAGCATAACACAGAATAATCAGAGCACGACAAGTGTCATGGACGAGAACAGCACAATTGAGTTCCTCAATGCAGCCCATGTGAATATTAGACCCTCTAATTTACAAATCAAAAGCAAGAGAATTAAAGTAGCAAAGGCTCATTATATGTCTCCTCATATCTATATAAAACAGGAAGAAGAATCCAAAGATCATATGCCTGCCTAAGTGATCATGGGACAAAAATCCTCCACCCCCCCCCCCCCCCCCCCAATCTACCCACACAAGAAAAAAAAGAGGAGGCATCAGGAAGACTAACTTAAAGGTGAGCAACAAGGGATGTTAAAACTGAATGTGATTTGACATTGAAGTTTAAGGTACACAAATTGATACCAATAGTTGCCCAATAAGTCATAACACAATGAATATGAAGTGCTTTAGTAGTAAGTCTGCATTTGAGATGATGATAACGTGTCCAGTCGTTAACAAGTTCTCTTCCTGGTCAAAAAATTTCCAGCAGCCAAGCATGAACACCTTAGCATTGAAATATTTGACTTGCGTAGAAGGGTGTTAATCAAAGTAGGAAACTATATCCATAATGTCAAGAAATTAATAGAAATAAGACCTTTATCATGTTTCAATAGCAACAGGGAAAAAAACGGATAAGAATACCTTCTGCACTCGGGCAAGTAAACGAGTAAGATTGCTTTTTAAACTTCTCACTTGCTCAAGATTCTTCGTGCTAACATTCATAGCCAGTTCATCCAAAACTGGGTAAGCATCTCTCTCTAGCTCTGCCACGCTAGAGTCTAAGAATGTACAAACAACCTCCAAGGCAATCTCCAGCACCTGAAACTCAAATGGTAGCTCAGCCTGCAGACCTTCGACAGCTTCTGGAACAGATAACCAGTGTCCAGCAGTTGGAAATTGTCCTTCATTATCTTGTTCAGCACTAGTACCATCAACCTTTGAAAGACTTTTATGAGGAAGTTGCTGCCTCAGTTGATCCACAAATGGGAGAACCTCTTGACGTAGAGGATCAAGCAACAATACCTCTTCAGCGGTAATTATGGCTCTTATAAACTCCAAATTGACAACCATGGCCTTCTCCCTTGCTGCAAGTTAAAAGAAAGGAGCTTTTCAATTCCTCGAAACCCAATATCACATTTTTTTAAAGCATTCTATTAGGTACAAGCAAATGCTAGGAGATACACATGTAAGCTAAACATAATGGTTAAGCTTCCTACAGTTAAGCTAAACATAAAAGTTCAGATATTTATTGTTATAGTTGGAAACACATGAACAAATTTATAAGCAGTTAAAAGGGGCAAAAGAAATTAATATTACCAAGAATGCTAGAGGAGTGAGAGAAGATTGGGCCAAGAATCCTCAAGTCCCTAGCAGGAATTCCAGCACGTTTGATGATAGCGCTCTTATCCCACTCTATCAACTCCGATTGACCCCGCTTATCGAATCTCATCCACAGCCTCGCCCCACCGACCTTCTTCTTCACCACTTTACCAGTCCCTACAGCTGTCACAATTGAATTGCTGACAGCCGCCCCATTTACCACCGGCGGAGGCGGCAACGGCGGCGCCATCGCTTTCTTCCTCCGGCGAATCGAAAATTGGCCCTTCCCCATAACTCTCTCTGCCTAAACAAAATATATGGATTAATAATGATGAACAATTATTGGGTCGGCAATTAGGGCATGTTCAATTGATTCGTTGTTCTTAACGAAGGAAGGGAAAAGATTTTTCTTCTGCTGCTGTTTCTCCCTCTTCTGCTTCAAGATCTTCCATATACTGAAAGCGTTTTTTTTTAGGGGAAAAGGGCGAGAGTGAGAATATCAGGCTCGGAGCTTTTGTTGAAAGGGTTACGTAATTGGTAAATTTCGTAATTTGCATTTATTCCTTCATGTTTAGATGGCCCCCACTAGTTTTGCTCTTTTATGATTCTTGATTAGTAGTAGTAGTATTTTATTTACAGTTTGACCCCACATTTTAGTAAAGGTGTTGACCTTTCTCTGTTATTTAGTATTTATTTACGTCCATACAAGAATTTTCTGTTTTAGTTTAAAACTTTTGGAGATTGGTGATGAAAAGATATTTATAGTGATTGAACCAAAAAACAAATATTTATAGTGTTGTATTGGAGCAACTAAGTAGGGAGTACCAATTACTTATATCTATCTATTTATATTTATTTATATTATTATAAAAGCATAAATATAATATTGATTTATCAAAATATTATTATAATATTAATTGACGAATCCATATAGGGTAAAATTGATATTTTAAACTATGTTTAATACCACGATTTTCATGGACTTCTAATATTAAACTAATTAAGTTTCTCGGCTATTTGAATATTACATCTATACCGACCTCTTCATCCTTTAACCAAACATATTAGGATTCTTTAAAAAATTCACAAGAATAAAACATAATTTGTTATGAAATAGAAGATTCTTACACTTCTATTTAAGGTGAATGTCTTTAATGTATCTAATTAGAGAGATTTTAGAGTTCTATTAGTGGTAGCTAAATCTTCCTCTCCCCTATAAATAGAGGTGCCCCCTACCATTGTAAATCATCCATTGAGACCCCTCTCAACTCAATAAGAAGAACTCTCTCTACTCTTCTCTCTATTGCTATTGTTCTTGTTCTATTGTTCTTGTCTTTTGCTTTAGTTTATAACACTTATCAGCACGAGACTCTACCGTCTCAAGTACCATTCTCGAAAATCCAAGGTATTTTCCCTCTTCCTAATTTAATTTTCGAGTATGTCTGACATTATGAAAAGAAAGTTCGTTGCCCTTGAAATTTCGGGCAAGAACTATATGACATGGGTGTTGGATGCTGAAATCCACCTAGATGCTATGGGTCTCGGAGACACCCTCAAAGATAAAGAAAAAGCATCCACCCAAGATTGTGCGAAGGCCTTGATTTTCTTGCGCCACCACCTTGACGAAGGTTTGAAGATTGAATATCTCACCGTCAAGGATCCACTCGTTTTGTGGAACAGCTTAAAGGAGAGATATGACAACCTGAAGTTGGTCACTCTGCCACAAGCACGATATGATTGGGCCCATCTGAGGCTACAGGACTTTAAGTCCGTTTCTGAATATAATTCTGCTATGTTCAGAATTACTTCTAAACTGAAGCTATGTGGAGATAACATCTCCGATTACGATATGCTTGAGAAAACGTTTACAACGTTTCATGCCTCCAATATGGTACTGCAGCAACAGTACCGAGAGAAAGGCTTTACGAAGTACTCTGAACTGATTTCTCTCTTACTAGTGGCTGAGCGAAATAATGATCTGCTCACGAGAAATCACGAAAATAGACCAACTGGGTCTACACCACTGCCTGAAGCAGATATGGTGCACTCGCATTATGCCAAACATAAAAGGGACCATGATCACGGTCATAAACGGGGTCAAAGCCAAGGACGTGGACAAGGAAGAAATTCCAAAGAAGTCCGTCACCCCCCAAAGAGAGATAACCACCGAAAGCAGAAACGGGGTCCAGAAGATCCTAAGGCAAATAGTTCAGAAACTATATGTTATCGTTGCGGTGGAAATGGGCACTGGTCTAGGATTTGCCGTACACCAAGACACTTGGTTGACCTTTATCAAGCATCTCGAAAGAGAAAAGGCCCTGAAACAAATTTTGTCTATAACGACAATGAGGATATCACCCACCTGGATGTGGCAGACTTCTTTGAGCAACCCGATGGAAAAATAGACCACCTAATCGGCGATGGATCCGTGATGAAAGAAGATGGAGTTATTTGATTTTGTTCTACTTATTTGTATTAGTTAGTGAATAAACTAATAGTCATTAGCATTAGCTCGTATTAGTTAGTTCATAAAGCAATGTTAGCAGTAGTTCTTTAGAATATCTTCAATATGCTCAAATATCAATAAAACTTTTATTTTCCAGTGGGGGTAATCGACTAGCCTGAAAAACTAGTCGATTATCAACTATTTTTGCATTAAAGTTGAAAAACAATTGATCAACAATCGATTGTCGTTGACTAACAATCGATTGTCTTGAAACAGTGAGGTCTGAAAATTTTCAAAAAATAGCCAACAATTGATTGTCTTTGTCTAACAATCGATTGTCTTGAAACAGTGAGGTCTGGAATTTTTCAAAAATTACCCACAATCGATTGTCTATATCTAACAATCGATTGTCGTTAGGCAGTGTAATCTGGAATTTTTCAAAAATCATCCACAATCGATTGTCTATGTATAACAATCGATTGTCTATGTTCCAACAATCGATTGTATGGGTTTAATAATCGATTGTCTTATGAAAAACGCTGAAATTTTCAAACTGCAAAGTAATTGATTATGGACAACATATCTGATTTTGTTAGTCAACTGTTAGTAGCAGATCTTGAAAATATTATGTGACACAAAAGAATTGAACTTGTTTATTCTTATGTTCATGTATTCCTTTTGTATGTCATACCATGGGAAGTAAATTGATTGAAAGGCTCCGGAAGAGCAAATGTAACTCTGCCCAAAGGCATGACGTTTATCTTAGAGAATGCAATATTCTCCTCCAAGTCTAAGAAGAAACTTGTTGAGTTTTAAAGATGTACGCCGGAATGACTACAATATTGAGACAATGGATGAAGATAATCTTGAATATCTCGTCCTCACTTTAAAGAATGTCTCCGGCCAAAAGAGGGTTATTGAGAAATTCCCGTCTTTATCTTGTGGCCTGTATTGGACAAGAATTAGTGCAATTGAGGCACATTCAACAGTAAATCTAAAGAATACTGAGTCCAATACATTTGTACTTTGGCATGATCGACTGGGTCACCCAGGATCAACCATGATGAGACGGATTATAGAAAGCTCATATAGGCATCCGTTAAAGAATTTCAAAATTCTCTCAGGTAATGAATATCCTTGCACTTCGTGTTATCAAGGCAAGCTGATTATCAGACCATCCCCAACAAAGGTTGGGACTGAGTCACCCCAGTTTCTGGAACGTATACAAGGGGACATTTGTGGACCTATTCACCCACCTAGTGGGTAGTTTAGGTATTTCATGGTCTTGATAGACGCATCCTGTAGATGGTCTAATGTGTGCTTGTTGCCATCACGCAACCTTGCGTTTGCAAAGTTAATGGATAATAGATGAGAATAATCTTGAATTCTTCATGAAAACGAGGCTGCCCATTTCGGTTTGGGTTCACGCCATTTTGCATGCAGCAATGCTACTTTGTCGGCTGCCCGCTTCGGCTTAGGGTCACGCCATTTCGCATGCAGCAATGCTAGTTCGTCTCTGACTGACGAATTATCACAAATATTCCCTATTGCAAATGTTTTTGGGTCATGAACCCAATATATCCCATTTAAGAAGCTTTGGATGCGCAGTATAGGTGCCTGTAGCACCGCCACCCCGCACCAAAATGGGTCTGCAAAGAAGGTTAGGAATATATGTTGAGTATGAATCGTCCTCCATTATTCGCTACCTCGAAACATTGACAGGAGATTTGTTCAATGCACTATTTGCAGACTGTCAATTTGATGAGACACTTTTCCCAAAATTAGGGGGAGAAGTCGGTGAAACCAAATGGGAAATTTTGTGGAAAAATGTATCATTATCTCATCTTGATCCACATACCTCTATTTGAAAGAAGGAGGTACAAAAGATTATCCATTTGCAAAGAATAGCAAATCAAATGCCTGACGCATTTACGGACTTGAAGAGGATAACGAAATCCCACATTCACGCGGAAAATGTTCCGATCCGTATTGAAGTCCCTATTGGACGAATATCTAGTGTCATATCCAATGAGTCAAATGCACGCCAGAAGCGTGGCAGACCATTAGGTTCCAAAGATCGAAATCCTAGAAAGAGGAAAAAGAACGATCTAAATGACACTATGAAAGAATCACATGAGGACGCTCATGATTTGATTAATTCCGAGATTCACGAAGAATCTATTGAGCCTGAGACTCTTGAAAATACGGAATGCAAGAATGTGAGGATCTTGAACCTCAGTCTGTGGTAGTACAAAATTAATTGAGAGCTCTCGAAGAGCCAATTATTACTATGTTGGAGAAACACGATTGAGTATTGTGCTGTAGTAAGTCTCAAAGAAACTTATCCAGTTTCCAAAAGTACACGCGAAGGCGATTGATGATATTGAGACTATAAATAAAGGAAGGCTTTGATTCTCCTATTACTACAACTTGTAGCGGGGTAATTTGTATATGAAAAGCTACCCGCTTTGTTCTCCAGTTTGTACTACACAAACGAAAGAATGCCACAATAAAGTGGATATCTATTGGTATAAAACCCATGTCATAATAAACCCGAAGTTTATTGATAAGTGCACATGTCATGGTGTAAATTTGAAGTTTACCAATATTGATAATTTATTCAGTTGGCATTCATGTTAGCCATCTCATTTTAAGTATGATGTGCAAATTCACATAGGTGAATATTAAAGAACTAGAAAGTTCTTTACGAATACTCTTGTATCACTTGTTCTCATTAATGAACTTACCAACTAAAGAGTTCGGGTTGAAGCCCTAAATTCTGGAAATATCAAAGGTGAATATGGGCCCATTCACCCGCCATGTATACCACATATGATGCATCTATGGAATGGTTACATGCGCCATTGTTATTAACCCGCAGCCTGGCAGTGCTTGCGAGGTAAATCGCTCAGTAATCTAACTTCGAGCATAGTTTCCAGATTCTCTACTCAAGACAGTTAATCTTGATAAGTTGGTTTATATCAAAGTTGGTTTAGCAAGATAATTATTGAGTGCTTCCACTTAATAGCTAAACTGTTCCTTATGAGAACGAAGTTGTATATATCAGTTTGATATAAGTTGTATACGAGAGTATATTCTCCCCTCACAAGTGGTTCAGGGTCAGGAACCAAATAATTTCATCTTATTATTAAGGTGCTGTGTATATTGACATAATGCACAAAGATGATTTTCCAAAGTTGAGGAAACATGTTAGTTTTACTAACATGAGGGGGAGACATGATAAACACTTGAGAAAGTGTTACATGGGGAATTCTCATTTGTATATGTATATCCCCGAATATCATGATATGAACCTGAAGTTCATAAAAGGGATAATTCAAATTGCAACATATTGCAAAGCATGCTATACGCATTTGCTGACCCAAAGAAAGTAACTAAATGGAAGAGATACAATTCAAGAAGAATTGATTCCATATGAAAGACATGTAGCTTTGAACCTATAGTTCAAATGCTTGAAGGTATAAAGTCAAAGGTATGTATAACCAGTTTTCGATATCTTATTTGTTTAGCATGACATGAAAACTTGATATGCAGCTAAAGTCTATTATGCGACTTATATGACTTAACTTGAAAGATTTAAGTTGCTTGAAGCATATGCAATTCTCGGTCCTGAAGTACCGCATCCTAAGTACAATTTGTGTACATATGTATCTTGCCATAACTATAAGCATGATGGCATTGAGAATGCATCTATGGAGATATTGAAGAGTTATTCCACGACATTATATGAAGATGTTTATATCTATCAAGAATGATGATTTCAAGGTACGGAATATTTATTCAAGTCAATATGGTTGATTTACTTATCAAACGTCTACCAAAGATCGTTTTGAAGATGATGCACAAGATTGGAATGCAAATGCTCAAGGATATAAATCGATGTACTCATTAGGGGGAGTCAATGCGCGTTGCACTCTTTTTCCCTTACAAGGTTTTGTCCCACTGGGTTTTCCTTGCAAGGTTTTTAACGAGGCAACCAATAGGCGCATATTCAAACATGTGTACTCTTTTTCCTTACTTTAATTTTTCCCATTGGGTTTTGGTTTTAAGGTTTTATGAGGCACATTGTTGAATAGACATTCAAGGGGGAGTGTTATGAAATAGAAGATTCTTACACTTCTATTTAAGGTGAATGTCTTTAATGTATCTAATTAGAGAGATTTTAGAGTTCTATTAGTGGTAGCTAAATCTTCCTCTCCCCTATAAATAGAGGTGCCCCCTACCATTGTAAATCATCCCTTGAGACCCCTCTCAACTCAATAAGAAGAACTCTCTCTACTCTTCTCTCTATTGCTATTGTTCTTGTTCTATTGTTCTTGTCTTTTGCTTTAGTTTATAACATAATTAACATTATGATGCAGTATTTTACAAGACGAGGGAAGCGAAAGAGAATTTTTTTCTTCTAAAGATTAAAGCATGACGCATTATGATGCTCCTGGAATTTTTATTTTTAGCTAATTTTTTTTATCTAAAATTAAGTATTAATTCTTTAATTAATTTAATTATATTATTATGCAAAATATTATTATGAATATTGAAATTAAAAGTTTTAGTATTACTTGGAATTTTTGCCAATGCCAAGAATGTTGTTTATTTTTTATTATACAGCAAATTCCTTCAAGAAGAGTGCCAAAACTTTAAGTTTGTACCGTATAATACGTCAATATCTACTGATTTTATATGTAAAGACATTTTTTATTTTTAAGTTGGATATTAAAGCGTGAAAGCCGATAATATGATAACGAATTCTAAAATTATCAAAATTCCGATTATAACAAAACACGAAGGATGTTATAAATAGAACTCTATTTAGAGTGAATGTCTAAGAGTTTTAGTTTGAAGCTAAGTCATTTATCTTCATATAAATACAGGGGTCTTACCCCATTGTAAATCATCCCAAGTATCAAAAGAATACTCCTCTCTCTCCCTATTCTCTCTATATTGTTCTTGTCTTTTATATTATTTCATAACACGTTATCAGCACGAGACTCTACCGTCTCAAGAAGCACTTTGAGAATATTAAGGAGTAATTCGCCCACACGAATTTCGTTAATTCCGGGCATTATCCGGGTCACGCTTCAAGAGATAAGTATCGATTTTATGTTCGATTAAAATCTATAATTATGTGTTGTCTATATTACATACAAGTGATCCTAGCTATTTACTTCCGCTATTCCTTTTTTTGTTACAATTGAATTGATGATTGGTTTAATTTAGTTGTATAGTGGAACGTTTCTGTTCAATTATGCAAACAATGGGTTTTTGGATTTTTAAAGTTTGCTGATAGTTTGGAGGTCCAATGGCAATCTTGAATTTCTATACGGAAAATATGTTGCATTCTCCGGCATCAAATTGGCCGCGGGAGTCGACCAAAGTTGCCAGAATTTGTTGCCACGGGATGAAAACTCAAGAGGTATATTTGATATCACAACATTGATTGGTATACCTTAAAGGTAAGTAATTTACTTTTCCCTTTCAAATTCTTGAAATTCTACGATTTGATTTTATATACAAACAAAGACAACAAAGTTTGATTATAACTCTAATGGAGTTTGTAAGAAATTACACTCACATGAAGTGGTAAAATTTCTATGCCTTGCCATGATCAAATTCATGAATGATTGTGGGCAAAGAATTGAAAATCCGTCCCATTGAATTTGCTCCATTCCCTTTAGCGAATGTGGTAGCAGTATGTGATAAGTCTGAAAGAAGACAAAATTATTACCATGATGGTATCAATGAATGTGGACGTGGCAATAGACGGAATTATAATCGTCATTATGATCCATTCCCTGAAGTGAATGTGATAATTGTAATAAAGCCTGTAAGTATGAACACGCTCTTGATGTAATTGTATCTTATGTCTGACATTATGAAAAGAAAGTTCGTTGCCCTTGAAATTTCGGGCAAGAACTATATGACATGGGTGTTGGATGCTGAAATCCATTTGGATGCAATGGGTCCTGGAGACGCCATTAAAGATAGAAATAACGCATCCACCCAAGACTATGCTAAGGCCTTGATTTACTTGCACCATCACCTTGATGAAGGTTTGAAACTGTGCTAAGGCCTTGATTTACTTGCGCCATCACCTTGATGAAGGTTTGAAACTGTGCTAAGGCCTTGATTTACTTGCGCCATCACCTTGATGAAGGTTTGAAAATTGAATATATCACAGTCAAAGATCCACCTATCTTGTGGAATGGCTTAAAGGAGAGATATAACGACCTGAAGTTGGTCACTCTGCCACAAGCACGATACGATGAGAATCCAAAGGCAGATAGTTCAGAAACTATATGTTATCGTTGCGGTGGAAAAGGGCACTGGTCAAAAGCTTGCCGTATACCAAGACATTTGGTTGACCTTTATCAAGCATCTCGAAAGAGTAAAGGCCCTGAAACAAATTTTGTCTCTGACGACAACTTTGACATCACCCACTTGGATGTGGCTGACTTCTTTGAGCACCCTGAGGGGAAAATAGACCACCTAATCGGTGATGGATCTCTGATGAAAGAAGATGGAGTTGTTTGATTTTATTTCACTTATTTGTAATAGTTAGTGAATAAACTAATAGTCATTAGTATCAGCTCGTATTAGTTAGTTTATGATATAATGTTAGTATTAGCTTGTTTGAATGTTTCAATATGCTCAGATTTCAATAATATTTTTATTTTCCAGTAGAGGTAATCGACTAACCTAACAGTTAGTCGATTATCTAATATTTCACATTAAAACTGCAAAACAATCGATTGTGTATGCTTAACAATCGATTGTGAATGTTCAACAATCGATTGTGTATGTTTAACAATCGATTGTCTTAAGACAGTGTGATCTGAAGTTTTTCAAAATAGCAAATAATCGATTGTGTATGTTTAACAATCGATTGTCTTAAGACAGTGTGATCTGAAGTTTTTCAAAATAGCAAATAATCGATTGTGTATGTTTAACAATCGATTGTCTTAAGACAGTGTGATCTGATATTATTCAAAATAGCAAATAATCGATTGTGTATGTTTAACAATCGATTGTCTTAAGACAGTGTGATCTGAAATTTTTCAAAATAGCAAATAATCGATTGTGTATGTTTAACAATCGATTGTGAATGATCAACAATCGATTGTGGATGTTTAACAATCGATTGTCTTAAGACAGTGTGACCTGAAGTTTTTCAAAATAGCAAATAATCGATTATGTATGTTTAACAATCGATTATATTAAGACGCAATCGATTGTGTATGTTTAACAATCGATTGTTTTAAGAAAATGCTTAAACTGAAATTTTCAAACTGCAAAGTAATCGATTATGGAAAACATATAATCGACTATCTGATTTAGTTAGTCGAATAACCTCAGCAGATTTCGAAAATATTGTTTAAGTATGAAACAAACAGATTGAATTTGTTTATTCTCATGTTCGTATATTTTCTTTTGTATGGCAAACCATGGGAATTAAATTGATTGAAGGCTCCTGAAGAGCAACTATAACTCTGCCTAAAGGAACGATATTTTAGAGAATGCAATGTTCTCCTCCAAGTCTAAGAAGAACTTGTTGAGTTTTAATGATATCAGTCAAAATGTTCTCCTCCAAGTCTAAAAGGAACTTGTTGAGTTTTAAAGATATCATTCAAAATGGATATCAGATTGAGACAATACATGAGTATAATCTTGAATACCTCATTTACTCATAAAAACGAGGCTGCCCACTTCGGCTTGGGGTCACGCCATTTTGCATGCAGCAATGCTAGTTCGTCTCTGACTGACGAATTGACACAAATATTCCCCGTTGCAATTGGTTTTGGGTCATGAACTTAATATATCCCATTTAAGAATCTTTGGATGCGCAGTATATGTGCCTATAGCACCGCCATCCCGCACCAAAATGGGTCCGCAAAGAAGGTTAGGAATATATGTTGAGTTTGAATCGTCCTCCATTATTCGCTACCTCGAAACATTGACAGGGGATTTGTACACTGCACGACTTGCAGACTGTCAATTTGATGAGACACTTTTCCCAAAATTAGGGGGAGAAGTTGGTGAAACCAAACGGAAAATTTTGTGGAAAAATGCATCATTATCTCATCTTGATCCACATACCTCTATTTGTGAAAAAGAGGCGCAAAATATTATCCATTTGCAAAGAATAGCAAATCGAATGCCAGACGCATTTACAGATTTGAAAAGAATAACAAAATCACATATCCCCGCAGTGAATGTGACAACATCTGATTCACGAATACATATTCATTATTGGAAGAATATGAACATGAAATTGGCATAGAATATACCACACTCACCCCTAGAAGGAGGTTTGAGATGATACCACACTCACC
Organism: Nicotiana benthamiana; assembly: GCA_034376525.1. Classification (NCBI taxonomy): domain Eukaryota; kingdom Viridiplantae; phylum Streptophyta; class Magnoliopsida; order Solanales; family Solanaceae; genus Nicotiana; species Nicotiana benthamiana. Next base: position 50,282,692 of record CM067323.1, read on the forward strand.
CCTAGAAGGAGGTTTGAGATGATATATGGCATGAATGATCGTTGGTCACGTACCTATTGTACGCCAAAGTATTTTGAAAATATGACTATTAAAGGACAACGATAATGCAAGAAACATATCTTGCATATAAGTTTGACATGACCATAATGGTATAACTTTCTCTTTAAGAAAGATATTCACCATATGAATGTTGATGAATTTGTGGTAGTACAAAATTAATTGAGAGCTCTAGAAGAGCCAATTATTACTATGTTGGAGAAACACAATTGAGTATTGTGCTGTAGTAAGTCTCAAAGAAACTTATTCAGTTTCCAAAGTACACGCGAATGCGCTGATTATATTGAGACTATAAATAAAGGAAAGATTTGATATCTTCTATTACTACAACTTGTAGCGGGATAATTTGTATATGAAAAGCTACCCACTTTATTCTCCAGTTTGTACTACACAAACAAAGGAATGCCACAATAAAGTGGATATCTATTGGTATAAAAACCCATGTCATTATAAACCTGAAGTTTATTGATAAGTGCACATGTCATAATGTAAATCTGAAGTTTACCAATATTGATAATTTATTCAGTTGGCATTCGGGTTAGCCATCTCATTTTAAGTATGATGTGCAATAATAGAGAATTCACATGGGTGAATATTAAAGAACTAGAAAGTTCTTTACGAATTCTCTTGTATCACTTGTTCTCATTAATGAATTGACCACTAAAGAGTTCGGGTTGAAGCCCATAAATTCTGGAATATCAAAGGTGAATATGGGCTCATTCACATGCCATGTATACCACATATGATGCATCTATAATATGGTTACATGCGCAATTGTTATTAACCCGCAGCCTGGCCGGTGCTTGCGAGGTAAATTGCTCAGTAATCTAACTTCGAGCATAATTTCCAGATTTTCTACTCAAGATAGTTCATCTTGATAAGTTGGTTTATATCAAAGTTGGTTTAGCAAGATAATTATTGAGTGCCTCCACTTAATAGCTAAACTGTTTCTTATGAGAACAAAGTTATATATATCAGTTTGATATACGTTATATACGAGAGCATATTCTCCCCTCACAAGTGGTTCAGGGTCAGGAACCAAATAATTTCATCTTATTATTAATGTGCTGTATATATTGACATGATAATGCACAAAGATGATTCCCAAAGTTGAGGAAACAAGTTAGCTTTTCTAACATGAGGGGGAGACATGATAAACACTTGAGAAAAGGTTACATGGGATGAATTATCATTTGTATATGTAAATCCCCGAATATCATGATATGAACCTGAAGTTCATAAAATGGATAATTCAATTGCAACATATTGCAAAGCATGCTATATGCATTTGCTGACCCAAAGAAAGTAACTATATTCTCACTACAAATGCTCATATTAAGTCCCAGAAGGACAAAGTCTTTGATACGCTTAAAGCGTATAGACAAATCGGTTTCAAAATAACTTCTTATAAAAAAGATGAGCAAATGATCAAAGTGATCATAATAAGGAGGCAAGTGATCCAGAAGATCACATGACATAACACTTCATAAAATCTCATGAGAGATTCAGGTACCTGATATATGAATGAAGAGATCTCCATGTTATGTCCTTATGAAAAATTTATTAGAACCGATATAAAATGTTCGTCGACGACATCTATGATAGCGCTAAATATTGATGTGGATCTTATGTTTGTCGAATACAAAGAAAAATATTGGCTATGGAAGAGATACAATTCAAGAAGAATTGATTCCATATGAAAGACATGTAGTTTTGGACATGTAGTTCAAATACTTGAAAGTATAAAGTCAATGATTGAAGTTGCTTGAAGCATATACAATTCTTGGTCCTGAAGTACCACATCCTAAGTGCAACTTGTGTACATTTGTATCTTGCTATAACTATAAGCATGATGGCATCGAGAATACCTCTATGGAGATATTGAAGAGTCATTCCACGACATTATATGAAGATGTTCATATCTATCAAGAATGATGATTTCAAGATGCGGAATATTTATTCAAGTCATTATCAAACATCTACCAAAGATTGTTTTGAAGATGGTGCACAAGATTGGAATGCAAATGCTCAAGGATATAAATTGATGTTCTTATCAGGGGGAGTTAATGCGCGTTGCACTCTTTTCCCTTACAAGGTTTTGTCCCAACTGGGTTTTCCTTGCGAGGTTTTTAACGAGGCAACCAATAGGCGCATATTCAAACATGTGTACTCTTTTTCCTTCTCTTTAATTTTTCCCATTGGGTTTTGGTTTTAAGGTTTTAACGAGGCACATTGTTGAATAGACATTCAAGGGGGAGTGTTATAAATAGAACTCTATTTAGAGTGAATGTCTAAGAGTTTTAGTTTGAAGCTAAGTCATTTATCTTCATATAAATAGAGGGGTCTTACCCCATTGTAAATCATCCCAAGTATCAATAAGAATACTCCTCTCTCTCCCTATTCTCTCTATATTGTTCTTGTCTTTTATATTATTTCATAACAAAGGATAAATATTACTTACACTATTCTTAACATAAATCTATATGTTATTTTGGTAAACAGAATAAAAATAGATTTCTAAATAAATTTCGAATTTGAAGAAATAAATGAATCAAATTTAAATAAATTTAATGCAGTTTAAAGTTGAATTCAATTCCGCTTTCTCTAAATGTGATGAAGTACCTTCCGCTGTTGAATAATAAAATGCTTGGAGGTTATATTATGAAATATTTTGTGTCTTTCTTTTTTCTGTTAATATCGATTTGGATTATGTCCTTGGACAACTGATTAGGCGATGATTGTATCATTTATATAAATTAAATTGTGTGATATTCATGTGTTACTTCGACTTCTTCCACCATCATATGAAAATTTTGCAGCGTCTATGAGGTAGAATATTTCTCCTAACATTTATAATTATAATTTTCTGCACTCTAAGTGCTCTCATGTTTTGGTTTAAATTACTTTCCGGTATACATAGTTACTTGGTATAATTTTTATTAGCAACTCTACATGCACTCCGAGATTCAAGTAGGATAATAACATATAGATGTACGGGAATCCATATTATTATTTTTCCCATAAAATATTGAACAATTTTTCTAAACATATTGGATAAAATTGTAATATTTATAACTTTTCAAACATTTAGGAATTTGACTTCAATTATAATTTTATATTCATGGAAACTACTATCTTTTAGCTACTTAAACAAATTTCCATAAGGATTAAAAAAGCAAATAACGTGATTTTAATTCGTTGGGAGAAAAAACTTTGATTTATTAATGTTAAGAAACTTTTTGTTTAAATTGAGACTAACGTCATGTACTAAATCAAAAAAGGAAAAATAAATATTAAGAAACTTTTTAATTCTATATATAGTTTATGAAAACATGATTTTCTTAACGCGCGCAAGTTCCAATTACAATTGTAGTCAAGTTTAGAAAGATAAATAGCTTTGAAACGGCAAAGTCATGAGACTTATTAATACCCTTTGGCCAAAAAAAAATTTCTTTCTAAAGCTAAGATGTTAAAAAGTACTTTTGAGTTGAAGCGGGAGCCGTTTTTTGAAAAGCACAAAAAAAGTAATTTTTTCAAAAAAGTATTTTTTTGAAAAGTACTTTGAGAAGAAAAAAATTACATTTAGAAACACAAATTGTTTCTCACCAAAAATAATATTTTTTCAAAAAAAACTAATTTTAGAAGCTTGGTCAAACAGACTATTATTAATATTTTTTTACCTTAAGAATTTTGAATAGGATTTAAGTCAAATATATTGGTAGTGCATTTTTTTTATCTATTATGGATAATAAGCTAATACTATAAAATCTTTAGTATCACATAAAGGAAAAAAATACCCAAAAAAAAAGAGCGACGATCTATTAATAAGAAGAATATTAAAAGTAACACGTGTACATAATCCAAAAAACTTCTTCTCCTTCGTGTAGTAAGAAATCACAACATGAAACAAGCATAATAACAAATTTAAATAAAAATTGTCACATTTCAGGATCTTTCAGTAAGTTCTAATTATGATTTGATGCCAAGTCTTCGCATATGCTTCTATAAATCTTGTCCATTTTGTTATTACCTAAATATTAGTCTACAATAATTGACGGGCAATAACGTGCAAGGCACGTATAAAAGTATGAATTTTGCATGTTAAATGTTGAATGACAAAAATATTCTTCAAATATTAATCGACTTTTACAATCTTAAATATTTAATTATTTATTCAAACAATAATTTTACATTGGATAAAATTGTAATATCTAATAGTGGAATTTGAAATTAACTAAACTTCTGTTAATTTAAATTGTTAATAAACTCTAGATTAGTCCTATTCGAAATAGAGTATGGCAAATTTTTTATCGAAAACACATTACTCATACATTGACTATATATATTCATGGTGGACAAGAGACGGACTATTTCTTACCTACAAATTCATGATATACCTTTCTCTCTAGGAAGTAATTCGTAAATTGTTACTGCAACTCATTCATTGTAAGGTTCAAACAATCACTGGGATACTATCTGCTGACTTACAGTAGTATATGGCTTTAATGACTGTGATCAGAGAAGGATGCTGTGGAAATCTATTCTAAACTTATCGGCTGGTATTACTGACCCCTGGATCATTGCAGGAGATTTTAATGCCATACTGTCTAGCAAGGAAATACAATCCTGCCAACAAGTGAAGCAAAGGGACCTATTTGATTTTAATAATTGCATTCAGCAATCAGGCCTGGTTGAGCTTCCATGGAAGGGAAATTTTTTTACCTGGTCTAATCAACAAAGTGGTGCTGATAGAATATGTAGTAGACTGGATAGGGTATTTGGCAACTTTGAATGGCAGATGAAGTGGAATCATGTGCACACTGTATATGGACCTCCCCTCATCTCTGATCACAATCCCATGTTACTAACCCTGACAACAAATACATCTGCAAGGAAGACACCATTCAGATTCTTCAAAGCTTGGATCCAACATAAGGAATTTCCTGCTATGATAAAAACTTACTGGAAAAGCAAGGAGCAGAATAATCTACAAGGAGTATGGAGCAATCTTAAATCCCTCAAACCACCCTTAAAATCTCTTAATGTTAGAGAATTTAAGAATATTTCTCAAAAGATTGAAAGAAGTAGAAAGGAACTGGAAGGTGTACATCATCAAATGGCAATCTCCTATTCAGACACACTACAGCAAAGAGCAAAAGTCCTGGTTCAACAGCTAGAAAAGTGGTCCTTAATTGAAGAGTCAGCTCTGCAGCAAAAGTCAAGAGCTAAATGGATCAATCTTGGTGACTCCAATAACAAGTATTTTTCAGCAGTCATGAAGGAGAGAAATCAGTATAAGAAGATTATTGAACTCTCCACAGAAGGAGGACTGAAGATAACTGATCCTGCAGATTTGAAGAAGGAGATCAGGGATTTCTATAAATCACTAATGGGAACTACAGCCAATTCCCTACCAGCTGCGAATAAATTGTATATGAGGAATGGCCCAAAACTTTCTCATCACCAAAGGAAGGAACTAGCTGCTGACATTAGTGACACAGAGATACTAGACAGCTTGAAGGCTATTGGAAATGATAAAGCTCCAGGGATTGATGGATTTAATGCCATGTTCTTCAAACACTCTTGCATATCATTGGCAACCAGGTTATGCAAGCAATCAAGAATTTCTTTCGGACCTCCAAGATGTACAGACCTACTAATTATGCCACACTCACTTTGCTTCCCAAGGTATCCAATCCTCAAACAGTTAAAGAGTTCAGACCTATAGCTTTTTGTTCAGTCTTGTATAAAATTATTTCCAAGTTGTTGGCCAACAGACTCCAGAAGATTATGAGTAGTATCATTTGTAATGCACAGGCTGGCTTTATACCAGGAAGAAGAGTAGCAGATAATGTCATATTAGCTCATGAGTTAATAAAACAGTACTCGAGATCACATATCTCTCCCAGATGTATGATTAAAATTGATCTTCAGAAAGCCTATGACTCAGTGGAATGGTGCAGTTTGCAACAGATTATGGAAGAACTGGATTTTCCTAGCAGATTTATCAGGTCGATCATGGAGTGTGTCCAAACTGTTAGCTATACTGTTGTGGTTAATGGAGAAACAACAGAGCCTTTTCAAGCTGCCAAAGGATTGAGACAAGGAGACCCTATATCTCCCTTTCTGTTTGCTATTGTGATGGAATATCTTAGCAGATCCCTGGCAGAGTTGAACCATACCAAAAGTTTCAGATATCATCCTGGTTGTAAGAAATTGGGAATTACTCATTTAAGCTTTGCTGATGACTTACTATTGTTTGTCAAAGGAGAGCTTCAGTCAGTAAGTTCTATGTTCTTATTTTTCTCTCAATTCCTTGCAGCTACTGGTCTTAAAGCAAACTTACACAAAAGTGCAGTGTATTTTGGAGGGGTCACCCCTGTGATTCAGCAACAAATTCTTGACCATCTTGGGTATGTTCGAGGAGACCTCCCTTTCAAATACTTGGGAGTGCCTTTTGTTAGATAATACGCTTAACGCTAGAGGGGGAGGGGTGAATAGCGTTATAATAAAAATAGCGTATACTTGCGGAATTTAAAAATTGCAGGAAATAAATAAGTGCGATAAGTAAATAAATTAGAACAAATGCACCGGTATATCCTGATTCACCACAACCCGTGGCTAGTCCAGTCCCCGAGAGACTCTCTCGAGATTTCCACTAACTTGTTAAGCTTACGGGTGCTCAACAAACCGTTACAACTTGAGGACACAAGCCTCAACAACCTTTGCTCGGAGATACAACACTCCAAGACTTCAACCAAGGAAACACAAGTTCCTTCTTACAACACAAGGGACTAACACTTCCCTTCAAGTGTACAAAAAACACTTAGCACTCAAACAAGACACTCCTTTAAGAGTAGATATGAGTAGAAATAATACGCTCAAGATCGCAACAACTTTTGACAAGAATTTGGCTCTCAAAAGCTTATGTAATGAATATAAAATGATAAGCAATAAAGTATGCAAGCTTTATCAATTGTATGATCAGTTGTTGTGTGTTGTTGTACTCAAAAGACTGAATTGAAGCTGTATTTATCATTGAAAAACTTGGTATTACCGTTGCCTAATTGCCAATTAAGAATTGCTGATTTTACTCTGTGACAATCGATTGTCAAAATGCCACAATCGATTGTTTGCCAGTTCTTCCAAAAATCAATCCCAGATTTTACGCTTAACAATCGATTATCTAAGATTAATAATCGATTACTGGCAACGTTCAAAAAATCATTTCCAGATTTTACGTAAAACAATCGATTGTCAGAAATCTATAATCGATTACTCAGCAACGTTCAAAAAATCATTTCCGGATTTTACTTAAAACAATCGATTATAGGAAATCAATAATCGATTACTCAGCAACGTTCAAAAAAACCTTTCCAGATTTTAATTAAAACAATCGATTATATGAAATCAATAATCGATTACCTGACGGTATTTGAAAACTTTTTGGCAATGGTCAGTTATACAATCGATTATACTAAGTTAACAATCGATTATATATCAGTCTTGAAAAATCAATTTAGACACTGCCTCTTGACAATCGATTGTTATAAGTGCACAATCGATTATTTAATAACTTTGAAAAAGTCTGGAAGACACTGCCTCAACACAATCGATTGTCATAAGTTCACAATCGATTATTTTGTGACTTTGAAAAATCTGATGGACACTGTCTCTTCACAATCGATTGTCATTAGCTTCACAATCAATTATTTTGACCGTTGAAAAACTTTGATGGACACTGCCTCATCACAATCGATTGTCATAAGGTTCACAATCGATTGTCATGCAGATTTGAAAAATCTGATGCTCACTGCCTTAACACAATCGATTGCCATAAGTTCACAATCGATTGTCAAGCAGCTGACTTAAACATAATCGATTATCATAAGTACATAATCGATTATGTTAGTCCAGATTTTAGAGGCATGTTTAAAAATCATTTTGACTAAAGTAAATATGCATTATTTAAAATCATTTTGCTCTAAATTAAATATGCATGATTTGTTAAAAATATTTTTACGAGAGAAGCCAAGTCTTGAGTTCAAGTTGTCGGATCAAGATCACAATTAAATACCGACTCATATAAAACTTAATCTCGATCTTTGTCTTGTGCTTGAATCTCGTTATATATCAATTTTGCGCTTGTGCTTGGACCTCGTCATATGTCAATTTGTGCATAGTTTGTCATTCATCAAAACCTACAAATATGAACACACGTTTAGTATAATGCCTTGAGAACGTGTTTCCAACAATTTCCTCCTTTTTGATAATGGCAAACTTTAAGCGGGATATGCATATTAGGCAATTCATAATGACGATTCAAGACAAGTAAAGATATGCAACAAGTATATAGATATGCAATTTTTTCCCCCTCAATATATGAATTCCCCCTTAATTTATGGCGATAAAGAGTGCATACCCGTTATCTTCCCCCTTTTGCCATTAGCAAAAAAAATATAGAATAATAAAAAAAACTTGTTTATTTATTAAAAAAACTGCAATTTCAGAAATAATAACGCAAATAATGCCAAGACAATCGATTATTGATACTGGATAATCGATTATATAAAAGAGAAATCGATTGTTCTGTGCGTCAAGCTTTATAATTCCCCTGCCTTTAGGGCGATACCTGCAAAAGAGAATTAGACGTCTCCGACGCTCAAGTTAGTAATTTGTAACGAAATAATGCAATGAGAACGTGATCTCTTAAGAAGTGTGTCCTAAGGTGTTCTTAAGAGAGTTTCGGGTACTTACCTTTTCTCCGACGTCGCCAATTACCTGTTCGAGAGGGTGATCTTTGATTGTCCTCCACTCGTTAGGCATTTTCGTTTCTTTCTCCAATTGTGGCGTTTCCTCTCTTGATTGTTCCAAGATTTCATCTTGAATTTCCTTAGGAGTTTCCTCTTGTACTTTGTCCTTTAAACGATTTAAAATACCTGCAAGATCAGAACAAGAATCCTTTCTCGCCAAGCGAGCATTATTTTCGGAAAACACAATATGAGGGGATTCCTCCACAGTTTGGGTTCTATTATTAAATACCCTATATGCTTTGCTACGTCTAAAAACTAAGCATTCATCCGAATCAAATAAAACAAGATTTCCCTTGTCACATAATTGACTTATGCTCAAGAGATTATGTTTTAAACCTTTCACAAGTAATATATGCTTAATGGAAGAAATTTCATCCTTACCGACAGATCCGATGCCGATAATCTTTCCTTTGTTGTTATCACCAAAAATAACACTTCCCCCTTCCTTGTGTTCTAGTTGAAGGAATTTGGATTCGTCTCCCGTCATGTGCTTGGAGCATCCACTATCAAGGTACCATAGTACACTTGATCCCTTCAAACATACCTACAAAACAGATTAATGAGTTTTAGGTACCCATGCTATTTTGGGTCCGTGGGGGTTAGGCAAATCATAGTGATGTGATTGAGTGTTATGTCTATGTCGTGTAAAACAAGCAGGAGCAATATGTCCAATTCGTCTACAATAATGACAAGTCACGTTAGGATTATGCATCCTTCTAGGTTGATAGTAATTGGACGGACGAAAATCACACTCTATTCTTGACAATATAACTATTGCGCAAATCATGAAAATCATTTCTCCTACCATTTTTTCTAGGATATGCATCATTTCTAGAATAGTTGTTTCTAGGTTGGAAGTCATTTCTAGTGTTTGGCCTAGAATGTGCATTATTTCTAGCATGATAATTTCTAGGTTGCGATTGATGAAAACCATTTCTAGGTTTGTTCTATCTAGGATGAACATTTGTTTTATTTATCCTAGGTTGAGCCTTAGGTGGTTGGGGGTTGGCTTCAACTTTCTCTTTAGGCTCGTTTCTAAAACCTATGCCATGCTTGGTCGACTTCAAATTAACAAGCACTTCATTCAAATTTTTATGAGAAGAGTTAAACTTATCTAAGGTGCCCTTAAGCCTTTCTACTTCATTTTTGAGATGCATGCAAGAAGTACAATTTCTAGAACTCTCGGGTTTGTCGGCGCTTCTCTTGCCAAAAAATTTGTTTTCCTCTTTCAACTTCTCATTTTCTAAAATCAGTTTTCCAATTCCTTTTCTTTGAAAGAGAGTTGTTTTTGAAAATCTTTTTCTTTTAAATAAGCATTTTCTTTTATACTCTTAGCAGTTTTTGAAGCTTTAATAAATTCGCTATACAACTCATCAAAAGCATTTTGCATTTCTTCAAGGGAAAAAAAATTTTTGGAAGAAATTTGACATACCTCTTCTTTGTTGTCTTCTTGTGCCATAAGACAAAGATTTGCGGCTTCGTCTTCTTCTTCCTCACTTGACTCGTCACCGGAGTCGCCTCCCCAAGATATGTATGCTCGTTGCTTCTTGAAGGGTTTCTTCTCCTTTTTAGCATTTGGGCAATTTGATTTAATGTGCCCGGTTTCTCCGCACTCATAGCACTTTATTTGATCCCCTTGCTTTTTGCCCTTTCGTTCATACTCTTTTCGCATGAACTTTTGAAATCTCTTGATAACGAGTCCGAACTCGTTGTCTCCGTCCTCATCATTTTGAGGTTGGCTTGTGCTTGCCTTGAGAGCGATTCTTTGCTTCCTTTGATCATCAACAAGAGGGTTAAGTATAGTAGATTCATAAGTTTTTAGATTACCTCTTGATGCGTCGATGGTGACATTTGAAATACCAATGGATTCTTGAATCGCGTCGGCCTTGGATCGCCATTCCGGAGTGAGACTTCGGAGAATTTTTCGGACAAGTTCCTTATCTGTGAAGGTCTTCTTAAGAGCATGTAAATCATTTACGATTTTTGAAAATCGTTCAAACATCTCATCGACCTTTTCGCCTTCCTTCATGTGAAACAATTCATATGCATGGGTTAGGAAATCAATTTTGGCTTCCCTTACCTGGTCCGTACCTTCGTACGTAATTTCCAGCTTATCCCACATTTTCTTCGCCGTTGTGCAACAAGATATCTTCCTGTAATCATCAGCATTTACAGCACAATATAATAAATTAATAGCTTTAGCATTATTTTGCACCTTTCGGATATCATCCGCATCGTATTCATCTTCGGACTTTGGGACCCATTCATTTTCAACCTTCATGGTTGGAATTTGTTCTCCATTCATTATGACCTTCCAAAGATGAAAACTATTTGATTGTACAAATATTCTCATCCTCTCCTTCCAGTATGTATAATTTGTACCATCGAATAGCGGTGGTCGGGTGGAGCATTGTCCTTCACCTATTCCTGCAAAAGAATCACGAGTAGAAGCCATGGATGTTTCTCTCAAACGGTTAAGTCTTCAGAGAGTTGGGCTCTGATACCAATTGTTAGATAATACGCTTAACGCTAGAGGGGGGGGGGGAATAGCGTTATAATAAAAATAGCGTAAACTTGCGGAATTTAAAAATTGCAGGAAATAAATAAGTGCGATAAGTAAATAAATTAGAACAAACGCACCGATATATCCTGGTTCACCACAACCCGTGGCTAGTCCAGTCCCTGAGAGACTCTCTCGAGATTTCCACTAACTTGTTAAGCTTACGGGTGCTCAACAAACCGTTACAACTTGAGGACACAAGCCTCAACAACCTTTGCTCGGAGATACAACACTCCAAGACTTCAACCAAGGAAACACAAGTTCCTTCTTACAACACAAGGGACTAACACTTCCCTTCAAGTATACAAAAAACACTTAGCACTCAAACAAGACACTCCTTTAAGAGTAGATATGAGTAGAAAGAATACGCTCAAGATCGCAACAACTTTTGACAAGAATTTGGCTCTCAAAAGCTTATGTAATGAATATAAAATGATAAGCAATAAAGTATGCAAGCTTTAGCAATTGTATGATCAGTTGTTGTGTGTTGTTATACTCAAAAGACTGAATTGAAGCTGTATTATCGTTGAAAAACTTGGTATTACCGTTGCCTAATTGCCAATTAAGAATTGCTGATTTTATTCTGTGACAATCGATTGTCAAAATGCCACAATCGATTGTTTGCCAGTTCTTCCAAAAATCAATCCCAGATTTTACGCTTAACAATCGATTATCTAAGATCAATAATCGATTACTGGCAACGTTCAAAAAATCATTTGCATATTTTACGTAAAACAATCGATTACTCAGCAACGTTCAAAAAATCATTTTCGGATTTTACTTAAAACAATCGATTATAGGAAATCAATAATCGATTACTCAGCAACGTTCAAAAAATCCTTTCAAGATTTTAATTAAAACAATCGATTATAGGAAATCAATAATCGATTACCTGACGGTATTTGAAAACTTTTTGGCAACGGTCAGTTATACAATCGATTATACTAAGTTAACAATCGATTATATATCAGTCTTGAAAAATCAATTTAGACACTGCCTCTTGACAATCGATTGTTATAAGTTCACAATCGATTATTTAATAACTTTGAAAAAGTTTGGAAGACACTGCCTCAACACAATCGATTGTCATAAGTTCACAATCGATTATTTTGTGACTTTGAAAAATCTGATGGACACTGTCTCTTCACAATCGATTGTCATTAGCTTCACAATCGATTATTTTGAGCGTTGAAAAACTTTGATGGACACTGCCTCATCACAATCGATTGTCATAAGGTTCACAATCGATGGTCATGCAGATTTGAAAAATCTGATGCTCACTGCCTTAACACAATCGATTGTCATAAGTTCACAATCGATTGTCAAGCAGCTGACTTAAACATAATCGATTATCATAAGTACATAATCGATTATCTTAGTCCAGATTTTAGAGGCATGTTTAAAATTATTTTGACTAAAGTAAATATGCATTATTTAAATCATTTTGCTCTAAATTAAATATGCATGATTTGTTAAAAATATTTTTACGAGAGAAGCCAAGTCTTGAGTTCAAGTTGTCGGATCAAGATCACAATTAAATACCGACTCATATAAAACTTAATCTCGATCTTTGTCTTGTGCTTGAATCTCGTTATATATCAATTTTGCGCTTGTGCTTGGACCTCGTCATATGTCAATTTGCGTATAGTTTGTCATTCATCAAAACCTACAAATATGAACACACGTTTAGTATAATGCCTTGAGAACGTGTTTCCAACACCTTTGACTACCAAAAAATTGTCAGTTGCTCAATGGCAACCTCTGGTTGACAGGATTTCTGCTAGAATTACTTCCTGGACAGCTAGATATTTATCCTATGCAGGCAGAAGCCAGTTGGTGCAATCAGTTATATTTGGTATTCAAGCTTACTGGGCTCAATTGTTTATCATGCCTTCAAAGGTTGTTAAAATGCTGGAGTCAATATGTAGATCCTATATTTGGTCAGGTTCAGTTAATATCTCAAAGAATGCTTATGTGGCCTGGGAAAAGGTATGCATGCCAAAATCTGCTGGAGGTTTGAATATAACCAATATCTTGCTGTAGAATAAGGCTGCTATAGCCAAACTTAGTTGGGATTTAACACATAAGAAAGATCTGTTGTGGGTAAAATGGATTCATACTGTCTATATCAAACAACAACAGTTGGAGAACTTATCTGTCCCAACACATGCTAGCTGGATGGTAAGGAAGATTGTGGTGGGTATCAAGCTGCTACAACAACATCAACTGCTATATAAAGCTGACTGCACCATAAGGAAATTATACTTGCAACAGCTTGGAGAATCAACTAGAGTCCCTTGGAAGAATTTGGTAGTACAGAATGCTGCTAGACCTAAAGCTATCTTCAGTTTGTAGCTGTTACTGCAAGATAGACTTCCTACCAAGAATAGGCTGCTGCAATGGAATCTGAATGTATCAGGCATCTGTGTTATGTTCCAGCAAGAAATGGAAACTAGAGATCACTTATTCGTGCAATACACTTTTGCATCCCAGCTGAGATACCAATCACTACAATGGATTGGAGTTGAAGACTTCACTGGGCAGGATTGGTCACAATTTTGCCAACGGTTCATTGAACAATCTAAAGGGAAATCTCCCCGAGCTCATACAATCAAGATGACAGTAACAGAAATGCTCTATGGTTTATGGTTAGAAAGGAATGCGAGAATCTTTGAAAACATCTTTTGTAACTGTGATAAGCTCCTAAGTAGTATAGCCTATATATGTAATGTTCGAGCTCCTCCTAGGCTTAGTTCATATATTCAGCAGTTCATGTTATAACTGCTGATTTGGCTAGAGTAGTATAGGTAATTCATGTATCAAGTTTGATAGGCAGTTGAGTTAAAACTGTCCTATGATTTTGTAAGGCAACCATTTGGTGATTAATACAAATTTAATTACCATAAAAAAGATTGTTACTGCAACCTTCTCTTTATGCCTTACAACTGATTGTTGTGCGTCATATAATACATCTAAATCTACTTTAGATGTGCTTTTTTTTAATCACCTAAGTTATTAGTATACGCAGTCTGACGTTTTATTTGGTTGTTGAAGAGTAGTTGTTGTGTCTTGAACCTAAAATATTTATTGAAATTGGTTTAGTTAAGCTTAAGAAAAAATTGACTATGGTTCAAGTCAGATATTTGGTTTCTTAATTTTAGTGAGAAGATGTGCTTCTTTCCTATTATATTTGGTGTTAGGAAAAACCTAAGAATATACCAGTAATTAACAATTCTTTGGATGGGATCAAGCCGTAGAAGTTTAAATAGTGCTTTGTACATATTACAGACCAATGAGAGAGTCAGAATTTTTATTAAAGGGTATCAAAATTTAAAAAGCTAAACATGCAAACAAGCCAAAAAGATTCTAAGACACATTAAATATATAATACCGGTACAAGTTTATGTGTTGCATGCTATATTCATATGTTCTTTCTACGGTTAAGGGTCAAAACTGCCCTCAACCTATTGATTTCGGAACAAAATTGCCCTCCGTTTACCTTTAGCGAAGAAAATGCCCCCACCGTTAACTTTGAGGCCTATTTCTACCCCTAAAATCTAACAGAATCTTGAATTTCATTTTTAATTTTTTTTAATGCCACGTGTCACGTTTTGATTGGGACATATAAAGAACGGAAAATTGGGACATATAAAGAACGGAAAAAGGGTCAAAACTGCCCTCAACGTATTGACTCCGGAACAAAATTGCCCTCCGTTAACCTTTTTTGGGTCGGGTCGGTCGGGTTGGGTCGGGTTGTGTCGGAATTTGGGTGAGAATTGATTTTGGATCAAGTTTATTTAATGGCCAATCAAAACGTGACACGTGGAATTAAAAAAATTAAAAATTAAATACAAGCATCCCGACCGACCGACCCAAAAAACACCAAACCCTCTCTTCATCTTCCTCACAACACACCCTCTCTAACCCTAAACCACCAAACGACCTCTCATGGCTACCCCGTTGCTTCATCTTCCCCGTCCAGCCCGTCACCTTCACATCGCCGGAAAACTTCACAACCAAACAGCCCCCCTCAATCACGAACCAGGCGTCCAACCCGCCCCCCATTTGATAGGAATGACCAATCCACTTTAACTGAAGATGAATATATGTGATATATCAAGCTCTTTACATTTGTTGGAAAGCGGGAAATCACATTACACTTCAACCCGACCGACCCGACCCAAAAAAGGTTAACGGAGGGCAATTTTGTTCCGGAGTCAATACGTTGAGGGCAGTTTTGACCCTTTTTCCGTTCTTTATATGTCCCGATTTTCCGTTCTTTATATGTTCCAATCAAAACATGACACGTGGCATTAAAAAAAAAATTAAAAAATAAAATTCAAGATTCTGTTAGATTTTAGGGGTAGAAATAGGCCACAAAGTTAACGGTGGGGGCATTTTCTTCGCCAAAGGTAAACGGAGGGCAATTTTGTTCCCGAGTCGATAGGTTGAGGGCAGTTTTAACCCTTAACCGTTCTTTCTATTAAAGTTACATGTAACCATTTCATTAGACAAATTCGTTAAAATGGAATTTTCCAGCCTAGACAACTTTTTCCATCTTTAAGGAGATGCATGGAGCATACTGTTCAGTGAGCTTCAATTTGGAATACTACCTTTCCTTCCTTCACTGGCTCTTCATTCATGTTCCTTGGATTTGCTTCAGTACTTGGAACTTCAGATGCAAAAATGCATTTCATGTTGTGCTACTATATGATTGTTACGTGGTAAGAGCGTCAGGAAGATTGGTTGGTGCCCCAAGAATCTTACCTCCAACATCAGGGAAAGACTCAAATCCAGGTAGTGCTGTGACTTCTCCATTTTTACTTACATGAACTGGATATTGCATCAAATGACCTTTCATCGGCCGATATTCATCTGCTACAAATGCTTTCCAGTTTCGTCTAGCTATCTCGTTCACACGTCTAACACATTCGATAGTCTGTGGATCCATGAACACATCTTCAACTGCACCAAGATGTTCAGCCCATAGAGACATCCGATAACCATAAACCTGAATGTGAGAAAAAGAAGAAACTCATTTCTGTGGATTATAATTTATTAAGTTATACATCCGCGAGCCCCGAAATTTGCTCGTGCTGAACTCGAATAAAGGTAAGAAATAAATCAAACTCCAAACCTGGCCATGTGGATGAGACTCCTTTTTGGCCCATGTTTAATGAGGTTGATAAGCTCCCATAGCTATTTCTGTATCCGTTGAACCACTCAAAGATCTTTGGTTGATATTTGCAGAACCCATCAACACATATTCATCATCTGCTATCATTCCTTTGGAGTGTACATAAATCATAAATCTGCGGAACTTTTGAGCTAATTCCTGCAGAGGTTTGAGAGAAGAAAAGACAAGGATTTCAGTGTATAGTCAGGATTTGATTGTTGAAAATAGAAATGGAAATGGATGAGAAAAGCTTTATAAAAACTTGAAGAGTTATCAGTTGACATAATTTAGTGTTCTACAAGCATCATACTGGTAAAGTTGTTGCCATGTGACCAGAAAGTCACGTGTTCGAGCCGTGGAAACAACCTCTTGCCTAAATGCAGTGTAAGAGTGCTTATAATAAACCTTTGTGGTCCGGCTCTTCCAGGATTGTGCGGGAGCTTTGTGCACCGAGCTACCCCTTTTAAGCATCATACTGCTGACCAAAAAATAGCAGAGTGATTTCCACCAAATTCGATGATTTTGGTCGTGATGAACCTAGCATTATCCAAAATTAGCATAAGTGACAAGTTCGCCAGTACTTCCTCCGATGACTCCCATTCGTTCTTCTTCATTTCATCGTCCTATTGTTGCTTTTTCTTAAATGAGAATATAAAGACAACTAGCAATTTCACTCTACATATGCAGATGGTGTTTGAGCATCGCCACCATCACTAGTTCTGAAGTCTTAATTGGTGCAAACATCTATAAAATCCAGTTACTTCAGTGACATCAAAACCTAATTTAGGATGTAGCGAACCAACAAATAACTACATTATTGGGCCATTAGTGAAAATCCCAGTCCCAGAAAATTAACATGCAACTTACATGTGAATGCTCCTGGGGAGTTGGATTATCTTCGTCACATCCTCCACGCTTCTTTGATTCTTTATTACCAAGGCAGTAGAAGTTCAAGTAATCCTGAGGATGGAAAAATTGAGATATGCCTGCATTTTCAAGAGCCTAATCCCAATGCATATCCAAGAATTAGATGTTTATAAAAGCTAGTCTAGAAACTACAAATTCAAGATAAGACTAGTTGGAGTTAACCAGGAGTAAAAGTGAAAATCATGGTTCTCTTAGCTGACTATGTAAGTTTAAACGCATTTGGATACTTGAGTTTGCCTTTATCACCGGAGTTGAGCTCAAAACTTCTCATACGATATGTTACTTTCTACTTACTTCCATAGGAATCCACATCTACAACTAAAAAATGAAGACCTCTACTATAAATAAGCACAGTACTAAATCCAAACCTGCCAAAAGAGAATTTCCTGCACTGCATTACTGGTCGGAATTCCTTAAGGCCACATCGGAACCACAATGTATGCAGCAAAAGGTTCATTTGCTTCTATTTTGCTAGCAATTTTCAAAGCAATTTCCATAGGTACAAGGTTATTCGCACCTGTTAATTATATATAATACTCACACGTTATGCATTAGAGAGCATTAAAATCGCATTTTCTTGTCAGATAAGCCAAAATGTTCATTCATTTGCATCCTTTTTTTTTAGATGAAGTGATAAATTTCAATAAAGAAGGGAAAAAACCCCCCATCTACAAGAAGTTTACCAAAAAAAGTAGAAAAACATACAAGGCAGTACGATAAAATAATCTGGAGCCAATGCCATCCTACACCAAAATAATGCCATGCATCGCCCACAGAAACATCACGAAGCATTGGAGAGAATATATGTATTAAAGGTTGCATCAGATATTACACCTATATCCCAACCAGAAATCCAATCCTCTATATCACAATCAAGCTTTCTGTTTATAACAGTATTCTTTTGCTAGGCAAAACTTATGACTATCGCTAGAATACTTGAGGACAACTTTTGCATCTAGATAGGAACTGTTGTATACCTGCATTTCGGTAGGACGGCCAACAATATGAAGAACCAAGAAAATACTGATTCTATATGTAAATGAAGTGTTGAGCAGATCGAATTGCTTTCATGTAAGCCAGGTGTATGCTTCGGTTTATCCTCAAATTCTTTCCACTGACAAGATTCTGTAATTGAATAGTCAAAATTAGACATTCATCTTCACATACTGAATTGATTTCTGAGACAACATTGAAACCAATTACAGATAGAACACTGCATTTTATAAACTTAGAGCTACCTGTGCCCCTGCTTCCTTAACGTTCTTTGGAAACCCTTTCACAGAACCTGAATCTATTGATCGGAAAACCTGGAAAAAGTGAGTATACTGAAAATTTTAACATTTTAAGAAAACAGAAGACCACAACATATACAGGAGAAACATGCATGTCTAATACCTGAACATGCCAATTTTCTGGATCTTCTTCTCTTGTGACACGAACTACATGGTCACCATCAGGTCCATCAGCAGGTATGTGGATTGATGGAATCCGGTCTAACTTAAGTAATGAATCTAACCCCGGTTTGCATTTTTTTATTCTGATCCATTTTATGGCCTTTCTATATCTCTGCTCGAAGTTTGTTAAAACATCGTAAGCAGCAGAACCCTCAATCTTGCAGTGTAAATCATGCCATGGTTCTCTTGGTCCGCCTGAGCAACTCTGTACATATCGTATGTCTTTGAGGCAATAGTAATGATACATTATATATTAACAGGCATTAATAATACCCATGAATGAAAAGATCCAGTCAACATTCAAGGGAAATAATGTAACAATTACCCTACAAACTTTGTGCCCATATGGGGAACTAGAACTTAGTAGCATTGTGACCTTAAGAATTATTATCTCAGCCACTATACCTTTGACAACGGTAATAGCAATGTTCATTTTCACCAATTAACCTCATAATTAACATGAAAAATTGTAACCTGAGCTGTTAAATTTTTTGAATAATCCATAAACACGCTATATGTGATATATACTTTCAAATTTTTGGAGGCTTTTGGTTCCTCAAATAAAAACCTTAGTCGGAAAGATTCAACGAGATGCATGACAAGAGCTAAATGTGAATGTGGGATGTTGAACATCATTTTCAAAGACAGTATCAAGATCACTAAACAGTCTGTGTTCAGGAGTATCATATCGGCCGTCACATAAATCTAGGCCTCCAATAAAAGCAGTATTTTTTCGATCATTCTCAGCTGCTCGTGTGTCAACAATCACACATTTCTGATGATGTGTGAAAATATTTCCAACAACCTGCAGTACAATTTTTTCGTTTGATCAAGAAGAAAACAATAACGATATATGATGATTTCCAAGCAGTTGCAGGTAAACAAAGAACACCAGTATAGCAATTAATAAAAAGCTTAAACTTATATCTTTGTTCAACATACAAGAATTTTTTTTCTTACAGAAATCATGGACATAAGTATTCATCTTGCCATCTATTCAAACAGAATAAAAAAAGGTACCTGTTGCTTGAAAATGCTAAGCTTACTGCTAGCGGAACGAGGACAAAGAACACAGTGGAAAATCGAGTGTTTAAATTACTTTCTGGTCTCTTCATCATGAGTCTGCATTACACCTTCCTGCAATCAAATTCATAACAACTATATCATCAAATCATTAACTGACTACTCATAGAAATTATAGCAGTAATATTACCTGTTAGGATTATGATTCCAACTAAATATAACAACCTTCATATTGAATAATCCGGAATTAAACTACATGAGCGGAAGCTAACCTGAATTCATATGTGGAAAGTGTTGAACCTCCTTTGATAATTGTCCTTGAGTCCTTTTGAACCTCTTGATCCTTTCTTCAAGAATGTCTTGAAGTTTGTATGTTACCACAAGAATGAATCCACAAGGTTTAACAATATGTGAATTGTTACACAATAATAACAATATGACAATGATCAAATTTGGTATATGGCTTTCCACACTATTTGCAAGACAACAATGGAGTATTTTGGCTCTTGATTCAATGGGAGGAAGAAGAGTCTTGTCTTGCACTAATGTGGGAACCATAACACCCACTTTATAACACAAGAGTTACATAACCCAAGAGTCACAAGAGTTACATAACTCAAGAGTCACAAGCTTGTAACCATGGTTACATATATGTAACCTTAGTTAGCCCATCATTAACTAAGGTTACCCTTTTGGGTATCTACACATTAGTCCTGCACTTTATATGACAACACATTGGCCCCCTTAACCTTATGTCCATAAGACCACTTATTTAGGCCAAACCAAAAGATAGCACATAACATATAATTTATCTTTATATTGTTCATATGTATGTAGATATAAGTCCATATATCTAGATATAAATCCATATATCTTACAATCTCCCACTTGGACGAGATATACATACAAATGTACAAACCTTATCATTATATGTTACAAAATAACCTTAGGTGCGCAAAATTGCTATCACAATAAAATTGTCATGAACAATCCGGTCCATCAATCATACCAACATAGGAACTAAGTGCTCGTCGTTACTCATTCGTAACTAGAACCAATCATAGATCACGTATATCAATATAACCAACGACATGGATCAAGTGTAGGTATGTAGCATGGAAATAACATAAAGTGTGGTCAATAGAATGTCTATTTCCAACTGGTTCTCTTTATTGAGATCAATCATAAACTGTAAGAGTACAAAAAAACTTTAAAACTGAATATATGCAGATATAACTGAATTACTGAATTTCTGAATATAATGAACAATTACATAAATGTGCAATACAAACTCCCACTAAAATACATAATCCTTATCTGATTTGACACCCATACAAGCAATATGCTCATGAAATACTTTTGGTGTCAATCCCTTAGTGAGCGGATCCGCAAGCATGGAGTTTGTACTAATGTACTCAATGCACAATTGTCCATTTTGTACTCTTTCTTTAACAACCCGAAATTTGACGTCCATATGCTTTGCTTTCGTCAAACTACTGTTGTTATTAGCATAAAGGACTGCCGATCTGTTATCGCATAATAGCCTCAGCGGCTTTTTGATGCTATCAACAATTCGCAGTCCACCAACAAAATTTCGCAGCCATAATGCCTCATTGGATGCTTCATAACATGCCATAAACTCCGCTTCCATGGTGGAAGTGGCTGTAAGAGTTTGCTTAATGCTTCTCCAAAAGATAGCACCACCCGCAAGCATGTAAATATAGCCTGAAGTAGACTTCAAACTATCCTGACATCCAGCAAAATCGGAATCGGTATACCCAATGATCTCAAGCTGGTCCGATTTCCGGTATGTAAGCATGTAATCCTTTGTTCTCTGTAAGTACCTCATAACCCGTTTGGCTGCCTTCCAATGGTCCATTCCCGGATTGCTTAGATATCTGCCTAACATCCCAACAATGTATGCTATATCAGGTCGTGTACATACCTGAGCATACATCAGACTACCTACCGCCGAAGCATAAGGTGTCTTCTGCATTTCCGAAATTTCATGTCAAAGCCAGACAATCGATTGTTTGGTTTTATGAAATTTTTAAGTTGCTGGAAAAGTTTCAACTCACTGGACCTTGAACAATCGATTGTCACAATAAACTCCTGTCAAACATTAAGCCTTCCTTTGGGCCGACTTAATATTCACATGGAAAACCAAATAATCGTCTCATATTTACCACCACAAGAATGTTCGAATTCCTGCCAAATAACACCTTCCTTTGGGCCGATGTTAAACGCATGGAAGACTAACGTCCACAGTCATCTTATATTTTAAAATTAATCAATCTACACAATAGAGGTTACTTTGGCAACATAATGCTTCAATTGAATAACTAAAATATTAGATGCTATAAACTTTAGTTCCTTAAGCCATTTTATGAATCTCAACTTAATGTGTTACATGTTTTGATGTGTAACACTTGAATATTAATCGTTGTTTACTGAATCGGACAATTCTATATTTTATAAGAATTGATGGACTTTAAAACAATTAACATTCACTGAAACTTAAGAGAGTTGAAACGTTTTTAACCTTACTGGACCAACACAATCGATTGTCAAAACCAGAGAATCGATTGTTTGGTTTTCTGAAAAAAATTTTAAGTTACTGGACCATCCACAATCGATTGTCAAAGCCAAACAATCGATTGTTTGGTTTTATGAAAAAATTGTTACTGGACCATCCACAATCGATTGTCAAAGACAGACAATCGATTGTTTGGTTTTATGAAATTTTTAAGTTGCTGGACCATCCACAATCGATTGTCAAAGCCAGACAATCGATTGTTTGGTTTTATGAAAAATTTTTAAGTTGCTGGAGAAGTTTCAACTCACTGGACCTTGAACAATCGATTGTCACAATAAACTCCTGTCAAACATTAAGCCTTCCTTTGGGCCGACTTAATATTCACATGGAAAACCAAATAATCGTCTCATATTTACCACCACAAGAATGTTCGAATTCCTGCCAAATAACACCTTCCTTTGGGCCGATGTTAAACGCATGGAAGACTAACGTCCACAGTCATCTTATATTTTAAAATTAATCAATCTACACAATAGAGGTTACTTTGGCAACATAATGCTTCAATTGAATAACTAAAATATTAGATGCTATAAACTTTAGTTCCTTAAGCCATTTTATGAATCTCAACTTAATGTGTTACATGTTTTGATGTGTAACACTTGAATATTAATCGTTGTTTACTGAATCGGACAATTCTATATTTTATAAGAATTGATGGACTTTAAAACAATTAACATTCACTGAAACTTAAGAGAGTTGAAACGTTTTTAACCTTACTGGACCAACACAATCGATTGTCAAAACCAGAGAATCGATTGTTTGGTTTTCTGAAAAAAATTTTAAGTTACTGGACCATCCACAATCGATTGTCAAAGCCAAACAATCGATTGTTTGGTTTTATGAAAAAATTGTTACTGGACCATCCACAATCGATTGTCAAAGACAGACAATCGATTGTTTGGTTTTATGAAATTTTTAAGTTGCTGGACCATCCACAATCGATTGTCAAAGCCAGACAATCGATTGTTTGGTTTTATGAAAAATTTTTAAGTTGCTGGAGAAGTTTCAACTCACTGGACCTTGAACAATCGATTGTCACAATAAACTCCTGTCAAACATTAAGCCTTCCTTTGGGCCGACTTAATATTCACATGGAAAACCAAATAATCGTCTCATATTTACCACCACAAGAATGTTCGAATTCCTGCCAAATAACACCTTCCTTTGGGCCGATGTTAAACGCATGGAAGACTAACGTCCACAGTCATCTTATATTTTAAAATTAATCAATCTACACAATAGAGGTTACTTTGGCAACATAATGCTTCAATTGAATAACTAAAATATTAGATGCTATAAACTTTAGTTCCTTAAGCCATTTTATGAATCTCAACTTAATGTGTTACATGTTTTGATGTGTAACACTTGAATATTAATCGTTGTTTACTGAATCGGACAATTCTATATTTTATAAGAATTGATGGACTTTAAAACAATTAACATTCGCTGAAACTTAAGAGAGTTGAAACGTTTTTAACCTTACTGGACCAACACAATCGATTGTCAAAACCAGAGAATCGATTGTTTGGTTTTCTGAAAAAAATTTTAAGTTACTGGACCATCCACAATCGATTGTCAAAGCCAAACAATCGATTGTTTGGTTTTATGAAAAAATTGTTACTGGACCATCCACAATCGATTGTCAAAGACAGACAATCGATTGTTTGGTTTTATGAAATTTTTAAGTTGCTGGACCATCCACAATCGATTGTCAAAGCCAGACAATCGATTGTTTGGTTTTATGAAAAATTTTTAAGTTGCTGGAGAAGTTTCAACTCACTGGACCTTGAACAATCGATTGTCACAATAAACTCCTGTCAAACATTAAGCCTTCCTTTGGGCCGACTTAATATTCACATGGAAAACCAAATAATCGTCTCATATTTACCACCACAAGAATGTTCGAATTCCTGCCAAATAACACCTTCCTTTGGGCCGATGTTAAACGCATGGAAGACTAACGTCCACAGTCATCTTATATTTTAAAATTAATCAATCTACACAATAGAGGTTACTTTGGCAACATAATGCTTCAATTGAATAACTAAAATATTAGATGCTATAAACTTTAGTTCCTTAAGCCATTTTATGAATCTCAACTTAATGTGTTACATGTTTTGATGTGTAACACTTGAATATTAATCGTTGTTTACTGAATCGGACAATTCTATATTTTATAAGAATTGATGGACTTTAAAACAATTAACATTCACTGAAACTTAAGAGAGTTGAAACGTTTTTAACCTTACTGGACCAACACAATCGATTGTCAAAACCAGAGAATCGATTGTTTGGTTTTCTGAAAAAAATTTTAAGTTACTGGACCATCCACAATCGATTGTCAAAGCCAAACAATCGATTGTTTGGTTTTATGAAAAAATTGTTACTGGACCATCCACAATCGATTGTCAAAGACAGACAATCGATTGTTTGGTTTTATGAAATTTTTAAGTTGCTGGACCATCCACAATCGATTGTCAAAGCCAGACAATCGATTGTTTGGTTTTATGAAAAATTTTTAAGTTGCTGGAGAAGTTTCAACTCACTGGACCTTGAACAATCGATTGTCACAATAAACTCCTGTCAAACATTAAGCCTTCCTTTGGGCCGACTTAATATTCACATGGAAAACCAAATAATCGTCTCATATTTACCACCACAAGAATGTTCGAATTCCTGCCAAATAACACCTTCCTTTGGGCCGATGTTAAACGCATGGAAGACTAACGTCCACAGTCATCTTATATTTTAAAATTAATCAATCTACACAATAGAGGTTACTTTGGCAACATAATGCTTCAATTGAATAACTAAAATATTAGATGCTATAAACTTTAGTTCCTTAAGCCATTTTATGAATCTCAACTTAATGTGTTACATGTTTTGATGTGTAACACTTGAATATTAATCGTTGTTTACTGAATCGGACAATTCTATATTTTATAAGAATTGATGGACTTTAAAACAATTAACATTCACTGAAACTTAAGAGAGTTGAAACGTTTTTAACCTTACTGGACCAACACAATCGATTGTCAAAACCAGAGAATCGATTGTTTGGTTTTCTGAAAAAAATTTTAAGTTACTGGACCATCCACAATCGATTGTCAAAGCCAAACAATCGATTGTTTGGTTTTATGAAAAAATTGTTACTGGACCATCCACAATCGATTGTCAAAGACAGACAATCGATTGTTTGGTTTTATGAAATTTTTAAGTTGCTGGACCATCCACAATCGATTGTCAAAGCCAGACAATCGATTGTTTGGTTTTATGAAAAATTTTTAAGTTGCTGGAGAAGTTTCAATCGATTGTCAAAGCCAGACAATCGATTGTTTGGTTTTATGAAAAAATTTTAAGTTGCTGGACCATCCAAAATCGATTGTCAAAGCCAGACAATCGATTGTTTGGTTTTATGAAATTTTTAAGTTGCTGGAAAAGTTTCAACTCACTGGACCTTGAACAATCGATTGTCACAATAAACTCCTGTCAAACACTAAGCCTTCCTTTGGGCCGACTTAATATTCACATGGAAAACCAAATAATCGTCTCATGTTTACCACCACAAGAATGTTTGAATTCCTGCCAAATAACACCTTCCTTTGGGCCGATGTTAAACGCATGGAAGACTAACATCCACAGTCATCTTATATTTTAAAATTAATCAATCTACACAATAGAGGTTACTTTGGCAACATAATGCTTCAATTGAATAACTAAAATATTAGATGCTATAAACTTTAGTTCCTTAAGCCATTTTATGAATCTCAACTTAATGTGTTACATGTTTTGATGTGTAACACTTGAATATTAATCGTTGTTTACTGAATCGGACAATTATATATATTATAAGAATTGATGGACTTTAAAACAATTAACATTTACTGAAACTTAAGAGAGTTGAAACGTTTTTAACCTTACTGGACCAACACAAGCGATTGTCAAAACCAGACAATCGATTGTTTGGTTTTCTGAAAAAAATTTTATGTTACTGGACCATCCACAATCGATTTTCAAAGCCAGACAATCGATTGTTTGGTTTTATGAAAAAATTTTAAGTTGCTGGAGAAGTTTCAATCCACTGGACCTTGAACAAGCGATTGTCAGAAGCTGACAATCGATTGTCTGGTGTTCCAAAAAACTGCCATAATACTAAAAGTCACAGACAATGGATTGTGTAAGGCAACAATCCATTGTCTGAAGGCAATGACCAAAATTTTTTCTGAATAACACATGATTTTCAACATGAATCTTAAACATAAAAAACATGTTGTTAACCTACTAAAATCATGCTATTTACAATGTTTTAACATCATATTAAAACATCAAATCAAAATATAACATTCATAAGATCATGCTATTTCATGGTAGAATTTCATAAACAAAATTCTTATAAAACTAAAACATGAATCCTAACATAACATGATTCTTATGAACATCCAAATTATCCAAATTGAAGGGTGGCTCTGATACCAATTGTTAGGATTATGATTCCTACTAAAGACAACAACCTTCATATTAAATAATTCGGATATATAAACTACATGAGCGGAAGCTAACCTGAATCCATATGTGGAAATGTTGAGCCTTCATTTGATGATTGTCCTTTGTTGTGAACTCCTTTTGCCTTCCTTCAAGTTTCTTGAAGTATATTTGTCCCCACAAGAATGTATCCACAATACTCAACAAATATATGAAAAGGTTCACAATAATAGTGTTATGACAATTATCAAAATTTGGCTTATGGTTTTCCACCCTATTTGCAAGACAATGGATTGTTTTAGTTCTTGATTCAATGGGAGGAAGAAGAACTTGTCTTACACTAGAATGGGAACCATAACCCCACTTTATAACTCTAGGAGTTACATAACCCAAGAGACAAAAGTTACAAGACAAAAGTTATGTCTTGAGTTATGTCTTGCAAGAGTTACAAAACTCAAGAGTCACAAGCATTCATGTAACCATAGTTACATTTGTAACCTTAGTTAGCCCATCATAAACTAAGGTTACCCTTTTGGGTATCTACACATTAGTCCTACACTTTAGTATGACAATACATTGGCCCCCTTAACATAATGTCCATAAGACCACATAATTAGGCCAAACCAAAAGATAGCACATAACATATAATTATCCATATATTGTTCATATGTGTGTAGATATAAGTCCATATATCTTACAGGAACTCCATCATCTTATGCTGCAGTTCAAGTATTCTTATGTTGTAACTCCAACATAATATACTGGCATATTTTTCGGGTTTTAAACAATATTTTCGTTCAGATTTATCTTTACATAAAAAGTGGCTAAAATTCGATTACTTTTGAAATTGGGCTATTTTTGAACGACCAATTGTAAATCTGACTATTTTTGAATTGTAATTTTTACATTCCTATGCCACACAGAAAACATTATTACCCTCAATGTTTAAGGTTTGACTTAATTACATTTCGTATACCAAATTAGCAATTCTATACCATAGTGTATTTTAACTTTAAAAACTAGCATCCTTACCTTGAGTAGTTTTTGTTAATATATTAAAATATATCACCTAATTGAGTCCAGCTCATAAATTTTTTTAAATGACAATGACGAAGAAATGCTGAGTAATATAATACGTACACCTTTTCATGGATCGAGAATTCAAATATTGTAGAAAATTAAAGAGCAGATATCACAATCATTTTTATATTCTAATTGTACCATTGGGCTACGTACAACCATGTGATGGAGAGTATTAATTTTATAAATCTGAACTTAAGTTTGATAAATAAATATTTGTTTGTTTTTTTATTTAATTACATATTAATATCCCCACTATGGATTATTAATTATCAGTTTATCTTTTAGTCCAAAGTCATAAAGTAAAATATCCACTACATTGGTATATCAACTACATCTTCTTGATAACAATTGAAGAGAGTAAAAGTTTTTATGTGGCATAGGAATATAAAAATACATCTACAATTGAAAATAATGCATCTACAATGTAACGACCCAAATTTTTGTCTTAAGAATTTGCACCTCGTTCAATGGTTTAAGACCCCGAGAAGCTTCGTAATACACATTATGACTCTCATGTATGGTCAAGTTTGGTCTTTGTAAATTTCGGAGTCAAATTTAAAGAAAAATCAAAATCTTATTTTGAATCTCAAATGGAAAGAGTTGACCGGGGAGTTAACTTTTGAGTAACCGATCCCGAAATGGAATGTTAACGATGTTAATAGTTTCGTATGGTGATTTTGGACTTAGACGTGTGTCTGAATTTGAATTTGGAAGTCCACAGGACAATTCGACGTGTTCTAATTATATTATTTTACACGTGGAAGAGGCCTATTACTATTACGAATACTAATCGGATATGGTAGCAAGTGTACAAAACATACTGTAAGCGATATGAGGTCAAAGGTAGGTCCTAAGTCTAAGCCAAGTTGGAAAATTACATATTATACAAAATTTGGAAATGAATGCGCATAAGACGTCAATTTGGATGACCATATCTCCAGTTATATAAGGTGTTATGCGATGCACAACCAATCAAATTAAAGCTATTTGAGTCTAGTTTCTAACGCTTCAAACCGTTCGTTATTTGGACACTCCTACAAAAAGTTATGACCAAATTACCAAATCAGCGCAGAAATTTGCACTATCGCTGCGCCCCACGCGGCGCGCCAGCAGAAATTCCAGAATGGGCTCGTATGGTTGCAAATTAAAGTAATTTTCTGAGTGTTTGGTGGGGAAATATGTTTTCCACTCATTTAAGTGATAATGATGGGAAAAGCATTCTGAAACAAACTTTTCATTAAAATATCTTTTTAAACTAAGAAAATGCTCCCTAAAATAAACCCATCATCGGATAACTCAGCCTTCTCACCTAAAAGAAAAAGGCAATGTCTCCTCTCAGTAACAACTCTTTATTTTTGGACTGTAAGATATATGGACTTATATCTACATACATATGAATAATATATGGATAAATTATATGTTATGTGCTATCTTTAGGTTTGGCCTAATTTTGTGGTCTTATGGACATTAGGTTAAGGGGGCCAATGTATTGTCATATAAAGTGTAGGACTAATGTGTAGATACCCAAAAGGGTAACCTTAGTTAATGATGGGCTAACTATGGTTACATATATGTAACCATGGTTACATGCTTGTGACTCTTGAGTTATGTAACTCTTGTGACTCTTGGGTTATGTAACTCTTTTGTTATAAAGTGGGGGTTATGGTTCCCACATTATTGCAAGACATAATCTCTTCTTCCTCCCGTTGAATCAAGAGAAGCTCCATTGTTGTCTTGCAAATTCTTGTGGAAAACCATTCCCATATTTGGTCTTGTGTGATATTCTTGTGGAAAGCCATACACCAACTTTGGTTATTGTGATATTTTTGTTGTTGTGAAATTCATACTTCAAGAAGGATCAAGAAGACAATCTTGAAGGAAGGACTAAGGAACTTGCTAAGGCACACTTCAAACAATCATCAAAGGAGGTTCAAGGATTTCCACATATGGATTCAAGTAAGCTTCCGCTCATGTAGTTGTTGTTCCAAATTGTTCAATATAAAGGTTATTGTATTTTAGTCGGAATCATTATTCTAACATGGACTACCATCGAAATCCTCTTTCCATGTTCTTCTTGAGGGGCCTGAATGTTTCTCTTTCAACTGGTGATCCATTGCAAATTCACTTAACAAAAGAAGCCCTCGTTGAGGAGTACAGTATAGCTGCTTCAGTTTGGAAGTTGAGAGCATGTGATTTATGTGATGTTGCACGTAATTGAGGCTTCTCCCATGTGCCAGAGGAAAGCAACATTCCAAATTCGCTGGCCAATCAGTGAGAGCAATACCTATACGCGTATTGACGGTTGGAAAGAAGCGTTCACAAGGAGTGCAGCTAATAGTTGATGAGTATATGGAGAAGCTCAAGCATTATTGTAGTGTTGATGATGTACGGATTGAGTCTAATCCCAGAAATGCACGATTTGAAGCTTCAGACGAATTTGCAAGACAAAGGCTTGTTGGAATTTTAAATTGGAGGCAAACTGAGGTAAGTGTTTGATCTATCCTACCTCGAGGGAATAGGAGTTGAGTTTATGTGTTAATTATTATGTGTGGAGTCCAACGTATAGGCATGGTGACGAGTATCTACACGTTGGGGGTCGAGCATGACCGTGAGTCTTAAATTGATTAAACTTTTAAAAATCTAATGTGATTATATGATTTAAAAGATTATCGGTTTCATACCGGTAATATTTGTATTGTTGATTAAAAGATTATTTGTTTCATAGGTAATATTTATATTGTTAATTTAAAAGATTATTGGTTTCATACCGGTAATATTTATATTGTTGATTTAAAAGATTATTGTTATATTGCATTGATTACGGTTATTGGCCATAGTTGCCGGTGACATATTGGAAGGGTCGGGATGCACGCCGCATCATTAACAGATATTGATTATTGTTATTGGACATAGTTGTCGGCAACATATTATGAACTGAGTTGACAATGAAATGCGAGGAAGAATGATTATGCACGACGTGTCTTTCCGTGCTATGTTTTGAGTGATTATGCACGACGGGTCTTTCCGTACCTTGATATATATATATATATATATATATATATATATATATATATATATATATATATATATATATATATATATATATATATATATATATATATATATATATATATATATATATATATATATATATTACAATGATTATTGTTATTGACCATAGTTGGCGGTGACAAGGAAGAGTGATTATGCGCGATGGGTCTTTTCGTGCCTTGATATGAGAGTGTGCGAGTAAAAGTACGATGGGTGATGCCGTACATCTTAATTAATTATTTGGTGATAGTGAGAGTAAAAGCACAATGGTTGACACCGTGGAGATTGATTTACCTATTCTCCTTAATCGATGTTCCTCTATATATAGAATTGTTCTGTATTTTTCCTTATTCTTGTTAGTGGCTTGGTTTTGATTCCTTATAATGGTGATGTCATGCACTTTCTACTGTTGTGTTCATTTATTGTTATCAATTCAAGTGTTTGAACTGTTTGAATCCCTTACTTTTGTGACCCTTCGTGTTAGAACCTATAGTGTTTGCATTATTTCACTGCATTTATACATATATATACATTTCAATACTTCAAGCTTCAATAATTGTACTTTAATTGAAAAGGGCATTTTCTTTATCAAATGATTTTTAAAATAACTTCATCTCTTCTTGTTGATTTCCTAATCGATATAGAAGTTGCACTCTACTTTATGTTAAGTAAATGAGGCTCTTTGAACCTTCTTAATTGTATTGAGCTATGGACCCTGTGAACTGAGTAACATGAGAATATTGTTGTGTAGTGTGAAATAGAAATATATTATCACAAAGTGCCGGGAAAAATATTATAGTTTTATTTAATTGCACGTGAGCTGTCCGTGCGGTTGTAATATAAATATGGGCACAAGATGCAGTAAAAATATGAAAGTAGATAGAGATTTATATTATTATGAATTTCGAAATGAGGCGTCACAAGGTGACCTTTACCCGAAAGAATGATATTTGAAAGATACTCATTTGAAGGGAATATATACGAAATATATTTATTGAAAAACATATTATCCTAGAGAACATTACTTGAAGAATTTATACGCGAATATATTTGAAGGACTTGATTAATTGATTGCACTTGTATTTATTATTTGTTGAGAAGCAATTTTGGTGTTCTTGTTGCCTGCTATTAATATCATTGGTTG
Source organism: Nicotiana benthamiana (assembly GCA_034376525.1). Taxonomy (NCBI): domain Eukaryota; kingdom Viridiplantae; phylum Streptophyta; class Magnoliopsida; order Solanales; family Solanaceae; genus Nicotiana; species Nicotiana benthamiana. The sequence continues at coordinate 50,315,058 of CM067323.1, forward strand.
ATCACCGTTGCCATTATTGTTATTTGTTTCCTATTATTTTATACGTTATGAACTGTACATGTTTATGTGAGTGTATGGTCTTAGCCTTGTCACTATTTCACCGGGATAGGCCTGGTACTTACCAGCATATGGGGTCGGTTGTGCTGTTTCTACACTCTGCGCTCTTTTTGCGCAGTTTGAGGTTTTGGACAACAGCAGCAGTAGTGCAGGTGTTAGCTTTTGATCATCGAGACACCGAGGTAGCCTTGCAGGAGTTCGCAGGACCCGACGTCTCCTCTATCCTTACTTCAGTCTGTTATCTCATATATTCGAGACAAACAGTATTATATTTCTTCAGACGGTTATGTGTATTATTCTTAGAAGTTCGTGAGTATCGTGACACCAGTTCTTAGGTAGTGTTTTATGTTGAAATTTTCAATATCCCATCTAGTAAAATTTGTTAAGTCTTCCGCTAAATTTATTTATTCCGCTGAAATTTTAATATTGTTGGTAATAGATTTAAATAAGTATTGTTAAAAATTGGAATATAAGTAAGAGTTGTCTTCCCTAGATCCTATTAGTAGGCGCCATCACGACCCCGATTGTGGAAAATACGGGTCGTGATATACAATCAGAATACAATAATCTACAATTCATCTATAAAATATCTACAAACTGGGTATATTTAATTTTAATATCTCATTTCCCATTCGATTGTATAATTATATTTTTTGTAGAAGTTTTAATCATTTTTTATTTGTGAAAATAAAAAATAAAGCATCTACAATTAGAATATAAATAATCTACAAAATATTCACAATCTGGGTGCATTAAATTTTTATATCTCAATTCCCATTTATTTGTAGCATAATAGGGATTTTTGAAATAATTGAATTTTTTTCAAAAGATGTAGAAGTTTTAGCCGTTTTTTTGTGAAAACAGAAAATAAAACATCTACGATCGGAATACAAATAATCTACAATTTATCTATAAATTCTGCAATATATCTTCTTCTTCTTCATCGAGTTTCAATCTGAAATTCAGTCAAAACCAAGTCTAATCTTTACCATAATTCCTCAAATTGAGATATAAACTCCAAACTATATTCCCGATTATCTTCAATAACACCCAATCCAAACAAATAATGATTTTTGAAAACCAAATTTGAATTCAAAGCTTTTAAGCTTTTTAATGGCTGTCAATGATGAAATTGTTGTTCTCTTTTCATTTGCTTTGTATTACTGAAATTTTCGATTGAGAAATATAGAGAGATGTAGAGAGCAGTCGAACACACACACACACACACACACACACACACACACACACACACACACACACACACACACATATATATATATAATTTTCCGTACTAATGATATGGCAAATTACTAATGATTTCGTAGATTTTCTAAATTACTTTTATAAATGATGAAGATATAAATGAAGTTAATTGTTCTGAGATGTTAATTGTAATGTTCAGTTTCATAAAGTCAATATAAAGTAATTGTTCAGTATCTTTTCCTTTCCTTTAATGTTCAGCTTCATAAAGTCAATAAAGAAAAAATAAAATAGGGATGAAATGCATCTACGGTAATTCGATGGTGCACGGAATCTTTACCAGTCAAAAGCAAAAACTGGTAAGAAATTAGGAAGGAATCGACTCCTAATAAATACTAGTATTTAATGAATGATATAAAAATTGTAGGAAAACCTGTGAACATGACGGGTAAATATAAAACTATGCACAATTTTGTTAATAAGATTTCATATATGGTAAGGTCTATTAAAATGGTAGGCTAGCTCAGCCCAGCTCGTTAATTACTAAAGCTCATATAAATTGCTGGGCTAGCTTGACTCCGACTATATTGACAGCTCTACTAAAAGGAGTTTAATACGGATACACCTGCAGGCAATTTTCACATGATTAGGTCACTTGCTTAAAAATTGTGATCTCCTAATCTTGAAAAGAAGAAAAATAATACGAAAAATCTTTTAAGAAAATACAAGTGATACTATTAATTCAATTTTAAAATACGTGTATGCCCCGGCATGATACGAGTCACCCATTTTATTGGTAGATGGCATTTTGATTTAGAGTGTCATTCGTGAATATTGTTTATATAATTCTTAAAATGGGTTACAAACCCAGCAATATATTGGTTATGTTATAAAATGAAAGCAATTTAGTAAAACATGAATAAGAAATATAAGCAACTTAGTGAAACATGAACAAGAAATATAAGTAGAGAGAAGGAAGAGATTTTCTTCTTCAATTGTGTGTAATTTTCTATCTATTACAAGGCCTTTATATAGGCATAAAAAGAGAAGAAAATATGTCATGGAATATGTCATTGAACATACAAAATATGTCATTGAATATGTCATAAACCATTTGAGATGAAGATCATGGAAGAAGAGTAGACATCCACCATAATTACTATTTATCATAACACTCCCCCTTGGATGTCCATAGATAATGTGCCTCATTAAAATAAAATAAAACCCAATGAGAAAAAAAATTCTAGAAAAGGAAAAAGAGTACACATATCTAACAATATGCATTTCTGTTGCCTCGTTAAAAACCTTGCAAGGAAAACCCAGCGGGACAGAACCTTGTAAGGGAAAAAGAGTGCAACGCACATTAACTCCCCCTGAAAAGAGCATCAGTTCACATCCTTGAGCTTTCACATTCCAATCTTGTGCACCATCTTCAAGAGATCGTTGGTAGAGATTTGATAAATAAATCAGCCATATTAACTATAATGAATATTTGCACCTTGAAATCATAACTCGTGATAGATATATAATGTCTTCACAAATATCGTGGAATGGCTCTTCAATATCTCCATAAATGTATCATCGCTATCACATTATCATGCTTATAGTTATAGCAAGATACATTTGTGCATACATTGCACCAAGGAAATGGTACCTCAAGATCAAGAATTGTAGATGCTTCAGGCAACATAAATCCTTTATGGATTGTCATATAAATTAAGTCATATAAGCCATATTATAGACTTTAGATGCATATCAAGTTTTCATGTCATGCTAGATATATAAGATATCGAAAACTGATTACACATACCATTGACTTTATACTTTCAAGTATTCGAACTACATGTCCAAAACTACATGTCTTTCATATGGAATCAATTCTACTTGAATTGTATCTCTTCCATTTGGCAAATATTTTTGTTTGTATTCGAAAAACTTAAGATCCTCATCGATATTTAGCGCTATCATAGATTTCGTCGACGAACATTTTATATCGGTTCCAATAAATTTTCATAAAGACATAACATATAGATCTCTTCATTCATATATTCAGGTACCTGAATCTCTCATGAGATTTTATGAAGTGTTATGTCATGTGACCTTCTAGATCACTTACCTCCTTTATTTATGATGACTTTGATCATTTGCTCATCTTCTTTATCAAGAAGTTTATTTGAAGCCGATTTGTCTATACGCTTTAAGCGTACCAAAGACTTTGTCCTTCTAGGACTTAATATGAGCATTTGCAATAAGAATATGGTTACTTTCTTTGGGTCAGCAAATGCGTATGACATGCTTTGCAATATGTTGCAATTGAATTATCTTTTTATGAACTTCAAGTTGATATTATGATATTCGAGGATCAATACATACAAATGATAATCCGTTCCATGTAACTTTTTCTCAAGTGTTTATCATGTCTCCCCCTCATGTTAGAAAAACTAACTTGTTTCCTCAACTCTGGGAACCCATCTTTGTGCATTATCAGGTTAATATACAATGCACATCAATAATAATAAGATGAAATTATTTGGTTCCTGACCCTGTACCACTTGTGAGGGGAGAATATAATATACTCTCGTGTATAACGTATATCAAATTGATATAGATAACTTTGTTCTCATAAGCAATAGTTTAGCTATTATGTGGAGGCACTCAATAAATTATTTTGCTAAACCAACTATGATGTAAACCAACTTATCAAGATGAACTATCTTGAATAGAAAATCTGAAAATTATGCTCGAAATTAGATTACTGAGAAAGTTACCTCGCAAGCACCGGCCAGGTTGCAGGTTAATAATAATCGCACATGTAACCATCTCATAGATGCATCTTATGTGGTATAAATGGCAGGTGAATGGGCCCATATTCACCTTTGATATTTTCAGAATTTATGGGATTCAACCCCAACTTTAGTTGGTCAATTAATTAATGAGAACAAGTAATACAAGAGAATTCGTAAAGAACTTTCTAGTTCTTTAATATTTACCCATATGTATTCTCTATTATTGTTGCACATCATACTTAAATTGATATGGCTAACCCGAATGCCAACTGAATAAATTATCAATATTGATAAAATTCAGGTTTACATCATGACATGTGCAATTATCGATCAACTCTAAATTTATTATGATATGGGTTTTTATATCAATAAACATCCACTTTATTGTGGCATTCTTTTGTCTGTATAGTACAAATTGGAGAATAAAGCGGGTAGCTTTTCACATACATATTATCCCGCTACAAGTTGTAGTAATAGAAGATATCAAATCTTTCCTTTATTTATAGTCTCAATATAATCAATCGCTTTCGCGTATACTTTAGAAACTGAATAAGTTTCTTTGAGACTTACTACAATACAATACCTTATTGGTAATCAATTGTGTTTCTCCATAATAATATAATTGGCTCTTACAGAGTTCTCAATTAATTTGGTACTATCACATATTAATCAATAACCATATAGTGAATATTTCTTTTAATGAGAAAGTTGTACCATTATGGTCATGTCAAAATTATATGCAAGATATGTTTCTTGCATTATTATTGTCCTTTAATAATCACATTGCCAAAATATTTTGGCGTACAATAGGTACATGACCAATGACCATTATGCAATAATAATGACATTATTTTCTTATATCATCTCAACCCTCATTCTAGAGGTGAGTGTGGTATATTCAATACTAATAGCATGTTCATATTCTTCCAATAATGAATATGTATTCATAAATCAGATGTTGTCACATTCACACCATGAATGGACCATAATCAGCTATATATGCTATATAAAATCTCATGTCAAATCGATGACAGATATTACTTTCACAGAGTGAAGGATTATTTTGAGAATCCTTATTATTCTCATTATCACAATGATGACGATTATAATTTCGTCTATTGCCACGTCCACATCCATTGATACCTTCACGGTAATAATTTTGTCTTCTTTCAGACTTATCACATACTGCTATCACATTCTCTGCGGGAATATGTAATTTGTTATCCTTTTCAAATCCGTAAATGCGTGTCGCATTTGATTTGCTATTCTTTGCAAATGATTTGCTATACATAACTAGTATTGTTACTTTTCTAGATTTACCATATAAAGGAATTATATGTGCACCTAAAGAATATAAAAATTTTAATATCGTAAAATCTATACCTACATAGTATCTCCATGTGTACTAATATTCTGTATGTAGGCTTGTCAAAATAAATAGTTAAATGTAGCTAGTGTAGTAAATCATGTTATACTGCACAATAACGTATAATCACACATTATGTTAGGTGTACCCAAGTACTTATGTATGTAACTAGATATACTTGAATTCAATAAGAAAATAGACTTGAAAACAAAAACAATTTCAAGTAACCTCATTATTAAATTTCAAGTAACCTCATTATTACTAACATGTTTTATTTCTACACAGAAGAAGATGAATAATCAATAAAAGCTTCTTGGATTTAGTCAAAGTAGGATGTAATATTTTAATGATGCAAACACTATTTATATTCATATTTTGGATATGTACTACTGTCAAGAAAATATTATTGTTATCTAAGTCTATTGTTGATTACTTCTATTTATATTCTAATAATGCAAATCAGTTAAGAAATAGTTCATTAAAATCATTACATCTTTATTCATAAATAAAGAGATCATGGTGAAGTATGAGTATCTTTCTCTTTCTATTTTTGTTTTTAAACATAATTAAGAAAAACTAAGTATCCAACAAAACATATCATTATTCTTACAAAAGAGAGAAACATATTGTACCTGATAATTTAAATCAGAGTCGAGAACTTTAAAAGAAGATAACTTACCGTGATGGTTAGAGACTCATGCTGATAAGGTGTTATAAAATGAAAGAAATTTAGTAAAACATGAACAAGAAATATAAGCAACTTAGTGAAACATGAACAAGAAATATAAGTAGAGAGAAGGAAGAGATTTTCTTCTTCAATTACGTGTAATTTCCTATCTATTACAAGGCCTTTATATAGGCATAAAAAGTGAAGAAAATATGTCATGGAATATGTCATTGAACATACAAAATATGTCATTGAATATGTCATAAACCATTTGAGATGAAGATCACGGAAGAAAAATAGACATCCACCATAATTACTATTTATCATAACAGGTTAACATTTGTTGATGATACTTTTCTATCCCGTCAGGGATAGTATTGTATATGTTTGGCTAAAAAGTTATTCAAACATTTTATATAGCTTGAAACAAATCAAAAAGTAATTTGAGTCAATTGGAATCAAATGTAATATGGTCTAGAGATTGTGAAATGACTAAGATATAAGAACATTGAGACAAATAGCAGATTTTACACTAGAGAGAGAGAGAGAAAGAGTCAGATAGAGAGAATTGTATATTTTCAGTAATGAAATACACATGAGCCTTTACAAAGTGAGAATGTCCCCTTTATATACTAAGGGACCTTCCTCGAAATAATACAAAAAAGTACAAGGGTTGGTGGCCTCGATATACGAGTGTCAGAGCTCGATGTGACATTACGGTGCGTCGCATCACTTGGTTCGTTTATTGGCTGAGACCGGCCCTTCTTAAGTCGACCATTCCAAGGCCGCCTTCTTTTGTGAGGCCGTAAGCGGATACTACGTGGACGTGGAGAACCGAATTTGCCCAATACAGATAGTCCCTCCATTTATTCGGGACGCAGTCGAAAGGCGTCTCCAATGGACGGACATGCGTGCTTGACGCCTATGAAAATTTGGTCGCTCCTGCTGATACATACGTGAGAGCCGCGTTCGTATGTAAAAAGGTCGTGCCGTTTGACATGTTACCTCCTTTTTGGGATTTCTTTTTGAGGTGATGTCATTGATCACATACGTGATCATTGCTTCTTCTTTCGAGGTGGTTCGGGTTATGACGGTGACGTTTGGGTTTCCTGCATCGATTTTTCGAATCATGCCCTTTCGATTTCCATGTACCTTTTCTTATAAATAGGCGGAGAGTTGAAATAGGTTCATTTTTCGATCTTTTTCAGAGAGTATTCTCTCACTCTTTTCCCTATCTTTTCCTGGTGTTTGCAATTCTTTTCTTCTCTGAAATTCTCGTTTTCTAGCATCGAACTTGCAACCCTTAATATCTTCTTCTTATATCATTCACTATGGCTAAACGTAGGCGTGATGATACCAAAACTAGGGACGTTCCTTCTACCAGGGCTTCGTCATCCTTGGACGGCGGGGAGGCCGAGGAAGTTTTTGTTCCTCTTTCAGCGGCCAACCTTTTCCCATGCGATATGAGCAAAAGAAGTGACTTTCTGAATAAGCGTAAAGTCTCCCCTTGGGAGCATAATGAGATGACGTTGTCCCACTTGGCTTCTCTCAAGAAGACGTATGATATCCCAAATCACGTTGACATGGTTCTCGCGGGGCTGGATTACGCTAATGTGCCTAGGCCCGGGTACTGTGCCTTCTACAAATACGCCTTCCGAATTGGATACACCCTTCCAATTTACCCTTTAGCGGAGGAGTTGTGTCGCTGGTTCGGCTAATGGCCTTAGCCATATAAACGATGTCCATAGCCATGTAAATGATTTCCATAGCCATGTAAAGTAAATGTCGTAGCCTGATGGCCTTAGCCATATAAACGATGACCATATCCATGTAAACGATGGCCATAGCCATATAAAATAAAGGTCGTAGCCTGATGGCCTTAACCATATAAACGATGGCCATAACCATGTAAACGATGGCCATAGCCATGTGTAATAAAAGTCATAGCCTGATGGCCTTAGCCACATAAACAATGGCCATAGCCATGTAAAATAAAGGCCGTAGCCTGATGGCCTTAGCCATATAAACGATGGCCATACCCATGTAAACGATGGCCATACCCATGTAAAATAAAGGTCGTAGCCTAATGGCCTTAGCCATATAAACGATGGCTATAACCATGTAAACGATGGCCATAGTCATGTAAAATAAAGGTCGTAGCCTGATTGCCTTAGCCATATAAACGATGGCCATAGCCATGTAAACGATGGCCATAGCCATGTAAAATAAAGGCTGTAGCCTGATGGCCTTAGCCATAGAAACGATGGCCATAGCCATGTAAAATAAAGGCCGTAGCCTGATGGCCTTAGCCATACAAACGATGGCCATAGCTATGTAAACGATGCCATAGACATGTAAAATAAAGGCCATAGCCTGATGGCCTTAGCCATATAAGCGATGTCCATAGCCATGTAAAATAAAGGCTGTAGCCCGATGGCCTTAGACATATAAACGATGGCCATAGCCATGTAAACGATGTCCATAGCGATGTAAAATAAAGGCCGTAGCCTGATGGCCTTAGCCATATAAACGATGGCCATAGCCATGCGTTCACTTGGAGGTGGTCGTAGCCTCTTCATTCATTTGGAGATGGCCGTAGCCTTTTCATTCATCTGGAGATGGCAGTAGCTTTTTCATTCATATGGAGATGGCCGTAGCCTTTTCATTCATCTGGATATGGCCGTAGCCTTTACATTCATATAGAGATGGCCGTAGCCTTTACATTCATTTGTAGATGGTCGTAGCCTTTACATTCATCTGGAGATGGTCGTAGCCTTTTCATTCATATGGAGATGGCCGTAGCCTTTCTATACACTTGGAGATGTCACTAATACAGTCCCTGTATCATGTAGGGCTTGGAGTGTACATGGAGAGGTGGACATGATGCACTCACGCTGCAAAACATATCCAGGTGGCCCCTTCGCCGCCTCGTTAAAACCTTCTCGAGAAAAACCAATTGGGACAAAACTCGGGTAAGGGAAAAAGAGTACGACTCAGATGTCACCTTTTTAGAAGTGGAAACGTTTGTGCCCAGCTGGAATGCTCCTTTCCCGGTCGCCGCTGTGATTTTGTAGGGTCCATCCCAGTTTGTGCCCAATTTTCCATCGCTTGGATCTTTTGAGGCCAGAGTCTTAGCTTTGAGGACGTAATCCCCTACTTTGAGAGGCCTTATTTTTGCCCTTCTGATTTAGTATCTTTCGACTTGTTGTTTCTGAGCTACCATTCTGATGTGGGCCGTTTCTCTTCTTTCTTTGGCTTCCTCGAGATCTTAGAGTCTTCTGATGTCGTTTTCCGATCCGCTGGTGTGTGAGTACCTTAAGCTGGGTTCTCCCATTTCGACAGGTGTGACTGCGGTGGTTCCATAAACCAGTGAGTATGGGGTTTCTCCGGTGTTGGATTTGGGCGTGGTTCTGTGTGCCCACAAGACTTCGGGTAGTAGTTCGGGCCATAGTCCCTTGGCACCTTCGAGCTTCTTTTTGAGTATGTTCAGGATTGTTTTGTTGGAGGACTCCGCTTGACCATTTGCAGCAGGGTGGTATGGCGTGGATAGTATTCTATTGATGTGCCATTTTTCGAAGAATTCAGTCGTTTTCTGGCAGATGAACTGGCGCGCATTATCGCAGTTGATTTCTTTGGGATGCCAAAACGGCATACGATGTTCTTCCAAATAAAGGTGATGACTTTTTGCTCGTGTATTTGCGTTTATGCACCTTCTTCCATCCACTTAGAGAAATAGTCAGTTAAAACAAGCAGAAATTGTACCTTTCCTCGCCCTGGGGGCTGCGGGCCGACTAGGTCCATTCCCACTTGATGAATGGCCATGGAGATGTGACGGAATGGAGGGGTTCTCCTGGTTGGTGTATCATTGGGGCGAACTTTGGCATTGTTCGCATCGCCGAACGTACTCTGCTGCCTCTTTCTTCATGGTGTACCAATAGTAGCCGGCGCCTATGATGCATCTAACGAGGGCGCGGTTGCCCATGTGGGCACTGAATGGCCCTTGTGCCCTTGCGGCCCTAAGCACTTGGCTAAGGGGCCACCGAACGTCCTTTTATAAAGGTCACCGTTGATCATGCAGTACCGGGTGGCCTGTACGCGAAGCTTCTTTGCCTCTTTTTTATCGAGGGGTAATACCCCGTCCTGCAAATAAGATATGAAGTGGTTGCGCCAGTACCAATAGGTTTAAGGAAAGTAGCTCGGCGTGATTGATGGCCGAGTGGAGGAGTGTGACCGCACTTTCTCTGCTTATGTTTTTTGTGGCGGCAACCAACTTTGCCAGGCCGTCTGCTTCAATATTCCGTGCTCTGGGAATTTGTTCGAATCAGCATTCGTCGAATGTAGCCATCAGTCTGTGGATTTCTGACTGGTATTTTTGCAACCTCTGTTCTTTGATTTGATAAGTCCCGACGATCTGGTTCCTTACAAGCTGGGAGTCGCAATGGAGGAGAATTCGGTGAGCTCCGTACTTGATGTCCAGTTTCATGCCTGCAATAATAGCCTCGTACTCAGCCTCGTTGTTAGTTATCTCCGGGCATCGTATTGACTGGCGAATTGTTTCACCCGTAGGGACCTCAAGAACGAGTCCTAGTGCCGATCTCGATGCGTTGGCGGGGCCGTCCGTGTAAAGGACCCATAGGTCGCTTTTGGAGGACGCGCGTTGTGCTTCGAGCTCTGCCTTTGGCAGGACTTGGGCGCTGAAGTCGGCGATAAAGTCGTCTAGGACTTGCGACTTGATGGAGGTCCTAGGGAGGTACGTAATATCATGCTCGCTGAGCTTGACGGCCCATTTGGCGAGTCGCCCTGAGAGTTTGGGTTTGTGTAGGACGCTTCTTAGGGGGAAGGTCGTTACTACCCTTATGGGGTGGCATTGGAAATATGGTCGTAGCTTTTGTAAAGCTACTACGAGGGCTAATGCCAGACTCTCAAGGTGGGGATACCGGGTTTCGGCGTCCACTAAAGTTTTGCTAATATAATAGATAGGAGATTGTGTACCTTTATTTTCGCGTACTAAGACGGCGCTGACTGCGACTTCTGATACAGCCAAGTATATCAGCAACGAGTCACCTGGGTTGGCTTTCACCAGTAGAGGTGGTGACGACAAGTATGCTTTCAAGCTTTTCAGAGCTTCTACACATTCTGTGTTCCACTGCAGTCCCTGGTCAGTACACTGAAAAATTTATGGCACCTGTCGGAGGAGCGTGAGATGAACCGGGAGAGGGCGGCTATTCAGCCCGTTAATTTCTGCACCTGCTTCTTGCTGCTTAGCATTTCTGGTATGGACTCTATGGCTTTGATCTGGTCAGGGTTCAGTTCGATTCCCCTTGGTGATACCAGAAATCCCAGGAACTTTCTCGAGGCTACTCCATAAGCGCATTTTTTGGGGTTCAGCTTCATGCCATACTTCCTTAATATTTCGAAGGCTTCCTTAAGGTGGGTGAGTGGTCTTCCCTCTTTGATGATTTGATTAACATGTCGTCGATGTAGACCTCCAGGGTTCTGCCGAGCTGTTCTTTGAACATTGCCGTTTCCAGCCTTTGATAAGTGGCCTCTGCGTTCTTGATCCCGAAGGGCATTACCTTATAGCAATATGTCCCTTGATGAGTGATGAAAGTCGTCTTTTCCTGATCTTCTTCGGCCATCATGATCTGATTGTAGCCTGAATATGCATCAAGGAAGCTTAGCAGTTCATGACCTGTCGTTGCATCTATTAGCTGATCGATGTGGGGGGAGCGGGAAAGAATCCATAGGACAGGCCTTATTTAGATCGGTGAAATCTACACACATCTGCCACTTCCCATTTTTCTTTTTGACCATTACGACGTTGGCGATCCATTCCGGGTACTTGGATTCCCTGATGGAGACATTGGCTAGCAACTTGTCCACTTCTTCGCTCACTGCTTCGTTAATGGGAGCGTTGAATTTTCTTCTCATTTGTCGCAAGGGTGGGTGTAATGGGTCGACGTTGAGTTTGTGAGAGGCAATATCTCGTGGAATTCCTAACATATCTGCATGAGAAAAAACAAACATATTCGCATGGTTAGATAAAAATTCACGGTATTGACCTAGATTTGAGAGGCTGTGGCATATGTGTGTTTTTTTTGCGGGATCGCTGCTGTTTATCTGAATGGGGTCGAGGTCTTCGACCGTGGACTTTGTAGCCTCGACCTCCTCAGGTTCTTTGATGGCGTTCTCTGTCGGATTGACCTTAGTCCCCCCGACAGGGCTGATTCCTATGCTTCTGCACTTGCTCCTTGGAGCTGGATGGTATGCATGTAATCTTGGGCTGTCTAATAGCATTCTTGGGTGGTGCGGGGCTCTCCCAGTATGCAATGCACTCCCCATGGGGTTGGGAATTTTATTACTTGATAGAAGCTGGATGGGACGACTATCATGGCGTGTATCCATGGGCGTCTGATAATGGCATTGTATGATGTTTCCTGATTCATCACGTGGAAGGTGGTTTCCATCGTGACTCCACCTGCAAGGATGGGCAGCGTCACCTCGCATGAGGTTCTTTCCACTGCATTATTGAAACCTGTTAGTGTTATGCTGCACGGGATTATTTTATCCTCAAGTCCCATGAGTGCAAGGACTCTTGGATGAATGATACATGCGCCGCTTCTATCGTCGACCATGATCATTTTAACATCAGTGTCCAATATGCGTAAAGTAATAACTAAAGCATCATAATGAGGAAAACAGAAACCTTCGGCATCTGACTTATCGAAGGTGATACTATCTTCGAATTCATTGTACCGTTCGTAAGCGATAGTTTGCTTCAGCTTGTGGGTGGTGGTGAACTTGACGTGATTGATCGCTGAATCATTGCCATCTCCAATGTTCATGCTGATGGTGCACATTGGTGAGGGCGGCCTTGTTGGTCAATGGTGTGGTTCCCGCCCTTGTGCGAAATTGAATTTTCCCTTGTCGCCAAGCAGCTTCTTCAAGAACCCTTGGTTAAGCATTCGGACTACCTCCTGGCGGAGACCTATGCCGTCCTCCGTTCTGTACCCTCGCTCTTCGTGGAACTCGCACAGGGCGTTTGACTTTCTGGTGGGGGGTCGGACTTCATCTTTGCTGGCCATTGTACCTTGTTGCCCAGCTTCTCTAGTGCGTACACTACCTCTGAAGGGGACACACAAAAGCTATGTGCAGATAATGGAGGAGGCGTACCTCTGTCACTCCTTAGTGGAGCAATATGTCGTTGCAGGGCATCTGCATTCCTTGGTGGTGGCGGGTGTGAGGACCTGATGTACGGTTGATGTATTTCCCTGCTGAGGCGTGGGATTCGTTCCCACCTTCCCTCGTTGTGTCCCTTCGAATTTTCGGGTTGAGATGCTCTTGGCCAGTAGTTGTGAGTACCACGTTAGGGCCCCTCTTGTCAGCGTCTCACCGAATTTCTTCAGAAGTACGGACCGTACCTGTTCTTTTGATAAGTCGTTGCCTTTGACAGTTGTAACATAGTGTATCAGGTGGTCCTCGGGGTCGGTGGTCCCGTCATATACTTTCAAGTAGGGGCGCATCTTGAAGGTTTTAGGGATGGAGTATGGCGCGACTCCTTCCGTGTAGGGTTGTTCGACAAACCTCCCCATGTCTCGCTTTGACAACAACTTAGGTGCACCCGAGATCTTATCCACCATTTCTTGGTGTTCCTTCATCTGATCGCGGAGTGACCTGTTCTGGTTCTCCATCTCTTCCATCTTTTTGAGGATTGCTGCGATGTTCCGTCGTTAGCTTGGACATCGACGGGAACATTGTTTATTCTCGTGACCTCGAGCTCATCCCCGGTTGCAACATGATCTGTTGCTGGGGTGCATCTATAATTTTGAGGTGGTTTTTTGTTAGACCACTCAGAGTTCTTGTCAGCCACTCTTCTAGTAGTCTCTTTATTTCTGGGGGTGCTTCCTTAGTGGTAGATGTTGAAGCTTCTCTTTCTCGTGGCACCACCAAGCCTTCTGATGAGGAGGATATGGCTTCCACGCCTATTAGAGTACTGGGGGTTGTGTGTAGGGCATCTCCTTCGATAGCCGCGTTGAGAGTGCCCGTGAGGTCTGTTCTAACCTCCCGGATAGCCTTCATTCTAGCATTGTTTTCGGCCATTCTGGGTTGTAGAGGATGCTTTTCGAAGGATCTCTAGAGACAAGTTACAGCTTTGATTCTCGAAATCCCCACAGACGGCGCCAAATTATTTGGCTAAAAAGTTATTCGAACACTTTATATAGCTTGAAAACAATCAAAAAATAATTTGAGTCAATCAGAATCAAATGTAATATGGTCTAGAGATTGTGAAATGACTAAGATATAATAACAATGAGACAAATAGCAGATTTTACGCTAGAGAGAGAGAGAGAGTCTGATAGAGAGAGTTGTATATTTTCAGAAATGAAATACACATGAGCCTTTACAAAGGGAGAAGGTCACCTTTATATACTAAGGTACCTTCCTCGAAATAATACAAAAAAGTACAAGGGCTGGTGGCCTCGATATACGAGTGTCAGAGCTCGATGTGACATTATGGTTAGTCGCATCACTTGGTTAGTTTATTGTCTGAGACCGGCCCTTCTTAAGTCGACCATGCCAAGGCCGCCTTCTTTAGTGAGGCCGTATGTGGATACTACGTGGACGTGGAGAACCAAATTTTCCCGACACAGTATATATATATATATATATATATATATATATATATATATATTATGGTTTAGCTATTTTGGTACTTTAGTGTTTTGTATGGATTACACGTTCTAATATGCAATATGTTATATAACTTATCCACTATACGCCATAAATAAATTAGATGATCGTTTCACTGAATAAGACATCAGTAATATATTCAGTATTATCCTATATTATGGAGTTTGAAGAAGATAGTGTGTACGCAAATCTTATCCCTACCTTATGAGGATAGAGAGATTGTTTCAAACAGACCTTCGGCTCAGGAAAGTATAAGCACAAGGTTTGGCTAGAAAGTTATTCGAATACTTTATATAGCTTGAAAACAATCAAAAAATAATTTGAGTCCATTGGAATCAAATGTAATATGGTCTAGATATTGTGAAATGACTAAGATACAAGAACAATGAGACAAATAGCAGATTTTACACTAGAGAGAGAGGGGGATAGACAGAAGTCACATCTCTCCACCTCTTCTTTGGCCTACCTCTACCTCTCCTTAGACCCTCCAATGTCAATATTCACACCTCCTCACCGGAGTGTCTGTGCTCTTCCTCTTCACATGATCAAACCACATAAGCCACGCTTCACGCTTTTTGTCCTCAATAGGGGCCGCACCCACCTTGTCGTGAATAACCTCATTTCTGGTCCTATCTAACTTGGTGTACCCGCACATCTATCTCAATATTCTCATCTCTGCTACCTTCATCTTCTGGACATGAGTGATCTTGACTGGTCAACACTCAACCCTATACAACATCGTTGGTCTGACCACCACTATGTGAAACTTATCCTTAAGTTTTGGTGGCACCTTCTTGTCTCGCAAAACACCGAAAGCGAGTGTCCATTCTATCCACCCTGCCCCAATACGATGTGTGACATCTTCATCAATCTCCCCATCCCCCTGAATAATAGACCCAAGATACTTACAACTCTTTTTCCTAGGGATGACCTGCGAGTCCAACCTCACCTCCCCTTCCCCTCCCCTCCCCTCCCCATGGTATTTAATTTGGTTTGGTGTTGGAAAAAACCCCAACCATAATTAGTTTGGCTTGATTTTAACTAAATAAAGTCAAACCGAAACCAAACCAACCTGATATTACATATATAGAAATTTTAGATATATTTAAGGTATTTTTACATATCTATATACTATTGGAAACTTTATTATCCTCCCTACTCAAATTTCACTTTAATTATATCCTACATACAGATTTACCAATTATATATATTTTAGGAATTAAATGAGTATTATTAGGAATCGATTATTTCTCATCTTTATTCTCTCTCCCTCATGCCCGTGCTCTGTCTCTCTCTCTCTCCTGCGCGCTTTCTCTCTCTCCCTCTTCGTCTCTCTCTCTATATCTCTCAATTCCTAATTCTAGTAATGTAGAGTAAAGGAAAAGAGAGCCGCAATTCCACCATTGAGAATCATTAAAAAGCATTGAAGCTTTGAATTCGAATTTGGGTTTTTAAAAAATATTATTTGTTTGAATTGCGCGTAAACAAATGGAAATTGGCTCTATGTCTCTCTCTTCCTCTCAATCCCTAATTCCAGTAATGTAAAGCAAAGGAAAAGAGAGCATCAATTTCACTATTGACAGGCATTAAAAATCTTAGAAGCTTTAAATTCGAGTTTGGATTTTCAAAAACCATTAGTTATTGGATTGGGTGTTGTTGCAAACAATTGGAAATATTATTTAGAGTATATGTCTCAATTTTGACTTGATTTTGATTGAATTCCATATTGAAACTAGAAGAAGAAGAAGGAGGAGGAGAAATAATGTGTGAAAATTGTAGATAGGGTGTAAACAAGAAGTGACGTCTGTAGCTTCTTGTTGATGTGATGGCCTTGTGGAGCGAGTGCAAGTACACCAATTTTAGGCTATTAATATACCCTAAGGGAAAATTAGAGAATAGGAAATAATGATAATACTAATCTGATATGTACATCTATGCAGTAGGTTACGTTAATGAAAAATTAATACTCCATTACTTATTATATGATTATTACAAAGAGAAGCAAATGCACTGAAGAACCCTCCTTAGAAGAACTGTAACAAATAAGTGAATTTATTTACCAACTTAATTAATTGAGACAATGATTTATTTAGAACTGTTTAATTATGTCAAAACCAACAGCAAAAATATTATGTTGCACTTTGATTGGTATTGACCAACAAAAAATAATTGATAACCTTGTAATCTTTGAAAACCTTACATAAATATTTGATGTGTGATCGATTATCCCTAAAAGCATAGAAAAACAATGCTTTGCTGGAGAGGAGAGAGGATAGAAAAAAGGAAAAGTGCTTAACTAAATGAAGGCACAAATAATGGATTAAAAGTCTTTTAAGATGGATTGTATATATTTTGTAACTAAAATGTATTTAGGTCGGATAAATTCAAAACATGAACATTTTCCGTAACAAGGTTTCAAATAGTGTATAGGTATGTAAAAATCCCCCAAATATATAAATATAATTATTGTGATGTAATTTGTAAATATATCTTTAAAAAATTCATAATTTTATCTTTTAAGGTATTACTTCAAGGTTGAACTTAGAACTTTTGAACGTTCCAATAAGTTTTATAGCCATTAATATTAGTAAATTAAATAGTACTGACAAACACCCAAACAAAAATCAATTCAATATTGATGCTAACAAAGGACATTCAGTTTAATACTTCGAACGGGAATGTACTGAATATCTATTCTTTATTTTGCAATAATTTCGACCTAAATGCATAACCTATTTATATTTTTTCTTTAACGTTTAGTCATATAATTAATAGTCCCTTATTAGTCTACTTAGCATGACTTAATACTTTTAAATTATGTTTATTATTTTTTATGACTTTTTAATTAGCAATATTTATATTACATAATTTTATTGTCTTTATTGCTGAATATTTTAGGATAATGCCATGAAACATCTCATATTTTGTATTATTTTCTTGGAAAATACTTTATATAGTTGTATCTTACTAGGATTAAAGAAATATTTTGAGCACAAGTTATATATTTTGTTCTATGAAGACTTTACCCGGAAAAAACCCAAAAATCCCGAATTACCCGAGGAAAATCAAGATTGAAAAACCCAAATTTTATTGGTTTGGTTTGGTCTTTAGATTTAATAATGTGACACAATTAATTTGGTTTGGTAATTGTAAAATCAGAACCAATCCGGTCTATGTACACCCCTAGCAAATAGCCATGCACCATGATATCTCCCCTTGGATGTGGCGCGTCAGTATGTCCATCACCAAAGCAAACAAAAAGAGTTTAAGTGCCGACCCCTGATGCAACCCCATCATAATCGGAAAATGGTTCGAGTCCCTACTCACCGTCCTCACTCGGATATTTGCCCGATCATACATGTCCTTAATCAACCTAACATAGGTAATATGTACACATCTAGCCTCCAATCATCTAAACAAAACCCACCTCGAAACTCTATCGTATGCCTTTTCTAAATAGATGAACACCATATGCAAATCCTTCTTTCTTCCCCTATACGACTCCATCAATCTCCTAACAAGGTGGATGGCTTATGTAGTCGAACTGTCACGACCCAAACCCGGTCGTGATGGCACCCAGCCCTAAAGCTAGGTAAGCCTGACCAACAATCACTTCCAACGAAAACGTTGAAGTCTCAAACTGAGAAATTAACAAAATAATAATCCAAAAAAAAAATAATAATAATATGATATATAAGTAGAATACGAAATTCAAGCACACCCATAAGATCTGGGGATCACGAGTCTAGAGCCTCTAAATAAAACTGAGTAATAATAATAGAATCTGAATACTAAAACCGAAATATCTGGGAAAGTATATAATAATAACCAAATGGAGAAATAATGAAGAGCAGCCAGGTCGTGCGAACGTCATGCAGACACCTCAGAGACTACGAGAATCAGTTAAGCCTCTGGTGTACCTGAATCTCCACACAAGGTGCAGGGAGTAGGGGTGAGTACTACCGACTCAGTGAATGATAAGTATAGAAAATGACTGAAAGTAAGAAATCCACAATCATTTACAACCCCGCACCTTCCATGGGATGCGATTCATGGCCTAACATAGCGTCACGATATGATAAGCCGGGGTTTCAAACCCTCAGGCCATCACCTATACAAACTACTCACCTCTAACTGGTTGTAGCCTGGTCTGCAATGCCCTTTCCCTTCAAATCTTCTCCTACGAGCATCAAATCTATTCAAAACCACAACGAATATATTATTATAGGCTAAATAAACATAACCTAATAGAAATTATTCGAAAAACATTAAAAACCACGAAGTTGGTATAACCCGAGTCCCGGGCCCACTTCTCGAAAAATTCTGAAAATTACATCTCTGGATTCCTCGTATTGCCACGAGTCCGTACATATAAAGTTCACCAAAAACGGGGTTCGTTTGACCCTTCAAATCCCCAAATTCGTTTCTAAAAACTAAGCCCTAGTTCTTCACAATTTCTACACTATTTCATGGAATTTGTGGTTGATTCTTCCTAAAAATGATGTTCTTAAGCCAAGAGACTTACCTCCAATCGATACCCGTTGAAAACCCACTTCAAATCGCTCAAAAAAACTCTCTTCGTGGAGTAAAAATGGTGGAAATATTATGAGGGTCGCGTCTGAAATTTAGGCCTTAAACTGTTCTGCCTAGACGTCTCCTTCTATGAGATCTCGATCCAAGGCACGCGATCGCAGAGAACAAATTTCGGACCCTTATGTTTCCTCTTACGCGATCGCAGGTGAGACCACACGATGACAGAACTCTGAACAGTGACCCTACGCGATCGCACGCGCTCCTACGCGATCGCACTGACCCACCACTCTAGCCTACGCGATCGCAGACCAAGCTACGCGATCGCTGAGACCAAATTATCGACCTCCTCATAACCTTTTATGCGATCGCAGCCCCAGGCTCGCGATCGCAGAGAGCAATTTCTGCTCTGCAATTTCTGCTGCACTTTTTTATTCCAAAAATTTCCGTTAGCCATTCGAAATCACCCCGAGGCCTTCAGGACCTCGACCAAAAGCACATACATGTTCTATTACTTCATTCAAACTTGATTGTAACATAAAACACTATCATAAACATCAAAATCATCAAATTAGTACGCATTCAAGCCTAAGTTAAACTAAAACTTCTGAAATTTGCATTTGCTCCAAAACCCGACCTAAACAGCTCCGATGATCTGAAAATTTGCACACATATGAAGAATCATCTGACAGAGCCACTGCAACTGTCGGAATTTCATTCCGACTCCCGGATCAAAATCTCACCTATAAACCGGACTTTGCCAAATTTCTAACTTAGCCAATTCAAGCCTAATTCTACTTCTGATTTCGCTC
The DNA here is from genome assembly GCA_034376525.1 of Nicotiana benthamiana. NCBI lineage: Eukaryota > Viridiplantae > Streptophyta > Magnoliopsida > Solanales > Solanaceae > Nicotiana > Nicotiana benthamiana. The sequence goes on from CM067323.1 coordinate 50,335,167, forward strand.
CTTATTCACAAATCACCATCCAGAACTATTCGAATCATTAGAAATCCATTCCTAGCCCTCTAACTCATAAGTCAATGTTTGGTTTACTTTTCCAAACTAGCTTTATCTTAAAGAGACTAATTGTCTCCTTTATATCCAAACTCCATCCGAATTACTTCATACTCTCCAAATACATATATCGAAACATATAACAGCATAAAAGGGGAAAACGGGGCGATAATTCACGGAACTGACCCCCAACTTAAACAAACGCTCGTCCTCGAGCGTGCTCAGAGTTGCACTAGGAGCCAACCAATCTCCGAATTACCTTACTAATCATATACCCGGGGTGATTCCGCGTCACCCTAACTCACATATTCCCAATAATACGACACAGCTAAAAAACTTCACAAGCCATCTAGCCCATAACCGTAGAACCACATTGCACCTCTGAGACCATACACAAGATCAGAACCTCACATTTATACTCCGAATAAGCCTGAACCGCCTGTAATAACCCGTACCTGCAACCTCAGGTGCACTCACATGATATACCGCATAATCCTAACATTCAGAACGATAATTTATTTTTATGGTATATGTCCACAACAATCATGCACCGATAGAAACCCCTTATTAGCTGGAGTCTTATTCCAACACTGCTATACTCTATCAATGATAATGAACACGCAGAAAACCATAACCATTTCTCATATCAACCATTCATGAAGACATTTCTTCCCCCTTTGAATAATACCACAATATATATCCGAGCCGCAACTCGATATTGACCTTCCGACAAGGTAGAACCAAATTTGTTCGTATCCATTAATGACCCCAAAGGTCTCTTCTGACCGAACACACCATCCTGGCGTCATGACCCATCAATACAGCCTAAGCCACTACTTAAATAACACGCGCATCAATAAGGAACGACTTGAATATACTCAAATCACGATATTGACTCAACGAAAGAGCTGCACCTGAAGCTCATCAATACCGCTACAACACAAGGATGAGACCCCGTCTCACATCATAGGAATAGAATACCTGAACCTTTCCTGAAGGGTCTAATCTCCACGTAGCCTTGCTATTGCAATCTCATCCAACACCATTCCACATGAAGCACCTCGAGTCGCTATACTCGAACTTGACAACCACGCATAAATTGATGTTTGAACCCAAGCAATCCATCACACTCACGGTGAAGCGAGTTATATGCACTATTAAATCCTAAAAGAACCCAGTCGATACGCTATTCGCCCAGCAACTCCCAATACGGACTTTCCTCAGAAACCAGGAAACAAGGTATACAAAGTAACACACTGAAACTATCCTCAACATCACACTGTTGCGGCGCGCAACCCGATCCAGATAACATAACATGTGGCGGCGTGCCACCCGATCCACTCAATTATCTCACATAGGGAGATGTACATCGAGCTGAATTTACTCATAATCACAGAGTACCGAGTATCGGTCGCAAGCACAATATATGCTTAATCATATCTAATTAGGGCGGTGTAAGCTACAAACTCAACTTCCACTATGAATATCGATAGCGTCGAACCATATGTGCCCCTAGTCCGTAAATCATAACGTCTTGCAACGTAGAAAACAACTCATAGATATCTCCAGATCGCTAATTAGCTCAGCAATGGTCGAGTCAACTTATCCCCCGATATACAATTCGGAGTCAACCGAGTCGATTCAGACTGGAACATGCATCCGAAAAGTCCCTTAGTGCCGTAACTGAATCACTGGTAGAAACCTCTACACTGTCTCCCGCCTCAAAGGCCAAATTAAGGAAAGCAACTCCTACCAGCCGTCTGATGGTCCTTGAAACACAACCATTGTGCTAGAACATAGTCCGATACACCTCGCCACGCAACCTGTGGCATTCTCCGGCATAGTCTATAACACAATAGTCTAGATTAACCTAACACTGAGGCAACCAGTCTACCCCCAACCTCATGTCCAAAATCTAACATATCAACAAATAAAGATCCACTCGGGCTTCCCAATCCCAATAACCTCTTGCAGTGCCAATGCACACGATCTACAACCACTACATCAACTGTACCGAAGAACTCCCAGTCTCCAACTCCATATAACATACAAATCACTATACCTCGTCCCACATTACGCTGTAAGAATACATATTACACATCAAGTACCCATTAATTCAATGAAAGATATTCTAAAATTTCCTTGTTCCATCAATAGACTCATATGCCAACATTCGGTCCAATAGGAAATTACCGCGATCCTACCGAATTGTTATCAGTTTACATCACCTTCCCCTCTTACTGAACGAATACTCCCGTCAAATTAGTAGAATAGTAATACCATTTTCCTTAATCATCTGAGGGTCGCTTCTTAAATCACATGCAGTTGCTCGAGCTGCTTAAGAATTTAATGACTTTCCATTCAGAGCTGAACCGTACCTCACACACTCAAATCTCAATCCTCCACAACAGACCGCACATACCATACCATACTAGGGTAACCTGAGAGCTCCATCTCCTTCTTTCTAATCACAAGCTATACTGCCAGGACTAAAACCTTCTATCTATACCAGCCTAGGCAAGCTGTCCGAGCTCAAACACTCTGCCGCCCAATACCCCGTAAGGGCTCATTACCTCGAAGAAAAACAATGAGTTGATCATATCTTTACCATACCAATTCAGTCCGCTAACAAGCTACTTCATTTGTCTAGATTTCCTTTTGATTCATTTTCAACTTGATATACTCTCTTGTTGTAGCACCACAATGACTCAACCCAAGATTACCACATGAGACTCGAGCGTAAGACCATACTGTCTAAGACCAATAGGCCACTACACACTCTCTCAAACGTTCCCCAAAATACCACTTCTAAAATACCCTACTTTGAAGAACTTCCTGCGAATCTAAGTCCGCTACCTTTACTTCCCAGATAATGATACATAGAATCCCGTAATTGACGTAAAAATACACAAGTCTTGACCTGTTCTAATGAAAACACTGACTTGATCATCTACTTAACCTTAAAACATGTGAGTGCTACATATAGAATCTTCAACACATCAAAATAATTTTCAAGAGTCATCCACTCTTATACCCACTACAAATTACTTGTCTTAACGAATCCAGTCACTCGTGCCTTATCAGCACTCTGACACCTCAGGACATGACCTCATTCAAATACAACCAAACATCTTCCTTCTCTTTACACTAAGCATTATCTATCAACAACTCAAGATATCCTATTATTTTCTCACATCTAAGAAGCACCATACAACCTTTGTTAAAAAATTTTTTTGCTTCTCTCGTGCCATCCTCGGCTCAATTTCTGCAACCAGGATTGATCCGTCAGCATACCTTGAAATGAAAAAACATAGCACATAACCGTGCGATAAGCTAGTCAACAACAACCTTCCCAACTTGACTCAAAGCCACATATATCACCACACATACACTCTATTGATGTCGTAATATCATGGTCAGATTAAACTCACTCTTTCATAAGCTGGAGGAAACACGAATCGTCAGAAATTTTTAACTCTTCCGTAGTTCTTGCATTCATTCACACAACAGTTAAGCCCACTTTGTATGCGACAAAATTTTTACTAAGTCCCAAATTTTTCAAAAATTTCGGCTCAATTTCCTTTGTAATTGAGCCTATCCACCTGCCAGAGAATGACAAAACCATCCTAACAACACGTCCACAACTTGACACAGCATCACAATGTATATCAACAACATTAATCTCAATACTACATGTATTCTATTATCAAAAACTGATTTATGGACACGTGTTGCACCTATTCGAATCATAGCACGTAGAAAATACCTTCCAGCGTCATACACATTACACAGCTACTTAGCCTTCCTGAGTCTAAACTCATATCGCATCATGAAATTTACTTCACTCCACTAGGAGACTCGAAAAGATTCTTCATGCGCCCAAAACTAGGGCTACTTGTCACGACCCTAGTTCACCAATCGTGAACCTGTCATGATGGCACCCAGTCTTCGCGACTAGGTAAGCCTGACACATTGCGAAAATTCAACAATCTTTGCGAAAACAGTAAACAAAATATAAATAACATAAGATAATGTATAGAGTGCCGCCTGGCACATATACGTCAACTCAAATTAACGTACGGAAACTCCAAGAACCGGAGATCCACGGGCAACACATGCTAAGAGTAAACATACTTTAGTGCTCTAACATCCCGCAGTATCTAAACCAAATGAGAATACGAAAGAAAATTATAAACTACAGGTAGAATAGAGGAAGGCTCGTCGGCTCTGCGGACGCAGCAGATGCATACCTCAAGCCTCCAAAGCAACTCTGAATCCCTAATAGCGCGCCGGTCCAGAAGTACCTGGATCTGCACAAAACAAAGTGTGCAGAAGAGTAGCATGAGTACACCACGGCGGTACTCAGTAAGTGCCAAGCCTAACCTCGATGAAGTAGTGACGAGGAAGGTAGAGGCCCTACTGAGAAGAACATAAGAAATAATGTAATAAATAAATAAACAGTAGATATTGAAATAAATCCGAATATCTAACAAGACAATAATTAAAAACAGAGCGGCTACTAGTACAAACTACAGCACAAAGCAAATCACTCAACAGTCATGATCTCTACATGGAGCTTCGGGAATCGAACCTGCATTCCATTTTACCAATATCCGAGGATCTCCGGGAATTGAACCTGCAGTCCATCGCTACGTTGAGCTCTGGGAATTGAACCCGCAGTCCACTTTATCAATATCCGAGGATCTCGGGGAATTGAACCCGCAGTCCTTCATGCCTATATCCGAGGATCTCCAGGAATTGAACCCGCAGTCCTTTATAGAAATAAGAGAGGATCTCCAGGAATCGAACCCGCAGTCCTTTATACCAATAACAGAGGATCTCCGGGAATTGAACTCGCAGTCCCCAAAGCAAAATACACAACAATTCAATAATTAACATAAAGGAAGCCAAATGCGAACAACAAGTAAAGTCGAGAATATAACATGCTTTGCAAGAAAGACAAATATGGAAATTTAGTCAAATAGAGTAAATAAATCCCTAGCGTACTTCCCAAAGAAAAACAGATATTTCAATTTAGTCAAATATAGCAAATAAATTACTAACATGCTTTCCCTAAGTCAAAAAAAGCGAAGTTTCTTCTTCTTTTTTTTAGCAGTTTAATATGGAATAAAACATAGTCCAAATAAGCCAAGTAAGGTGAATTTCCAACAAATAGCACAAGTACACGCCCGTCACCTTGCGCACCAGGCTTTTAAACAATGACAAAGATATCCTAATGGGAGAGGTCCCCCACACAAGGTTAGATAAGCCACTTACCTCAATTTTGGTACAAAATCGAGTAGAAGAAAAATGAAAGTGACCAGATACTACCTTCATGATCGCGAAGCAATGAATGCGAACACAAAGGTTTGGCCCTGAATGCATCGCGAACGCGGCCACGAACACGCGAACGCGTAGAAGAGCAGGAGGGGGTCCAAGACTTGAACATCGCGAGCGCGAGGGCTGGGGATGAGCGAAAGAGGGGTTGATTGAGCTTCGCGAACCCAGGGATATGCACGCAAACGCGATGAAGGGGGAGGGTGAAGCTACGCGAACGCGATGCCCTGGTCTCTAACGCGTAGAGGGAATCCCTAACTGCAAATTTCTGCTGCAACTTTGAAACTCCAATTGCTCCGTTGAGCATCCGAAGCACACCCGAGGCTCCCGGGACCTCGACCAAACCTACGAACATATCCCATAACATCATTCAAACTTGTACCAATCCTTAATCCACCTAAAACAATGCCGTAAACTCGAATTAATCCATGATTTGAACTTAAAAACTTCAAAACTAAGCCAAACTCGCTTTCAATTCAAAACCTAACCAAAACACGTCCGATTGACCTCAAATTGTGCATGGACGTCCCAAATGACATGACGGTGCTACATCAACTTCTGGAATCCCATTCCGACCCTCGGATAAAAAATTCACTATCGGACCGGAAACTTCAAAATTCTAACTTTTGGCATTTATAGCCTAAATGAGCTACGGAGATCAAAAATACATTCCGAACAAGCTCCCAACCCGGAAATCACCTAATGGAGCTAACGGAACCATTGGTGTTCCATTCGGAGGTCGTCTTGACACTGTTCTGATTATGGACTGAAGAGAATGGACATTGGGCCTAACTCAACCCCAAAAGCTAGCTTATGAAATGAGGATTGCCCAAGCCATATATGGAGACCAAGGACCTCAAATCCCTCCGATGTGGGACAAATCAACACCCCCTCATGCCCAAATCTCTGGAGCGTGGACAACATAAATGGGGGCCCAACATCGGTAACAATAATTGGGATGGGCCTGGCTCTGATACCATGATAAGAATGGACCTTGGGCCTAACTCAACCCCAAAAGCTAGCTTTTGGGGTTGAGTTAGGCCCAAGGTCCATTCTTTTCAGTGTTGAGTTTGTCACACATCGGAGGGATTTGAGGTCCTTGGTCTCTTTATATGGCTTGGGCAATCCTCACCTCATAAGCTAGCTTTTGGGTTGAGTTAGGCCCAAGGTCCATTCTTATCATGGACCATTTTCCAACACTTAAGCTCTCATTTAGGGACTAAGTGTCCCAAAACACTCCAAATTCTATTACTAAACATCCTGACAAACCAAAATAGCAGAAATGAACTTAGGGGAAGCAGTTAATGGGGAAACATGGCATGAATTCCAACGACGACATTCGTTCGTCCTCGAACGAGCATAGAGAACATACCTGAAGTAGTAAAAAGATGAGGGTATAGGCTGCGCATGTCCCGCTCGGTCTCCCGATTCGCCTCCTTGGCCTGCTGACCCCGCCACTGCACCTTTGCTGAAGCTATATCCTTTGACCTGAGCTTTCGAACATGTCTATCCAGTATTGCTACTGTCTCCTCAACATAGGACATGTCATTGTCCAACTGGACAGAAGTAAACTCCAACACGTGAGACGGGTCACTATGAGACCTCCGAAGCATCAAAACATGAAATATGGGATGAACCCCAGACATACTGGGAGGTAAAGCAAGCTCATAAGCAACATTCCCAATGTGCCTCAAAATCTCAAATGGACCAATGTACCTCGGGCTCAACTTTCCTTTCTTTCCAAACCTCATGACACCTTTCATAGGAGAGACCCGAAGCAGACCCCCTTCACCAACCATAAATGAAACATCACGAACCTTCCGATCCGCATAACTCTTCTGTTTGGACTGGGCCGCACAGAGTCTATCCTGGATCATCTTAACCTTCTCAACTGCGTCCTGAACCAAATCAGTGCCCAACAACCTGGCCTCGCCCGGCTCATACCAACCCACCAGGGATCTGCATCTCCTGCCATATAAGGCCTCATAGGGCACCATCTGAATACTGGATTGATAGCTGTTGTTGCATGCAAACTCAGCCAATGGCAAGAACTGATCCCAAGACCCTCTAACCTCAATCGCGCACGCACGAAGCATATCCTCAAGATTCTGAATAGTGTGTTCGGACTTTCCGTACGTCTAAGGGTGAAAGGTTGTACTCATGGTCACCCTGGTACCCAACTCATGTTGGAAGGCTCTCCAAAACCGTGATGGAAACACTAAACCCCTGTCTGAGATGATAGAAACTTGAATTCCATGCAGACGGACAATCTCCCTGATATAAATCCCTGCTAACTGCTCCGCTGAGTAAGATGTGTACACCGGAATGAAATGAGCGGACTTGGTCAGTCGATCCACCACAACCCAATAAAAATCAAACTTCCTCGTCGTCAGAGGGAGACCGGCCACAAAATCCATAGTGATATTCTCCCATTTCCACTATGGAATCTCCATCTACTGAAGTAGCCCTCCCGGTCTCCTATGCCCAGCCTTCACCTGCTGACAATTGAGACATCTAGCTACAAACTCTACAATGTCCTTCTTCATCCGCCTCCACCAATAATGCTGCCTCAAATATTGATACATCTTCACGGCACCCGGATGGATGGAATACCGCGAGCTATGGGGCTCGGTCAATATCAACTCCCGAATATCATCAACATCGGGAACACAAATACGACCCTTCATCCTCAATACCCCATCATCTCCAATAGTTGCATCCCTAGAATCACCATGCTGAACCGTGTCCCTGAGGACAAGCAAATGAGGATCATCATATTGTCGCTCCCTAATATGGTCAAACAATGAAGACCGAGAAACCATGCAGGCTAGAACCCGGCTGGGCTCTGAAAGGTCCAACCTCACGAACTGCCTGGCTAAGACCTGGACATCCATCGCCATAGGCCTCTCTGAAGCTGATAAATATGCCAAACTCCCCCAAACTCTCCTCCCGGCGACTCAAGGCATCGGCCACCACATTGTCCTTGCCGGAGTGATAAAGAATAGTAATATCATAATCCTTCAGTAGCTCCAACCATCTCCTCTAGCACAAGTTCAGATCCTTCTGCTTGAACAAATGCTCCAAACTCCGATGATCCATATAAATCTCACAAGGCACACCATACAAATAATGACGCCAGATCTTCAAGGCATGAACAATAGCAACTAACTCAAGTTCATGGACAGGATAGTTCTTTTCATGAACCTTTAACTGTATGGACGCGTAGACAATCACCCTACCGTCCTGCATCAATACCGCTCCAAGTCCAACTCGTGAGGCATCACAATATACTGTACAAGACCCCGAACCAGTAGGCAAAATCAGAATAGGGGCTAAAGTCAAAGCCATCTTGAGATTTTGAAAGCTCGCCTCACACTCGTCCGACCACTGAAAAGGAGAACCCTTCTGGGTTAATCTGGTCATAGGGGTTGCAACAACGAGAACCCCTTCACAAAATGACGGTAATACCCCGCCAGGCCAAGGAAACTGCGGATCTCTGCAGCTGAGGAGGGCCTGGGCAAACTCTGCATAGCCTCCACCTTATTCGGATCTACTCGAATGCCCTCACTTGATACCACGTGGCCTAGAAATGCCACGGAACTCAACCAAAACTCACATTTTGAAACCTTTGCATATAATTTCTTTTCTCTCAGGGTCTGAAGCACTAACCTCAGGTGATGCTCATGATCTTCCCAGTCCGGGAGCATACAAGAATATCATCTATGAAAACAATGACAAATGAGTCGAGATAGGGCCTAAATACATTGTGCATTAAATGCATAAAAGTTGTTGGGGCGTTGTCAGCCCAAATGACATGACAAGGAACTCGTAATGACCATACCGAGTCCTGAAAGCAGTCATCGAGATATCCGGCTCCCAAACTTTAGCTGGTGATAACTTGAGCGCAAATCGATCTTAGAAAACACCTGTGCGCCCTGAAGCTGGTCAAATAGATCATCAATACGAGGCAAAGGATATCAGTTCTTCACTGTGACTTTGTTCAACTAACGATAATCGATACACATGCGCATAGAACCATCCTTTTTCTTCTTATATAATATCGGAGCACCCCATGGTGAAACACTGGGTCGAATGAAACCCTTATCAAGCAATTCCTGCAACTGATCCTTTAACTCCTTCAACTCAGGAGGAGCCATATAGTAAGGAGGAATAGATACGGGCTGAGTGCCCGACAACAATCAATACAAAAATCAATGTCCCGATCGGGCGGCATGCCCGGAAGATCAGCTGGGAACACATCGATCAAATCCCTTACTACTGGGACATAGTCAGCACTAACATCTCTCATATAGGCTAAATACGCGGAACACCCCTTCTCAACCATACGCTGAGCTTTAAGAAAAGATATAACTCTGCTGGGAGTGTGATCAAAAGTACCACTCCACTCAATACGAGGAATACCCGGCATAGCCAGTGTCACGGTCTTATGGTGACAATCAAGAATAGCATAATAGGGCGACAACCAGTCCATGCCCAAGATAATATCAATATCGACCATATCAAGTAATAAAAGATCTGCTCTGGTCTCAAAACCACGAACAGTAACCAAATACGACTGATAGACACGGTCCACAATAAGGGAATCTCCCACGGGAATGGAAACATAAACAGGAGAGCTCAAAGTCTCTCGAACTGTACCCAAATGCGGAGCAAAATAAGATGACACATAAGAATAAGTAGAGCCTGGATTGAATAGAACTGATGCCTCTCTGTGACTAACAAAAATAATACCTGTGATAACAAAATCAGAGGTGACAGCCTCGACACGATCAGGAATGGCATAAAATCTGACTCGGCCCCTACCTCGAGGGAGACCTCTATCTCCCCGATCCCCATCTCTGGCTGGCTGTGCAGGTGGGGTGGCAGCTGGAGCTGGAAAATAGGCCTGGTGACCAGATGGAGCAGAATGAGGCTGTGGAGTCTGATAAGTCACACCCCTACCACGTCTGGGGCACTCTCTAACCAAGTGACGGGTATCCCCGCACTCTCTAACCAAGTGGCAGGTATCCCCAATGACAAAGATATCCTAAGAGGAGAGGTCCCCCACACAAGGTTAGACGAGCCACTTACCTCAATTTGGTACAAAACCGCGTAGAAGAAAAATGAAAGTGACCAGATACTAACTTCGCGATTGCGAAGAAACGAATGCGAATGCGAAAGTTTTGGCCTGAATGCATCGCGAACGCGGCCACGAACACGCGTACGCGTAGAAGAGCATGAGGGGGTCCGAGACTTGAACATCGCGAACGCGGGGGTTATGGACGCGAACGCGGAAGAGGGGTTGACTGAGCTTCACGAACGCGGGGATATGCACGCGAACGCGATGAAGGGGGAGGGTGAAGCTACGCAAACGCGATTCCCTGGTCGCAAACGCGTAGAGGAAATCCCTGACTGCAAATTTCTGCTGCAACTTTGAAACTCCAATTGCTCCGTTGAGCATCCGAAACACACCAGAGGTCCCCCGGACCTCGACCAAACCTACGGACATATCCCATAACATCATTCAAACTTTTACCAATCCTTAAGCCACCTAAACCAACGCCGGAAACTCGAATTAATCCATGATTTGAACTTAAAAACTTCAAAACTAAACCAAACTCGCTTTCAATTCAAAACCTAACCAAAACACGTCCGATTGACCTGAAATTTTGCACGCACGTCCCAAATGACATGACAGTGCCACAAAAACTTCCGGAATCCCATTCCGACCCTCGGATCAAAAATTCACTATCAGACAGGAAACTTTAAAATTCTAACTTTCGGCATTTATAACCTAAATGAGCTATGGACATCCAAAATACATTCTGAACATGCTCGCAACCCTGATATCACCTAACGGAGCTAACGAAATCCATTCCGAGGTTGTCTTGACACTATCATGATTACGGACCATTTTCCAACACTTAAGCTATCATTTAGGGACTAAGTGTCCCAAAATACTCCGAATTCTATTACCGAACATCCCGGCAAACCAAAATAGCAAAAATGAACTTAGGGGAAGAAGTTAATGGGGAAACGGGGCATGAATTCCAAAGACGACCGGCCGGGTCGTCACAATACTCATCGAACCACCATAGGAAACGAATCACTTGACAGTTCATCCATTAGCTAGTAGACTCATTCGTCACTACCAGGTCATATAATTGTATCTCGCAGTACTATCATACTCATCATACGAATACCTAACTTCCATTACGGCTAATAGCAACAATGCCAAACATATACGTTCACAACACTTGCTCGCACGATCAGCACCTTAGTGCTCAAACCCTAGGAAATATCCGACCTCTAGTCCTCCAGGATGGCCCAACATCAACCTAACGAAGATTACATCTCGCCCCTCGATCAGGGAATTGCAAGCCATCGAAGTACATATAATACCGAGCGCTTATGCGTTCAGACAGGCGTGAGGAAGGAATTTCAAGAGTTACTCTTTCAAGTTGAATCAAGAACGCACGATAAGATTTCAAGAAAGTTGAGTGTTTCCAATAGGTTCTGTAGCCTCCTGCTTATAAGTGTGGTGCACGACACACCCATAAACAAGACTCTACTAAACCGCCTCATGACTCGTGAGGCCTAGTAACCAAAGCTCTGATACCAACTTGTCACGACCCAAGCCCGGTCGTGATAGCACCCAGCCCTAAAGCTAGGTAAGCCTGACCAATAATCGCTTCCAACGAAAACATGTAAGTCTCAAACCAAGAAATTAACAAAATAATAATCCAAGGAAAAGTGGAGGTAAAGAAGGCGGCGTTTGCTAAGATGGAAGGAAGCACAAGCGAGGAAGAACGGATGGCGAATAGGGAGATCTACAAGGTGGCGAGGAAAGAAGCAAAGATAGCGGTTATGGAAGCTAAAAATGCGGCGTTTGGTCGCATGTACGAGGAATTAGGGGAGAAAGGCAGGGACAGAAAGTTATTCCGATTAGCTAAAGAAAGGGAAAGGAAGGCGCGTGATCTTGACCAAGTTAGGTGCATCAAGGGCGAGGATGGTAGAGTTTTGATGGGGGAGTATCAAGTCAAGCAGAGGTGGCAGGCATACTTTCGAGACTTACTTAACGATGTGGGGGATCGTAACATAGAGCTAGGGGAGTTGGGGTTTTCAGAGCAACATAGAGACCTTGGGTACTGCAGGCGCATTAGGGCAGAGGAGGTCATGAGGGCTTTGCGTAGGATGAGTGGGGGTCGAGCGGCCGGGCCTGACGAGATCCCGGTAGAGTTCTGGAAATGCATGGGTAGGTCAGGAGTGGAGTGGCTCTCCAGGTTGTTCAATGCGATCTTCAGGACCAAAAAGATGCCAGAGGAGTGGAGGTGGAGTACAGTGGTGCCCTTGTACAAGAACAAAGGTGACACCCAGTGCTGCAACAACTATAGGGGTATCAAATTAATAAGTCATACCATGAAGGTCCGGGAGCGGGTGATCGAGGCGAGGGTGAGGGAGATGACATCTATATTTGTGAACCAGTTCGGTTTCATCCCTGGTCACTCCACTACAGAAGCTATCCACCTTGTCAAGAGGCTGGTGGAGCAGTTCAGGGATAAGAAGAAGGACCTGCACATGGTGCTTATCGACTTGGAGAAGGCGTATGACAAGGTCCCAAGGAAGGTGCTATGGAGGTGCTTGGAGGCGAAGAGCGTTCCAGAAGCCTACATCAGAGTAATTAAGGACATGTACGATGGAGCTAAGACTAGGGTTAGGACGGTGGGTGGCGACTCAGACCATTTTCCAGTGGTTATGGGGCTCTCAAGGATCGGCGCTTAGCCCTCTCTTATTTGCCTTGGTGATGGATGCTCTTACCCGACATATTCAAGGGAATGTGCCTTGGTGTATGCTATTTACTGATGACATAGTCTTGATAGACGAGACGAGGGTCGGTATTAATGAGAGGTTAGAGGTATGGAGACAGGCTCTCGAGTCTAAGGGTTTCAAAATAAGCAGATCTAAGATAGAATACCTGGAGTGCAAGTTTAGCGCCGAGCCGAGCGAAGTAGGCAGGGACGTGATGATTGGATCTCAGGTCATCGCCAAGAGGGAAAGTTTCAGATATCTTGGGTCGGTGATTCAGGGGGACGGAGAGATTGACGGGGACATCACTCATCATATAGGAGCGGGGTGGTCAAAGTGGAGGCTTGCATCAGGAGTCCTGTGTGACAAGAAAGTTCCACAGAAACTCAAGGGGAAATTTAATAGAGCTGTGGTTAGACCGGCCATGTTGTATGGGGCGGAGTGTTGGCCAGTGAAGAACTCTCATGTTCAGAGGATGAAGGTTGCGGAGATGAGGATGCTCAGGTAGATTGCGGGCTCACCAGGTTAGATAAGATTAGGAATGAAGTTATTCGAGAGAAGGTGGGAGTGGCCCGGTGGATGAGAAGATGCGAGAAGCGAGGCTGAGGTGGTTCGGGCATATACGGAGGAGAAGTCCTGATGCCCCGGTGAGGAGTTGTGAGCGGCTGGCGATGGTCGGAGCACGGCGAGGCAGAGGGAGGCCTAAGAGGTATTGGGGAGAGGTGATTAGGCATGACATGGCTAGAATGCGGGTTTCTGAGGACATGACCCTTGATAGGAAAGTGTGGAGGTCTAGTATCAGGGTTGTAGGGTAGGGGCCCCTAGAGTTTTTCGTACTCCTCACCCGGGGTTGGGTGAGGCTTGGCAATGTTATCCATAGATAATTTGTGTTTTGGATTGTGTCTCCCTTATGCTAGTTATTTATGGTAGTTACTGTATGATATTATTGCATGCTATTTTATTTACGGTTCTTATGTTTAGATAATTATTTACGCTATTTCTGTTGGACTTACTAATGCTCTTTTGTTTTTGTTTTTGTTTTCGTTTTTCCTTTCCTTCACTGAGCCGAGGGTCGATTGGAAACAGCCTCTCTGCCCTTTCGGGTAGGGGTAAGGCTCGTCTACATATTACCCTCCCCAGACCCCACTTTGTGGGACTATACTGGGTAGTTGTTGTTGTTGTTGTTGTAATAATCCAAAAAAATATATTAATAATATGATATATAAGTAGAATATGAAATTCAAGCACACCCATAAGATCTGGGGATCACGAGTCTAGAGCCTCTAAACAAAACTGAGTGATAATAATAGAATCTGAATACTAAAACCAAAATATCTGGGTAAGTATATAAAAATAATCAAATGGAAAAATAATGAAGAGCAGCCAGGTCCTGCGAACGTCATGCAGCTACCTCAACGACTTTGATATATCTCTTGAGACTACAAGAATCAGCTAAGCTTCTGGTGTACCTGAATCTGCACACAAGGTGCAGGGAGTAGGGGTGAGTACTACCGACTCAGTGAATAATAAGTATAGAAAATAATTGAAAGTAACAAATCCACAAAGTACCACAACGTAAAGCTATAACTAACAATCTTATAACTTAGCTACAGGCTAAAAGCATAACAGTATCACAACAACAACCAAGTATCAGATAAAGATGCAATGCAATGCACATGAATTCGGTGCGGAACATGTAGCCCGATCCATTTAACGTCGACGGTGCTCACTAGGGGTGTGTACAGACCCCGGAGGGGCTTCTTCAGCCCAAGCGCAATATCAATATATATATATATATATATATATATATATATATATATATATATATATAGATATATATATATATATATATATATATCTGTTGCGGATCGTGCAGCCCGACCTAAGCTCAGTCCACAATATGCATATGAGTCACATAAACAGATTCAACTTATTTCCAGTTTCCAATTCTTAGGAAGAATATAATTTAATTATTTAATTTCAGGAAAAGTGGTGGCATAGCATTTCATTTCGGTGATTAAACACGGGACTGAGATCAATGATTATGCGATCATGTTATCACCTATATACTCACCCTAGACGGGTACCACATATCGGCACAAGGCCCCAAAATATGGCATTAAGCCCAATTATCAACAACACAATGTGCGTATCAGACGCAATAATTTACTGAGCTCACGAGATGGACCATGTCACAATCCCCAATCATTTACAACCACGCACCTGCCATGGGGTGCGAGTCACGCCTTAACATAGCGTCACGATGCGATAATCCAGGTTTCAAACGCTCAGACCATCATCTATACAAACTACTCACCTCTAACTGGTCGTAGTCTGGTCTGCAATGACCTTTCCCTTCAAATCTTCTCCTACGAGCGTCAAATATATTCAAAATCACAACTAATAGGTTATTATAGTCTTAATAAACATAACCCAATTGGAATTATTCGAAATACGTTAAAAATCACGAAGTTGGTAAAACTCGAGCCCTGGGCCCACTTTTTGAAAAATTCTGAAAATTACATCTTTGGATTCCTCGTCTCGCCACGATTCCGTACATATAAAGGTTCACCAAAACCGAGGTCCGTTTGACCCTTCAAATTCCCAAAAATCGTTTCTAAAAACTAAGCCCTAGTTCTTCACAATTTCGACACAATTTTATGGAATTTGGGGTTGATTCTTCCTAAAAATGATGTTTTTAAGCCTAGAGACTTACCTCCAATCGCTACCCGATGAAAACTCACTTCAAATCGCTCAAAAGCCTCTCTTGGCGGAGTAAAAATTGTGGAAATATTATGAGGTCGCGTCTGAAATTTAGCGCTTAAACTGTTCTGCCCAGACGTTTCCTTCTATGTGATCGCGACCCAAGGCACGCGATCACGGAGAACAAATTCCGGACCCTTAAGTTTCCTCTTACGCGATCGCAGGTGAGACCACACGATTGCAGAACTCTGACCAGTGACCCTACGCGATCGCACACCAAGTTACGCGATCGCAGAGACCAAATTAGCAAACCCCTCAGAACCTTCTATGCGATCGCAGCCCCAGGCTCGCGATCGCAGAGAGCAATTTCTGCTCTGCAATTTCTACTGCACTTTTTCATTCCAGAAATTCCCGTTAGCCATCCGAAATCACCCCGAGGATTTCGGGACATCAACCAAAATCACAGACATGTTCTATTACTTCATTCAAACTTGCTCGTAACATAAAACACTATCATAAACATCAAAATCGTCAAATTAGCACGGATTCAAGCCTAAGTTAAACTAAAACTTCTGAAATTTGCATTTTCTCCAAAACCCGACCTAAACACCTTCGAATGATCTGAAAATTTTTACACATATCAAGAATTATCTGACGGAGCTATTGCAACTGTCGGAATTCCATTCCGACTCCCGGAGCAAAATCTCACCTATCAACCGGACTTCGCCAAATTTCTAACTTAGCCAATTCAAGCCTAATTCTACACCTGACCTCCAAATTCAGTTCTGACTTCGCTCCTAAGTCACAAATCACCATCCGAAACTAGTTGAATCATCAGAAATCCATGCTGAGCCTTCTAACTCGTAAGTCAACGTTCGATTGACTTTTCCAAACTAGCTTTCTCTTAAAGAGACTAATTGTCTCCTTTCTATCCTAACTCCATCTGAATTACTTCAAACTCCCCAAATACATATATTGAAACATATAACAGCATAAAAGGGGAAAATGGGGCGATAATTCACGAGACGACGGGTCAGGTTGTTACACGAACACCCCGACATAAACCCAAACTGGTTCTCGAAAATATACACGCTCCTCCTCATGACCCTTAGCTCTACCACTCTCTCCCAGACTTTTATAGTATGTCTAAGCAGTTTGATTCCCCGATAGTTATTGCAATTTTGGATATCACCCTTGTTCTTGTATACATGAACCATCGTGCTCCACCTCCACTCTTCCGGCATCTTCTTCGTTCTAAAAATAATATTAAATAACCTAGTGAACCACTTCAAGCCTACCTTGCCCGCACTCTTCCAAAACTCCACCGGAATTTCATCTGGTCCAGTCGCTTTACCCCTGCTCATTTTACGCATAGTCCCCTCAACTCCATCCACTCTAATCCGCCTATAATACCCAAAGTTACGATTCTTGGAGTGTTCCAAATCGCCGAGTACAATGCTCATGTCCCCCTTCTCATTCAAGAGACTATGGGAGTAGGTCTGCCATCTCCGATGTATAAGATCATCATCCAACAACACTCTACCTTCTTCGTGCTTGATGCACTTTACTTGGTCCAAGTCACGCGCCTTTCTTTCTCGCGCCTTGGCTAACCTGAACAATCTCTTATCTCCACCTCGGCCCTCGAGTTCCTCATACAAACGACTAAAAGGCGCACTCTTGGCCGCCGTAACTGCTAGCTTTGCCTCTTTTTTAGCCAAATTATAAAGCTCCCGATTCACCCTCTTCTCTTCCTTGTCTACACTTTCCACTAGCTTCAAATACGCTGCTTTCTTGATTTCCACTTTTCCTTGCACATCTTCATTCCACCACCGGCCTCCCTAGTGACTACTAGAGTAACCTTTTGAGATCCCTAATACCTCTCTCGCAGCTTCCCTAATGCACTGCGCAGCCGTGATCCACATAGGGCTTGCGTTCACACTACTCCTCCAAGCCCCCATAGTCACCAGCTTGACCCCCAACTCCTGCGCTTTAGCTTCCGTCAAGGCTCCCCATTTTATCCTTTGTTGACTATACATCGCCTTCTTCCTCCTCCTCGTGATCTCAAGCTCCATGACCAGGAACCTATGAAGGGTCGAGAGGTTCTCGCTCGGGATGACCTTGCACTAGAAAACCAAATAAAACAAACAAAATAACAAATTCTCGTACTTGCAACAATGGCGTGTATTATTCCCAGCGCTATTGCTCTCTCTCAAATTTAACGACAAAAACATTTGATGCGAAAAACATTTCAAGTCACTGGGTTTTGATGGCAAAGTAGGAATAGTACTCTATATTTTAGTCACCAAAACTTCTTTTAACCAGTAAGACAAATTTATCATCGCTTCTTTCCTTTCTCGAGAACATTTAGAGACGAAAACGACATAAAACTTCGATATGTTAAGAGCCAAACGGTTATTTCGTCTAGATGAATGTATGACATCTTACATAAATTCATCATTACTTGTTAAGTCTTTTCAACCATCTTACCCAGAATACAGAGATACCATTTCAGAAAAACATTTTACCAAGCGAATCAAGCTGCTCTGGAAATCAATTTAACAGCAGAACATCCTTGAAATTTTGAGCATTAACAGATCTAATTAGATTTGAGTGACCTGGATCTCATTCGTAACTGCACGAGAAAAACAAAAAATTAAATAGCAGTGCTTTGAGTGCATCAGAGCAGTATAGTAATGGAGATACAATGACTACGTGACAGCTGAAACTCTTACAATGCTAGCCTTGAATCATTTGAAGTCTCTTCATTCTAATTTAAGTACAAATGAAAATAGGAGATTACTTTTACAGCCCAAGGGGGAAAATTTTCAGGGCTCCCCAGAATACAAGCAGAGGAGGTACCTATCATCATTAAACCAAATTGAATCTCACAAAGATACATGATACTTGAGGTTTTTCTCGACCTTACTGCCAGAAACTAAGTAAATGGAGGAGCAGTGTCAGTCCTCCTGGTCAAAAGATCAGTCGCATTTGATGTTTCTATAGATCCTCCTCACAAACAGATGTGAGCCCAAAAATCCAACAGCACCTAAGTTTAAATGAGAAAAAGGCATAGCTGATTAGAATAAATGAAGCGGATATCATTGGAACTCCAAACGATCAATAGATACAACGTGACTTACCGCAGAGAATTCCTAAGCCGAGACAAAACATTAGTGTGTATCCAAAGTAGAAACTGGTCTGAAAGAACCCTGACATCTTAGTCTTCACGTAGTAGTAATATACTGAGTATAGGTAGACATAGACAGCTGTAGAGGCGGCTGAGAAAAATGAAGTCCATTGCCAATGATAATTCTCAGCATTTAACAGGAAATATGTGCCCACAATGGTCACACAGACTGTAACAACAATGAGAATCAGGAATACCAAAAGCATAAACCCGTAAACATAGTACACCTGCAAAAACCATGACGCGGAATATTAGCAATCAATTCAAGACTTTAATATGTCACTACCTAACAGAAGGAGTTCTTTCATGAGTCCCAGATCAATTTAAAAAATTGTACAAAAATTAAGACTGTCATGCAATCAACGCATGTTAAGCAAAAGATAAATGTTTTATTCAAAGGAGTTCATCAAAATTTTACATAACACCTCTAACTTATCACCAGAAAAAGGGCACGAGGTGAACCCACTGGGTCAGCACCCTGAAACCGTTGAGTTCATTTCATGCTCATATTTATATGCAGGAAGATCGAAGCTACGAAGGACTGAATTTGAATTGTTTCTCCCTGAATCCGTGGAAGTTCAGCCATCATTTTATTCAAACTAACTAAGTAACCGATGAGTGATACACAAGACTTAAATCGGGGTACAGTTTACCTTGTAATTCCAGAAGGATGTAAAGACGAAATACATCTCAATAAATATGCTGCCAAATGGTAGCAAACCCCCCATCAAGGAGATTACAGATGGCGTCAAGTACCACTTTTTCACAGGTATAGGGCGAGGAATGGTCTTGACACGGCATGGATTGTTTGGAGCACCACTCCAGTTTCTTCCAACGACTGTACCCAGAAGAGCCAGGGGGAAGGAAATGAATGCCCAGATAACGAAGACAACTACCATTGTGCCAAAAGGAATGGCTGCTAGAGAACCATAAAATATGGCAATTGTGTTTAGAATGAAGCCAATTCCAAAGCACAAAAATGGAAAGAGTGAAGCGGTCAGAATCATCGACTTGATCCAGCTTTTCCCTGCAATAAGTAGATAAACAGCATGACTATTGTACTTGTAAGAGAGAGAGAGAGAGAGAGTTGCCATCCCAAAACTTGGGAAGTAAATTGAACAGCAAACAAATAAAACTGTGCACAGTAGCTGTACCCCAAAACAGGGGCCACTAGCAATACGTCCTACAGTACACATCTATAAATGATAAGACAAAAGATCCCAGCTTGGACTCTTTTTCTTAGAAAGATGAAATAGAAGTGCCAATCAACAGAAAAGCCAACGGAAAGTGTGGGTGTGGGGTGGCGGTTTTTTTTTTTTTGGGGGGGGGGGGGGGGGGGGGGGGGGGGGGGGGGGAGGATAAGAGAATAGTGCACTACAAGGATATATAGATAAGAAATGAAACATACCACCATTTCGCGAGTACATTGCACCACTAACATAGCCCGAAATGAATGATGTCAAAGCATAACATACTATGAAAGTCGTAACAATGGCTCCTCTCCTGTAAAAGAATGCAGAAATTCTATTTCAGCTGACCGTCTTAAAAAAGTAACAAATAAACAGAGCTACTGTAACAACTACTTGTAGCATCTAGTAGTTTCATGACAATGCCATAACTTAACTCAAAACCATGAAAATAGAAGTGCCAGACAAATCATGAATTGCCCATATAATCTACTCCTACATAAATAGGCAACAACTAAAGTTCAAAGGTTGATATCAAGTATTTAACATACCCAACATACAACATCCCCACAATCGCCAACAGAATGACAAGGAGAACAAGCAATGCCAACTGAGCCCCAGTACCAACAAGAGCAGAAAGTAACACTAGGGTACGAGGAGTCCGAAATACATCTCCATGAACAAGTTTCCAACCAGACTCTTCACTCACATCTCTTTCCTGAAACGAAAACATTAATGGTTAAGAAAATAATCCTAAAAGGCGAACTTATCTAACAGAATGCTGTTTAACCACGAGGTTGTTACCAGAGTCTCCAAGTCATCATCTTCCCTAGCATATTTGGCGTAATCATTCCTCAGTGTCCGCATCAATATCATAGACACCAGGCCAGTAAGAAAGATGACCATCATGAAGGAGTTAAAGATGGAGAACCAATGAATCTGCAGAGTACATACCAAATTACAAACTATACGGTGGAAAAATGAATCCTATGGTGCTAACTCAAATACCAAGAGATGCTTTAAAACATTAGATTGATCCAACTACAATGATTAAATATATTAAAAACAACAGACAGCGGTCAGGAAAAAACTGTATGCAAAGGTCAACAGTGTTAAGGTAATGCACCATCAATAGTTCAATCGTTGGAGTGGACCAATAAAATTAAGAAAATATTTATCCAATTAACGTCCACCTGATGTTCAAAAAATGGGTAATCCAAGTAAACTTCAAAACGACGAGCAAAACTGATATTGGTTGGTTCCCATTTGACAGAATATGTCATGTCCAATGTTCTCCCAGCCTCCAAAGGCTTTGGGCCCTCTTGAGAAATATTGACATGAATGATCTGCAAGAACAAAGTCATGATGAAAATGAATATGCAGACTATCCACCAAAATTGGATGAGATGATCAAGTCACAAACCTGGTCCTTATTGTATCTGATATGGATGTTCTTATGTGTGTAAAGTACGTGCTTATTATCACTGTTTCTGTCAGGATGTTGCTCTCCAACAAAACCTATAACACAAGCAAAAACAACTTAGAACCACCTATGTTTCATCTCTTGCAAAGAAAAGTTAAAAGACAGAGAGTACGTACCCCACAATGGCAGGTCATCTGAAGAAAATTCAACAAACCGGAAACAAAAGAAGGTAAAGGTCAAGACAAGAAAAATCATTAGAATGCAAAAGAATCTAAAATAAAGCAACAGAAGGCAGAACGTCTGGAAAAAGAGGGGGGGGGGGGGGTTTCAGTGCTGAAACAGAAGTTGGTAAAAAACAATAATGTGGCAATTAAACAAAAAATAACAAAAATTTATATTAATGTAGAAACAGCTTTCAAAACAGAACTTCAATAACAAAAATAACAGAGAGGTGAAGCCTCACCAATATATGATGCATTAGGCGTCAAATGCAAATGTATTTTAATAGAAGCATAGGCAGTATCTGAAGAGATACTATTCTCAGATTTTCAGTGGTCTAGAACTCTACAATTTCCGAAGGATAGCATCAGTTTGAGGCTTGGGTTGTAGAGATGAAATATGTTGAGTTGTCCCACATCGGAGGGATTTGAGGTCTTGGTCTCCTTATATGGCTTAGGCAATCCTCACCTCATAAGCTAGCTTTTGGGGTTGAGTTAGGCCCAAGGTCCATTCTTATCATAGTATCAGAGCTTTGATGAGAATATTATAGCTGTGCGTCATTCCAGCTAATTAAGGGTAGAAAGACCTCGTCGCCGTGCAATTTTCCGGCGACTTAAGAGGCTGTCCGAACTAAACCACCTTTTTTGTTGGTGTTGTGCAAAATCCAAGACCACCACGAGGTTCGGCTCGGAATTCCGACCAAACCCCAGAAATTTCTCCGGCAGATTCCTCCACACGCGCCACCACAGCTGTCGGCTCGTCAGACCACGCGCCGGCGCGTGAAGCTGTTTCCGGCCAGTTTTTCACTTTGCTCCTTCAGGACAGTTTGGTCGGCTCTCAATTCCGACCCTACCCATCCTTTTTTCGTTCGATTCCGACAACTTTCAATTTTTTCCGGCGACTTTATTGACTTTTTCCGGCAGCTACAGTACTTTCCGGCCAGAATTTCTTCAGGACAGTTTGCTCAACCTTGGATTCCGAGCCTATCTATATTTTTACTTTTCAATTCCGACAACTTTGAATTTTTTCCGGCAGCTACAGTGTTCCCGTTTTCCGGCAGCGCCAGTTTTCAGTTCTCTGTTTCTGTTTCAGCAAGTTTTCAGTTGATAATCCAAAGATGTCTTTGGGACTAGATGCTTTCGGGTCTAGAAACCAGGGTTCTGGCAGTTCCGGTATTATGATTACCTCAGAACCTTTAATGGGAGGTTCAAACTACCTAGCTTGGGCTTCGTCTGTCGAGTTGTGGTGTAAAGGCCAAGGTGTTCAGGATCATCTAACCAAAGAGTCTAGTGACGGAGATGAAAAAGCCAAAGCACATTGGGGAATATATTTTATTGATGACTCATGTAATCTTGCATCTGTGAGTCGTTTGACTCGTGCCCTCCATTGCGGAATATATTTTATTGATGACTCTTTTATTATGCAGGACCGCAGTACGGGACAGACGATTGGAACAGGACTTGAATCAGACGGACTCTACTACCTTAACTCACTAACATCCTCTAAGGCCTGTCTAGCTGCCGATCCTCCAGACCTACTTCACAGTCGTTTAGGACATCCTAGCTTGTCCAAACTTCAGAAGATGGTGCCTCGTTTGTCCAGTTTATCCACATTAGAGTGTGAGTCATGTCAGCTCGGGAAACATAGCCGCGCCTCCTTTCCTCGTAGAATTGAGAGTCGTGCAGAGTCTGTTTTTTCTTTAGTTCATTCGGATATATGGGGTCCTAGTAGGGTATGTTAAACCTTGGGATTTCGTTATTTTGTTAGTTTCATTGATGATCATTCAAGATGTACTTGGATTTTCTTAATGAAAGATAGTTCTGAGTTGTTTTCTATATTCCAAAATTTTTGTGCTGAAATTAAAAATCAATTTGGTGTTTCTATTCGCACCCTTCGCAGTGATAATGCCTTAGAATATTTATCCTCTCAATTTCAGCAGTTTATGTCTTCTCATGGAATTATTCATCAGACCTCTTGTCCTTATACCCCTTAGCAAAATGGGGTTGCAGAGAGAAAGAATAGGCACATTGTTGAGACTGCTCGCACACTTCTCATTGAATCTCATGTTTCGCTGCGTTTTTGGGGCGATGCAGTTCTCACATCTTGTTATTTGGTTAATCGGATGCCTTCATCTCCCATCCAGAATCAGATTCCGCATGAGGTATTGTTTCCCCAGTCACCCTTATACTCTGTTCCCCCTCGTGTTTTTGGGAGCATTTGTTTCGTTCATAACTTAGCTCCTGGGAAAGATAAGTTAGCTCCTCGTGCTCTCAAGTGTGTCTTCCTTGGTTATTCTCGTGCTCAGAAGGGCTATCGTTGTTATTCACCTGATCTTCGTCGGTACCTTATGTCAGCCGATGTCACATTTTTTGAGTCTAAACCTTTCTTTACCTCTTCTGACCATTCTGACCATCTGGATATATCTGAGGTTTTACCTATACTGTCCTTTAGGAAGTCTACTATATCTCCTCCTTCACCTTCCGCTACAGAAGTCTTACCCATTCCAAACGTTGGACCCTCTACTGTGGCTCCTCCTAGACTCCCTGCACAAGACACTCCACTCTTGACATATCATCGTCGTCCTCGCCCAGCATCCGGCCCGGCTGATTCACTTCATGCACCTGACCCTGCTCCTACTGCGGACTTGCCTCTTCCGATTGCACTTCGGAAAGGTATACGGAACACCCTTAATCCTAATCCCCATTATATCGGTTTAAGTTATCATCGTTTGTCATCACCCTATTATGCTTTTCTATCTTCTTTGTCCTCTGTTGCCATCCCTAAGTCTAGGGGTGAAGCATTGTCTCATCCAGGGTGGCGACAGACTATGACTGACGAGATGTCTGCTTTACATACGAGTGGTACTTGGGAGCTCGTCCCTCTTCCTTCAGGTAAATTTACTGTTGGTTGTCGTTGGGTGTATGCAGTCAAGGTTGGTCCAGATGGTAAGGTTGATCGTCTTAAGGCTCGTCTTGTGGCCAAGGGATATACTCAGATATTTGGGCTTGATTACAGTGATACCTTCTCTCCCGTGGCTAAGATAGCATCAGTCCGCCTTTTTCTCTCTATGGCTGCTGTTCGCCATTGGTCTCTGTATCAGCTGGACATTAAAAATGCATTTTTACACGATGACCTTGAGGATGAAGTTTATATGGAGCAACCACCTGGGTTTGTTGCTCAGGGGGAGTCTCGTGGCCTTGTATATCGCTTGCGCCGGTCACTTTATGGTCTAAAGCAGTCTCCTCGAGCCTAGTTTGGTAAGTTCAGCACTGTTATCCAGGACTTTGGCATGACTCGGAGTGAAGCTGATCACTCTGTATTCTATCGGCATTCTGATTCACGTCTCTGTATTTATCTAGTTGTCTATGCTGACGACATCGTTATTACCGGCAATGACCAGGATGGTATTACTAAATTGAAGCAACATCTCTTTCAACACTTTCAGACTAAGGATCTGGGCATACTAAAGTATTTTCTGGGTATTGAGGTCGCACAGTCTAGCTCAGGTATTGTGATCTCACAACGGAAGTATGCCTAAGATATTCTTGAGGAGACAGGAATGACAGGTTGTAAACCTGTTGACACTCCAATGGATCCGAATTCTAAACTTCTTCCAGGACAGGGGGAGTCTCTTGATCCTGAAAGATATAGGCGGTTAGTTGGTAAACTAAATTATCTTACAGTGACAAGACCTGACATTTCCTTTCCTGTGAGTGTTGTGAGCCAGTTTATGGGTTCGCCATGTGATAGTCATTTGGATGCAGTTGTTCGCATTCTTCGGTATATAAAATCAACTCCAGGTAAAGGTTTATTGTTTGAGGATCGAGGCCATGAGCAGATTGTTGGATACTCTGATGCTGATTGGGCAGGATCGCCTTCTGACAGACGTTCTACTTCTGGATATTGTGTCTTAGTAGGAGGAAATTTGGTATCTTGAAAAAGCAAGAAACAGAATGTGGTTGCTCGGTCTAGTGCAGAAGCAGAATATCGAGCAATGGCTATGGCGACATGTGAGCTAGTTTGGGTCAAACAGTTGCTCAAAGAGCTGAAATTTGGTGATGTTAGTCAGATGGGACTTGTGTGTGATAATCAAGCTGCTCTTCATATTGCGTCAAATCCAGTGTTCCATGAGAGAACTAAGCACATTGAGATTGACTGTCACTTTATCAGAGAAAAGATACTCTCGGAAGATATTGCTACAAAGTTTGTAAAGTCAAATGATCAGCTTGCAGACATTTTCACCAAATCCCTCACTGGTCCTCGTATTAACTACATATGTAACAAGCTCGGTACATATGATTTATATGCACCAGCTTGAGGGGGAGTGTTAGAAGTGTAAATATAGTAGAACTCTAACCCAAAGTGTATTAGGAGTAGGTTAGGTTATGTGTATTATATATGGCTCATTGTATCATGTTTATACATCAATTATATATTTTTCTCCCGTGCTTTCTCACATGTTAGAAGTGTAAATATAGTAGAACTCTAACCCAAAGTGTATTAGGAGTAGGTTAGGTTATGTGTATTATATATAGGGCTCATTGTATCATGTTTATACATCAATTATATATTTTTCTCCCGTGCTTTCTCTCATGGTATCAGAGCCAGGCCCATCCCAATTATTGTTACCGATGTTGGGCCCCCATTTATGTTGTCCACGCTCTAGAGATCTGGGCGTGAGGGGGGTGTTGAGTTGTCCCACATCGGAGGGATTTGAGGTCTTGGTCTCCTTATATGGCTTAGGCAATCCTCACCTCATAAGCTAGCTTTTGGGGTTGAGTTAGGCCCAAGGTCCATTCTTATCAAAATATAACCAAGATATATCTTTTCATCAGAGATTGAGTCGATTATCACAAGAAGAATTAGGCCCTTGTCCTCGTTAAGATAGGAGGATATTTTCTCATTGTTTTCTTGCAATTGCTAACAAATAGGGGATAAGAAAACCGAGAAAAGGGTTTCAAAGTCATGCAGAGGTGTCATTGCAGGGAATCTTCATAAGAATGCATAAAATGTTCCAATTAATCTAAACTTCTCACTGCAAATTCAAACTTCCTTCAACCATAATTTTAAAGTAATACCAAAATATAAAAAAGTAAAATATACCAAAGAATAAAGTTTGTTACCAATGAAGAATTCAAACCAATAATTGTTTTCAATCGCATCTTTGAATTGCTTGACCTTCGCTTCATCAAGTTCAAGCTCACAAATCCTACCCTTGTCCACGTTTTCTATCAAACACAAACAGTCCATGTCAATCTCAAATCAAACAAGAGTAGCCAGGAGTCAGATTGAAGGGGATTCACATACTTTGAAACCTTATGTCAATCTGACTATCAATAAGCTCGTTTCCACCCAAAACTTCACCAAGGCCACCCCACTTGTGAGAACCAGAAGCATGACAGAATGGAAGGCTGTAATAGTTGTATGTTTCCTGTGGGTTATTATACGGCCCAACTTTGTTTACCCACAGAGTAACTGGGTCTTCTGGTTGATACTGTTGGACAAAGCATAGGAGTCAGATTGAAGCATTTGCATGTAGAAGTATTATCATCACCCTTGCGGCAGGAACAAGTATTATCATAATATGAGAGAGAGAGAAAGTGGAAAGACTGAGTAGCTCTTAAGATCTTTCCCAGAAAAGCAGTATAGTTATAAACCTCACATGGTGAGAGAAATAATAAAGTGAAAGTTGAACCTGTGAACTTTTGTTTATAACACCACAGCCTAACCAATTGAGTTAGGCCTCATTGGCCAGAGTTAATATAAAATGAGGGGGCAGCTAAAGTTATCCAATATCGATCTGTATTTACAAATCCATAAAAAATGGAGAGCTTAAAAGGTGCATATGTCACAAATAATAGAGTGTTCCATAGCTTACTCCCTCTTAAGATTGATATGACACTGAAACCATATGTTCAAATAAACTGCTGAATCGCCATTAGTTACTTGAACAAACTTCAGCTCAAAGTTTCTAAATCCCATCAGGACCAGTCAATAAGCAAGTTTTATAGTTATATACTATGCAACATGCACCATCAACAACGATTTCACCATCTTCAACTGCGACAGTCTCTGACACCACCACCAATCCACTATGCGCACCTACTAGATACCCACTCTACCAGGTCCACTAACTAGCCTTTTTATAATAGAGTATACCCCTGAAGATACTTTTAATGGATACTTTAACCTTGTTCGTCGACAATGTAGTGCACCTGTCTCATCAATTCACTCCTGCTATCAACCGATTAGCAATTTGATGAAGCCATCTAATCTGAACAAAAAAGGCATCAGCTTTCCATCCCTTATTTGAAAATTGATCTTCCCATCCTAAGGTTTCATCAACAATGCGTCCCACCTGTTTAGTCGCTCCTAATTCCTCCAAGAGCAACACATTGAAGCCGTCTAATATCTGAACCAAAAAGGGATCACCTTTTTTGTCCCTTTCGTGATCTTTTCATAGTAATAAGTTGAGTTCCAGCACCCAACCATGCAAACTCACATAAATCACCTCGTTTCTATCTTAGACGCATGAAATTAAGCAAAATAATCTCACACCAAATCTCAGTCAATGCATTTACATATCATCTGCAGAAGGCAATCGCCATGATCGAATCCTCCTCATAACAGCCGCAAGGCACATTCTGAAGGACCTGTAAGTGGCTTTTATTTCGCTATTTTACAACATAATAATCAGCAGATATAACCAGACAAGTGTTATACCTACGAGTACCATATAAAGCACATGTATGATAAATTTGAGATCAAGAGCAAGGAAGTTCATTGAGATAGTAAGTCAAACCATGAAATTTGCATTAAAAAAACGGTAACTACACTCATTCTCTTGTGAATCAATCTATCAAAACTAGCAAAATTTCGAAATCAGAGAAGCAATGCACAAAATAAGATCTCCGCAATTGGAGCTCCCATAGATCTGAACAGCATAAGGATGCTTCTAACCGAAAAGAAACAAAACGAATGCGTACAAATTATGAAATTGAAAGAGACGACCGACATTAGGGTTTTCTACGGCTCCTATATCGAACATTTTACCTTGTGATCGGACTCGGAAGCAAGCGCCGGCGAGACGACGAGGAAAGCGGCGAGGAAGGAGAACAGAGTTAGTGATCGGACGGTGGGCCGCATCTTAATCGCCGGCACGTTAGGGATTGGCGCGCGAGATAATGGCAGAATAGACGGTGGATCCGACTCAAAGTCGTGAACGGATTTTATATTTAGTAGATTATGATCTGATTTTTCGACAAATAGAGACCCAGAGAGAGGGGAGCAGCAGACAGCAGAGTACTATAAAAGCTGTTTAATTATCACTATAATAAACAGCTGAATGACAAAAAGAAAAAAGAAAACTACAAATAAAACTGTAATCTCACTAATTCAACTTCATTAAATTTCTTTTTCTACTCTCCTGTGAAAGAAAATACAACAAAAAATATCAACAACTGATTTCTTTGGAAACGAAATTAACTGTGGTGTAAAGTGTAGGATCGTTGAATTTTCTGTGTAAATATCATAATTCAGGATTGCTCTACCTCGAATAATAATGTAAAAATTATTAAACATACTAAATAATACTGTAGAATTTGAGAAATTAATCAATTTAGCCAGGAGCATGTTGAAGAGCATGTATAATTCGGTATGTCTATCATATGGCCATTAATTAAAAGTTTAGCCAAATACCTTTTATGTTAATAGTTAACCAATTAACGTAATAATACTAATTGCCTCTTTAAGAATATTTATGTCTTGACATACTTCATCTATTGTTTTTTTTTTTTGGAAATAAATATAAATATTACCATAACAATCAACTGTTTTTTATATCGTAAGAGCATCCGGTGTATTAGATCTTCTAGTACTTCGAGACCTCTGTATGGATTAGAATACGATCCTACGATAATTAATGAAATTAATTTCATCTTAAGTTAATTCTTGATTAATAAATAATATGACTGATAATAGGTGAATTTAACTATAATTAGGCACTAAATAACCACCTTCTTGTATAGTTTGGATGATAAAAGTGATAACGAAATGCTCTTATTAGTGCTTTTCATGCTTTGCAGGTTATATGTGACTAGAGAAGGCTAGAGAGTACTTTTGGGATCAGATATGGAGAAAAAGAGGCCAATCGTAAAATTTCGCCAAGTGAACCATGCAAACAGCTCAAGTCAGAACTGAAGGGGGACTGTCGTGGTTCCACCGCAACCGCGGCAGAACTGCGGTAGAAGATGGCTGCAGACAAAGTGAGAATCAGAGAGCATGTTTGTCTACGGTTGACTGTGACCGCGGCAGAACCGCGGCAGAGGCAGAGAACTTAGGGACTGAAGTGCAAATCACGGAATTTTTAGCCCAAACCCCTGTTTTAAACACTAGACTTCGCCCCAAGAGAGGCATGTATTAATTTGGAGAGTATTTTGGCAAGAGAAACAATTGTAAAAGATCACTCAAAATATCTTTCTTCTTTTCTTTGATTTTTCTTGCAAGTGTTATGATGAATATTATTTTGGCTTGTTTACCCATAGTTATGAGTAGCTAAATCATTTGTCTAAGGTTTTGATGTAACCTATTGATGGATGAACTTCTTGTTTATGTGAATACAAATTGCTAGTTTCAATCTTTATTTGTTCAACTTGGTATTTATTGTAGTTAATTGACAGGATCCTCAATTAGTTGTGCTCATTTAGTGCGCATAACTTGGGAAAGAGTGTATATTTAGTTTATTGTTGAACAACACCACTACCAAAGTGTATGAGGGATCAATAACTGCGGGTTTACAGGCGGGATTAGGGATAACGAAGTCTTGGGTGCATCTAAAGTGAACTGTGTTAATTAAAGCTAGCTAGTGTATCTCGGGAGAGTGCATTTAGTATATTACTATGATTAATCGGGAAAGATTTACGATAAGATGAGCGTTCATGATTGATAGAGAGGTGTTGGTTAATTTGTACGAAGAATAAACAGAAGAGATTACATCAATAGGGAAAATCATTACCTTAGCGTTTTCTCATTATTGTTTATAACCTTGGCATCAGTAGTTTACAGTTGTCTATTTACATGTAATTTTAGTTACTAAAGACACTATCCACTGTGATTCAAACGTTTTGGGAAATTGATTTTCAAAAGTTTAGTGGGTCTAAAGATAGTGATTGATAGGTTAACTCTCTGTGGATTCGACTCTGGGCAGAATACTCAGGTTATATTTGCAACGTCCACAGAGTCTTTTCTATAAGGCGTGATCAAATTTTGGCATCGTTGTCGGGGAGTTAACATAGTTATCAATCACCATTAATAGAAATACAAAAATTCTTAGTGTAGTTAGTTTTCTCTACACCAAATTTTTTATTGAAATTTTAGACGGTTGTTGACGTGGTTGCACAGGTGTATGCCTTGAAACTCTATGAAGACTAGAGAACTACTTGAAGGACTTTCATACCCCGAGAAAACATTCAGGATATTGAACCGTGCCAACAAGAGACTTCAACAATCCCAACAAACACACAAACTCGAAATTGACATGGGTGACGTAGACAATATGAACGGAAACATCAGGGAAGTGGCACCTCCTGTGCCTGAGGTTGCACTATATGACTGGGCACAACCCACAGCTGACAATCTGGCCACTGCCATTGTTGTGCCCGCGATACAACTGGAATCGTTCCAGATCACAAATAACATGTTGCACTTGTTGCAAAAAAGGGACTATTTTGTGGGATAGCAGCCGAAGATCCTCAACAGCACTTGAAGAACTTTCTGTCGATTTGCAAAACTCAAAGGCAACCCAATGTAACTCCGGAAGCAATCGGGCTATTATTGTTTCCATTATCGATGACAGGAGCTGCTCGGGTTTGGCTAAACTCACTCCCCATAAACTCTATAGAAACTTGGGATGAGTTAGTCAAGCAATTTCACATCAAGTTCCATTTGCCCAACAAAATAGCTCAACAAATTGATGAGATCGTGAGCTTTAAACAGAAACCAATGGAGACACTGCAAGAGACATGGAACCGATTTAAAGAAATATTGGTTGTATGTCCACACCATAGTACTCCATATCAGATGTTGGGCGAACGGTTTTACGTGGGACTGTCAGATAATATGAAGAACATTGTAGATGCCTCAGTTGGTAGGGCATTTTTGAGCAAAACTTGGAGAGAAGGTCAGAGTCTGCTTGACAAAATGGCTCAGAATTTGGGGTGGACGACTAAGAGTACACCTATCACTCCATGATGCATTCAGTGCCTTTTGATCCATCAAATTCCATGGCAGAAAATGTGGCAACCTTACTGACACAGATGAGCATACTCACCAAAAAGGTGGAGGAATCAGGGCAAAAATAGCAAGTGCATATTGTAGACACTACCAATGGGGGCTTATGCACATCTTGCATTAGTCAGGTAGTTGGTAATCCTTAGAATGCAGAACACGATCATCATCAGCGGCATCCCGAAGACATGAACTATGTGTCGAACTATGGAGGCCAGAGACAGGGCAATCAGAACTGGGTTCAGCAAACTCAGCAGCCATACAGACCTCCTCAGCCACAGTACAACGCTCGAAGCATGGGAGGTATGAGGCCCCCCAACAATATGGCACCTTATCCAAGGCCACGGGGGTACAACAATCAGCAGCAAGGGTACCTCCCACCTCAGCAGCAGCATGGCGGAAGGCAAGAAGATGGGTTCACTAGACTTAAAGCAATAATGCAGCAGGTTATTGGGTCCAATGCAAAAATAAATGAAAGAGTAGATGCACGTAATGCAGCAATCAAAAATATTGAAGTGCAAATGGGCCATATTTTAATGTCTTTGAACAATCGTCCTCAGGGGGCATTACCTGCAGACACCCAGATTAATCCAAAAGATCAGGGCACAAAGCAGCTGATGGCAGTAAGTCTACATAATGGCAGGGATCTAGATGTAGAGCAAGAGATAGCTTGAGAAAATATACAGGCTGAGACACTTATTCCAGTGCCTATTGAGCTGGATGAGTCTACGATACTCATAGAGGTGACATTCCAGCCTGCTCAGGAAGAAAAGAACATTCAGCAGGAGACCGAGAAAGTATCTGAGCGAGTTAAAGAGCCAGTAGTTGAAGTAGTAGCTGATAAAGAGAAGTCCCAAGTGATTGGGAAGAAGAGACCTCCTGCACCCTTTCCACATAGGCTGGCCAAGCATCAAAAGGAGGAGCAATATAAAAATTTCTTTGAAATGCTCAAACAAATCCAGGTAAATATTCCACTGATTGAAGCGTTAAAGGAGATACCTGGGTACGCAAAAATGATGAAGGACTTGATGTCCCATAAATTTGATTTTTAAGACTTGGCCATAGTTACACTTACTCAGACTTGTAGTGCAGTGGTGACTAGACCTATTGCCAAAAAGCTGTCTGATCCAGGTAGTTTTACAATTCCATGCACCATTGGAAATTTCGCCTTTGCTAAGGCGCTCTGTGATTTAGGGGCCAACATTAATCTTATGTCCCTGGTTATATATAAGAGGTCGGGCATTGGGAGAGCTAGACCCACCTCCATGTTGTTGCAGCTGGCCGACAAGACTGTGAAGCGTCCATTTGGTATCCTTGATGATGTGCTTATTCAGGTGGGGAAATTTGTGTTCCCTGCAGATTTTGTGATCTTGGATTGCAAAGTGGATGAAGAGATTCCTATAATCTTAGGAAGAACATTCTTGGCCACGGGAGAGCTCTGATTGACTGTGAGACGTGGGAGCTCAAGATGAGACTCAATAATGAGGAAATAGCATTCAATGTGCAGAAGTCTATGAGGCGACCAATCGAGTTCGCCAATTGCTCCCTTATTGATGCTGTGGATGTAATTGTAGAGTCTGATGATGAGGTGTTGACAATTGAGGACCCCCTTTCAGCATGTTTGATGAACTTAGATGAAGTGAATGGAGAGGATCTAGCGGAATAGGTGTTGGCATTAGAAGGTAGAGGGTTTTGGGAGAGAAATCTGGAGTTTGAGCCCTTGCACTTAGAAAAAAGAGAAACTCCTCCAGCTAAGCCATCGATTGAAGAACCACCAAAGCTGGAGTTAAATCCATTTCCAGCCTACCTCGGGTATGAATTTCTGGGAACTGACTTCACATTACCTATTATTATCTCATCTAGTTTGTTAGATGTGCAGGTTCAAAAACTTTTACAGGTACTAAAGGAGTGCAAAACTGCCATTGGGTGGACCATGGCAAACATCAAGGGGATCATCCCCGCCTACTGCATGTACAAGATTCTGCTGGAAGAGGGGCACAAACCTTCCAGGGAACACCAGAGGAGGCTGAACCCCAACATGAAGGAAGTGATAAAGTGGCTAGATGCGGGAATAATTTTCCCAATCTCTGATAGCAGCTGTGTTAGCCCATTTCAATGTGTTCCTAAAAAGGGTGGCATGACGGTTGTGACAAATGACAATAATAAATTGATCTCAAGAAGAACCGTCATGCTGGAGAATTTGTATGGACTATCGAAAGTTAAATCTAGCCACCCCGAAAGACCACTTCCTACTTCCCTTCATTGATCAGATGCTGGACAGATTGGCAGGGAGGTCGCACTTCTATTTTCTGGATGGGTACTCAGGGTACAATCAGATCTCCATTGCACCGGAAAACAGAGAGAAGACCTCCTTCACATGCTCGTATGGCATTTATGCCTTTAGACGAATGCCCTTTGGCATATGCAATGCACCTGCCACATTTCAACGGTGCGTGATGGCCATATTCACTGACATGGTTGAGGACATAATGGAGGTGTTCATGGATGACTTCTCAGTATTGGGGAATTCATTTAATTAGTGCCTAATAAATGTGATGCGTGTGCTGAAACGGTGCATCGAGACTAACATGGTTCTGAACTGGGAGAAGTGCCATTTCATGGTACAAGAAGGCATAGTCTTGGGGCACCGGGTGTCAAGCAAGGGATTAGAGGTAGATCACGCAAAAGTTGATGTTAATAGCAAAGCTGCCTCCCCTAACCTCAGTCAAAGCAATCAGAAGCTTCCTTGGGCATGGCTGTTTTTACCGGAGGTTCATAAAAGACTTCTCCAAAATTGACAACCCTCTCTAAGTTTTTAGAAAAAGATCACCCGTTTTTGTTTTCTGATGATTGCAGGGTAGCATTTAAGGAGTTGAAAAAGAGACTGGTCACAGCACCCATCATTGTTGCCCCCAACTGGGAGCAACCATTCGAACTAATGTGCGATGCCAGTGACTACGATGTGGGGAAATGCTGGGCCAGCGGAAAGACATTGATGCACCCAATCTAATATGCTAGTAGAATGTTGAGTGAAGCCTAATTGAACTACACTGTGACTGAAAAGGAGATGTTGGCGGTAGTATTCGCGTTTGACAAGTTCCGATCCTACCTGATAGGGTCCAAGGTAATTGTATATACTGACCATGCAGCTCTCAGGTACTCAATAGAAAAGAAAGAATCTAAGCCACGCCTGATTCATTCGGTGGTGCTATTTCAAAAGTTCGATCTTTAGATTCATGACGTAAGGGCACTGAGAATCAAGTCGCTGATCATCTATCAATACTTGAGGGAGCTGAAAACGTAGTAGAGGTTGAGGAAATCCTGCAAACTTTTCCAAGCGAGCAGCTGCTCGCCACTACTCATCAGGAAGCACCATGGTATGTAGACTTTGCTAATTACATGGCCAGTGGTATAGTTCCCCACGACCTTTCATCAGTCCAAAGGAAACGATTTTTTCGTGAAATCCGCCAATATTACTAGGATGAGCCTTATCTATTTAGAATATTCCTTGATAATATGATACGGAGATGCGTCCCCGAGATAGAGCAATTTTCTATTTTGCAGGCTTGTCACGCATAGGCGTATGGTGGACACTTTGGAGGGGTTAGGACAGCGGCAAATGTGCTAGAGGCTGGATTCTTCTAGCCAACAGTATTTAAAGATGCTCATTTATGGGTGAAGGGCTGCAATGAATGTCAGCGTACCGAGAAATTTCTCGGCACCACGAGATGCCCATGAACCCAATTCAAGAGGTGGAAGTATTTGACGTCTGGGGGATTGACTTAATGGGTCCCTTCGTCAGCTCCTATGGCAATAAGTACATTCTTGTTGCTACAGACTATGGTGTCCAAATGGGTGGAAGTTGTGGCATTACCCACCAATGATGCAATAGTGGTGGTTGGATTTCTAAAGAAGAACATATTCACCCACTTTGGGACACCACGAGAAATTATTAGTGATGACGGCACTCATTTCTACAACAGAGCCTTTGAAAAGTTGTTTGCTAAGTATGATGTGAGCCACAAAGTGGATACTCCTTACCACCCGCAAACTAGTGGACAGGTTGAAGTGTCCAACAGAGAAATCAAGAGTGTGTTAACCAAAACTGTGAACGCCACAAGAACTTATTGGGCGAGGAAGCTAGATGATGCGCTCTGGGCTTACCGAACTGCCTTCAAAACACCAATTAGTATGTTACCATACAAGTTGGTGTTTGGAAGGGCCTACCACATGCCAGTGGAACTTGAACATAAAGCGTGGTGGGCGTTAAAACAGCTGAACTTGGATATGGAAGCAGTGCGCACAACAAGAATCACTAAACTGCATGAGCTCGAGGAGTTCAGATATCTTACTTTCGAGAGCACAAAGTTGTACAAGGAGAGAATGAAGAGGTTGCATGACCAGAACATTGTTGAGAGAAATTTCAAACCCAGGGACATGGTAATGCTTAACAACTCAAGACTACGTCTGTTCCCAGGTAAACTTAAGTCACGATGATCTAGACCATTTCGAGTAGTTGAAGTTTTCCCTTCAGGGGCTGTTGAGATTGCCACAGAGAATAACTCTCGTACATTTAGAGTTAATGGCCAAAGATTGAAACCATATGTGGGCATGACCGAGAAAAAGGAAGTGTCTGAGTTGCACCTGACTGAACCACAGAGGTCGAGCGAGCCTTAAATGCACTCATCCTGCGTCATGTCAAAAGCTAAGTGCCTTCTCCATGAAAGTTTGTTACGTTTGACCTTGTTCAAACTGGGACTCAGGCTAAGCGCCTTCGCCATCAAAATGTAACAAAGTTCGACCTCGCCCGAACAACAACGAGTTCACATTTCGATAAGTTGAAATAACACCTTTTAAGGCCAAGGGCCATCACCAAAAATAATTCGGTCTCGCCCAAATCAACATTTTCCATCACCCGAATCAATATTCGGCCTTGCCTGAATCACCCTTATGGCTAAGGGCCATTGCCAAAAAGAATTCATCCTCGATCGAAATAGTAGTCGGCATCATCCGAAACAACATTCAATCTCCTCATCCGATTTTCTCAAACTACGATTAATGAAGTCCGCTCATCAAGCTCGACCAAGAGACGACCTCAATAAGCGAAGGGACTAACTTTATGGGTCAAAATTAGATTAAAGAAAGTTTGCACCAGGTCGTGGTCATGGACGTGCCTTCCAAGGTCGAACCATCATCAATGGTCGTGGATGTACCCACAAGGTCGGACCGTCATCAACGGCGTGGTCGTACAGGCCAAGGTCGGACCGTCATCAACGATCATGGACGTACCCGCCAAGATTGGACCATCATCAACGGTCGTGGTCGTACAGGCCAAGGTAGGACCGTCATCAACAGTCATTGATGTACCCACCAAGGTCGGACCATCATCAACGGTCGTGGACGTACCCACCAAGGTCGGATCGTCATCGACGATCATGGACGTACCCGCCAAGGTTGGACCGTCATCAATGGTCGTGGTAGTACAGGCCAAGAAACATCTAGTTTGCTTTGGAAAGCTGAAAAATAATATTCTACCGAATATTCCCTGTAAATTGTACATTTTTTAAGGATTTTCTATGGATATCCCCTTGATAAATAGGAGGGGAAGACTTCCCAAAAAGGGGGCGGGCTCTCTCTCTATCTCCCTCTGCCTCTCTCTAGAAAATATGTAAACATACCTCTCCAAAGAAATGAGAGGATATGTGATCCAATACTCTCATCAGCTCCAAAAAAGGGTAATGAAAATCTTGTACACATCTATTATTCATCTATACGAAAAGAAAGAAGATCTGTCTCACTGAAGACCGGGTGAATCTTTTCCTTTATTCATATTTTGTTACTTAATGCATCTTTATTTATGCTATTAAATCTGATCATAATCGCCATCAACATTTATACTCGGCTATGTTTTCCTATTTCTCTTACTCATCTCGGATCTAGAGTTAATTATATTTGGCTAGAATTTACTGCTTCATCTTTTTGATTGATTTGCTTAAAAATTCTTAAATACTAAAATAAGGAAAGTCCTACTCTGAAATGTCGATAAACGGTGTTGCTTGAATTTACCAATTGAATATTCATGATATCTTAAATTGATGTAATTGTTTGACTCAAAAGTTATTGATATACTTTGTAAGCTTAAAAATAATCAAAAATAAATGAGGGTATACCGTAATAAAATATAATACGACCTAGAGATGCCAAGAACAGTGTTGTTATAGTAGATCTGAAAGATAAAAAGATGATATGAGCTTGAGAGAAAGTAATTGTTAGAGATAGAGAGAGAGAGAGAGAGATTGAGAGTGAGAATTGTAGTATTCAGTAATAATAATCATGCCCTTTTATAGTGTGAAAGTCTCCTTTATATAATATGAGACCTTCCTCGAAATAATAAAAAAAAATACAAAAGTAGTTAGCGTCTTCTTAGTGAAGACACTGTGTATTAAACGACGTCGCCTTTGTCCTCACATCCAGGTCATACCCTTGCTTTAGTTGACGTATGCTCAAAGGCGTACCCATCAGCATAGAGACATCTCAGACCAAATTTGACCCTATATAGTTAGTCCCTTCGTTCGTTGGAAACGCACTCGATAGGCGTCTCCAATGGATGGAACTGCAAACCTCGTCTTTGGAGAATTTGACCTTATACTTGGTCGGCAATAGGAACGAGGTGAAATACGTGACATTGTTGAGCCGTTGACGTGTGGTTTCCATTTTGGGATGATGTCACCGCCCGCATGTGTCATTATTACACATATTCCCGAGGCAGTTCAGTAGGTGATGTGATGTTTTGGTTTCCCGAGCCTGTTTTGAGTCATGCCTTTTCGATTTCCGTGCAACTTAACCCTATAAATAAGGGAAAGGTTGATTCATTTTCAAACCCTTGGAAACTATTTTTCAACTTTCTTCGTTGTCTTTCTCTCCTATAACCGCTATTTCGTGTGAGATTCTTCCACTTTTTTAAAGTCGTATTTCTCGTCGTTAGCACCTTATTTATTAGATAGAACATCATGGTAAAGTGCCATCAAGGTAGTAAAAAGACCAAGGACACCGCCCCATCTAGGGTTGTGCCTTCCCCTGGCGGCGAAGAAGAAG
This sequence comes from Nicotiana benthamiana, assembly GCA_034376525.1. Lineage (NCBI taxonomy): Eukaryota > Viridiplantae > Streptophyta > Magnoliopsida > Solanales > Solanaceae > Nicotiana > Nicotiana benthamiana. Next base: position 50,374,456 of record CM067323.1, read on the forward strand.
AGGTAGAAAATATCCCCGTTCCCCTCATGGTGGATAATGTGCTTCCTAAAGAAATGCACATTCGAAGGAATTTTCAAAACGAAAAGTCCAGCTCTTCCCTGGGAGCATAGTTAATTATTACCGCCCCATTTGGACAATCTCCGAGTGGCGCATAACGTTTCGGGCCATGTGGAAATGGCTCCTGCTGGAATAGATTATGCCAATGTGCATAGGCCTGGATACTACACATTTTACGAGTATTCATTTTTTATCAATTATAGTCTCCCAATTTACCCCCTAGAATCTGCCGTTTTTTCAACATATGTCCAGCTCAACTTGCTCCTCACACTTTGAAGGTGTGTGGGATTCTGATCACGTATGCAGCCAAGGCTGAGTGTGAAGTCTCAGTTTTTCATCTTTTACAGTTATCCAGGACTGGTTACCTGAGGGGTACCATGTTGCAACTGAAGAGCCATGGTATGAAGGGCTTGGCAATTAAGGCTGACGACAAGACCAATCGTGGCTTCTGGCATAGGTACTTCTATATCAGAACGAAGCATCTAGTGTCGAACCCTAATGGGTTCCCCGAAAGGTGGAACTTTGAACTTAAGTACCTTTGTGTGTGAAATTCTTGATTGTATAATGTTTTGACCGTGCGTCCAATGTGACTTCTCTTTTTTTTTGTAGTGAGGGCTTCTCCACCCCAATCCATTGACGACATTAAATTATGGGTGGAGAAGTTGATGCCTTATGCGGAGGAGTGCCGTACATGGGCTGCATTTCATCAACAGTACGGCCTGTTAGGTAATTCTTCGGCTTTCGTTTGAAAACTCCCTCAGGTTTTGTTGCCTAACTCACTCATGTTGGATGGTCAGAGTGTCTCCAAGAAGAAAAAAACCATTGTTACCTTGCCCAGGGTGGAGACTGATTCTGATGGTAAATATATACCCTGCGGCTCATTCAGTGACGGTGTTCTTGTGGTTCCTCAGTAGGAGTTTACACATGTAGCAGCGTCCGCAAGTGAAGCAATTCCTTCAGTACCACCCCCAGCCTGTGGAGGAGGCTTTGGAAGGTGATGAGCCACCAGAGAAAAAGAGATGGCGGTTGATAATGGGTAAGAGGATAGCGACTAAAGACGAGAGGATTAGTGAGCCTCGTCAAGAGCCGATACCAATTTTTATGGACGATGCCATATGTTCAGGGCGGTCGGCTCTTCAAAGGAGAGATGTCGCTGATACCAGCTTAGCCCGTGTTCTGGAGGGCAGTTCATCGGCCGCTATTGGAGAATTGGGCATTAATGTTGAGAGGGCGGCACCTGAGGCTGCTCCTGGAGGTGTTAATAGGTTAACGAGGGATCCAGCCTGCGTGGGGATGATGAAGGGTAGGTCTAACTGCCTAATCATGATCCCAAGAGGGTATAATTTATTAGAAAGCAGCGATCAGGCCGCAACAGATATGACCTTGTTATGTGCGGATGCTGAGCCTGAAATGCTGAAGGGTGTTAATGATAGGGATCTGCCTCGAAGGGTCGCTGGCTCAGCCTTGTAGATAGCTTTCGGCTGTTATATATGGGCCGTGAGGGAAACTTTGATACGTACCGACTTGTCTTTCCTCTTTTTCCCTTCCTTTTTAGACTCTCATTTTGGAGGTGGAGAGGAGGCGGCATGCGCAAAAGAAGAAGACCACCTTTAACAAATTGGTGAAGAAGTACAAACGGTGTCGTGCCAAGCATCAGGTATTGGCGGATATGCTTAAACAGGACCCAGGGTTTCGAGTGTTACGTGAGGGCCTTAAACAATTGGAGGATCAACTAATATGGAGGGTGGCCGAGCTGGAGGAGGTCGATGAGCAGCTGATGTCCAATTTGGCTCGGAACATTGATATAGAGACTCTTCTTTAGTCGAAGGAAGAGGAGCTGGAGAATAGCTGCGGTGTAGCGGCAGAGTCGGCTCAATTGCAGACCAATGTCTCTGCCTTGACCGCTAAACTCGAGGCCAAGGCAGCTGAGATTAAGGTCATTGAGTGGATCGCTCCGTCAAAGTCTGAAGATGATGTGTATTGTGAGGCGCATGAGATGTGGGTGTAAGCCGATCGAGATTGGTCGTACTCGAGGAGTAGTTATCTGCGGGTCGAGCCACTGAGGTAGAGGTTCAGGAATAACAACTCGTAGCCCGTGTTGCCCGTGAAACTTGTGGGTATAGCTCTGACTCTCCAGATCGGTCTGGCTATAACTCCGAAGACGTCAACCATCTTGAATCTAGCTCCTGAATTTCTGTAGCTTACCAACCCGGGGGCGGTGACGGACAAGATGGTGTCCAGGCGCAGTCACGTAGGAGGTGACAGGCAAAGCGGGGAAGCCCGTTAGGACTTGTACATATTTTTTGTTTTGCTGTATATTGGAATGTAATGAGGACCTTTTGTAAGGTCGAGTGTACATGCATTTTTTGGATGATAATGAAAGTCATGCTCTTGCTTCCATTCATTTACTTATGTATCTTTTATTTTTGGTACCTCATCTATGTAGAGCGGGTGCTTGCTGTATTTGTCATTGTAGAACTGGTTCGACGATCGGCACCGGTGGCCTTGTCCAAAGTAATGTCGACGGCCTTAGCGATGTCGTGTTGATGTCCGTAGCCACGTAATGTCGATGGCCTTAGCCGTATATATGACTTCGACTGTCATCGAATCACTTGCTTACCGTAGTCAAACTGGGTCGACGGTTGATGGTGATGTCCTTAGCCATGTCGTGTTGATAATCGTAGTCACATATTGTCGATGGCCTTAGCCATATATATGAATTTGACTGTCGTCGAATCACTTGTTTGCCGTAGTCGAACTGGGTCAACGGTTGATGGCGATGGCCTTAGCCATAATACTGTTGATGGCCTTATCCATATCGTGTTGATGGTTGTAGCCACGTAGTGTCGATGGCCTTAGCCATATATATGACTTCGACTATCGTCGAATCGCTTGCTTGCCGTAGTCGAACTGGGTCGACGGTTGACGATGATGGCCTTAGCCATAATACTGTCGATGCCCTTACCCATATCATGTTGATGGTCATAGCCACGTAGTGTCGATGGCCTTATCCATATATGTGACTTTGACTGTCGTCGAATTGCTTGCTTGCCGTAGTCGAACTGGGTCGATGGTTGACAGCTATGGCCTTTGACATAATACTGTTGCTGGCCTTAGCCATATCATGTTGATGGTCGTAGCCATGCAGTGTCGATGGCCTTAGCCATATATGTGAATTCGACTGTCGTCGAATCACTTGCTTGCCATAGTCAAATTGGGTCGATGGTTGACCGCGATGTCCTTAGCAATTTATATTTCGGAGATCATGGCCTTAGCCGTTTATGCACTGGAGATGGACTTATCCGTTTACACGTTGGTTCTGGCCTTAGTCGATTTCACATTGGAGATGGCCTTAGCCATTTATACACTGGAGATGGCCTTATCCATTTACACGTTGGAGATGGCCTTATCCGTTTATACATTGGATATGGCCTTAGCTGTTTACGCATTGGAGATGGCTTAGCCATTTACACGTTGGAGATGACCTTAGCCATTTTGACATTGGAGATCATGCTAGTCCAGTCCCTTCATCATGCCAGTCTAGAGAGTGGATGTAGTAGCTGGTATGATAAACTCGTTTCACAAATATCTCCAGGTGTCCCCTCTGCCTCCTCATTGAAAACCTCCTCGAGAAAACCCAATTTGGGACAAAGCTCGGGTAAGGGAAAAAGAGTACGACTCGGGAGAGGCCTTTTAGAAATGGAAATACTTGAGGTGGGCGACGTTCCAATTGTTTTCGATTGTTTTTCCTTCCACTATTTCTAATTGGAATGCTCCTTTACTTGATGTTGCTGTGATTGTGTACGTCCCAGTTGGTGCCCAATTATCCATCGCATGGGTCTTTTGATGCCAATGTTTTGGCTTTGAGGACTTAGTCTCCCACTTTGAGTGATCTTATTTTGGCTCTCTTGTTATAGTATCTTTTGACCTGTTGTTTCTGAGCCACCATTCTTATGTGGGTCAATTCTCTTCTTTCCTCGGCCTTGATAACTATGATTTTTACACATTTTATTCCTATTATTGCTAAGCTTTGTGCGTGAGTTGCCATAAATTAGTCCCAAGATGCTTATAACTTGCGCTTGATTGCAGGTTTGAGCGACAAGATGACAAATGTCAAAGATCGGCTCAAAAAGGAGTGGAATCTGCCAAGTTTCAAAAGAGAAGTGAAGTGGGAAACAAGGTAACCTACACGGTCCTCACTGCTTTGCCACGCGGCTGCGCAGAAGAGCTCAGAGGCTGCAACTTTCAGACGTATCCTACGCGGTCCGCACTATTTTACCACGCGGCTGCGCGAGGAAGTTCAGAGATGGTGTAGTTTCAAAGCTAACCTGTGCAGTCCGCACTCACTCCTATGCGGTCCGCGCCAATGAGATTTCAGAGACTCAGGACATCAAGGTAAAAGCCCACGTGGCCGCACACCAAATCAGTGAATCCACGTGGATAAAGTTCAGAGAATGCGGATTTTTCCAAGTTGTCCATGCGGCCCGTGCCCTTTATCAAGTGCGGCTGCGCTACATATTTGTGTGGTCCGCGTCCCCAGCTTCAAAAGTGAGAAGTGAAGACCAAAACCCCTATGCGGCCGCGCTGCATTTCTGCGCGGTCCGCGCTTGACCAGCAAGGATATTTTTGTTCAGTTTTTCCTGTGTACTATAAATAGAGTATTTTTATTTTTTTAGATTAAGTATTAGATATCATATAGCATCTGAGCTCGTGACTTTGAAGTTTTAGCCTATTTTGGGCAATTTCATCTTGTATTAACGTGGATTTGAGTAGATTAACATTGTAGTTAATTAAAATGTCGAATTTATCTACTATTTCCTCAATTTTTGTTCCTATTATGTCTAGCTAAACCCATTAGCTAGGGTTGTGGTTCAACCCTAATGTGGGTAATTAATGGGTGTGATTGTTTAATACGTGAACGATGTTGGGTATTTGTTATTTGGGTTAATCTTATATTTTCATTAAAATTTAGTGGTTACAAACACTAAGTCTAGCTTAGTGGGTCTTAACTCTTCTTGTAAAAGAGAGTCTATGACCCCAAGATTAATTCCAACAAGGAGTTGGGATGGACCCACGAGAATGGTAGTCCCAATTAATGGGTTAGATTTCAAGAGAGTAATTACCCAACTTAAACCCTAAGTTGCTTGGGTAAATTGGCCTACCTAATTGGTCTCGAGAGAGTCAATTGGGAAAAATCACTCTCTCTACGGAGAGGTGTGAGAGTGGGTGCAAAAGTACAACAATTATAGCATAAGTCCTATAATCATCATTCTTACATTAGGAATATCTACCCGTTAGTTGACCACCTAGGTAAAAGCCACGACCCAAGTGCCTTTCTCTATATTGCAAACAACCTAGAATTAATATCTTAGCATAACTTAGCTTTAAATTTGTAGTTGATAAATTGTAGTTGATAATCAAAAGAAAATAAAAAATGTTAGAAGATCAATTAGGAGCTATAGCGCAGTCCTAGACCATGCAAACACTCAACTCCAATTGAAGCTCCCTGTGGAAAATTGACCCCAATACCACTAGTGGGTAAAAGTCTTAGCGCCCTCTCTTCCTTAGGTTGAGTTTGTTGTGATCACTTTTTGGCGCCGTTTCCGGGGAGCTTTTCAGTGTTTGACTATTAGTTGGCTTGTTTTTTGATTTGCTTCTTTTTCCTTCTTTTTACTAATTCTATTTGTGTCAATTCACTCAAGTACACATGGCTTTAAACGCAAATAACCCTCTTAGCAACGTGGTCGTAGGGGAGGAGGTTGAGGACCTAGAATAAGAAGATGTATTACCTCATTCACCTTGGAGAGGTCGAAATGCCAATGCAAATGATAATGCTAATGAAAACATAACAGAACCTCCTCCACCTCCACCAAGAGTGACACCAAGAGTTCTATCCAATCAAGGCTGCGCAAGTGCAATAGTTCCTCTCCGAATCCGGGGGGAACTTCTAGATTAAAAATGTGATACTCACCTTGCTCGAACAACAAGGTTATTTCATGGGGGCCGCTGATCAGAATGCTTATAAACACTTGAAAGGCTTCGTGGATACTTGTTGGGGTAGCAAGCAGACAAATGCTTCGGAGAATGCATTGAGACTTTGACATTTCCTGTTCTCACTTCAAGGGAAGTGTTGGATAGGCTCTCCAATCATTCCATCACTGCATGGGATGAGTTGGCGGACAAATTCATCGCTAAGTATTTCTCTCCAAGTCACATGGCGGCTCTATGGGATGAGATTATAGCTTTCTAGGAAGAGCTGACTGAACCATTACACGATATATGGGAGAGATTTAGAACGATGGTGAAAGAGTGCCCTAACAGTGATATGAATGATGTGATGATCCAACAAATTTAATATAGGAGTATCAACATAACCAATCAATGTATTGTGAACCAACTAGCGGGTGGTAATTTTATCAAGCTTCCGTACAATGAAGCTTGTGATGTGTTAGATGAGATGGTTGATACATCTTTGGCAGGGCAAAGTCGGGCTAATGTTTATCAAGGTGATCCCACCGTTATACATTTGCACAAGGAGCTACATGACCACGGACAAGCCATTGCCGAACTCACAACAACAATGAACTAATTGGCTAAGGCGCAACTTCAACAAGTTCAAAATCCGCGCCAAGTCAATGCCATGGAGGGAGGGAGTACGATGAGAATAAGGCAAAGAAGGCAACAACAACCTCAAGAACATTTTGACACATATGATGATGGTGGTGGATATTCGAATGAATGTTTTAATGACCAAAGTAAGGAAGTCCAATACATCACCAACTACCAAGGGATAGAGGTAACCAAGGGAATCAACAATGGAGACCCCAAGGTAATTGGGGAAATCAACAAGGTGGCAATTGGAATTATATTAACAATCAAGGAGGCAATTGGGGGAACAATAATTTGGGGAATCAAGGTAATTGGAACGGGAACAACTACTGGAACAACAACAACGGTGGTCAAGGTGGGTGGAACAATAATGGTGGTCAAAGTAATAGGGGGCAAGGTTTTCAAAGGCCACCGATGTATCAATAACCGAACAACCCACCTCCGTTTCAATCACAAGGGTCGAGTTCGTCGGGCAATGACATGGGTCGAATAGAGAACATGTTTGAGCAAATGATGAAGAAGAATCATGACTCCGATGCTCAATTGGCCTCCCATATCACTTCGATCTGTAACTTGGAAGTACAACTCGGGCAAATTTCTCAATCTCTCAACAGTTGCCCAAAGGGTGCTCTACCAAGTGATACAGTAGTGAACCCCAAGGGTGGACACAATAACCATGTGAAGGCTGTGACTACGAGAAGTGGGAGAGGTCGTAATGTAAAAGCCTCAAAAGGTAATCGAGTTGTGGTTGATGAAGAAGAATTGTAAGATGATGAGATACTATTGGTAGTTGGGGATGTTGTTGGACAAAATGCAAGTGATGATGTGAGAATTGAAATTGATGAGGGTGAGGAGGAGACTCAAGAGGTCGTGAACCCGTCTAGGAAACACGTCATTGATATGCCCGAACCAGTGGTGCCAAAAGCCAAGACACCCTTGTCTAGGCCTCCTCTGCCATATCTTCAAAGATTGGCCAAGAAAAAAGGTGAATCATTTCAAAAAATTTATTGAGATGATGAAGAGTTTGACCATCAATGTGCCCTTGGTGAAGGCACTTGAACAAATACCGGGTTATGCAAAGTTCATGAAGGACGTGGTTACTAAATAGAGATCTATGGAGTGCAAGAAAATCAAGATGATGAACCAAGTGAGTTCTATTATACACTCCATGGCTCCAAAGCTAGAGGATCCCGAAGCATTCACGATACCATGTACCATTGAAAGTGCCAATATTGCGAAAGCCCTATGTGAGTTGGGGGAGAGTATCAATCTAATGCGATATTCGGTCTTCAAGACCTTAGGAATCGGACAACCTCTTCCAACTTCTATGAGGCTTAAAATGTCGGACCGATTAATGAGGCGTCCTTTGGGGATTATTGATGATGTCCTTTTTCGAGATAATAAGTTCATATTGCCGGCCGAATTTGTTATCTTAGATTGTGAAGTGGATTTCAAGGTACATATTATTCTTGGAAGGCCTTTCCTAGCTACAGGGAATGCCTTGGTTGATGTTGAAGCGGGAGAATTGACCTTCCTTGTGGGTGATGAAAAGGTGGTTTTCCGCGTGTGCAAATCCATGAGGCAACCAAATAGCACCGAAGTGTGCTCGTTTGTTGACATTGTCACGGCGGTGATAGTGGATGACACAATCACAATGGTAAATGTTGAGGACCCACTTGAGGTCGTGCTCTTGAACATGGATATTGATGATGATGCCGCAAGGGTGGAGTGTGTGAATGTATTACATGGCATGGGGTCGTATTTTTATGAGCCGAAGAAGTTATTTCTTGATCTTGAAAATCGCAAAACTCCACCTATCAAGCCGTCTATTGAGGAGCCACCGGTGTTGGAGTTGAAACCATTTCCTCCTCACCTCAGGTATGAATTTCTCGATCCCAGTTTTACTTTGCTTGTGATTCTTTTGTCTTGCTTGACTAACGTGCAGGTTGACGCCACTTTGGCAGTTCTTCAAAAGCGCATGCAGGCGATTGGATGGACTTTAGCCGATATTCGGGGTATTAGCCCCGCATTTTGCATGCACAAGATAATATTGGAGGATGATGCTAGGCCTTCTCTTGAACGTCAAAGGAGACTCAATAAGGCCATGCAAGAAGTGGTCATGAAGGAAGTTATCAAGTGGCTTGATGCCGGTGTGGTGTATCAAATTTCTGACAATTCATGGACTTCTCTGGTACAATGTGTGCCGAAGAAGGGAGGAATGACGGTGGTGACCAATGACAACAAAACTTATTCCGACTCGAACTGTGATGGGTTGGAGAGTATGTATGGACTATCAGAAGCTGAACAAGGTGATTAGAAATGATCATTTCCCATTGCCGTTCTTGGACCAAATGCTTGATCGTCTTGCGGGTCGGGCTTTCTATTATTTTCTGGATGGGTATTCAGGCTATAACCAAATTCTCATTGCCCCGAACGACCAAGAAAAGACAACATTTACATGTCCTTATGGCACATTCGCCATCTCTCGAATGCCATTTGGATTATGTAATGCACCGGTGACCTTCCAACGATGTATGATGGCAATCTTCACCAGCATAGTGGAGGACATATTGGAGGTCTTCATGGATGATTCTAGTGTGGTTGGGGACTCATTTGATGAATGCTTGCAAAATTTGGATCGTGTGTTGGCCCAATGTGAAGACAGAAACTTGGTTCTCAATTGGGAGAAATGCCATTTCATGGTAGAAAAAGGAATTGTGTTGGGTCATAATATTTCGAAAAGAGGGATTGAGGTTGATAAGGAAAAAATTAAGGTGATCTCAAGGCTCCCTCCCCCTACTTCTGTCAAAGGGGTGAGGAGTTTTCATGAACACGCGGGTTTCTACCGAAGTTTCATCAAAGACTTTTCTAAGGTAGTTAACCCGTTGTGTAAATTTCTAGAGAAACATGCCAAATATGTGTTTGATGAGAGATGTATGGAGGCTTTCGAGCTTCTAAAGCAAAAGTTGACGCATACCCTTATCATTACCACACCAAATTGGAGCTTGCCATTTGTGCTCATGTGCGATGCTACTGATGTTGCGGTGGGGGCGGTCTTGGACCAAAAAATTAACAAAATGTTCCATCCGGTGTACTATGCGAGCAATATAGTGAACAAAGCTCAAAGTAATAACACAGTTACCGAGAAAGAATGCTTGCCATTGTTTTCGCCATGGAGAAGTTTCGCCCACACCTTATGGGGGCCAAAGTGATTATCCATACCGATCACGCCTCCCTTAGATACTTGATGACCAAGAAAGATTCAAAAGCAAGGTTAATGAGATGGGTGCTTTTTCTTCAGGAATTAGATTTGGAGATTGTTGATAGAAAGGGAAGTGAAAACCAAGTGATGGACCACTTGTCTCGATTGGAGGAGGAAGGGAGGCCTTCTGACGGCCTTGAGATAAATGATTTTTTTTCAAATGAACAACTCTTTTCGGTTTTAATGCTAGACATGTCATGGTTTGACGACATTTCCAACTATCTTGTTACAGGTGTGTTCCCGTATGAGCTCTCTTCTAACCAACGGAAGAAGCTCAAGCGGGATTGTTTGGACTACTATTGGGATGAGCCATATCTTTTTAAAATTTTCATCGATGGTGTAATTCGCCTAAGTGTTCCCGAAGAAGAGCAGTTGAGTATTACGGAAGCTTGTCACTCTTCGCCCTATGGTGGCCATCACGGCGAGGCAATGACGACGTCTAAAGTTCTTAGTTGTGGGTTCTATTGGCCTTCTTTGCTCAAAGATGCTGGTGACTTTGTTAAGAGATGTGATGAATGCCAACGAGCTGGAGGAATTTCCAAGAAAGATAAGATGCCCCTTAACACGATTCTAGAGGTTGATTTTTTATGTTTGGGGAATCGACTTTATGTGGCCATTTGTCAGTTTTTGTGGCAACACTTACATCTTGGTAGCGGTTGATTATGTGTCAAAATGGGTCAAGGCTGTCGATTTGCCCAACAATGAAGCTCGAAGTGTGGTGGCGTTCTTGAAAAAGAGTATGTTCACTAGGTTTGGCACTCCACGTGCTATCATTAGTGATGGTGGTTCTCATTTTGCAACCAGGATTTTGACTCTTTGCTAGCCAAGTATGGGGTAAATCACAAGGTGACCTCTCCTTATCATCTTAAAGAGAGTGGCCAAGTTGAGGTTTCTAACAAAGAGATCAAGAGTATTTTGTCCAAGACTGTTAATGCAAATAGGACTGACTGGTCGAAGAAATTGGATGTTGCTCTTTGGCTTATTGTACAGTTTTCAAGACTCCAATTGGTATGTTGCTGTATCGGTTGGTGTTTGGGAAAACTTGTCATCTTCCAATACAATTGGTACATAAGGCTAGGTAGTCCTTGAAAAAGTTGAACTTAGAATGGGATATCGCTGCAAATCTCCGGGTTGAGCAACTGAACGAACTTAATGAGTTTAGCTTTCATGCCTACTCCAGCTCGTCCTTGTACAAGGAAAAGATGAAGTACCTTAACGAAAAGTATGCCCGAGGTAAAGAATTCAAGGTGGGCCATATGGTTCTCCTTTTCAACTCCCGGTTAAGGTTGTTTCTGGGCAATCTAAAATCTAAGTGGAGCGGTCCTTATGAAGCGGTTGGTGTAACTCCTTTTGGTGCCATTGGTCTCAAAAGTAAGAATGGTGAAGTTTTCCAGGAAAATGGGAATCGTGTCAAGCACTAATTGGGCAAGTTTGATCACAACCCCGTGGTGGCACTCATTCATTTGAAGTGACTTTGATGGTAACATGCGTCGTGCCGCAATGTTAAATAAGGCGCTTCTTGGGAGGCAACCCATGTCTTTTTCTTTCTTTTTGTTTTTCTATTGTAGATTAGGATTTTTGAGATGATAAGTTTGTGAAGTGTTGCAGGGACAATGGTGAACTATGTAGGACAAAAATGCAAATTGCTAACTCTCTGAAGATTGCCTACATGGTTGTGCACCAAAACAGTGCGGTCCGCGTAGGCTTGAGCAAATGGAAGTTAAGTCTCAAAATATCAAACGCGGCCACATCACAGTTCTGTGCGGTCCGCTCTGGGAAGCATCGAAGTTACATGTTCTCTAACAAAATCCCATGTGACCGTGCACCAAAACACTACGGTCCACGTGGTTTTAGCAGTTTATGTGAAGGCTGGAAAATCCAGCGCGGTCCGCGGCCCTTTTTGCCCGGCCGCACTAGTAGGTAGGTCATGGATCCTAGGGTTCTTCTATAAATAGAGGCCTTGAGCCCCATTTTAACATTTTCGCAAATTTTCTACCTGAGCTCTAATTTCACTGTTCATCAAGACTAATTGCTCACATAGTTCAAATTCATTAATACCTGGTAACAATTCTTGCTTACTTTACTCATAGTCTAATCTATTGATTATTTTATTTGCTTCCCACAAGTATAACTTCTTTTTTTCTTCTCGTTCTTCTTAGTTTACATTGATAGATTAGATTTTTGTGTGTTTATTTTGAACAAAGGGAATGAAATCATGTTTAGTAATTAGTAGGGACAAATAGGACCCGTAAATTGAACAAATTGGAGTTAATTGAAAAATCCCGAACTCAGTTAAATTTTAGCCCTGCGAGGCCGCGCACCCCTTTTGCCCGGTCCGCTCTGCTTCTGCAGTGTGTGCTAAGTTCTTACTTGCGCGTTCCGCGATATCTCAACGCGGCAACGGTCCAAAACAAAGCGGACCCATTGGTAAATTCAGAGAAGGTTCATTTGGGTAATTGATCTGCGCGGTCCGCAGTCCTTTTTTTTTCCGGTCCACGATGAACCAACACCAGACCGCGTTGGTTAGTTCAGAGAGGAATGTGTTGGAATCATTGAACAACGCGGTCCGCGTTCCTTTTTGTGCGGTCTGCACCACCTTTCCTGTGTCACTGTGTCTGCAATTCTAGACTTAACTGTATTGTCTAAGTCACCTCACGTGCTTCTACTAACAATGTTAGATATGTATTTCTTGCAGATAATGGTTCAAAAATGTGGGGGTAAAGAACAACAACCTAAGAGAGGTGGTTCCTTCCGAGGGGGGGAGAGGAAAGAGAATTGTAAAACTCACTCCCCAGGTTTGGGAGAATATCAAAAAGACTCAAAAGATAACTCGGGCAGCCGACAGGGCTGCATCCCATTCCACGGGGAGTGAGTATGCACCATCCCGAGACATCACTTCAGAATCTGCGCCCACTCACATGTCTACTTCATTCCAGCTGCGGGATACTCCTTCTCCTAATCATGATCATGTAGCCACATCCAGGAGACCAGTAAATGCTGTCTCGGATTCGTCTGAGGAGTCCGGGCAGAAAATAAAGAACAATACTCCACATCTCCTACAGCTTCATTATCAGGGGAGAGTGGGGGGTATGGTGAGGGTGGTGAACCACAAGTCGGGGAGTGGAGCGGACTAGAAAACTGGAAGCATGGGTAAACAGATTCATCGGTGAGATAGCATTCCACAAATTCAGGGATTGGTGGCCCAAAAGAAAACTAATTCCGGAGAAGCAATTCATAGACTCTGACCTTATTCCCCTCAAGTCGTATGTGCAAGCACAATTCTGAACTAGAGAGGGTTGGGGCTTCTTTAAGGAGCGTTGTGAAATGGCCAATGAGTATATGGTAAAAGAGTTCTCTTGTAATGTTCATCACATAGTACAAGACTCAAAGGCAATGAAAGTGCGGGATAAAGTAGTGATGTTTGATAGAAAGTCACTGAATGAATTTTTGGGGTTCCACGAAGAGGACGAAACCCAATACTTAGAAAAGCTGGCAATGAAAGAAGAGGTTTGTCCTTGGTTGGCCCAGCACTTGGCAGCTCTGGGTACTGTCCCAGTTTGATTCAAAGCAAGGGAGAAGATTATGAGGAACACTTTGAATTTAGAGACAAAGGTTTGGTTGACTTTCGTATGTAGTAGACTAGACCCCACCACCTATGATCACTCCATTTCTATTCCCCGTACTGTTTTGGTGGCATCTATTATGGTTGGGTTTCCTCTCAATGTGGTTAATATTATGTCGAGGGTGATCTCTACCATCATACATGAGACCAACACGAACTATCCCTTCCCGAACACTCTCTCCATGTACTTCAGAGAATTAAAGGTGAAGAAAAGAAAATTTGATATCAAGGTACCTCTAGTGCCCATATTCATGGTATAGACAGTTGGGTCCGGATAACCCAAAAAGGGGCAAAAAGACTCAGGCCTCCACTTCCACCGCACCAGGCCTGTCTGAGGAGCCAGTGGTTATTAAGCTTTCCACTGAGCCTTCCACCATCCCTGTTACCGGTGAGACGTTGCCCCCGGGTCCTTCTTCTGTTGTTGGTACATCTACTTCAGCAGACCCAGTTGTTCCTTCATCAAAGACTCAGCGATTCACTACTCATCAATTCACTCTGTCCCTACCCAGTTTGAATAACTGGATGTCAGCTGCGACATCCAAGTTGTCCACTTTGACCACTACAGTCCAGACAAAGTCAGCTCCTGCTACTGTTGAAATTCCTCCATCTATAGAGGAAATACTGAAGAAGATCCTGGCCAACCAGGAAAAGATGATGGTGATGCAGGATGCATTGACTAAAGCAGTTGGGGCACATAACAAAGTAGGAGAAATTAGCTCGGGAGCACAAGAAGTTGAGGAAGCAAAAGGCTTCCAAGGAGTCAGTGACGAAGTTGAGAGTGGATATCAATAAGCTCTTGGTGGATCATATGCCACTCGACTTATTATTTAGGGATCCAACTGTAGAGCCAGCAGTAGTTCAGCCGTAGAAAGAGGAGCATAGGCCAAAGAAGATGAGGAAACTCCCTAGCACTGAGGGAGTTGTGATAGAGGTAGCTCCGGTTCACGAGGGTCCCTCCACTGCTCCACCAGTTAGTCAGCAAGTTCCTAATCCGGCACTTGTCCGAGTAGAGCAGCACCAGCAGGCCAGGGACCAGTCTGAGGTTCCTGCCAGTAGAGAGGACTTGGGGGCCACTGATCAGCAAAGGGCGACAGATGAGGCTTGAGGGTCCATTCTATATTTTTTTTTGTTATTTGGTGCTTATTTTGGTAGTTAGCATTGGGGACAATGCTAGCGTTTATTTGTGGGGGTGTGCCCTACCATTTTTAATTAACATTATGGATGACAGTATATATTCTCTTTACTTTTAGCACATTCGTAATTGATAGTTGGTTTGTATATAATTTTTCATTATAGATGCTTTTCAACCTTATGTATATATTCATTACCCCTATTTGTATATTCTACTCCCCTTTTATGCATATTCATTTGGTTTTTCATTTTGGTTTTCTATTTTCGTTAAAAATTTTGCTTTAGTTGCAAAGTTAGGCTCGTAGTCTTTTTGTTTTGTTTTGGCGTTTGTAACAAGCCCTTGTTTTTCCTAATGCCACGGTTCTTTCCAAGGGTAGAGAGTTGTGCGAACCGGGTGGCTCTTCCCAATGATAGATGGCGTGACAACCTTCTTACGGGTTTGAGTCCGTTTTTGATTTTTTTCTTTTTGATTTACAAGTTTTGTAGTTAAGAGTACCTCAGGCAAGCTTCACTTGGGCCTAGAACATTTGCCTTTGATCCCATGGTCAAAGACATGATGTTGTGTTTCGGATGGTGAAAGTTGTTGCCTTCAGACTCTTGTGTTGACCAAACAATCATCATGTGGTCATTTTGAGCCATTGTGCGCTTGAATCATAACTAAAGTTGGTGTGGTCCCTCGACTCTGTCTTTAGCAATCCTTGAGTGTGTGTGGTCAGAATCCGAATTGTGAGCCCAACTACCGAGCCGATGGTCTAAAACTTGCACTGAATGTTAGTTGAGGCGAAATCATAGGTGAAACTTGACTCGAGATGTGATTATAGGCTCTCCTTGATCCAAAATGCCAATTTAAACAATTCCATGACCTACCAATTCAATGATCCCTAGTTCACCCCTTTCGAGCCTTAAACCTTCTTCTTTCATGAATTGAAGCTACAAACCTATATCCGTTCTCAATGAGACCCTCTCTTGGCACCCAAAATCTTCCCTAGAGTAATGGAAAATGTCTAAGTTTAAGGGGAGAGACAAGAAAGGAAGCAATGTGGTAAAAAGGTACAAAAACAAAAGAAAAGGAACGCAATGAAAAAAGAAAAAGAAGATAAAAAAGACAAAGAGAGAATAAGAATTAAAAAAAAGGGGAAAGGACAACAAAGGTGAAAAAGTAGACAAAAGGAGAAAGGGTTTTGAATTGCAAAAAAAAGAGTGACAATGTGTCTCTCTAACCCCTTGAAAGAAGTGAAATACTCAAATGAGTCAAGAAAGTGTGCCAAAATGAATTAAAAGGAGTGTTTAAAGGAAGATTGAACCCAATTGAACAAAAATATGTCATACTTTTACCCAAAAGCCTTCATAATGACTCCTTGAAGGCCCTATATGATCTTGAGTTGAGGGAAGCCAACATTAGTGGATACTTACATAAGGGGCAAGCATACAGTATTTAGAACCCGACTTATGACCTTTTCTTTGAGAGAGATGAGTGAAATCCATCCACCTCGCTTTGTGTGTCAATACTCTAAAAGGTGAGGTTCACTTAGGGAGAGTTGAGGATGTGTGAGTCTGGGTTCCACAATGACCAAGGTAATTGAGAAAAGTTCTTTGATGAATATGCGTCAACTCTTGATGCTCTTATGTCACACTTGATCCACAAGTTTTCAAGGTTAACTGTGTTAATGATGAATTTGCATTGAGGGAAATTGTTAGTCCCAATTGATGCTTATTGAGGTTACTTTAGGATAAACAAGAATCACTTGGGTGTTTCCCTTTGAGGGGTAGGTCTTATTTTATTTGCTTGAGGACAAGCAAAGGTTTAAGTTTGGGGAGTTGATAACTATGATTTTTACATGTTTTATTCCCATTATTACCTAAGCTTTGTGTGTGAATTACCATAAATTAGTCCCAAAATGCATACAAGTTGCGCTTGATTGCAGGTTTGAGCGACAAGATGACAAATATCAAAGATCGGCTCAAAAACGAGTGAAATCTGCTAAGTGTCAAAAGACAAGTGAAATGGGGAACAAGGTAACCTCCGGTGGTCCGCGCTGCTTTTCCACGCGGCCGCGTAGAAGAGCTCAGAGGCTGCAACTTTTGGAGGTATCTTTCGCGGTCCGCACTATTTTGCCACGCGTCCGCACAAGGAAGTTCAGAGATGGTGTAATTTCAAAGCTAACCTACGCGGTCCGCTAACTCCTATGTGGTCCGCGCCAATGAGAGTTCAGAGACTCAGGAATTCAAGGCAAAAGACCACGCGCCCGCACACCAAATTAGTGCGGTCCGCGTAGATGAAGTTCAGAGTGTGGATTTTTTCCAAGTTCCCCCATTTCTACGCGGTCCGCGCCCTTCATCCAGCGCAGTCGCGCTACATATTTGTGTGGTCCACGTCCCCGTCTTCAGAAGTGAGAAGACTAAAATCCCTACGCGACCGCGCCTCACCCGCAGGGATATTTTTGTCTAGTTTTTCCTGTGTACTATAAACAGAGTATTTTTACTCTTTTAGGTTAAGTATTAGATATTAGATATCAGCTCATGACTTCGAAGTTTTAGCCTATTTTGGGCAATTTCAACTTGTATTAATGTGGATTTGAGTAAATTAACATTGTAGTTATCTAATTTGTCGATTTTATCTACTATTTCTTCAATTTATGTTCCTATTATGTCTAGCTAAACCCATTAGCTAGGGTTGTGACTCAACCCTACTATGGATAATTAATAAGTGTGATTGTTTAATGCATGAATGATGTTGGGTGGTTGTTATTTGGGTTAATCTTATGTTTTCATTAAGATTTAGTGATTGCAAATACTAAGTCTAGCTTAGTGGGTCTTGACTCTTCTTGAGAAAGAAAGTCTATGACCCCAAGATTAATTCCAACGATGAGTTGGGATGGATCCATGAGAATAATAGTCCCAATTAACGGGTTAGATTTCAAGAGAGTAATTACCCAACTTGAACCCTAAGTTGCTTGGGTAAATTGGCCTACCTAATTGGTCTCGAGAGAGTCAATTGGGAAAAATCACTCTCTCTACCGAGAGGTGTGAGAGTGGGTGCAAAAGTTCAACAGTTATAGCATAAGTCCCATAATCATTATTCCTACATTAGGAATCTCTACCAGTTAGTTGACCACCTAGGTAAAAGCCACGACCCAAGTGTCTTTCTCTATATTGCATACAACCTATAATTAATATCTTAGCATAACTTAGATTTATATTGTAGTTGATAATCAAAAGAAAATAAAAAAAATTTAGAAGATCAACTAGGAGCTAAAGCGCAGTCCTAGACCACACAAACACTCAACTCCAATTGAAGCTCCCTGTGGAAAATTAACGCCGATACCACTATTGGGTAAAAGTCTTAGCGACCACTCTTCCCGTTGGTTGGGGACCGACTATGTCCATTCCCATTTAATGAAAGGCCATGCAGAAGTGACTGAGTGGAGGGGTTCTCCTGGTTGGTGTATCATGGGGGCATACTTTTGGCATTGTTCGCATCAGCGAACGTATTCTGCTGCATCTTTCTTCATAGTGGGCCAGTAATAGCAGGCCCAAATTATGCAGCGCACGAGGGTGCGGTTACTAGTGTGGGCACCGCAGCGACCCTCGTCTACCTCTTCGAGTACTTGTCTTATTTGATGCGGCCCTAGGCACTTGGCCAAGGGTCCACGAAACGTTCTTTTGTAAAGCTCGTGATTTATCAAGCAATATTGGGCGCCCTGTATGCGGAGCTTCTTTGCTTCTTTTTTGATTGGTTGTGTCACACCTCCTTTTTTATCCTGAGGGGATATGAGTTTTTCCAATTTAACTGACATTAATCGAAATGGAATTATTTATTTATTTTGGAATCGCCACTTGGGATAATTTATGGTGTCCCAAGTCACCGATTTATTTTGAATCCCAAATCGAGGAAATTTGACTCTGTTTAAAGTCCGTGAAACCATAAGACCGAGTACGGAATTTAGCTAACCCGAGAGAAGGTGTTAGGCACTACCGAGTTCCGTGGTTCTAGCACGGTCGCTTTAATAATTATACTTGGCTTAACTAATTGTGAATATTTTATGTTCTAGAGAAATTATGCACTTTTACCTCGGATCGCTTTTAATTCCTTGATTATTTGTAATTAATAGAATTATCTTGAAACGAATCACGCGTACGTATACTCATTTTGCTTAGTGTGTCAAGAATCATGTCATGCGTACGTGTACACAATTAATAATATTTTATTATTTTTAAGATTATTTTGTCAATATTGCGCGAACGCATATCTTGCCATTAATTTGGAAATCATATTTATGTCACGCGGACGTATGCATAATCGTGATAATTTGATTTAACACATACCTAAAGTATGCTAGCGATTTGAATGAATTATTTTTCATAAAACTTGAGTTTGTTGTAAGGTATGGAATAATCTATGGGAACATGTCAATAAACTAATGTGGGCAATTTTAGTACTTAAATTATGTGTCTAAAAAATCGCACTATTTAATATGGGCCAGTTTGCTAATTTTACTTATCACAATCTATGACCCCTTTGATTTCTTCTGTTACCACTACTATCAGTCAAAGACTTATGATAAATCAAATGATTAACTAACAAAATAGATAAAACAAGACTGTGCTAATATAAGATATGAGTAGCTTAAGTATACAAACAGCAAGATACGATCCTATCATTTCTAAGACTTTACCAAATATTAATAGCTTAAATCCATACCAATTCTGCCCTGTCAAGTTTTTAATATACATCTATACTATATTAAAAGCACGAAACCCTTTAACACAATATCGTTCCTCTTTTTGGTCCCTTAAAAATAAATTTATATTAGACAAAATTGTCATTTTAAATTTTCTCCCTAATATTTAGGAGTTTTAAATAAACTAAATTGGTACACTATATCCGTCCTTATTTAGAGTATTTACAAATTCTTAATATTAAATATTTTATATAAATACTTCCTTGTTTATATAATGTAAATAACAAATTTATTAACAACAAGAAAGCAACGTCTGGAAAAATTAGTAAAGTAGCAAATTTTTGTAAGGACTCCTTTGTTTTTTAACACAACTAAGGACTTCTTTTAAGTTTAGTAGTCTTTGGTCTTTTTTAAAAAAATTCTATACTATTTTATAAGCATGAAACTTCTTATCGAAATATCGTTTACCTTTTTGTCCCAAAAATAAAGTTCATATTAGAAAAAATAGTCAATTTAATTTTTTAATATTTAATATTTATGCCTTCAAAATTAACAGAACTTTATGTATTTAATTTTTTTAACGATTTTTTCTCATATAAAATTTTCTTATTTGTACTATCTATCATAATTATAATTCATTCAGTAATTTTTATTGAATATTTTGAGTATTATTTAAATATGTCCTGCCTATTCTTGAAGTTCCAAAAATATATAAATTCTAAATCAACAACAATACATTAGATCGGTCACATCTTCCTTCTTCTTAATTTCTGACGTTATTATGTAAAAAACATTCATTTACGTTTTGTATATCATTTTGGTATATATCTTTATTTTGTGTGTGTAAAATCGTACGATAGTTGTATGCATTCAGAGATATACACATTCATTATCTGGGTTAAATGATTTGTAGTTACATCAACAATAAATAATTACAAGGTCAAATAATTCTCAAAATTGGACTATATTTATCAAGTATATATTTATTTTCACATGAACATCTATATATTTTACTTTTAGGAGGAATATCACGGCAACAATAAAAATTATGGCCATGATAGTTTAGTTGAAGCATTCAAACATATACCGAGAATATCCTCAATAAAGAGGATACAACACCATTACATCATAATATCTCATACAATACAATATCTATCATTGCAAATGCTATATAATTAACTTAACAATTAAATTTTTATGTTGGTAGGTTTAATATCCAACAATTTTAAATTCACCTATTATGTTAATATAATGACACTTATTTTTTAATTTAAATGCATATTGGATCTATTAGGACGCCAATTGCTGTTACACACAATTTATTTTTGTTATATATAATTTTTTTATTAATAGAAAAACTTACACATGCAACGTACATACCCTAAAGATAGTACTATAATAAAAGCACGAAAGTCCTTAGCGAAATGCTGTTCACTTTTTTTACCCTTTAAAAATAAACTTTGCATTAGATAAAATTATAATTTTGTTATTATCTTAATATATAGGACTTTAAAATTAGTTTATTTTTTATTATTAAATATTATCTTATTTGAATTATGTAAGAAGTCCTAATATTAAGGACTCTAAGGTAGGTATTATTTGATTATTCCCCACGAGATGACTGGTTTGGTTATTCGCCACGAGATGGCTGGTTATTGCGCTTGGGTTGTAGGAGCCCCTCCGGAGTCTATACACACCCTTAGTGAGCACCGTCGACGATAAATGATTTGGGTGGCTTGGGCTGCACGCCGTAGTGGATATATATATATATATATATATATATATATATATATATATATATATATATACATATATACTGTTATACACTGTTTAAGCTTACTTTGTGTAATTATTGGATTTTTTTGCTTTCGGAGCTTTATTTGCTGTTATACTCGCTGAGTTGGTAGACTCGCCCCCTACTCCCTGCACCTTGTGTGCAGATTCAGGTGCTCCAGAGGACTAGCGCGTGCGCTTGCTGGTTGTCAGTTTGACAGTGTATTGAGGTAGGTGCAAGCGTCCGCAGGACCCATGTCTCTGATCTTCTAGTTATTTTCTATTTATTCTGACACTTGTATTTCCCTCATTGTGACATGTATTCAGTATTGTTAGTGGCTCTAAAACTCGTGACCCCAAGTCTTGGGAGTTTTATATCTAAGTTTGTTATTTTATCTTGAATTTATCTCTCTTTGGGCTGTATGCCGTTCTTGGGGAGTTATTTGGTCGGGCTTGCCTAGCCTTGCGGCGGGGCGCCATCACGACCGGGATTTGGGTCGTGACAGTTATAAATAGAATTTCATTTAAGGTGAATGTCTATATTTTAAAGAGATCTTAGGATTTGTTACTTGGTAACTAAGTTACTTTTTCCCTATAAATAGAAGAGTTTTATTCCATTGTAATTGATCCCAAATCATTAAGAATTCTCTCTCTGTACTTTTATCTGCAATGCTCTTCTTATTTTTATTACTTTATAACACTTATATAGTTGTTGCAAATTGTGGTTGTTCGAGATCTTCATCTTCTATTCTGTTTCTTTCATTTTTTACGATAGGCAGAATGGCGTAAATGACATTTGTACTTGTGCCAATTTGTCATGCCGGTTCCTTTACTTCATTTATTTACATCCAAACATTTCTACTTGATCAAAACTTATACTATATTAAACCACTCTGGCCGTTTACCAAACGTATGTGGCATGTATTTTGCTGTGTCAGATGAAGTGCGTGGTCACGCGCTTTTAAAAGCGGGTGAATACACCGGGTTTGATTAAAAAAAATACTAAAATCAAAAGAAACAATAATTATCTCTATACAAATCAAAGTGAAATTTTTATCATTCCCCATATCTGCACAAAGAACAAATATGGGAACTATTGTAAAAGTAATACAAAAACATCAGAATTAGAAGGAAGAGCAAGTATTCAAGCGAAATCAAATTCCAGCCAAATCTTTTACCAAGATCTGATAGTTCGCCTATGTTTATTTGGGGTCTAAGAACATAAAAGGAAGAGCGCAAGTCGCCGGCCAATGTTGTGGTGGAATGAAGGTCCCAGAAAAGTTATATTTCCGGCCAGATCTAATTTATTCGGCTAGGTCCGGACCTGTAAAAAACTAACAAACAGTTAGAGAAAATAAAATAGGTGGGAGGGAAGATGAAGAAGAGAAACGACAAAGATAGGGCGTGAAGCAACAATCACCGAATTCTGAGGTGGGGGCGAGTTATCTACATGCGAACTCCCAAGAAGAGTTTTATGCTTGGAAAAAATCATGATATGATTTTGTGCATTTCGTAATAGATTTTATAGGAATTGTAGGAAGAAAAAAAAAGAATATGACTGTTTATCGTGAGATAAGCCATGAAAGGTGCTGGGTTAAGCTTGAAAGATGAAGAACAAATGAAGAATTGGTTTGAAGGGGGGGGGGGGGAGGTTAATAATTATTTTTGTTTTATTTTCCTATGTGTCCATAATAAATGAGTTGGAGCCTAAGTGGTTTAATTTTCTTGACATGGCGTCCTACGTATAGGAGATTGTATTATGTTTGACTCAAAAGTTATCGAATACTTTCCGAGCAAATCAATCGAAAGAGATTGAGGATGAATTATAATCGAAGATAATAAGATCCTAAGATATTTTCTATGCGTTGTTTGTAATAGTTACTGTAGATGTGAGAGAGAGAGAAATGAGGAGAAAATTCGAGAGAAATAAGAGTTTGTAATATTCCATTTTGAATGCTAGGACACCTTTTTTATATTAAAGGATCTTCCTTGAAATATATATATATATATATATATATATATATATATATATATATATATAAAAGAGGGAATGAACAAGATGACTTTGGCACCTCTCTTTGGACAAGGATCTTATTTATCTTTTTTTCTCTTTTTTGTGCCTTTTCCTCCTTCATTCATTTAATTTAGTTTGTTTAATAATCAGATATTGATCAATTTCTATTGTACATCTCATTATATATATTTCAGTTACGAAAAGTCCCTTAACTATCTGTTGCCCCCATTTTCAGTTTCTAAAACCTTTCATTTCCAATATCTTTTCATCATTAGCTGGTAGTAAATGAAGGACTTTAATGGTGATCTTGCAATCTATATCATGACACGATGAATAAATTGGGTATGACGATATGAAGACAACAATAGAGTCCAGAAGCAACGGAGGAAAGAAACCAAACATCTGTTATTACCTCTTCTGCCTAAACTTGTAGCTTTCACTATTCCTTCTTCTTAGAATATCTTGCATCCTAACTTTTTTGTCTTTCAATCTCTGTTATTGATTTCTTTGTCACTGTGGCTAACTCATTTTTGTCATTTTCCACCACTGAAATAGGTATGTCTTAGTCCTTTTTTTTCGTTTAATTATATTGCATTGGTACTAGCTAGATGTTGCATACAACAACAACAACAACAACAACTACCCAGTATACTCCCACCAGGTGGGGTCTGGGGAGGGTAATATGTAGGCAGTCTTACCCCTACCCAAAAGGGCAGAGAGGCTGCTTCCATGCGACCCTCGGCACATAGGACAGAATGAAAAGCTAGGCAAGACAAAACAAAATAACAAAACAAAGCATAAGTAATCCTGCAGAAATAACGTAAATGGTTATGTAAACATAAGGAACATAAATACCGTCACAACCAAGAGGGGACCTAGGCTAAAACACTAGTCATCGATGGGTAACCCTACTATCCCACACCCAACCCCGGGTGAGGCGAACGAAGGACTCTAAGAGCCCCTATCCTGCAACCCTGATTCTAGACCTCCAGACTCCCCTATCGAGGGTCATGTCCTCGGTAACCTGCATTTTAGTCATGTCCTGCCTAATCACCTCTCCCCAATGCTTCTTAGGCCTCCCTCTACCCCGCCGACCACCAGCAATCTCCAGCCGCTCGCAGCTCCTCACCGGGGCATCGGGACCCCTCCTCCGTACATGCCCGAACCACCTCAGCCTCGCTTCCCGCATCTTCTCGTCCACTGGGGCCACCTCTACCTTCTGCCGAATAACTTCATTCCTAATCTTATCCAGCCTGGTGTGCCCACACATCCACCTAAGCATCCTCATCTCAGCAACCTTCATTCTCTGGACATGGGAGTTCTTCACGGGCCAGCACTCTGCCCCGTACAACATCGCAGGTCTAACCACGGCTCTGTAGAATTTCCCTTTGAGTTTGTGTGGGATTTTCTTGTCACACAGGGCCCCAGAAGCAAGCCTCCACTTCGACCACCCTGCTCCTATCCGATGGGTGACGTCCCCGTCAATCTCTCCGTCCCCCTGAATCACAGACCCAAGATGTAGAATAGCTAGATGTTGCATACATTTTGCATTATAAAATTTGAGCAGTATTTGCTATTTGATGCTTTCTCTACTACTATACAGCAACAACTACTACCCAATATAGTCCCACAAAGTGGGATTTGGGGAGAGTAATATGTAGACGGGCCTTATTCCTACCCGAAAGGGCAGAGAGGCTGTTTCCAATCGACCTTCGTCTCAGTGAAGTAAAGGAAAAACAAAAACAAAAACAGAATAGCATAAGTAACTCCAGCAGAAATAACATAAATAACTATCTAAACATAAGAACCATAAATAAAATAGCATGGAATAATATCATACAGTAACTACCATAAATAACTACCATAAGGGAGATACAATCCAATACACAAATCATCCATGGATAGCCCTGCCAAGCCTCACCCAACCCCGGGTGAGGAGTACGAAAAACTCTAGGAGCCCCTATCCTACAACCCTGATACTAGACCTCCAGACTTTCTTATCAAGGGTCATGTCCTCGGAAACCCGCATTCTAGCCATGTCATTCCTAATCACCTCTCCCCAATATCTCTTAGGCCTCCCTCTGCCTCGTCGTACGCCGACCATCGCCAGCCGCTCACAACTCCTCACCGGGGTATCAAGACTTCTCCTCCGCACATGCCCGAACCACCTCAGCCTCGCCTCTCGCATCTTCTCGTCCAACGGGGCCACCCCCACCTTCTCTCGAATAACTTCATTCTTAATCTTATCTAACCTGGTGTGCCCGCACATCCACCTGAGCATCCTCTTCTCCGCAACCTTCATTCTCTGAACATGAGAGTTCTTCACTGGCCATCACTCCGCCCCATACAACATGGTAGGTCTAACCACAACTCTATAAAATTTCCCCTTAAGTTTCTGTGAAACTTTCTTGTCACACAGGACTCCTGATGCAAGCCTCCACTGTTAGGATTTATGCCCTTCACTAGAGAGGGGGGTGAATAGTGAGGCACGAGAATGTCGGTTAATTTTGTGGAATTAAAATTGCAGGAATAAAGTAAGTGCAGTAATTAAAAGAGTAAGGAAAGGACACACCGAATTTATACTGGTTCACCACAACATGTGGTTAGTCCAGTCTCCCGAGAGACTCTCTCGAGTTTACACTAACTCCGTTAAGCTTACGGGTGCCTAACAAACCGTTACACTTGCTCGTAGATGTACGCTCTACAAGACTTCAACTTGCTCGAGGATATCTCACCTCAAGACTTCACCTTGCTCGTGGATACCGCACCACAAGACTTCACACACTAAGATTGAAGGTACTTAACAAACCCAATGCCCAATGAGAAAGTATGGTCTTCTCAAGAACCTTTCTCTTTTACAACAAGAACTCTCTAATAAGAGTAGATAAAGAGATACAATATAAGCTCTATGAACAACACAAAGTTGTCTCTCAAATGGCTCAACAAAAGCTCTAAATATGATGTAGAAATGTTATCAATATGTTCAAGAATAATGAGAGATAGTGTTCCTGTGAAATGAGTCCCAAAGACCTCTATTTATAGGTGGTAGAGGTTGTATGTCCGTTGCTTAATAGGCAATCAATAATGCTAATTTTATGCCAAGATAATCGATTATCTACTTTACATAATCGATTATCTTCTCAACGTTCATAAAACTGAACGTTGGAAGGCAACGGTCAGTGAATAATCGATTATTCTCTAGAGGATAATCGATTATTTACCTTCTCTAGAATTTTCAGTTTAAGTTGGAAAAAACAGATAATCGATTATCCTCATTGTGATAATCGATTATGCAGCCATGCTGGAATTTCCAGTTTTGGCTGGAAACCCAACATAATCGATTATCACATAAGGGATAATCGATTATCTGGCTGTTCTGTCCAGAATTAAAACCTTACTTCAAAAACCATTTTGGTTAAAATGAAAACGTTAAAAATCATTTTGTTTGAAGTATATGAAAATATTTATGATATTTATGATTTGATAAAATGATTTTATGCATATTTATGATGACTTATGTTGAGCCAAAAGACGAGATAACTTAAACGTTGCTCTTACATTGGTTCTACCTAACGACCTACGCCTTGGGTCTTCGGTCTTGAACTTTTGAGCTCGTCTTGGCTTTTCCATGCAATCCCTTTATCAATATGCTTCTCGGCATTCAATCTTGATTTTTTGTCATATAATAACGTTGTTTGACACTTGACTTCATTGTTTGTCATTCATTAAAACCTATACCTGGAAATCATGCTAATACAACCAAAGCACACATATCATGGATAGAATGATTTCCTACAATTTTTCCCTTTTTGATAATGACAAACAATAAGAGATATGCATATCGGATTCCCCCTAAGTTCATGCTATATCTCAACATACAAGTTATGCAAAACATTTCCCCTTAATTGAGTATTCCCCCTCAATTAAAGCATACTAGAAGGTGGAGACATTCCCCCTTATTAGAAGCATATCGCCTAATTTCTTCCCCCTCTTGGCATTAGCAAAAAGAGAGTATACACAGGCTACTTTTCCCTTTTGACACGTCCCCCTTTTGGGAATACCAACTGTTAGTGTCAAACATAAGATAGGAAATATAATGAGGAATATACATGATGACGATTTAAAAAAAATCATACCAACATAAAATGATACCAAATGTTAGTAAAAACATAACAACCATATTAAAGGTTATTTTTAGCAAATCATATTACTTAAAAAACATATCAACTGTTAATTTTTAACAAACCAATAGTTGTATTAAAAACATGAATCATTTATTTTTCAAGAATATACCAACTGTTATTCAAACCAAAAATAATATTCATCAAAACATGAATCAATCATTATTTTTAGCAAAAATAATTGATAGCAATTGTTATTCAAAATAAAAGTTATCAAAACATGAATCAACAAAAGTAATTGATACCAATTGTTAACAAAGACATATCAATCATTAACACATATCAACTATTACGTTTTTATCAAAGATATGATAACTAACCGAAATTCCCCCTCGATGCAATAAGGTTTCGTGCTTGGTGCATCTACTACGATATTGTAGTCTTCAAGCACACCTGCAAACGTACCTAAAAATAGGTTTTAGGTACCCAAACACTTTTGGGTCCTTGGGGGTTAGGCAAATAATAATCATAGCTAAAAGATAAATCCCTATGTTTTGCAAAACATACGGGTGCTATGTGTCCTACCCAGTTGCAATAATGACATATAACATTCGGGTTGTGCATATGTCTTGGTCGAGCCAAAAACGTTCTAGGTAATCTAAAGTCGTTATTCCTAGAAGCGTTGAAATTCCTAGAGTCATTTCTAGGCGGTCTAAAATGATTAATTCTAGACTCATTAATAAAATTCCTAGAATCATTTCTAGGTGGTCTAAAATGATTAATTCTAGACTCATTTACAAAATTCCTAGAATTATTTCTAGGTTGTGCATCGCAATTTCTAACATGATTCTTATTCTTTTTACGCCTTTTATTTTTCCAGGGCCTTTTCTTTTTAATTTCTTCAACTATTTTAGGATTGTCTACACTACGTTTTTCTAGTGTGTCCCTAAGTTCTATGTTTTCTAATTTCAAAGAATCACAAGATGAACAATTAGAATTTTGATCAATTGAAGAAGTTTCATTCATCTCCTTAATTTTATTTCTAAGATCAATATTGTCATTTTCCAAAAATTTATTTTTCTCTTCTAAAACTTTAATTTTAGCCTTGGCCTCTTTGGAGATTTTTAAAGACTTTTTCAATTCATCATATAATTCTTGAAAAGCTTCTTGTAATTCTTCATAAGAGTAAGAGTTAGGAGTACATACCTCTTCTTCCTCGTTGGCCATGAGGCATAGGGTGGCTGTTTCATCACCCGAGCTGTCCGAATCCCATGTCACGCGCCTTTGGTGTTTCTTCTTCTTCTTGTCCTTGGGTTTTGGACAATATGACTTGGTGTGGCCAATTTTTCCACAATTATGGCATGAAGGACTTGGTTCTTCCTTCTTCATTTCCTTCTTCATAAACTTATAAAACTTTTCAATTAAATCGTTGGAAATAGTTTCATCATCGCTTTCCGAATCACTTACTTCTACTCTTTTAGACGATGAGGCTTTGAAGGCAATACCTGGACTTTTCTTATTTCCAAATGAAGGATTAAGAATAGTGCTTTCATAAGTTTTGAGGTTACCTCTTAGTCCATCAATTGTGACGTCCGTGATTCCCATCGACTCTTGGATGGCATTGGCATTGGAATGCCATTCGGGAGTGAGACTCCGCAGGATTTTTCGAACAAGATCTTTGTTTGAATATACTTTCCCAAGAGCATGGAGATCGTTGATGATCATTGAGAATCGATCAAACATATCGTCGATGCTTTCAGGCTCCTTCATTCTAAAGAGTTCATATTCATGTGTTAGAAAATCAACTCTAGCTTCTCGGACTTGAGACGTACCTTCATAAGTGATTTCAAGCTTATCCCACATCTCTTTGGCGGTTGTGCAGCAAGAGATCTTCCGATAGTCATCCGGATTCACGGCACAATACAACATATTGATGGCCTTTGCGTTATTTTCAATCTTCTTGATGTCTTCGGCATTATATTCATCTTCCTCCTTTGAAACAATGATTTCCCCAACTTTCTTTGTCGGCATTTGTTTACCGTTCTTGATGATGTGCCATAATCGAAAGTTATTTGATTGGATGAATATTCTCATCCTCTCTTTCCAATATGTATAATTGGTTCCATCAAATAGTGGAGGCCTAATGGTAGAGTGTCCTTCGCTCATCATACCTGCGTTCAACATTCTCAACAAAAAAATATATATCGTTATCTCAACCGGTTAAGGCTTTCAGAGAGTTAGGCTCTGATACCAACTTTTAGGATTTATGCACTTCACTAGCGGGGAGGGGGGGGGGAGGGGGGGTGAATAGTGAGGCACGAGAATGTCGGTTAATTTTGCGGAATTAAAATTGCAGGCATAAAAAGTAAGTGCAGTAATTAAAAGAGTAAGGAGAGGACACACCGAATTTATACTGGTTCACCACAACGTGTGGTTAGTCCAGTCTCCCGAGAGACTCTCTCGAGTTTACACTAACTCTGTTAAGCTTACGGGTGCCTAACAAACCGTTACACTTGCTCGTATATGTACGCTCTACAAAACTTCAACTTGCTCGAGGATACCTCACCTCAAGACTTCACCTTGCTCGTGGATACCGCACCACAAGACTTCACACACGAAGATTGAAGGTACTTAGCAAACCCAACGCTCAATGAGAAAGTATGGTCTTCTCAAGAACCTTTCTCTTTTACAACAAGAACTCTCTAATAAGAGTAGATAAAGAGATACAATATAAGCTCTATGAACAACACAAAGTTGTCTCTCAAATGGCTCAACAAAAGCTCTAAATATGATGTAGAAATGTTATCAATATGTTCAAGAATAATGAGAGATATTGTTCCTGTGAAATGAGTCCCAAAGACCTCTATTTATAGGTGGTAGAGGTTGTATGTCCGTTGCTTAATAGGCAATCAATAATACTGATTTTATGCCAAGATAATCGATTATCTACTTTACATAATCGATTTTCTTCTCAACGTTCATAAAATTGAACGTTGGAAGGCAACGGTCAGTGAATAATCGATTATTCTCTAGAGGATAATCGATTATTTACCTTCTCTGGAATTTCCAGTTTAAGCTGGAAAAAACAGATAATCGCTTATCCTCATTGTGATAATCGATTATGCAGCCATGCTGGAATTTCCAGTTTGGCTGGAAACCCAACATAATCGATTATCACATAAGGGATAATCGATTATCTGGCTGTTCTGTCCAGAATTGAAACCTTACTTCAAAAACCATTTTGGTTAAAATGAAAACGTTAAAAATCATTTTCTTGAAGTATATGAAAATGTTTATGATATTTATGATTTGATAAAATGATTTTATGCATATTTATGATGACTTATGTTGAGCCAAAAGACGATATAACTTAAACGTTGCTCTTATATTGGTTCTACCTAACGACCTACGCCTTGGGTCTTCGGTCTTGAACTTTTGAGCTCGTCTTGGCTTTTCCATGCAATCCCTTCATCAATATGCTTCTCGGCATTCAATCTTGATTGTTTGTCATATAATAACGTTGTTTGACACTTGCCTTCATTATTTGTCATTCATCAAAACCTATACCTGGAAATCATGCTAATACAACCAAAGCACACATATCATGGATAGAATGATTTCCTACATCCACTTCGACCACCCCGCTCCTATACGATGAGTGACATCCCCGTCAATCTCTCCGTCCCCCTGAATCACCAACCCAAGATATCTGACATTGTCCCTCTTGGCGATGACCTGAGATCCAATCATCAAGTCCCTTCCTACTTCGCTCAGCTCGGCGCTAAACTTGCACTCCAGGTATTCTGTCTTAGATATGCTTATTTTGAAACCCTTAGACTCGAGAGTCTGTCTCCATACCTCTAACCTCTCAATAACACCGATCCTCGTCTCGTCTATCAAGACTATGTCATCAGCAAATAGCATACACCAAGGCACATCCCCTTGAATATGTCGGGTTAGAGCATCCATCACCAAGGCAAACAAGAGAGGGCTAAGCGCCGATCCTTGATGGAGCCCCATAACCACTAGAAAATGGTCTGAGTCGCCACCCACCGTCCTAACCCTAGTCTTAGTTCCATCGTACATGTCCTTGATTACTCTGATGTAGGCTTCCGGCACGCTCTTCGCCTCGAATAACCTCCATAGCACCTCCCTTGGGACCTTGTCATACGCCTTCTCCAAGTCGATAAGCACCATGTGCATGTCCTTCTTCTTATCCCTGAACTGCTCCACCAGCCTCCTGACAAGGTGGATAGCTTCTGTAGTGGAGCGACCCGGCATTCGCAGAGATAAATGTCATCTCCCTCACCCTCGTCTCGATCACTCGCTCCCAAACTTTCATGGTGTGACTTATTAATTTGATACCCCTATAGTTGTTGCAGCACTGGATGTCCCCTTTGTTCTTGTACAAGGGCACCACTGTACTCCACCTCCACTCCTCCGACATCCTTTTGGTCCTGAAGATTGCTTTGAACAACCTGGATAGCCACTCCACTCCTGACCTACCCATGCATTTCCAGAACTCCACCGGGATTTCGTCAGGCCCAGTCGCTCGATCCCTACTCATCCTATGCAAAGCCCCCATGACCTCCTCCGTCCTAATGCGCCTGCAGTACCCAATGTCTCTATGTTGCTCTGAATGCCCCAACTCCCCTAGATCTATGTTACGATCCCCCTCCTCGTTAAGTAAGTCTCGAAAGTACGCCTTCCACCTCTGCTTGACTTGAGACTCCCCCATCAGAACTCTACCATCCTCACCCTTGATGCACATAACTCAGTCAAGATCACGCGCCTTCCTTTCCTTTGCTTTAGCTAACCGGAATAACATCCTGTCCCCGCCTTTCTCCCCTAATTCCTCGTACATGCGACCAAATGCCGCGTTTTAGCTTCCGTAACCGCCAGCTTTGCTTCTTTTCTCGCCACCTTGTAGATCTCCCTGTTCGCTCTCTGTTCTTCCTCGCTTATGCTCCCTGCCAACTTAGCAAACGCCGCCTTCTTCACCTCCACTTTTTCTTTGACTATATCGTTCCACCACCAGTCATCCTGATATCTGCCTGAATAGCCCTTGGCTACCCCGATCACATCCCGTGCTAACTCCCTAACCAAGTTCGTCGTCTCTTGCCACATAGCGTCCCCTTCCCCAGAACTTCTCCAAGCTCCGCCCTCAGCTAACCTCCTCTCCAACTCCTGTGCTTTCTCCTTAGTCGAAACACCCCATCTAATCCGCGGTTGTCCCCGAGCACCCCTCATCTTCCTCTTCACCCAGATACCGACATCCATCACTAGGAGTCTATGAAGAGTCGAAAGGGACTCTACCGGAATAACCTTGTAGTCCTTGCACATACCCCTATCACTCCTTCTGAGGAGGAGGTAATCAATCTGAGTCCTCGCCGCCGAACTCTTGAAGGTGACCAAATACTCCTCCCTCTTCTGAATGACGAGTTCACATTCAGAAGCTCGGAAGCCCTGGCGAAATCAAGCAGTGACGTGCCTCCTCCGTTCGTAACCCCAAAGCCGAAGCCACCGTGTACCTCACCATAACCACCAGCATCAGCCCCAATATGACCATTAAAGTCCCCTCCAGTAACTAACTTCTCAGATTGGGGAATACTACTCACCAGATCATCCAAGCCCTCCCAAAAGTGCCTCTTAACCTCCTCGTCTAAGCCCGCTTGCGGCGCGTAAGCGCTGATGACGTTGAGGACGCAACCCCTAATAACCAACTTAATAGACATTAACCTATCATTCACTCGCCTAACCTCGACCACGGACTCCCTTAGATCCCTATCTACCAAGATGCCCACTCCATTCTTACTTATCACGACCCAAGAATAACACAGCTTAAATCCGTCTGCATTCTTCGCCTTCGACCCTTTCCACCTAGTCTCCTGGACACATGCTATATTAACCCTCCTCTTCTGAAGAACCTTCGCCAACTACTACTATAGATTATTGAATACCTTTCTGTTCTTTAATCTCTTGTATTCTCAATTTCTCATTTTTCTCGTCTTTTTTGCTATGTTTAATTTGTGAGATTTATTTGTCTTTTCCTTTCTCTTTTACGTTTTCTTCTTCTTTTGTTCTCTTTTCTCTTTTTCTTTTTGCGGATGATGATTATACATAGATTATTTATATATTATATGTTCATGGGTTATTTTAAATTTTAGCGATTAGGTAAATGTCTACTTAGGTTAATCCTTCTTATAAAAAAATTCAAAGGAAGTAGGTCATATCTGAATTTTATCTCATAAAATTACTTTAATTATCATAAGTTTCTTCAGTTATTTTATATTCGAAGAATATTTTACATGTCAAATATTGTCATGTTTAATTGTTGTCACTATCTTATTGATTTTGATTTTTCTTTTTAGTTTAATTCTATGTGGACCTAAGACCAGCATCTACATTAGTAATTAATTTTCAAAATTTTAGAAAATAATTTCACCTTGAAAATGAAATTGATAATCCAATTGAATTGTTCTGATCGATCAAAGAGAAATGCCAGCTTCCTATTGCTTTGGGAAATAAAGCTAGATATTTATCAATATGAAAAATATTATATCTTGGCCAGAAGATTCGTCTTTAAGGTAGCTGGGGGAAAATACAAGTAGATTTGTTTCAAGTAGCAAAGTAGCCTTCAAAAAAAAAAAAAAAAAAAGAAGAATTCAATAGTTCGGTAGAAAGACTGTTTCCAAATAGACCCTCGGTATTCTTTTCTTCAAGAACTTTCAACCTTGCTTTTGAGGAGACTCGAACTCACAACCTCTCGGTTGGAAGAGGGGGTTGCTTACCATCCGACCAACCCCTATTGTCTTAAGAAGTTAAAATATTATTTTATAAATTTAATGTTGATGTCTTGTATATATGCGCTAAGCGCGGGCAACTTCACTAGTTAAAGAATAGAAATGAAATACACATTATTGAGGGGTCGACGGAATTATGGGGTCGTTTCCTTCCGGTACCCTTGAGTCATACTTCTACCCTGGCTTGTACACGTTCGGCGGTTGGTCATGCCGGTATAGGGACGTGATTAGTCAAATTCGACCCCATACGTATTACACGCACTGATACACTCCTGTCATGAACGTTTATTATATACGGTTTGAACAAGCATGAGTATTTAATTGGTAAATTATTAAATTTGAGGATCGCAACGACAAAAGTGACTCAAATTTAAATACCACTTATGCCATTCTACCTTTACGATAAATACTTTAGAGATTTACTGCTGTTGAGTATTAGCATGAAAAAGAAGAATAGATCTTAGAGCCAAATATGAGCTATGGGTTTAATAATTATTTTTTTAGGTATTTCCCATTGTCTTTCTTTCTTTAAAATAAATCTAATCTTACTTTTAATTTTTAGTTGATATTCTCGATTGAACGAAAAATACACTTTTTTTTTAGAATAAACGAAAAATACTCTACAAAAACAATAGAACAAAAATTTGTGTAAGGATGTAGAGGAAAAAATTAGAAGTTATGCCAGGAGCTATGGCAGGGACAGAGCTAGCTTTCAAGCTATTTGGTATGTGAAATTAAATTATTTTTGTCCAAATTTATATTTATTTTTAAAAATTCTTGCTCTATATAAGGTATTAATTTATAATCTAATAAATTAAAAAAATTAAAAATTTAAACTCACAAATTTTAAGTTCTAGCGCAATCCATAGCTGTTGGCGAGTCTATATTTGCATAAACTTAAAAAAAAGGGGGATAAAAGTTAAACATCAATAACATTTATGAACTTCAAAGGACAAGTTATATATTGGCCGATCGATTAAAAAATAATTATATTTAATGGCTATATATATATATATAAATATTAATTATATATAAAAAATGTATATGATATATTGATATATTAAAAATATATTTTATCTGCTATTATTTGCGAGAGTAAGTATACTGTATAATTTTTCCAACTTCAATCCAGACCGTCCAACTGAGAAAGAAAGATGATGGACTGATTGGGCCGCACTTAAGAATTTGGACTGTGACATCAGACTGCTGCCACCGCTTCACTGATCATGACCCAAATCGGCCGACAAATTCATATGCATATCCTTGAAACTTAAAATTCGCCCACAGTTTTTAAATAAACAATATAGTACCTCAATAAATTTATTATTTATCATTTGACTTTTTATGTCCCATAAAAAATAATAAATAAAATGCGTAACTTACTATAATATTTATATTAACATATAAATATTTTATTAAATTTAAAGAATAATTTAAAATAAGTAATAAATATTATCGGTATAATAGAATTTTTTTATCTTCTCTTAATATGCAGTAAGTATAAATAAAAATACATTTTTAATATACATGCCAAGTAGAAATTAACGGAAATACTCCTTCCGGTCCATAATAAGTGTCTCTTTTACTTTTAGCATGCAAATTAAGAAAATACTAAATCCTATATAAAATTATTTAATATGACTAAACTACCCTTATTAAATATTGAGCACATGAAACCCGAAAATGTTAGAGAGAGAAGCTCTGCCTTCTCTCTAACTTTCTTCATCTTCTTCGCTATTCATCTTCTTCTTTCTGCTACTTCTGCGTAGGTAAGTAAACCTGGCAGAAGGAGTTATGGCAAAAAGAAGAGGTCGCCCAAGGAAAGAATTAGTACCAATTTATGCAAGTGATATTTTCCCAAAAGCTGTTATTACTGTTCCAAAGGAAGTTATCACCGTTCCATTGAAACCTGCTGCAGAAACTGTTTCATCGCCTCATGCAACAGTAGATCCACAACCATCTGGAGTTCCCCTGATACCAACAGCAAATGTGAGGGTTACTAACAACTCAGACCCTCAAATTAGTCCAGTAATTGTCCCGATGGAGCCTGAGAATGGGGGTCAGAATCACATGCAACAACCACCACCACCTGTCGTTCCAAAAGCAGCTTGTGATGAAGGAGCAAAAATCGATCCACCCAAACAGTGGGCTAGTCTATTCAAGAGGAATCGGCTTGCTGCAAATGGTATGTCACTAGAGTATATTTCCCCTACACTTGTTAATGGTAAACCAGTTGGTCAGCTGGTGAAGGAAGAGGTGGAGGAGGAAGACGTAAAATGGAAATGTGCTCTTGTTGTATTTGTGCTAGGTAATAGCCCTGGATATAATGGTATGAAAAGGTTTATTAACCTTCACTGGTCTCATGTTCCTGAACCCGAGCTATTTTATCACGATGAGGGATACTATATTGCTAAATTTAGTACCCTAGATGATGCTAAAGAAATTCTATGCGGGGGGGCCTTATACTATTGCCAACAGACCTATGATTTTGAAGCAGTGGTCAGTTGATTTCGACTTCAAAGCAGCCTTTCCTTCAGAAATTCCCTTGTGGATCAAGTTCCCTAACTTGCCTATGTCCTGTTAGGGTAGCAAATCTTTAAGTAGGATTGCTAGTGTCCTTGGTAGACCTATTTTTGCTGATGAATGTACTACTAAGCAATCCAGAATTTCATATGCTCGTATGCTCATTGAGGTAAATGTGTCGAAAAAGCTACATAGTGAGATAGAGATTCTGGACCCAAATGGAAAGAGCTTCATGCAGGATGTGATGTATGATTGGAAACCTGTGTATTGTGAGAAATGTTTGGAGGTTGGACACAACTGTTTGGCTAAATCTGCTCAACCAACACTGAAAAACAAGGTGACACAGGAATGGAGAGTGAAGGCACCAGTCACAATGGAACCTAATAACCAGATAGCTCAAATCCAGCGACCAGAGTTACCAAAGGAGACAAGTACTCTAGCTTCAACTAAAGTTGGGAACAAACAGAAGCAGGTTGCTATACAAGACTCCCCAGTCTTTAACATCACTAATTTCCCTCCCTTATCTCCTATAGTGATGTCTAACAGATTTGAAGTTGGGACAGTTAGGTGGGCTGATCATCCCCTGGATGAAGGGGGAACTAGCCATACTCAATGAAGTGGATCTTTTGGAATATTAGGGGTGTAAATAAAAGGTTCAAAAAAAAAGAAGCTAGAAATTTCTTTAGAACTAATAAGTTTGACCTAGTAGGACTTGTAGAGACTAAGGTTAAACAACACAATACTGGTAAAATAGCTAGTTTTTTGTTGCCTAACTGGAACATGATTACTAACTACAGTGGAGCAGTAAATGGTAGAATATGGATCCTATGAGATCCTACAAAAGTGTTGGTCACTGGATTTCTTGAGGAAGCTCAGCTCATTCATTGTAAGGTTCAAACTATCATTGGTGATACTATCTGCTGGCTTACAGTAGTATATGGTTTTAATGACTGTGATCAGAGGAGGATGCTGTGGAAGTCTATTCTGAATTTATCTGCTGGTATTACTGAGCCTTGGATCATTGCAG
This sequence comes from Nicotiana benthamiana, assembly GCA_034376525.1. Lineage (NCBI taxonomy): Eukaryota > Viridiplantae > Streptophyta > Magnoliopsida > Solanales > Solanaceae > Nicotiana > Nicotiana benthamiana. The sequence goes on from CM067323.1 coordinate 50,412,080, forward strand.
GTGATTTTAATGCCATTCTGTCTAGCAAGGAAAGACAATCCTGCCAACAAGTTAAGCAAAAGGATCTTGTTGATTTTAATAACTGCATTCAGCAATCAGGCCTGGTTGAGCTTCCATGGAAGGGAAATTTCTTTACCAGGTCTAATCAACAAAGTGGTAATGATAGAGTATGTAGTGACTGGATAGGGTATTTGGTAACTTTGAATGGCGATGAAGTGGAATCATGTACACACTGTATATGGACCTCCCCTCATCTCTGATCACAATCCCATTTTACTAACCCTGACAACAGATACCTCTGCAAGGAAGACACCATTCAGATTCTTCAATACTTGGATCCAGCATAAGGAATTTCCTTCTATGATAAGAACTCACTGGAAAAACAAGGAGCAGAGTACTCTTCATAGAGTGTGGAACAATCTTAAATCCCTCAAACCAGCCTTAAAGTCTCTTAATGTAAGAGATTTTAAGAATGTTTCTCAACAGATTGAAAGTAGCAGAAAGGAACTGGAAGCTGTACAGCATCAAATGGCAATCTCCTACTCAGATTCACTACAGCAAAGAGCAAAAGACCTGGTTCAACAGCTTGAAAAATGGTCCTTAATTGAAGAGTCAGCTTTGCAACAAAAGTCAAGAGCTAAATGGATCAAACTTGGTGACTCTAATAACAAGTATTTTTCAGCAGTCATGAAGGAGAGAAATCAGTATAAGAAGATTATTGAACTCACCACAGAAGGAGGACTGAAGATAACTGATCCAGCAGATTTGAAGAAGGAGATCAGGGACTTCTATATATCACTAATGGGAACTACAGCCAATTCTCTACCAGCTGTGAATAAATTGTATATGAGGAATGGCCCAAAACTTTCTCATCATCAAAGGAAGGAGCTAGCTGCTGATATTAGTGACACAGAGATACTAGACAGTTTGAAGGCTATTGGAAATGATAAAGCCCCAGGTATTGATGGATTTAATGCTATGTTCTTCAAACAATCTTGGCATGTCATTGGCAACCAGGTTATGCAAGCAATCAAGAATTTCTTTCAGACCTCCAAGATGTACAGACCTACTAATTGTGCCACACTCACTTTGCTTCCCAAGGTATCCAATCCTCAAACAGTTAAAGAGTTCAGACCTATAGCTTGTTGTTCAGTCATAAAATATTTCCAAGTTGTTGGCCAACAGACTCCAGAAGGTTATGAGTACTATCATTTGTAAGGCACAGGCTGGCTTTATACTAGGAAGAAGAGTAGCAGATAATGTCATATTAGCTCATGAGTTAATAAAACAGTACTCTAGATCACATATCTCTCCCAGATGTATGATCAAAATTGATCTTCAGAAAGCTTACGACTCAGTGGAATGGTGCAGTGTGCAACAGATTATGGAAGAACTGGATTTTCCTAGCAGATTTATCAGGTGGATCATGGAGTGTGTCCAAACTGTTAGCTATACTGTTGTGGTTAATGGAGAAACAACAGAGCCTTTTCAAGCTGCCAAAGGATTGAGACAAGGAGACCCTATATCTCCCTTTCTGTTTGCTATTGTGATGGATTATCTTAGCAGATCCCTGGCAGAGTTGAACCATACCAAAAGTTTCAGATATCATCCTGGTTGTAAGAAATTGGGAATTACTCATTTAAGCTTTGCTGATGACTTACTATTGTTTGTCAAAGGAGAGCTTCAGTCAGTAAGTTCTATGTTCTTATTTTTCTCTCAATTCCTTGCAGCTACTGGTCTTAAAGCAAACTTACACAAAAGTGCAGTGTATTTTGGAGGGGTCACCCCTGTGATTCAGCATCAAATTCTTGACCATCTTGGTTATGTTCGAGGAGACCTCCCTTTCAAATACTTGGGAGTGCCTTTGACTACCAAAAAGTTGTCAGTTGCTCAATGGCAACCTCTGGTTGACAGGATTTCTGCTAGAATTACTTCCTGGACAGCTAGATATCTATCCTATGCAGGCAGAAGCCAGTTGGTGCAATCAGTTATATTTGGTGTTCAAGCTTACTGGGCTCAATTATTTCTCATGCCTTCAAAGGTTGTTAAAATGCTGGAGTCAATATGTAGATCCTATATTTGGTCAGGTTCAATTAATATCTCAAAGAAAGCTTATGTGGCCTGGGAAAAGGTATGCATGCCAAAATCAGCTGGAGGTTTGAATATAACTAATATCTTGTTGTGGAATAAGGCTGCTATAGCCAAACTTAGTTGGGATTTAGCACATAAGAAAGATCTGTTGTGGGTAAAATGGATACATACTGTCTATATCAAACAACAACAGTTGGAGAACTTATCTGTCCCAACACATGCTAGCTGGATGGTAAGGAAGATTGTGGAGGGTATCAAGCTGCTACAACAACATCAACTACTATATAAAGCTGACTGCACCATAAGGAAATTATACTTGCAACTGCTTGGAGAATCAACTAGAGTCCCTTGGAAGAATTTGGTCGTACAGAATGCTGCTAGACCTAAAGCTATCTTCAGTTTGTGGCTGTTACTGCAAGTAGACTTCCTACCAAGAATAGGCTGCTGCAATGGAATCTGAATGTATCAGGCATCTGTGTTATGTGCCAGCAAGATATGGAAACTAGAGATCATTTATTTGTGCAATGCACTTTTACATCCCAGCTGAGATACCAAACACTAAAATGGATTGGAGTTGAAGCCTCCACTGGGCAGGATTGGTCACAATTTTGCCAATGGTTCATTGAACAATCTAAAGGGAAATCTCCCCGAGCTCATACAATCAAGATGACAGTAACAGAAATGCTCTATGGTTTATGGTTAGAAAGGAATGCGAGAATCTTTGAAAACATCTTTTGTAACTGTGATAAGCTCCTTAGTAGTATAGCCTATATATGTAATGTTCGAGCTCCTCCTAGGCTTAGTTCATATATTCAGCAGTTCATGTTATAATCTGCTGACTTGGCTAGAGTAGTATAGGTAATTCATGTGTCCAGTTTGATAGGCAGTCGAGTTAAAAATGTCCTATGATTTTGTAAGGCAACCATTTGGTGATTAATACAAATTTAATTACCAAAAAAAAATATTGAGCACATGATTATAATGATATTTATTACTCTTCTGTATATAAGGGTGAAAGAGTAAAAACAAATTGAATTTTTTCTTGATTACCTAACTAGATATTTATTTTGGACAAAAATTAAAAAATAAAATAGATATTTATTTATGGACCGGAGGGAGTAGTATATTCTTACTAGTATAAATAGACAAAAGTCACAGAGATTACTTCAATAAAATAGACTTTGACGCTTAAGCTTTCAATTTTAATAATATTTTCTTCATTCCCGTTCCCTTTTTCTCTCTTTCTTACTATTATTTCACACTTCTATGCACTTCTGTCCCTGTTATTCCGTAGAATCTCTCTCTCCGTCTCGTGCACCAAAAATCACACACACACACACTAGTGGATTCCTTGCTTTAGCTTCAAATTTCTGCTAATTAATCTTTTGCTTTCTTTTTCTCTCCTTTTTTCTCCACCTCAATTTCAATTTCGTCTTCTTCCCTCAGTTTCCCAATCTTTTTTGGTCTCAAGAAACCCTAATTCTTCTTAAATTCACGGATTTTCAAATACCATATTGTAATTCAGCTTAGTGTTGGATTTAGGTTGTTTGCGGAGTTGGAATTTTGGGAAAATCTGGGAATTTTATAAATTCCTTTAAAATTTGATCCTTTTTTGTGTTAAATTTAAAACTTTTTAATTTCCAAATTTGGTATCTGTCATCATAATTTGGCTTTGTTTGGTGAGGGTTTGCTTAATTTGTGGTTATAAGTCAAGGGGTTTTGTAAATTTTTTAATATATAGTGAAGTTTGTGAAGGATAAGAAAATGGATAAATACGAGCTTGTGAAAGATATAGGGTCAGGGAATTTTGGTGTGGCGAGGCTGATGAGGCACAAGGAAACCAAAGAACTTGTGGCAATGAAATACATTGAGAGAGGACATAAGGTTTGCATTATTACTCTTTTATCATCAAATCGATTAGTTTTTCCCCCCTAATTATCGGTTAAACATGTAATTAGCACTATCATCCAAGGTTCTTAATGTTGAGATGTCACATTTTGTTGTAGATTGATGAGAATGTAGCAAGGGAGATCATTAATCATAGATCGCTTCGACATCCAAACATAATTCGATTCAAGGAGGCAAGTTTGTTTGCTTGTATTTTACCTATTATTTTGCAATGTTCTATTGATAATATTGGGTTTGTTTTGAAAATGACAAGAAAGCTAAGGAATAGCTGGCCTAATTGTTGTGCATTTGTTTTGTGAGATACAGGTGTTAGTGACTCCCACTCATCTTGCCATTGTTATGGAATATGCAGCTGGTGGAGAACTGTTTGAGCGCATTTGCAATGCAGGAAGGTTTAGTGAAGATGAGGTATATTTTAAAATTTTAACGGTGTCAATAATAAGTCTCACATAGACTACCATATTGAAGGATTCTGAAGGATAAAGAAATGGTAATGAAGTCACATTTCTGTGATTTTAAGAGCCTATCTTCAATGCTTCTCTCATCTGGTTTCTTGCTGCTGTCATTTCAGGCTAGGTACTTTTTCCAGCAGCTTATTTCAGGAGTCCACTACTGTCACAACATGGTAAGAAACTCACAAGAATTTACCCAACAAAAAAAATCTTGTGTGAGAATATGATCGGAAATTTAGATACATCTTAGGCCTGGACTTATGTGTATAAGTTTTATTGCAAATGCCATCTTTTTAGTTTAAAGGAGCTTAATCTTCTTCAAACTTCCATTGCCTCTGCAGCAAATATGCCATAGAGATTTGAAGCTGGAGAATACCCTTCTTGATGGAAGTCCAGCTCCACGCTTGAAGATATGTGATTTTGGATACTCAAAGGTTGATGATGTTCTGGTGATTTTTATATATATACTTATTATCCCCCTAGGAAAGGCTCATAGTTTTTGTTATGCAATCGCAGTCGTCCCTGTTGCATTCGAGGCCAAAATCAACTGTTGGGACTCCAGCCTATATTGCTCCTGAGGTCCTATCCAGAAGAGAATATGATGGCAAGGTATCTGTGTTACTTATGCGATCTTTTACATTTGGTGGAGAGGCATTATTATGCAAATGATTTTTGTCTGGCATCCATCTGTCTGGGGCTGCATTTGCATCCTTATGGAGCAATCTGCAATATATGAGCTTTATTTCTTTTCCTCTTATGAGTAGTTGTTCTACTACTTGTTGAATTTACAGGTGATGCTCCCACAGTTGCATAAATTACATCTTATTTACATCCTCCCACATTTTTTCCCTAAAGAGTGAAGCTTTTTTTACTAATTTTATTCTTAGGCCTTCAAGTTCTGTTTGTGATTATTTCAGCTAGCTGATGTTTGGTCATGCGGGGTGACGCTTTATGTGATGCTGGTTGGGGCATATCCTTTTGAAGATCAGGAGGATCCGAAGAATTTTAGGAAAACTATTCAAGTGAGTTCTTGAAGGCTTCACATATCCAAAGAACTTCACATGATGTTTTGTCCTTTTAATTTGGCTTTGATGTTTCTCTTTCCAGCGAATAATGGCGGTGCAGTACAAGATTCCCGACTATGTTCACATATCACAAGATTGTAGGCACCTTCTCTCTCGGATATTTGTTGCTAATCCAGCAAGGGTATGCTCTCCTCTGTCCTTGTTGGGTGTGTTCTATTGGAAGTTTACTTGAATTCTTAATGAGCTAACAATCTGATATAGATGTTACCTATTTAATGATCATTTGTTTTCACCCAATGAGACAAGAGGGGTTGCTCTGATGGTAAGCAATCCCCACTTCCAACCGAGAGGTTGTGAGTTCGAGTCTCCCCAAGAGCAAGGTGGGAAGTTCTTGGAGGGAAGGATGCCGGGGATCTATTTGGAAACAGCCTCTCTACCCAAGGGTAGGGGTAAGGTGCGTACATACCCTCCCCAGACCCCACTAAGTGGGATTATACTGGGTTGTTGTTGTTGTTGTTTTCGCCCAATGCGGATCTATACACTTAAACCTTTTGCTCCCTATTCATCTTATTTCTGCCATGCCCATTCGATAGATTATATTCCAATTAGGTCACCAATGTTACAATTTATAAGATGAAATTACATATCTTGAATTGTCCATTTATTTAATAAGATTTCCTGAATCACCTTACGTGAACCAAATTGCTGAACTTCAGCATGATGGAGAATCACTTCAACCTTTCAAGACTGTTTTTTTTGCTGGATCTAAGCTTCATCCCTAGTCTCAGACTCTCAGTACCCCTCCACTATGATTGAGTTAATGTCCTAAAGTACCATAATTTAAGCATTGTTGTTTCGCCTGTTAGATCCTCTTGGTACTTACTTACCTGCCTTATTCTTGTACGTTCTGTTTTCCATTGTCCACCTAGAAATCAAATGGAAGCTTGGGAGTAGTTTTTATTCCTTTTTCTTTTGGGGTAGATTCTTTGTTCTTAATCCGGATACTTCTACCGTACTAACTACTACTTGTAAGTATCTTGGCTTCTCTTTCAAAAGGGGAGAGCATCAGAATCGTGAGAGGGGAAATACTGTGACATCTCAATTTGATGGTTATTTGTATTTTCTGTATTGTTTCTATGATTATATTGGCAGTTTGTATTTGCGGATTTTATCCTTGAAAAAAACTGAAATCTGCATCTGCTTGGTCATCCGTTCAAGTTTTCAACATCATAAAGAATGTTTGATATGATAAATCAGAAAATATATGCACCAACTATGAATTATCACCTTTCATCTTTGTGCGCCCTATTTTCTACCCATATTGTAGAAAAATGAAAAATGAAAAATTAGAACAGATTTGAAGTAGGAGATCATGGCTTGTCTAATCAATAGGTTTGTTTTTGCAGAGGATCACAATCAAAGAAATCAAGTCTCACCCATGGTTTTTGAAGAATTTGCCGAGGGAATTAACAGAAGCAGCACAGGCAGCTTATTACAGAAGAGAAAACCCAACATTTTCACTTCAGAGTGTTGAGGAGATCATGAAAATTGTGGAAGAGGCAAAGACTCCCGCTCCAGCTTCCCGTTCAGTCTCAGGCTTTGGCTGGGGAGGAGAAGAAGAAGAGGAGAAGGAAGGAGATGTAGAAGAAGAGGGAGAGGATGAAGAAGAAGAAGACGAATATGAAAAGCAAGTGAAGCAGGCACATGAAAGCGGAGAAGTTCGTCTCACCTAAGTGTACATTATCATCTTTTCTCATAAAGAACTGTGGGCAAACCCCTAGGCCTAAATTATCTTTTTTTTGGCTTGTGAAAGACTATAGCTTTTGGCATTTCATGGTTGTGTAGAAGTTCTTTCACCTAGGCCTTACCTTATCTCTTTTTGCTTGTGGAAAGTTACACTTTCTTTTTAGTGTGGGGCATTTCATGGTTATGTAAAATTTGTTTCTTTCCTGCCGTGTGGGATTCAAAGTATGTAAAAATTTTGAGTTTTTTTTGGTTAGGATGCTTGGGAATTATGTTACAATGAGACAAAGGAAATGGTGCACTGAAGTTGAAACTCGAATGAGCTTAAGTTGCAGCATACATTTTGCAATGAGCCTTATTTCAATTAGCAGGAGATTTTGGGATGAGGAACTGGAAGACATTGGAAGCTATCAAACACTTATTGGGAAACTACACTAGACCAGAGCTTTGCAGTTCAAGTACTTACCCAATTTATGCAACACCCCAAACAATCCCATTGGGATGCAACATCGCATGTGGCCAAATATGTGAAATCAGCTCTAGGGCTTGGAATTTTGCTAAGTACCGGTCCTATCATCAGCAAATCATCATAAAATTGGGTGATTCTCTACTTCCCTGGAAGTCCAAGAAACAACAAATTGTAAGTCGAAGTTCTGCAGAGACGGAATACAGGAATCTAGAAGTAGCATCAATAGAAATTACATGGTTTCTAGGACTGTTGAAGGAGCTTCAAGTTCATGTCCATCAACCAGTTCCTCTTCATTGTGACAGTAACGATGCCTTACAAATAGCAACCAATCTCATCTTTCAGAACCAAACACATTGAAATAGATTGTAATTTTGTTTGAGAAAAAAATCAAGGTTGGACAATTGGCACCGCAATACATACCAGTCTACAACAGGCTGACCTTATGACCAAGGATCTAGGATCAGCACAATATCATTTTCTCTCGTCCAAGTTTGGTGTGCTTGATGTATTTCACCCACTAGCTTGAAGGGGAGTATTGAAATACATATTAATTGTACATAGACTAGCTGAGGGACCAATGTTTAAAGATTAGAAAATTTTGTCCTTAAAGGAAAAGCTGTTAAGGTAGTAAGAGGTGGGCTGTTATAAAAGGCCCACCCTCACGTGTATTTCTTCTTTCTTCTTCTTAAGTGAAAATATATAGCTTCTTCTTCTCTCATTTCCTCACTATCTCCACTGCAGATTTCTTACTCAGATTCACTTGCATGTTACATTATTGTGTATATTCAATCAATTTTATCATAAGCTTGATGTTATTACAATGAGTTTGCTGCTGCTGTACCATGTAACAGCGTAGTCTCTGGGAACAACACTAACAAGCCTTTGTTGCATCATGCCCCAGAAAGCATACTTCTATATATGTATGCAGGTCTGGATCATGCTCGCAAAACGGGTGTTCGAACTGTGGCTTTGAAGGCTAGTACTGGTGAAGTGCTTTATGTCCATTGTGGCCAGATTTAATATGTTGGGATATAGTATCGTCCGTATACGAGAGGTGACTGATATTAGGAATCCATTTAGGCAACGCCAAAACCACAAAATAAACTATTGTCATTCAAAGAGTTCAAGCTTCTAGATAGGGGTGACAAATGGGCGGGTTGGGCTGAATTTGGACGGGTCAAAATGGGTCAGGTAATAAATGAGTCATTGCCCAACCCAGCCCAAAGTGTTTTTGGGCTAAGATTGGTTGGGTCAAGATGGGCTAAACAATGGGTCATAACCCAACTCGCTCAACTTGACCCATGTTTTAAAACCATGTTCATCTTGCATAAAAAAAAATATTTTATCTTAAAATATATAAGTTGACAAATATTTTATGGATAGGGGATGGGGGTGAGGGGTGGGGTAGGGTGGGTGGTGCATAAAAATAAAAAAACAGAAAATTAAAAATACAAAAAAAGTAAATTTTTTTTAAGGGGGTTTGTGCGGGTGGGGGTGCATAAAAATAAAAAAACAGAAAATTGAAAATGCAAAAAAAAAAGTAAATTTTTTTTGAGGGGGTTTGCGCCGGGGTGGGGGTGGGCGTAGGGTGGGTGGTGCATCAAAAAAAAAGAAAAAGAAAATGGAAAATATAAAAAAAAAAGTGATTTTTTTAGGGTTTGGGTGGAGGGGGGATTGGGTGTGGGGGTTAGGAGGGAGGGTGGGTAGCGCAGAAACACAAAAAAGGAAAATAGAAAATTGAAAATACAAAAAAAAGTAAATTTTTTTTTGGGTAGGGGGTAGGGGGTAGGGGTAGGGGTAGGGGTAGGGGTAGGGTGAGTGGGTGGGTGGTATAGGAAAACAAAAAAAAATAGAAAATTAAAAATACAAAAAAAAATTGGGATAATTACGTAAATTTCTAGATAAGTTGGGTTGAGATCCTTTGTTGTGAGTGAGTTTCATGGGTTGTATTTGGGTTGTTAAATGGGTCATAATGGGCTATACGAAATAATGAGTTAACTTGGGTTCAACCCAAATTAATCCATGACCTAAATTATTGGAACCCAACCTGTTAATCTCTGAATTAGTTGGACGAGTTAAATAGGTTTGGGCTCAAATTGCCACCCATACTTCTAGACATGAAATATCTCCATTGTCAATATAAAGAGGGTTGGCGACAATAGATTCCCTTGCTTCAAGCCCCTTGTAAATTAAAAAATCCATATGACTGCTTACTGAATAAGTTAGAATACCAATTGCTAAAACAAGCCTCCAAACCATGTCATTTGTAAGTCTTGGTGATCCGTCGATTTTAAAAATAAGTTTATGTGTAAGTGTAAAGCTTATAACTATACCAAATAAACTAACTGTTTTTATTTTATTTTTAAGAACAGATTTATTGTAATAGTGATACTGAGTAATCAGGATCGATTTATATTTAAAATGTAAAAAGTACTGATTTGTACCTATTAAATATTGCATATTTAATATACTATTAAATATTATATATTGTATTATTTATAAAAAGTTTAAAAATAAGAAGGATTAGAATTTTGGGTCTTTTAAGATATTGGAATAATGTTTTTCTTGAATGATACAACTCTACCCTTTACCTTAAGGTGTCCTTTTTGAGAGAATAAAATAAAGTGGACCGTTCTTTTGCTAAGAAAAAAGAGCAAGAGGGAAAGAAAAAGTTGAGAAACTTTGATAGCTCCATTTATACTTGCAAGAGCTGTGTTTAGCTGAAAAGTTATGTAAATACTTATTAGACTCAAGAACAATCGAAAATAATAAAGGTTAATCGGAATGAAGAGTAATATAAACTAGAGAAAACCGTTTAGCTAAGATCTGAAATAATAGTAAAGATAACTTAAGATGTAAGAACAATAAGGCAAGTAATAATCTTTCCACAAGAGAGAGAAAGACAGAGAGTTGTATATTCTAAATGGCAAATACACATGGGTCTTTACAAAGGGAAGGTCTCCTTTATATATTAAGGGATATTTCTCGAAATAATCAAAGAAAAGTACAAAGGTTGATGGTCTCAGTGTACGAGAGAGTCAGAGCTTTAAACGACGTCGTCTTGAGTCATACTACTCGGTCGGTCCGCTTACCGGGGCCGACCTTATCGAGTCGGCCTCAATTAGGCTGTTCTCTACGTCAAGGGCGTGCGTAGATAACATGAAACCATAGGGAACCAAATTTGTCCAATACAGATAGTCCCTCTGTATGTTGGGGACGTAGCCGAGAGTCGTCTTCAACAAACAGATATACGTTCTCGTCCTTTCTAGAAATTTGGCCGTACCTGTAGATACTGTGGAAAAGGGCGTGATCATATGCGGAGGGGTTACGCCGTTGACATATAACCTCCTTTTAGGGCTCCTTTTTACGAAGACATCATCGATCACGTGCGTGATCATTACTTTTTCTCTCGAGGCTGTTGTGGACATGACGTGACATTTTGGTTTCCCGCGCTGGTTTTCGGATCATGCCATTTCGATTTCCGTGTGCCTTTCCTTATAAATAGAGGATAGGTTGAATCCGACTCAACTTTCGAACTTTTTAGAGAGTACTTTCTCAATCATTTCCTCGTCTTTTTCTGGCACTCGTTGATCTTTTCTTTTAAAATCTTCGTTCCTGGGAATTGAACCCTGTGTCCTTAAAATGCCTTTATCTCATAACTTCCATCATGGTTAAGCGTCGCCAAGATAGTACCAGGACCAAGGGTGACGCCCTTTCTAGGGTTTCGTCGTCCTCAGATGATGGGGAAGCCGAGGAGGTTCTCTTTCCTCTATCAACGACCAATATACTTCCACTTGATATGGTTGCATAGAAGGATTTTAAGAACAAGTGTAAACTCCCCCTTGGGAACTCAATGAATTGACGCCATCTCATTTGGCTACTCTTAGGGAGTCGTATGATATCCCTGATTACATTAAGATGGCCCCCACCGGGACGGACTATGCCTATGTGTACAAGCCTGGGTATTGTACATTCTACGAGTATGCTTTTCGGATCGGCTATAGCCTCCCGCTCAATCCTCTGGCGGAGGAACTTTGTCGTTTTTACGAGGCGTGTCCGGTCCAACTTACCCCGTATGCGCTGAAGGTGTGTAGGATTCTTACCACCTACGCGGCTAAGGCTAAGAAGGAGGTCACCGTTTACCACCTCTTGCATATTTTTGGCGTGAGCTTCATGAGAGGCTCAATGCTCCAGTTAGTACGTCGAGGAAAGAAGAGCTTTGTGGCGCAAGATGATGATAAGGCCATTCGTAAATTTTGGAAGACATTTTTCTACATGCGTACTGAACATCTGGTGTCTAACCTCGAAGGGTTCCCGGAGGCATGGAACACAACATGTAAGCATTCTTGTACATAGTCTTTTACGGCAACCACATCTCTTTGGCTTTAACCATTGTAGGTTTTTTTTACATGTATGTAGTGACGGCTCGCACTTCTCGAAGGATTGACGACATTAGGTCGTGGGTGAGAGTGCTGATACCGTTTGCGGAGGAGTGCCGTACCTGGCCAGAATTCCTCAGGCTCTATGGCCCAACAGGTAACCCCCTTGCTTGGTTTTCCCTTTCCGCTCTGACTTGGAGGCCCCCCTCAATCTTCCTTGCTCAACTCATACATGTTTTGGTAGGTCGGGGCGCTTCTAAGAAGAAGAAGAAGAAGACTGTGGCCGGCCCTTCTAGGGAGATGTCAGGTACTGACGAGGAGGATATGATCCTCATAGGTACATCTAGGGGCAGTGCTTCTCCCCTCTCAAGACAAAAGGCCGCATCGGCGGCGGCTCCCAAGGCAATATCTGAGGCGGCACCTGGGGCCTTACTTGAAATGACACCCAAGGAGGTACCAGCGGCTGTGCCCAGGACCGTCCCCGAGGTTGCCCCCATAAGGACGTCTACGATCGAAGTGATGCCATCTGAACCCGACTCGCATCCCATGGAGGGGGAGCTTGAAGAGGAAGAGTCATTGGAGAGGAAGAGACGCAGGATTTGTACTGGCAAGGCGGTGGTCACAGAGGAAGAGAAGGTTAAACCACCCCGCCCGAAATCTAGGCCGGTTTTATGGCTGAGGCCATTCGCTCGGGGATATCCGCTCTTAGAAGGGAAGCCACTACTAACCTTCGCTCGGCGTGTTCTTGGAACGGTGGATCGCGGGAGGCCGCGGAAGAAGGGCGAAAGCATGGATGTGGCGAGCCCAGAGATCGCCATTGAGGATGCGGGCAGAGAAGGCGGGTCCTTAGACCAAGTGGAGATGGTGGCTGTCCAGTCTTCCCGTTGCATAATGATTCCTAGCCATTATAATTTGTTGGAAAGTTGCGAGGAGGCAGCCACCAGCATGACACTTTTGTGTGCGGGTGCTGAGGGCGCGACCTTGGCGGAAACCAGCGACAAGGACCTTGCCCGCGGGTGCGGCCTTGCAGGTATGTCTTTTGACTTGATTGATGATTTTTTCTTTTGCATTTGTAGATGGTGATTTTCCCTGCGCTTACTTTTTATTTTTTTAGACTCTTATCGTGGAGGCGGAGAGAGGTCGACGCCTGAAGAAGAAGGTGGCCAATTATAATAGGTTGGCATAGAAATACAACAGGATACGTGAGGCGCACCAGACCTTGGCCGATATGTACAAACATGACCCTAACTTCAGGGTGATCTGTGAGGGCCTCGTGCAGTCTGAGGAGCAGTTGGAGAAGAGGGTGGATGAACTGGAGAAGGTTGATGAACAACTCATGGCCGTTGTAGCTCGAACTGCGGAGATGGAGGTCCTTATTCAAGCTAAGGACGAAGAATTGCAGCTCGGCCGCGAAGTGGCAGACGAGGCGGCGGACTTGCGCACTCGGGTTGAGGCCTTAACGGCGGAATTTGATGCCAAGAAGGCCGAGGTTGAGGACCTCAAGCGGGCTCTTGCACAGGCCGATGCATCTCGTGAGGTACACGAGATGTGGGTGTATGCAGAGGCCCGACTGGTCGTACTTGAAGAATTTTTGGCGGTAGGGAGAGCATTCGATACAAAAGTTGGATCCATTGCCAGTTGGTTAGAGATGCCCATGAAGTGGCTGGTTATAGTCCCGAATCACCGGCTCGGGAGGAGGTAACTCTCCAGATGTCAACCATTTGGAGTCCAGCTCTTGGATTTCCAAGGCGTATCCTCCTGGGAATGAAGACGGGCCATATAAAGACCAGGCAGGGCAGGATAATCAGAGTGGCGGAGGCCTTTAGGATTTTTGTAACTATATTTGTAAATATTGATCTTTGTATCATGGGTGTTGATCCTTTTGGGGATAAATACATATGACTTTTGCCATAGTTAATTTTTTCTTTTTTCTGGAACATTGTTGTATTTTTTTTGAAGTTGAAGTTAAGTGGGTCATTCGGTGGCCTTGATTGCGTAGAAACGATGGACGTAGCCATGTAAAATTCGACGGCCTTAGCCGTGTAAAAATGATAGCCGTAGCCATGTAAAACAATGGCCGTTGTCGACGCCCCCTTTTTCAACTACTAAAAGAAGCTAAAATCGGGTTTACGACATTATGGGCAAAACAACTCTCATTCTTGTTTGGGAGTTGGGTTATGGAATTTGAAGAGTCGCCACCTAATGATTATAGTGCATTAGGGCATTTTGAGGTGAAAAGAGCATTTTTTTTGAAAGAAAACCAGAGTTTGGGTAAGGGCTTGAGATTATCTCGAGGGGAAGGTGTTAGGCACCCCTCAAGATCCACTAGTGTGGTTCCGGTCGTGTTAATCGTGACTTTATTAGAAGATGAAGCAAATAAGAAAATAAGGTGCACATATATAACATTCACATAACTTGAGAGTTTTAAAAGAAGAAGTAGAGACATAAGTTTAAAAGAAAGGATTTATTTGAGGAAAGCATTACCATATGAAAGCATTTAAGTAAAGCAAATAAGAGAAAGGAGGGTCCTAGGTTTAGCTATAATATGGATCACATCGGCACAATACCCCGCACACACTCCTCAAAGAGGGGTCGCATATGGTATTAGCTCACCGGTCATCATCTCCATATTCTACCCTTCCCACCCCGTTAAGGTATTTAAACGCGTTGGTATTGTATACTTATTGCATGCTTATACCCGTCCCAACCTGTTAGTCCCAGGGTATTAGGATTTCTAATCCTAAGAAGGGGGAAGAGAGAGATAGGATATATATATATATATGGAGTTTTCTAAGGTAAAAACACTAGAGTGACAGTAAAAAACAACTAGCATATAAGAGGTATGCAAATAAACAATTAAAGGCACAATTAAACCCCGTAACATACAGCAAATAGTTTAGCATGACTTCAATTAATGATTTGGTCTTTGAAAAGAGGTTAGAAGAGCGGGCAGATTAGTTTAACACATAAGAGTTGGATAGAAAATCTGCTTCAAGCTCCCCTAACCCGTTTTAGGAGTTGACAGGATTTAGAAAATCAGTTGATTTAAAAGAAAACGAAGCTTCAGACAAAGGTCTGTTTAAAAGATTTAAAGTTGCAGACAAGTCTAGAAAAGGCCTTATAAGTTAGCTGCACTGATTTGAGTAAAAAGGGAGACGCGAGAAAAGAAGTTTAAAAGAACTTGGAGCATTTAAGCTCAAGCAGACAAACTATTGAAAGCACAGATTCAGTATTTAAAGCAGTTTACAGGTTCCGAAGGGGGCAGACCTGGGCCCGTTTAAGAGTAAATAGATTTAGGACAAGTTGAACCAAAACATTTGAAACATTAGGCAAGTTTGGACTTATAACATACCTATTAACCCTTTGGTTACTGCGTTTAGGCGACCTACTATTTTGCCTAGCGTTTATATAGTTCCTATAGGCCTGCTTTCTAGGCGAGATTAAAATGCAAACCTATGAGCATGTTTTCTATATGAGACTGTAAGAATGCACCCTATAGGCACGATTTCTATTATGAAGTCGAGGCAATAACAAAAAGCCTATAGACATGGTATCTACATGGTATCGATGCAACAATATAAAATGGACATGATAACGATATCTATGGATGCAATAAAGTAAGGCCATAAGACATGGTTTCTAACTGATACAAAAATAAGCCTGTAAACATGATTTTCTATGTGATATTGATGCAAGAAAAGTGAAACCCCTATAGGCATGTTTTCTATATGATGTTTATGCAATAATGATAAAACTATATGCATGGTATCCATACTAATTTTGAAGTAATGCAAACATATAGGCATGGTCTCTAATGAATGCAAGAAAGTAAATCCCTCCCCATATCCATTTTACTGTACCCCCGAGTTCTTTTATTATAAATTATTACAAATTATTATAAATCTGGCCAGAAAAGGAAAAGAACATTAAATGAAATAAAAGTTAAATACATCAGCAGCTATAACAGGCCCGAGGAGTCTCGAAGCAACTTTAATGTCCAACATATGCCTTTTACCAAATCCGAGCTCCCAAGGTCCGAGGCTTTTCTCTTTTTAGAGTGTTACAAAGTTCCAAGGGCTTTCAAAGAAACCCAGGCATTGCTTACACTCTAATTGGAATAGTGTAATTGTGGAATTACCAGCCACGAAGCATCCAAGTTTAGAGGAGACTCTGGGGTCCCCTAAGCATGGCTTACTAAGGGGAAGTAGGACTTAAAGCACTAATAATAAGTATAAAGGTGATAGATTAGAGGAAGACCATTGTAGGAGGTGGTCATACCTAGCCTATGGAGTGAAGCTGGCACACCCCTAACCACTTACAAAGTCTATCAAACAAGAGCAAACTTGTAATCAAGTCAGACAAGGGTTTGTATTGTGATTAGGACACAAAACAGGCCTTTGTCAAGGCTCAAACACATAAGATAAGGGATGGTTAATGGGGATTACACATACTAAAGCATAAACTGAAGTAAACAAACAGACAAGGGAAATGGAAAGGGATTAAATATGCTAGAAAAATGAAACTGAAGTAAACAAACAGACAAGAGAAAGGGAAAGGGATTGACATATTGAATTTAAACATAACAGACAAGGGGACAAGGGAAATGGATTAAACATGCTATAAAACTCAAACTGAAGTAAACAAATAGACAAGGGAAAGGGATTGACATATTGAACTTAAACATAACAGACAAGGGAACGAGGGAAAGGGATTGAACATGCTAAAAAACTCAAACTGAAGTAAACAAATAGACAAGGGAGAGGGAATGAACATAAAGTTTAACTGATATACTCATAACAGACAAAGGGAAACAACTAGGATTAAAAATGCTGAATTTGAACTGAAAGCATAACAGGGAAAGAACATGGTGGAGTAAACAGATAGTTTCAGGTTGATAATTGAAATTAGGAGCCTACCACTTGCACACTTGAGTAACAAAGCAAAGATAAACCTTATAATTAGCCTTGGCTTTCAGCCGTCTAATTCTTAGTCAAAGAGAGCAAGTAATAGAGAAGAGAAGAGAGTATTGAGTGAGTAAGAGTAGAGAGAAGTCGTGTTTCAGTATGTGTAGTGAGAAAAAAAGAAGGCCTATTTATAGTTTTGAAAGGATGCAACAATAAGGAATAGAAATATTCAGCAATATCAATCAGTAATTAAGGAGAAGGGAACCCCTTCAATTTGGAAATAAATAAACCCTACTCTAATTTTGGGAAGAAAATTAAGTATTAATCACAGAAAATAGGGTAAGTACATGCAAGGAATTTGGAAAATCACACGGGTAAACACATAAGGAAAGTAATCACCCAAGAAATCAAGGAGTCAAGATACTACTTGCATTCGAACTTAGTCAGAATACAGGGAGCAATTAGAGAATCAGACAGTTGTAATAAAAAATCAATTAGGGTTTGAGTGAAAGGGGGAAAGTAGTACTATAAAAGATGCATAGGTTTGAACGGGTATAGACTAGAAGCAATTAGAGTAACATGTAGTAAAACACAAGAAAGAAACCAGAGGTGGCTAGGGTTACACATAGAAAATATAGAAAGAAACCCTTTTAAGCTAGGGTTTAAAATACATATCGGAGCATAAGAAAATAACATAGATGAGGATGAACAAAAGCAGAACAGCCTAAAGAAGAACACAGAGCACATTAACTGAAAACCCTAAAGAGATAATCAGTAGCAAAACACTTCACAGCCATAGTAAAAAAATGTTCAAAATCACGGAGAAGAACACACAGTAGCAAAATAAACAACAAGCAAAGAAATCATATAAGTCATAGAAAACCCTAGTTCTAAAAGACGAACAATTTTGAAAACTCAAATAGGCGAAGAAAGGATGAGAGATGCTAAATTTTTTTAGAAAATAGTTAGATCTAAGAGAAGATCGTAAGATAACCACAGAGAAAAATGAAAAAGAACCTCGAACATTAGGGTTTTCATAGAAAGGTCTTGAAATGGCGAGAAAAGCCTAGAAGGGACTCGTCGGAGTCGGCAAAGGGCTCAGGCTTCAAGGCTTGCCGGAGAAAGGGCCGGACGTGGTTGTGAAAACCCATCAAAGGAATAAGGTTCCGATATTTGAACCCAAAGGCCAGGAGAGGTGAGGAGTGAACTAATAATGGAGTTTCAGGTCTTGGATGACCATGAACGCCGGTGAGAAGAGCTGGAGGCAATTTAGGGTTTGAGAGTTTTAGAGAGCATTTGGGAGTGAAGGCGGCGGGTTTGGAAGAAATGATTAGGGCTTAGGGGTCAATTAGGATTTAATTTTGGTAAGTGGTTTTGGGCCATTGATCTGTGAGATCAACGGCCATGATTAGAAGGGGGACCGCATGGGTTAGATTTAGGTGGGTTTGGGTCGGGTGTTTTTGGATTTGGGTTGGGCAATTGGGGATTAAACTTAGGGCTAATTTGGGCTTCAATTTGGGTTAAGATTGAAAGACAAAAAGGGCTATAATTTAGATAGCAATTTTTCTCAATTTAATTTTATAAAAATTAGTAAAATTTTTTATAAAAATCCAATTAAAATAGTGAGATAGTAAAATACGTTTAGGAATTAATTAAAAAATATTAGGAATGATTTTGTACTTGAAATACTTATTAAATTTAGAAATAGGCTAAAATTGCAATATAATGCAATTTTAATTTAGAAATATTTAATGGCTTTATAAAATTTTGTAAAAAATTATATAAATTATATTATATGCAAATGAGAGAATAAAATAAATCATTTATCAAAATAACAAGATTTGAGGCTAAATATTGGATTTTATTGTACAAAATAAGTCGTAAATTGGTTTTAAAATACTTAACAAATATAGAAAAATACCAAACCTTTCGTGGATGCTTATATATGCATCTACATTTTATTTAGAAAGTATTTTGGGTACAAAAATATACATAGGGAAAAATTGGGTATCAACAGCTGCCCCTCTTTACCCGAGGAGGATGAAAGAGTTGTCGGGTAAAGATAAGATGGCCAATTTTGACCGGAAATGACGATTGTAGGAGAATTTCGACCTCGCTCTGGCTTCTGAGCTGCCTACATATCCCTGGTTCTACAAAAATCAGGCCGTATGTAGTTTAGGAGCCATTGGCAGAATATGCCAATGAAAATTTTGGAAGAGGTGGACGCAACGAGGTTTGAGATTTAGCAAGGGTTCGAAGATCGGATGAGCTGCGGAGAACTGGAGTGGGATCGCTCCGGCTGATACGGGCGTGCCAGTCGATGTGCCCGCAAATGACTGATGTGCGTACATATTGCATAATTTAAGCATGATGCAAGTTCCCATTGGACCATGAATGCTGTCTTCGGACGATTAGGATGGCGTCCTCAGACTATGACGTCCGGGCTATGAAGAGCATAAGAGTAAAGATTCGCAAGCCATGAAATGGTGTTCTCGGGCTATTCAGATGGTGCCTCCGAAGTATGACGCCTTTGAATAACTTGGCGATATTTCAGCTCATGAAAAGATGGCAATCTTTCAGCGGAATGGATGCAAGGGTGGCAATTTTAAGCCAAAGCGAGAGTTTAAAATGCAGGGTGGCGATATTTCATCCAAATGAAACAGGGTGGCAATATTTAAGCCAACCTAAATAAAGGAGGTAAAGCTTAACCTCGAAAGGCGGAAGATAGCCTTATGCAAGATGGAGGCAGAGCTTAGCCTCGGAAGGTAGAGAGTAGCCTTAAGCAAAATGCAAGATGGAGACAGAGCTTAGTCTCGAAAGGCAGAAAATAGCCTTATGCAGGATGGAGGTAGAGCTTAACCTAGGAAGGAAGAGAATAGCCTTATGCAAGATGGAGGCAGAGCTTAGCCTCGGAAGGCATTGAATAGCCTCATGAAATGCAAAAATGCAGATGGAGACAGAGCTTTGTCTCGTAGAAAATAGCCTTATGTAGGATGGAGGTAAAGCTTAACCTTGGAAGGCAGAGAATAGCCTTATGCAAGATGGAGGTAGAGCTTAACCTTGGAAGGTAGAGAATAGCCTTATGCAATGCAAAAATTTAGACGGAGACAGAGCTTAGTCTCGAAAGGCAGAAAATTGCCTTATGCAGGATGGAGGTAGAGCTTAACCTCGGAATGCAAAAAATAGCCTTATGCAATGCAAAAATGCTGATGGAGACATAGCTTAGTCTCGAAGGATAGAAAATAGCCTTATGCAGGATGGAGATAGAGCTTAACCTCGGACGGCAGAGAATAGCCTTATGCAAGATGGAGGCAGAGCTTAACCTCGGAAGGCATTGAATAGCCTCATGAAATGCAAAAATGCAGATAGAGACAGAGCTTAGTCTCGAAAGGCAGAAAATAGCCTTAATGCAGGATGGAGGTAGAGCTTAACCTCGGAAGCAGAGAATAGTCTTATGAAATGGAGAAATATATAGGAGAAGATAGTAGTGTGTTCTTAGCTGGTAGATGATTGTGATATCGTGACTGCTGGGGAAGTATAGGGTGTAGCTAGTAAACTTTGTGACATGAGTAGTCATTTCGGGAGTTTTGGTTCTGTGAGGCACATGCCTCGCCCATTTGTATCCTGAATTCCTGCATCCAAAGAAAAACTGTGAGTTCTGTAAAGGGGAGGTTAGTTCGTATCCCTCAACCCGTGACGTCTTGTACCATTTGGGGTAGCGTTGCTGAACGAAAGTGATCCAAATGATGTTATGCAAATTTTGGCAAACATGATGCAAATGTATATATATAAGTAAAGCAAAAGATAGTTTTTGTTTTATGATGAACCACAACTGCAACGTGGTTCAAGGCACGACAACCTCGTTGGCTCCGAAATTTTGAGGGTCCTCCTCAAAATTCTGCCCCAGTTTACTAGGCTGGCGTTGTTTATGGCAACGCTGAATAGCTGAAAGCAGATTGGCCTCGCAATTTTGAGGGTCCTCCTCAAAATTCTGCCCCAGCACCAAATGCGGGGGGGGGGGGGGGGGAATGGAATTTTATTAAAGATGTGACCGAACCCATAGGGATGCCTACGTATCCCCTCTTAAGCGGTAATCAGGTCAAGCGTAGTTCAAATTACATCATAAAAAAAAGCATAATGACTAAATGTAGTATCTCTTCACTGCATATGAGTTGATTGGTTTTGGCCAAACTTCTCCGTCCGTTTCTGCAAGAATAAGGGCTCCTCCAGTTAGAACCCGGTGAACCATGTACGGACTTAGCCATTTGGGAGAGAACTTCCTTTTGGCTTCATCTTGATGTGGAAATATCTTATTCGACACCAGCTCCCCTGGTGTAAACTTTCTTGGTCGAAATCTCTTGTTGAAGGCTTTGGACATTCTGTTCTGATATAGCTGACCATGACAGACATCGTTCAATCTCTTTCCGTCTATAAGGGCTAACTGCTCATATCGAACCTTGATCCATTCTGCATCCTCTAGCTCAGCTTCTTGTATGATTCTCAAGGACAAAATTTCTACCTCGGGGGGAATTACAGCCTCTGTACCATAAACCAACATGTAGGGAGTTTCCCCAGTTGATGTGCAAACTGTAGTACAATAACTTTCGATCATTTTCCTTAGTATTTTCTTGATGTTCTTGTTGGCTGCTTCCATGGCTCCATCATCTAAGGTCTATAGGCTATCAAATTTCTGTGTCTGATCTTGAAAATTTCATACATCGCTTTCATCAAGTCATTGTTGAGATTGGAACCATTATCAGTGATGAACGACTCTGGAACACCGAACCGACAGACAACACGATCTCGGACGAATTCTGCCACGACTTTCTTGGTTACCGCTTTGTATGATGCTTCTTCAACCCATTTAGTAAAGTAGTCAATTGCCACTAGAATATACCTGTGTCCTTTTGATGCGGCAGGCTCGAATTGTCCAATATCATCCATTCCCGAAGCGGTGAATGGCCATGGTGAGCTCGTTGCAGTGAGCTCGTTCGGAGGTACCTTTATCATATCCGCATGTATCTGACAGCGGTGACACTTCCGGTCATACTGAATGCAATCTGTTTCCATAGTCATCCAAAAATTACCATGCTCATGGTATCTTCTTTGCTAGAACAAAACCGTTCATGTGCGGCCCACAAGTCCCTAAGTGCACTTCTTCCAATAACTTGGTTGCTTCTGTCGCATCGACACACCTTAATAGTCCCAAATTAGGAGTCCTCCTATATAAGATTCCTCCGCTGTGAAAGAAATTGTTGGACAACCTTCGAAGCGTGCGCTTCTGAGTAGCATTAGCAAGCTCTGGATATTCGCATGTTGTCAGGTACTCTTTGATATCGTGGTACTAGGGTTTTCCGTCGACTTTTTCCTCAACATGTGCAAAATATGCTGGTTGGTCATGAATCTTGACCTGGATAGGGTCGATGAAATTTGTATCTGGATGCTGTCATGGATGATAAAGTGGCAAGCGCATCTGTGAACTCACTCTGTATCCTTGGAACATGCTGGAATTAAAATTTTCTTAACCTCTTTCTCAATTCCTGTATGTGGTGCAGATAAGGGAGTACCTTGGAATTCTTGGTTGCCCATTCTTCTCGAACCTGGTGTATGAGTAGGTCCGAGTCTCCAATCACTAGCAACTTTTGAATGTTCATATTAATGGCCAGTTTAAGCCCCAAGATGCACGCTTCATACTCGGCCATGTTATTGGTGAACAGGAACCTAAGCTTGGCAGATACCGGGTAATGTTGACCGATTTCTGATACCAAGACTGCTCCAATACCAACTCCTTTGAAATTTGCGGCTCCGTCAAATAACATCCTCCAACCATCATAGGATTCTACAATATCTTCTCCTATGAAAGCTACTTCCTCGTCGGGAAAATACATTTTCAATGGTTCGTATTCCCCTTCCACAGGATTTCTGGCGAGATGATCTGCCAAAGCCTGTCCTTTTACTGCCTTCTAGGTGACATAGACAATGTCGAATTCACTCAACAAAATTTGCCACTTGGCGAGCTTGCCGGTGGGCATGGGCTTCTAAAAAATATACTTTAGTGGATCCATTATTGATATAAGGTAGGTAGTGTAAGCACAGAAATAATGCCTCAACTTCTGAGCTATCCAAGTCAAAGCACAACAGGTGCATTCTAGCAAGGAATACCGGGCCTCGTACGGGGTAAATTTCTTGCTGAGGTAGTAAGTAGCTTGCTTCTTTATTCCCGTCTCATCATGTTGTCCCAAGACATAACCATATGCTCCATCCAAAACTGCGAGATAGAGAAATAAGGGCCTCCCAGGCTCAGGCGCAACCTGGACTGGAGGCGTAGACAAGTATTCCTTGATCCTGTCAAAAGCCTTTTGACATTCAGCGGTCCATTTGGTGGCGGCATCCTTTTTCAGCATCCTCAAGATAGGTTCGCAGATGACGGTAGACTGAGCTATGAACCAGCTGATATAGTGGAGTCTCCCCAGGAAACTCATTACCTCTTTCTTGCTCTTCGGCGGTGGCAACTCCTGAATAGATTTTACCTTTTGACGGATCCAGCTCTGTTCCTCGGCGACTCTCGATGAAACCGAATAACTTTCCCGCAGGGACCCCAAATTCACACTTGGTGGGATTCAGTTTCAAGTTATACCTCTATAGTCTATTGAAAAACTTTCAGAGGTCCTTCATGTGATCTGCAGCCTTCTTTGACTTAATGATGACGTCGTCCACGTATACCTCAATCTCCTTATGTATCATGTCATGAAAAAGGGTACTCATGGCCCTCATGTAAGTAGCTCCCGCATTCTTCAATCCGAATAGCATCATTGTGTAGAAATACAATCCCCAAGTCGTGATAAATGCCGTTTCCTCTGCATCCTCTTTGTCCATCCATATATGATAGTATCCCGCAAAACAATCGACGAATGACTGCAACTCATGCTTGGCACAGTTTTCAATCAGAATCTGTATATTTGGCAAGGGGAAATCGCTTTGGGACTAGCCCGGTTTTCATCCCGGTAGTCGACACCGGCTTTAACTTTCCCATCCTTCTTTGGTACCGGCACAATGTTAGCTAACCAACTTGGATACTCTACCACTTGAAGAACTCTGACTTTGAGCTTCTTGGTGACCTCCTCTTTGATTTTTAAGCTCATATCTGGCTTGAATTTTTCGAGCTTTTGCTTTACCGGCAGACATGCAGGATCTGTTGGCAACATGTGAGCGACGATGGATGTGCTGAGGCCCGTCATATCATCGTAAGAACATGTGAAGATATCATCATATCTCCTAAAGAACTCTGTATTTTCCTCTTTCTGTGTCTGTGATAAGTGCACACTGATGCACGTCTCTTTGACATTTTCTGTATCTCCCAAATTGATGACTTCGATTTCATCCAAGTTGGACTTAGGTCTATTCTTAAAATTCTAGAGCCTCTCTGACAACCTCTTCTGGTATATCATCCTCCTCTGTGTCTATGTTCGTTTGTTGCATAGCCTCGTTGCAAGTTACAGTTGTTGGTTCATCATCAATATACGTAATAGGAATGCTGTGTGAAAATAAAGTAAATAGCAGAGAAAAGTAATGAATAGCGAGATATTTGATAAAACTGAAAATGCTTTTGATTAAATTCATAAAAGTTCAAAACATCGGAGCTCTTTTGGAAAGTAAAGACAAATGCGGAAAATAAAGAAAACAACTAAAACAAAGATGCATGATGCTTGTTCAGCCTTGCTACCCTAAGGTTTCCGGGCAATGGTGGTCCTAATTGACCAGTTGGTGAGGCGCTCCCCTCGATTCACAATCTGAATGGAAGGGCCTTCCTCCCCTTCCTTTTCAAAAATCACACAACAGTCCATGTCCTCCAGAAACAGGTTCTTTATTGCCGTAAGAGCCTCGTCTTCTTCTGACCCGTAGAGAGTGTCAGCTGGTTGAAATGTATGCTCCAACTGAGGTATGGGGCATTCCAATGGGTAATATGGGCCGCGCCATGGTGGTGACCAATTTTTGAATTCTTGCCAAGTGTACTCGTACCCCAGTCCAAAGGTAGTACCATGTTTCTTCAACTGGATAGGTTTGCTGATACCTTGAAGTTTCTTACCAAGTCCTTTCCCTGGTTCATACCCACTCCAATTAAGAATCTTCTCAACCTTGTTACTCCACCATTTTTCCTTGTCCACTGCGTTGACCCGCTCAATATGATGATATGTTTCTCCGCCTATTCTTCTTCTGCCTCTGATCATTGGAATGGTCTGGCGACTGCATATGGGGTTGCTACCGTCGCCATGGATGATTACTTCCTGATGGTTCCATTCGAACTTCACATCCTGATGAAAGGTTGATGCCATGATCCCAGCAGCGTGGATCCAGGGTCTTCCCAGCAGTAAGTTGTAAGATGCTAGTATGTCGATGACTTGGAAGTCGACATCAAACCAAGTGGGCCCCATTTTCAAACACATGCTAATCTCCCCGAGAGTGGACCTCTGAGAACCGTCAAAAGCCTTAACGTTAATAGCCCCATCTTTTATCTCGTGCAATCCTTTGCCTAACTTCTTGAGGGTGATCAATGGACAAATGTTGAGACTAGAACCTCCGTCGACTAAGATCCTAGTGATGAAATGATCCTGACATTGCATTGTGATGTGCAGAGCTTTGTTATGACTAATCCCTTCAGGTGGAAATTCATCCCCGTGGAAAGTGATTTTGTGACTTTCCAATACCTGCCCTATCATGTTTTCCATCTCTCCTCCTCTTATGTTGCTTGGGATATAAGCCTCGCTCAATATCTTTATCAAGGCATTTTTGTGCGCCTCGGAACTCTGCAGCAATGATAAGATGTAGATCTGTGCCGGAGTCTTGTTTAGCTGTTCAACAACTGAATATTCCTTAGCCTGTATCTTTCTCCAGAGATCATCAAGTCTAGTTTCAATGGGACGTCCAGAGGCATGCTTGCTGGACTCAGCTAGGTGCTCTGGTGTGTACACCCTGCCTTTTCTAGTCATGCCTTGCACGTCGATTGCTTCACCTGTGCATGCTTTTCCTTTCCTTCTTGCCTCGACTGTGTAGTCCCAGGGTATGGCATTTGACTGAAATGGGGTTATGTCTAACATGGTGACCAGAATGGGCACCCTTGGGGGCACCATAGCAACTTCAATTGGTGCGGGCGCCTTCTGAGTCCCGAACTCCACCTCAATTGGTTTTGGAACTTTTGCAGGAGGTGCCTCGAACCTAAATGGTACAGATATATTCACCACGTTGCTCTCAGATGGCTGAATTTGCACAACAATCGGATTAAGAGTGACTGCCGGTTTCCTGGGCTCATCTCCTTCAAATATCAAACCAATTGACCCTTCGGGGTCCCAGTCGTCCTCAACCTCAATCATGTGGATGCCTCCACCTTTATGATCTGGTAGAGGGTTGCTACGAACATTAGGAGTAGGATCCTTAGCCACGATGACCTTGTTGTCAATTAAGGTCTGAATTTTGTCCTTCAACGAGCGGCACTCGTTCATGGTATGGCCCTTCATCCCCGAATGGTATGCGCATGTTTTATTTGTGTTGATCCATTGGGAAGGGTTTTCTGGGGTTATGGCCGGGATGGGTGTAACATATCAGCGGCTTTGAGCTTCTCATATAGTTGGTCAATGGGTTCAGCAATAGCAGTGTACTGTCTGGGCGGTTTGCGGTCAAAGTTTGTTCTTGGTCGTGGGAAGTTTTGGTGGGTAGGTGGTGATGGATAGTGAAGAGTTTGGGAGTTGTAAGCTTGGTATACGGGTGCGGGTTGGGGATATACTTGCGTGGTGGGTTGCTATGTTGGTGGTGGATATGTTTGGTAGACGGGATGTGGATTTTTATAGGTAGGTGAAGGTGTTTGGTAATTTAGAGAGGGTTGGTATGTGAGTGGGGTTGGAGGGTAGGGTTGATATTTCACAAGAGAGTGGTTTCTTTGCGCAGCCATTACAGAGGTTACATTATTTTTCTTCGACGTACCACCAGATTGCAAGGCTTGGTTGGTGGCTTGCAGTGCCTCAAGGTTAGTAACCATACCATTTTTGATCCCCTCTTCAATTCTTTCTTCCAGTTTGATGATATCAGCAAACTTCTGCCCTTCTATCAGCATCTATCTCTCGTAATACTGTGGGTCCTGAGTGCGAACAAAAAATATGTTCATTTGTTCTTCTTCCAAAGCCGGCCTAACCTTGGCCACTGCCGACCTCCAACGAGTAGCATACTCGCGAAAGGTTTCGGTGGGCTTCTTCTTCAAATTCTAGATATAGAACACGTCCGGTGTGTTCTCAGTATTGAACCTGTAATGGTCCATGAAATCGGACGCCATGTTTACCCAAGTCGTCCACTTCTTGGCATCTTGGCAGATATACCAAGATAAAGCATCCCCTTTCAAGCTCCTCATGTATAGTTTCATGCGGATCTTTTCATCTCTACCGACTCCCGCTAACTTGTCACAATACATCCTGAGGTGAACCCTGGGATCACCCGTACCATCAAACATTTCAAACTTAGGAGGTTTGTACCCCTCTGGGAGTTCGACATCAGGTTGAACACAAAGTTCTCCGTAATTTAGACCCTCTACACCTTTATTACCTTCCACGCCTTGAACTTGCTAGTGAGTTTCTTAAGTTCAGCAGCCATGTTTTGAATGAGTGAGTCTCATTCTGACACATCTGATATGGGTTGTGTATACTATGGCACGGTATTCTGAAAGATAGGGGTATCTTGGTCATTTGGATCATTTTGGGGCTCAGGGATGAGCGGTGGAGCATTGTTGTGAGCTTGTGTTGGAGTCTTCTGCGGAGGTGCCGGGACTTGATTGTTGACATCTGCAGCGGCAAGGGAGATGGACAAACTGGCCAAACTCCGGACCTGGTCTAATTTTTCTTGAAACCTTGGCAAAGTTTGCTCCAGATGAGCAACAGTCTCTATGGTGATCGGGGTACCCTGAGAAGTTCCTTCAATTTCCTTTCTGGCATCGTTATCTCCCATTTTTCCTTTGTTCCTGTTTTTGGGAGTACTCAGAGGAGGAGGATGAGGACCCTTAGATCTCGTTGAGTATGTTGATGGTGCTAGAATGCAGAACTAACCTTTGGGGAGGGGAATAAAAATAAAATAAGAACAAAAAAAGGTAAAAAGTTAGTGCGGATTCTGAGAAAAAAATCATTGCAATATTTAAACACGTTGTTGCAAGAATAAAAGTCGTTTCCTATTTGAGTGACTCGTTGTAGCCGATTTGGAGAACTTATAACACCAAGTGCCTCATTTTATTGACAGACATAAAACGAGTCAAAATAGACTGAAATAAAGAAAAATTGTCACTAATGGCCAAGGGCCTTATTACATCAAGAAAGCAGTAAAATCCTAACTACTTGGTCCCAGAAGGACCTTCCCAAGATTCAGCATCTTTGCCTCCCTCGTACAGTTTCATCAGCTCGTGCAGTCCCAACAACAAGTAAGCCCGAGCTAGGTGCCCACCTTCGTTACCTTCATCTTCCTGACAGTGATTGATCCTTTTCAGAAACCTACCTTCCAGCTCCACTAGACCCCGTTCCAAGTACCCTAAACGGTTGTTTGTATGGACAACCATGTCCGTCCACTCATTGTTTACCTTCTCTTGGGCCTCTAGCATTTCCTGATGTTCACTTTCATACTCTCGCATCCGTTTGCGCAGCTGATTATACTTAACCTTTGTTGTAGTCTCTTCATCAATTACCCTGTGACCATGGACGAAACCCGTTTTTCCTAAGCCAATATGATCATGTTCTAGCCACCCCGTATAAAGCAGCGCATCCCCTACCTGATACATGTCTGGCTCCATAGATTCCTTCTCCAAAATGAGTTTGGAGTGACACATATGCTGAGCTCGACATCTGTTTGGGCTATCATCGTCTTGGAAGTCAGCCCTGTAGTGACTCATCTTTTCCACCATTGGTATAATCTGCTTCCTTCCCGCTTGACTCATGACTCAGAGAGGGACATAAGGGTAAGTTCCTCTTAAGCCGATGAGTACAACGAATGGTTCATCCCTAGACTGAATGATAAACTCTCTAGTTGGAAACCACTCGTACATCTATTGTACCTGCTCTTTTATCAGATTCTCTAGTAGTTCTACCCATCCACTGGCGTCTTCCGGGTGAGCGAACATATCTAGCATTAAGTGCATTCGCTTTGGATGATGGCAAGCGATATGATCATTCCAGTCTCATCGTATGATCTCATGTCTATACTCTCCCTTTTGAAGATGTTCAATGAGCCAGAGTTGTAGTATCAGATTGCACCCTTCGAAGTGCGGTGCCCCCTGTTGACATTTTCCTAAGGCTCGGTACAGTTCGGCGAGGATCATGGGTGATATGCTGAATGTCTGCCCGTTGATACCCTCAATTACGGCTTTGGTTACCATGGCTAGTCTTGTGTGGATTCTAGCTTTCTTTATTGGAAAGACTATCATGCCCAGAAAACAGAACATGAATACAAAGGCTCTCCTATGTTTGTGCCCCAAAGAGGTGAGGGCGAACTCGTCCATATGACTGCGGTAAGATTTTCTATGTCCGAACCTTTCATACATGAAGTCGAAGGATATGTAGGAGTCCTTCAGACTGGTCATATTGGGATTCTTTTTGAGACCCATCATTTTCAGGAACCCTCTACCTTTGCGGTTTTTTCCGCATAAGCAGCCCCGGGCTATCCCAAGGAATTCCGGCTAGACCCCCAATTTCTTCCAATAGCGGCGCCATTTCAATACCCCCAAAGCGAAAGACAGACCGTTCACTATCCCAAAACATAGTAGCAACTTCCACAATCTTGTAATCTGGCCTAACTTCCAGGAATGAGGGAAGGTTTCCTAAGTTCTTGGGGACAAGAACCCGATCACTACCATGCAAATCATCCCACCAGCTTAGCAACTTTGGATGCATGTTTGATACCATACCGAATCTGGGGACCTCGTGCCTCATTTTCCTACAAAATAGAGAGTTAGGCCCTTAACCCCACCAGACTCGACTACGTTAAATCAATAATTAGAAAGAGGTATTTAATTCTCCAAATCAATGCACATAAGGTAAATGTCCGTTTGGGTTTCGAGGAAACCCGATGGACTTTTGGTTTATAATAATGGAAGAGCGCAACCACTCATTATAAGCGTTGCTATCGCATTTGTTTGGCACAAGTGGAAAATGATGTTGAAGGATGCAATTTTAACAATGGAATAAATACATGAATTTTCACGTTCATACAATAATGATTACAATAAATGCTCGAAATTAAAGACGGAATTGAAATAAAGTGAGGTAATAAAGCATTAAGACAGTTAATGAAAAAAAAAGACACGAAGAAACAAGTTAGTAATTGTGAAAAAATAATTAAAGCAATAAATAAATAAAGTAATAAAGTAACAAAACACGTAGTGGTAAACTTCTTTAAAGAACTTCCCCAACAGAGTCTCCATGATGTCGACGCCCCCCCTTTTTGAACTACTAAAAGAAGCTAAAATCGGGTTTACGACATTACGAGCAAAAAAACTCTCATTCCCGATTGGTAGTTGGGTCATAGAATTTGAAGAGTCGCAACCTAATGATTATAGTGCATTAGGACACTTGAGGTGAAAAGAGCATTTTTTTCAAAGAAAACCGGAGTTTGGGTAAGGGCTTGAGATGATCTCGAGGGGAAGGTGTTAGGCACCCCTCAAGATCCACTAGTGTGGTTCTCGACCGTGTTAATTGTGACTTTAATAGAAGATGAAGCAAATAGGCAAATAAGGTGCACATAAATAACATTCACATAACTTGAGAGTTTTAAAGAAGAAGTAGAGACATACGTTTAAAAGAAAGGATTTATTTGAGGAAAGCATTACCATATGAAAGCATTTTAATAAAGAAAATAAGATAAATGAGGGTCCTAGGTTTTGCTATTATATGGATCACATCGGCATAATACCCCCCACACTCCTCAAAGAGGGGTCGCATATGGTATTAGCGCACCGGTCATCATCTCCATATTCTACCATTCCCACTCCATTAAGGTATTTAAGTGCGTTGGTATCATTTACTTATTGCATGCTAATACCCGTCCCAACCTGTTAGTCCTAGGGTTAGGACTTCTAATCCTAAGAAGGGGGAAGAGAGAGATAGGATATATATATGGAGTTTTCAAAGGTAAAAACACTAGAGCGGCAGTAAAAAACAAGTAGCATATAAGAGGTATGCAAATAAACAATTAAAGGCACAATTAAACCCCGTAACATACAACAAATAGTTTAGCATGACTTCGATTACTGATTTGGTCTATTAAAAGAGGTTAGAAGAGCGGGCAGATTAGTTTAACACATAAGAGTTGGATAGAAAATCTGCTTCAAGCTCCCCGGGCCCATTTTAGGAGTTAACACGATTTAGAAAATCAGTTGATTTAAAAGAAAACGAAGTTTCAGACAAAGGTCTGTTTAAAAAGATTTAAAGTTGGAGACAAGTTTAGAAAATGCCGTATAAGTTAGCCGCACTGATTTGAGTAAAAAGGGAGACTCGAGAAAAGAAGCTTAAAAGATCTTGAAGCATTTAAACTCAAGCAGACAAATGATTGAAAGCACATATTCAGTATTTAAAGTGGTTTACAGGTTCAAAGCATTACGAAAGAGGGCAGACCTGGGCCCGTTTCAGATTAAACAGATTTAGGACAAGTTGAACCAAAACGTTTGAAACATTAGGTGAGTCTGGACTTATGACATACCTATTAACCCTTTAGTTACTGCTTTTAGACGACCTATTGTTTTGCCTAGCGTTTATATAGTTCCTATAGGCATGCTTTCTAGGCGAGATTAAAATGCAAACCTATGAGCATGATTTCTATATGAGACTCTAATAATGCACCCTATAGGCACGATTTCTATTATGAAGTCGAGGCAATAACGAAAAGCCAATTGACATGGTAGCTACATGGTATCGATACAACAGTGTAAAATGGACATGATAACGATATGTATGGATGCAACAAAGTAAGGCCCTAAGACATGGTTTCTAACTGATGCAAAAATAAGCCTGTAAACATGATTTTCTATGAGATGCAAGAAAAGTAAAACCCCTATAGGCATGTTTTCTATATGATGTTGATGCAATAATGATAAAACTATAGGCATGGTATCCATACTAATTTTGAAGTAATGCAAACATATAGGCATGGTCTCTAATGAATGCAAGAAAGTAAATCCCTCCCCATATCCCTTTTACTATACCCCCGAGTTCTTTTATTACAAATCATTACAAATCTGGGCATAAAGGAAAAGAACATTAAATGAGATAAAAGTTAAATACATCAGCAGCTATAACAGGCCCGAGGAGTCTCGAAGCAACTTTAATGTCCAACATATGCCTTTTACCGAATGTGAGCTCCCAAGGTCCGAGGCTTTTCTCTTTTTAGAGTGTTACAAAGTTCCAAGGGATTTCAAAGAAACCTAGGCATTGCTTACACTATAATTGGAATAGTGCAAGTGTGGAATTACCAGCCCCAAAGCATCCAAGTTCATAGGAGACTCCGGGGTCCCCTAAGCATGGCTTACTAAGGGGAAGTAGGACTTAAAGCACTAAGAATAAGTGTAAAGGTGATAGATTAGAGGAAGATCATTGTAGGAGGTGATGATACCTAGCCAATGGAGTGAGGCTTGCATACCCCTAACCACTTACAAAGACTATCAAACAAGAGCAGACTCGTAATCAAGTCAGACAAGGGTCTGTATGGTGATTAGGACACCAACAGGCCTTTTTCAAGGCTCAAACACATAAGATAAGGGATGGAGAATGAGGATTACACATACTAAAGCTTAAACCGAAGTAAACAAATAGACAAGGGAAAGGGAAAGGGATTAAACATGGTAGAAAACTCAAACTGAAGTAAACAAACATACAAGGGAAAGGGATTGACATATTGAACTTAAACATAACAGACAAGGGGACAAGAGAAAGGGATTAAACATCTTAGAACTGAAGTAAACAAACAGACAAGGGAAAGGGAAAGGGATTGGCATATTGAACTTAAACATAATAGACAAGTGGACAAGGGAAAAGGATTAAACATGCTAAAAAACTCAAACTGAAGTAAACAAACAGACTAGGGAGAGGGAATTAACATAAAGTTTAACTGATATACTCATAACAGACAAAGGGAAACAACTAGGATTAAACATGCTGAATTTGAACTGAAAGCATAACAGGCATAGAACATGGTGGAGTAATCAGATAGTTGCAGGTTGATAATTGAAATTAGGAGCCTACCACTTGCGCACTTGAGTAAAAAAGCAAAGAGAAACCTTATAATTAGCCCTGGCTTTCAGGCGGCTAATTCTTAGCCAAAGAGAGAAGTAACAGAGAAGAGAAGAGAGTTTTCAGTGAGTAAGAGTAGAGAGAAGTCGTGTTTCAGTGTGTGTAGTGAGAAAAAGAGAAGGCCTATTTATAGTTTTAAAAGGATGCAGCAATAAGGCAAAGAAATATTCAGCAATATAAATCAGTATCAATTAAGGAGAAGGGAACCCCTTCAATTAAGGAATCAGATGGAAATAAATAAACCCTAGTCTAATTTTGGGAAGAGAATCAAGTATTAATCATAGAAAATAGGGTAAGTACATGCAAGGAATTTTGAAAATCACACGGGTAAACACATAAGGCAAGTAATCACCCAAGAAATCAAGGAGTCAAGATACTACTTGCATTCGAACTTAGTCAGAAAATAGGGAGAAATTAGAGAATGAGACAGTTGTACAAAAAATCTATTATGGTTTCAGGGAAAGAGGGAAAGTAGTACTATAAAAGATGCATAGGTTTGAACGGGTATAGACTAGAAGCAACTAGCGTAACATATAGTAAAGCACAAGAAAGCAACTAGAGGCGGCTAAGGTTACACATATAAAATATAGAAAGAAACCCTTTAAGCTAGGGTTTCGATTGCATATCGGAGCATAAGAAAATAATATAGATGAGGATGAACAAAAGCAGATCAGCCTAAAGAAGAACACAGAGCACATTAACTGAAAACCCTAGAGAGATAATCAGTAGCAAACCACTTCAGAGCCATAGTAAAAAAAATGTTCAGAATCATGGAGAATAACACACAGTAGCAAAATAAACAACGAGCTCAAAGAAATAAGATAAGTCATAGAAAACCCTAGGTCTAAAAGATGAACAGTTTTGAAAACACAAGGCGAAGAAAGGATGAGAGATACTAAAATTTATTAGAAAATAATTAGAGCTTAGAGAAGATCGTAATATAAACACAGAGAAAAATGAAAAAGAACCTCGAACATTAGGGTTTTCATAGAAAGGTCTCGAAATGGCGAGAAAAGCCTGGAAGGGACTCGTCGGAGTCGGCAAAGGGCTCAGGCTTCAAGGCTTGCCGGAGAAAGGGCCGGACATGGCTGTGAAAACCCATCGAAGGACCTCTGGTCTAGCCACCTTTGCAATAAGGTTCTGATCTTCGAACCCAAAGGCCAAGAGAGGGGAGGAGTGAACTAATTATGGAGTTTCAGGTCTTTGACGACCATGAACGCCGGTGAGAAGAGCCAGAGGCGATTTAGGGATTGAGATCTTTAGAGAGCATTTATGAGTGAAGGCGGCGGGTTTGGAAGAAATTATTAGGGCTTAGGGGTCATTAGGATTTTATTTTGGTAAGTGGATTTTGGGTCGTTGATCTGTGAGATCAACGGCCAGGATTAGAAGGGGGACCGGGCGGGTTAGATTTAGGTGGGTTTGGGTCGGGTGTTTTTGGATTTGGGTTGGGCAATTGGGGATTAAAATTAAGGCTGATTTGGGTTAAGATTGAAAGACAAAAAGGGCTATAATTTAAATAGCCAGTTTCCCAATTTAATTTTATAAAAAATAGTAAATTTAATTTTATTAAAATCCAATAAAAATAGTGAGATAATAAAATACATTTAGGAATTAATTAAAAATATTAGGAATGATTTTGTACTTGAAATACTTATTAAATTGAGAAATAAGCTAAAATTGCAATATAATGCAATTTTAATTTAGAAATATTAAATGGATTTGTAAAATTTATTAAAAAATTATATTAATTATATTTATATGCAAGTGAGAATAAAATAAATCATTTATCAAAATAACAAGATTTGAGACTAAATATTGGATTTTATAGTACAAAATAAGTCGTAAATTGGTTTTATAATACTTAAAAAATGTAGAAAAATACTAAACCTTTTGTGGATGCTTATATATGCATCTACATGTTATTTTGAAAGTATTTTGGGTACAAAAATATATACAGGGAAAAATTGGGTATCAACAGCCGTAGCCATGTAAAATTCGACGGCCTTAGCCGTCTAAGAACAATGGCTGTAGCCATGTAAAATTCGGCTGCCTTAGCCGTGTTAAAACAATGGCCGTATCCATGTAAAATCTAACAGCCTTAGCCATGTAAAAACAATGGACGTAGCCATGTAAAATTCGACGGCCTTAGTCGTGTAAAAACAATGGTCGTCGTAGCCGTGTAAAAACAACGGCCGTAGCCATGTAAAATTCGACAGCCTTAACCGTGTAAAAACAATGGCAGTAGCCATGTAGGTGGCCTTAGCCGTGGAAAAAAATGGGCGTAACCATGTAAAATTTGACGGCCTTAGCCGTGTAAAAATAATGGCCGTAGCAATGTAAAATTCGTCGGCCTTAGCCGTGTAAAATGATGATCGTAGCCTCTTCGTGCATTGGGGATGGTCGTAGCATTTTCATACTTTGGAGATGGCCGTAGCCTGCATTCATTTGGAGATGGCCGTAGCCTTTTCATACATTTAGAGATGGCACTAATCTAGTCCCTGTATCATGTCGGGCTTGGAGAGTACGCGGAGAGGTTGATATAATACAATTGTGCTGCAAACATCTCTAGGTGTTCTTTTCTCCGCCTCGCTAAAAACCTTCTCGAGAAAATCCAGTTGGGAGAAAACTCAGTTAAGGGAAAAAGAGTACGCCTTAGGAGATGTCTTTTAGAAGTGAAAATGTTTGAGGTGAGCGACGTTCCAGTTGTTCTGGAGCATTTTTCCCTCCATTGCCGTGTAAAAACAATGGCCGTAGCCATGTAAAATTTGATGGCCTTAGCCGTGTAAAATGATGGCCGTAGCCTCTTTGTGCATTGGGGATGGTCGTAGCCTTTTCATACTTTGGAGATAGACGTAGCCTTTTCATACATTTGGAGATAGCCGTAGCCTTTTCATACATTTAGAGATGGCACTAATCCAGTCCATGTATCATGTCGGGCTTGGAGAGTACGCGAAGAGGTTGATATGATACAATTGTACTGAAAACATCTCCAGGTGTTCCCTTCCCCGCCTCGCTAAAAACCTTCCCGAGAAAATCCAGTTGGGAGAAAACTCAGGTAAGGGAAAAAGAGTACGCCTTAGGAGATGCCTTTTAGAAGTGAAAATGTTTGAGGTGAGCGATGTTCCAGTTGTTCTGGAGCGTTTTTCCCTCCATTGTCTCGAGCTGGAATGCTCTTTTCTCGTATGTCGCTATGATCTTGTAGGGTCCTTCCCAGTTTGTGCCCAGTTTTCCTTCATTTGGTTCTTTGGAGGCTAACGTCTTGGCTTTGAGGACGTAGTCTCCTACTTTGAGTGGTCTTATTCTTGCCCTTTTGTTGTAATATCTTTCGATTTGTTCTTTTTGGGCTACCATCCTGATGTGGGCCATTTCCCTTCTTTCTTCGGCTTCATCAAGATGTTGGAGTCTGCTAGTGTCATATTCGGTTCCACTGGTGTGCGAATACCTTAGGCTGGGTTCGCCTACTTCGATAGGTATGACCGTGTCTGTTCCATAAACTAGTGAGTATGGGGTCTCCCCGGTGCTGGACTTGGGTGTAGTTCTGTGTGCCCACAAGACTTCAGGCAGTAGTTTGGGCCATAGCCCTTTGGCATCTTCAAGCTTCTTCTTCAGTATGCTTAGAATTGTTTTGTTGGAGGGCTCCGCTTGGCCGTTGGCGTCGGGGTGGTATGGCGTGGATAGTATCCTTTTGATATGCCATTTCTCGAAGAACTATGACATTTTTTGACTGATGAACTGACGCCCGTTGTCACAACTTATTTATTTGGGGATGTCGAAGCAGCATATGATGTTATTCCATATAAAGGTGATGACTTCTTGTTCGCGTATTTGCTCGTACGCACCTGCTTCCACCCACTTAGAGAAATAGTCAATTAAAACAAGTAAAAATCGAACCTTCCCTCGTCCTGCGGGTAGAGGGCCGACTATATCCATTCCCCATTTGATGAATGGCCAGGGGGAAGTGACAGAATGGATGGGTTCCCTTGGTTGGTGTATCATTGGGGCGTACTTTTGGCATTGTTCGAATCGGCGAACATACTGAGCTGCCTCTTTTTTTCATGGTGGACCAGTAGTAGCCGACACGTATGATGCACCGCACAAATGCGCGGTTGCCAGTGTGAGCGCCGCAATGGCCTTCCTGTACTTCTTCAAGTACCGGCCTCGTTTGGTGCTGCGTTAAGCATTTGGCTAGGGGGCCATCAAACATACTTTTATAAAGGTCATTGTTGATCATGCAGTATAGGGCGGCCTGTATGCGAAGCTTTTTTGCCTCTTTTTTATCGGGGGGTAATGTCCCGTCCTGTAGATAAGATATGAACTGGTTGCGCCAGTCCCAAGTCAGGTTTAAGGAAAGTACCTCAGTGTGGTCAATGGGTGAGTGGAGGAGCATGACACACTTTCTTTTTTATAGTTTTTGCTGCCAACTTTGCCAGCCGTCCGCTTCGATGTTCCATGCTCGGGGAATTTGTTTGAAGCGGCATTCGTCAAATGTAGCCATCAGTTTGCTGATTTCTGTCTGGTACTTTTATAGCCTCTGCTCTTTGACTTGACAAGTCCTAGTGACCTGGTTTACCACAAGTTGGGAGTCGTAATGGAGGAGGATTCGGCGAGCCCCGTGCTTGGTGGCTAGTTTCATTCCTGCAATAAAGACCTCATACTTGGCCTCATTGTTAGTCATTTCTGGGCATCGTATGGACTGGCGAATTGTTTCGCCCGTGGGGACCTCAAGAACGAGTCAAGGTCCCGATCCCGATGCATTGGCGGCCCCATCCGTATAAAGGACCCATAGGTCATTATTGGAGGATGCGCGTTGTGCCTCGAGTTTTGCATTTGGAAAGACTTCCGCACTAAAGTCAGCAAGGACTTGCGGCTTGATGGTGGTCCTTTGAAGGTATGTCATATCATGCTCGCTGAGCTCAAAGGACCATTTGGCAAGTCGTCCTGACAATTCGGGTTTGTGTAAGACACTCCTTAAAGGGAAGGTCGTTACTACCCTTATGGGGCATTGGAAATAAGGTCCTAGCTTCCGTGAAGCTACTACGAGCACCAATGCCAGCCTCTCAAGGTGTGGGTACCGGGTTTCAGCGTCTACTAAATTTTTGCTAATGTATTAAATAAGAGACTGCATACCTTTATTTTCGTGCACTAGGACGACGGTAACCGTGACTTTCGATACGGCCAAGTACACCAACAACGGTTCGCCTGGGTTGGCTTTGACTAGTAGCGGTGGCGATAACAGATATGCCTTCAAACTTCTCAGGGCGTCGGCGCATTCTTCGTTCCATTGTGGTTCCTGGTCTTTTTTCAATACACCAAAGAATTTGTGGCACCTATCGGAGGAGCATAAGATGAACCTGGAGAGGGCGGCTGTTCGACCCGTCAGCTTCTGCACTTGTTTTTTGCTACTCAGTATTTCTGGGATGGCTTCAATGGCCTTGATATGGTCTGGGCTGACTTCGATTCCCCTTTGTGACACCAGAAACCTCAGGAACTTTCCCGAGGCTATGCCGAAGGCGCACTATTCAGGATTCAGTTTCATACTGTATCTCTTTAGTATTTCGAAGTCTTCTTTCAGGTGATCGAGGTGATCCTCTTTTTTCGACGACTTCAGTAGCATGTCGTCGATATAGACCTCCATCATTTTGCCGAGTTGCTCGTTGAACATCATGGTCACTAGCCTCTGGTATGTAGCCCCCGTATTCTTGAGCCCAAAGGGCATTACTCTGTAGCAGTATGTTCCTTGGTGAGTGATGAAGGTCATTTTCTCCTGATATTCCTCGGCCATCATGGTTTGATTGTAGCTGGAGTATGCATCCAGGAAGCTTAACAGCTCATGCCCTACTGTGGCGTCTATCAATTGGTTGATATGGGGCAGTAGAATGAATCTTTCTGACACGCCTTGTTTAGATCGGTAAAATCCACACACATTCGCCACTTCCCATTTTTCTTTTTGACAATTACAAAGCTGGTGATCCATTCTGGATACTTGGACTCCATAATGGAACCGTTCACCAGCAGCTTATCTACTTCTTTACTTACTACTTCGTTGATAGCGGCATTGAATTTTCTCCTCGCCTGCCGCACGGGCGGGTGTAGCGGATCGACATTCAGTTTATGGGAGGCAATTTCTCGTGGAATCCCTGGAATATCTGCATGGGAAAAAGCAAATAGGTCTGTGTGGTTAGATAGAAATTCACGATACTTACTTGGATTTGAAAGACCGTGGCCTATGTAAGCCTTCTTTATGGAATCGTTGTTGCTAGCTAGACGGGGTCGGGGTCTTCAACCGTGGCCTTGTTAGACTCAATATCGTCGGGATCTTTGATGGCGTCTTCTATCGGGTGGACCTTAGTCGTCGAGAGGCTTGATTGCCATGCCTCCGCACTCGCCTCTTTGAGTTGCTTGGTGTGAGTGTAATCTTGAGCTATTTTGTAACACTTTTGGGCGGTGCGCGGCTTGCACCGTATGCTTTTCACCCCCCATGAGGTAGAGAATTTGATCACTTGATAGAAACTGGAGGGGAGTGCCCTCATGGCATGTATCCACGGACGTCCGATGATGGCATTGTATGCCGTTTCTTCGTTCATTACATGGAAAGTAGTTTCCATCATAACTCCTCCTGCCAGAACGAGCAGTGTCACCTCCCCAGAGGTTCTTTCCACTGCATTGTTAAAACCAGTTAGCATTATACAACGTGGAATTATCTTATCCTCGAGTCCCATTAGTGCAAGGACTCTTGGATGAATGATACATGCGCCGCTGCCATCGTCGACCATAATCTTTTTAACGTCACTATCTACTATGCATAAAGTAATAACTAAAGCATCATAATGGGGGAAAAACAAACCGTCGGTATCAGACTTCTTGAAGGTGATACTGTCTTCGAAGTTGTCATACCGTTCGTGAGCGATGGTACACTTTAATTTGTGAGTGGCGGTGAATTTGACATGGTTGATTGCTGAGTCATTGCTGTCTCCAATGATCATGTTGATGGTTCGTGTTGGTGAGGGCGGCCTTGGTGGTCCATGAAGTTGTTCCCGCCTGCGTGCAAAGTTGAGTTTTCCTTTGTCGCTGAGCAATTCTTTCAAGAATCCTTGGTTCAACATTCGGACCACCTCCTGCCGGAGACCTATGCAGTCTTTGGTTCTGTGTCCCCTTTCCTGGTTGAACTCACATAAGGCATTTGATTTTCTGGTGGCGGAGTCGGACCTCATCTTCGCTTTCCATTGTACTTTGTTGCCTAGCTTCTCCAGTGCGTACACTACTTCTAAAAGAGATACACAAATGTTATGTGCAGATAGTAAAGGAGGAATACCTCTTTCTTTCCTCAGTAGGGTGATGTGTCGTTGCAAGGCGTCCACGTGCCTTGGCTGATGCAAAGATATGATGTATGGTTGGTGCCTCTCCCTGTTGAGGTGTGTGACTTGTTCCCATCGTCCCTCATTTTATCAGTCTCTTCGAATTTCTGGGTTTACCGTTATTAGCCGCCTGGACGAGCCATTAAGGTCGTCGTCGTCTCCACGTACCTTGGCGCAGTAGGCGTTGTGAATTTCTTCCCAGGTGGTGGGGGGATATTTCATAAGACGGCTAAGCAGTTTTATGGTTGCCCGTGATCCGTCCCTGCTGAGTCCGTTCTGGAAAGCCGCGACTGCCATGCTTTCAGACACGTTTGGTAGGCTCATCCTGACCCTGTTGAACCTGGCTAAGAACTCTATGAGCCCTTCCTCTGAGACCTGTCGAACAACAAAGATGTCGTTGACCCATGCTTCTGCTTTCTTGGCTCCTGCATGGCCGGTGACAAATTTATCTTCCATTTCCTCGAACGTGGAGATGCTTTTGGCCGGCAGCTGGGAGTACCATGTTAGGGCCCCTCTTGTTAGTGTTTCGCCAAACTTTTTCAGAAGTAGGAATGGTACCTGTTCCTTTGATAAATCATTACCTTTGACTGCCGTCACGTAGTGAATCAGGTGGTATTCGTGATATGAGGCCCGTCATATACCTTCAAGTAGGGGGAATTTTGAAGGTCTTTGGGATGGGTTATGGTGCAGATCCTTCTATGTAGGGTTGTTCAATGTACCTCCTAACGTCTCGCTTTGGCAACAACTTAAGTGCACCCGGGATCTTGTCCACTCTTTCTTGGTGCTCCTTCATCTGGTTGCGAAGCAACCTGTTTTCGTTTTCCATTACCTCCATCTTTTTGAGGATGGCTGTGAGTGTCCCCCGGTGAGCTTGAGCATCGGCGGGCACGTTGTTTGTTCGTGTGACCTCGAATTCATCTTCGGTTACGGCATGGTCTGTCACTGGTATTGGTATACATCTAGCGCTTTGGGGCGGTTTCCCAGCTAAACTACTCAGAGCATTTGTCAACCATTCTTCCAGTAACCTCTTTACCTCTGGGGGTGCTTCTTTAGTTGTAGATGTAGAAGCCTCTTTTTCTCGTGGAACCACTAGATCTTCAGAAGGGGAAGGTGGGTTTTCCATGCTTATCAGGGTACTAGGGGTTGCGTGTGAAGCATCCCCTTCAGCAACCACGTTGAAAGGGCCCATAAGATCGGCTCTAGCATCCATGATAGCTTTCATTCTTTTGTTGTTTTCAGCCATTCTATTTTGTTTAAAGTGGTTTTTGAAGGATCTGTAGAAGCAAACTACAACTTTGATTCACGAAATCCGACGACACCAAATTATTTAGCTAAAGAGTTATGTAAATACTTATTAGGCTCAAGAACAATAGAAAATAATGAAGGTTAATCGGAATCAAGAGTAATATGAACTAGAGAAAACCATTTAGCTAAGATATGTAAATATAGCTTAAGATATAAGAACAATAAGGCAAGTAATAATCTTTTCACAAGAGAGAGAGAGAGAGTTGTATATTCTGAATGGCAAAATACACATGAGTATTTACAAAGGGAAGGTCCCCTTTATATATTAAGGGACCCTCCTCGAAATAATTAAAGAAAAGTAGGGTTGGTGGTCTTAGTGTAAGAGAGAGTTAGAGCTTTAAACGACATCATCTTGAGTCATATCACTCGGTCCGTCCGCTTACTGGGGCCGACCTTATTCGAGTCAGCCTCAATTAGGCCGTTTTCTACATCAAGGGCGTGCGTAGATAACCTGAGAACATAGGGAACCAAATTTGCCCAATACAAGCAGTCACATCTGATTTGTATTTTTTAATTGAAAAGCGATTCCTTTAATAAGATGAGCCGTGAATATATAGAAAGTGAAAAATTACAGTTGCTTTCGTGGACTCTTATTGATTTACTATTGTTCAAAGATTCCATTGGGAATAGAGGGGCAAAGGTTAAACCTATCACTATCCGTCTTTAGAAATATTTTCTTGTTTTGGGTGATTGCAACTTATATCAAACTCAGTTGTTGGCTTAAAGTGCATTATGACAACATATAATTCTTTTTTACCATAATACGAGGATTATCTTTTTCTATTTTTATAAGCTAAGCTTAAAACGTAAGAGGATACAAATTAGTTGTTTGTATGTGAGTCCCGAAAATGGCAATCAAACTTGTAATCCTGTGACACTTGTCTATCCAAACAAAGAAAGGGAGTTCCGTTGCTATACGTAACAAGCAAATTGTTAACGAGGTATGATAAAAAGTCTAGCTTAAAGCCATGAAACAATCATTTTAGAACTATATCAAGCAAATGTGTCTTTTGACCTTTTTTTGGATAAGACATGTGCAAGTTGGAAGTAGTGGAGAATTCTTTGCTACCATCAAGAGATTATAATTATTTACACCATGTAATTCTTTTCTTTTCTTTCTTTACTTTTTCTTGCGTGTGGGGGGGTGAGGGTGGGGTGGGGTTGGCAGTGGGTCTACCCTAAGTCCTATGCTTCATTTATCACAATTTGCTACTATTAAACGTCCAACTATTAGAACACAAGGTATATTAAGTTATATTAGGTTTACTTATAAGTAGTAGATGAACATCCCAAACAACATATTATAAATTTTCTCTATATCTACTACATAAAATTTGAGTTTATTTTCATCACTAAAAAAGCATATTAACCAGGCGAGCGCTTGGACATAAGAAATGTAAAATTTCAAAAAAAGTTAAAAAAAATATTTCAAGTGAAAATAGTATTTAAAAATTAAAATTATGTTTGAACATGAATATAATTTTTGGCTGTTTTTAAAATTTTGTGATTGATCTGAGTGAAAATTTTAAAAATTTTTTTTTTGGAGTTTTTCAAATTTTCGAAAAATTACAAAATGCATCTACAAGCGAAAATTGAAAATTTATGATCAAACGCTGACTTCGAAAAAAAGAAAAAGAATTCGAAAAAGTACTTTTTTTCTTATGTCCAAACGGGCCCTAGATTTCGCAATTATTGTATATAGATTCATATCTCCACGACTCCGACGGAAGTATTGAACTAACAAGAGACCCTCCAATACCAACACAAAAATCCATCTGAAATGGCAATGGAGTATATAACAGACTAAGATCGGATGTCTCTGAGAGGCATATGACTTCCAATAAAAAACTTGAAAGGCAAAGTAAAACATCAACCTTAGATATATCCTACTGTACCCGCATCAACAAAATGATATCGAAATCCCAGAGCCTCCATTTACTTTAAAAAGGTTAATCAAGAAATCTTTTGGTCACAAAAATTAAGGTTGTTGTGCCTGGAAGTGTGTGGTGATCCCCAACATTTCTTCAATTATCCCATTTGGTTGACTCCTTGAGCACCTCGAGATCTCTATCACAAACTGGAATCCCTGCAAGAAGGTGTATAGGCATCGAGAAAAGAACATGTTTGCAACATAAACCGCCCTCCACTAGATAAGAATGATTGCATCTCCTACCACTTTATTTTATACTCTATCCAGAAGATGATAAATTTTTTTTAGATTTAAATAGATGCAGTCCTA
The DNA here is from genome assembly GCA_034376525.1 of Nicotiana benthamiana. Lineage (NCBI taxonomy): Eukaryota > Viridiplantae > Streptophyta > Magnoliopsida > Solanales > Solanaceae > Nicotiana > Nicotiana benthamiana. The sequence continues at coordinate 50,456,251 of CM067323.1, forward strand.
GAGGAAATGCAGACTTTCTGGCTTGAAGACTAACTTGGAAACCAGGCTTTCGTCCTCTAACCCAACTTTCGGGCTATCTTTCACCGTTGACAGACATGGTTCAACGTGCCAACTACGCTTCCTCTTCTAGAACAGTGACAACCTAGTCTGATTCCCCCTTTCGAAAGTTCCATAGCTCCTTCTATCACAAACCCTATTGCTCCGATCTCCCCTACTCCTAGAACGTTGTGGGCCAAGAGCCATAGTTAGTTGCTGTTTCCATTTGGGGGCACTTTTTCCATTTTATTTTTTTGAAATTTTCCGCTTTCTTGCATTATCAAATAGACCAGATACAACAACAACGTCTTTCAGGTTTGGGACCCCTAGTCCCATTATAGCCTGAGCATTAGAGATGCCTATGCCGCCAATGGCTACAACTGGTAAGTTGGATGACAAACAAACAGCTTTCAGGCCATCCAAACCAATCGTCTTATTGTTCTCTTTGGTATTGGTTGGATATACACCCCAAGAGCCAATGTAATCAGCCCCATCTGTCCATGCTTGCTGGGCATGCTCAGGTGTTTTGCATAATACACCGATGATTTGTTCAGGCTCAAGAAGAGCTCATGCAGCATGAGCAGGCATGTCGGACTGCCCAATATGAACACCATCAGCATCACTAGCAAGAGCTACATCAATCCTGTCATTGATCACATCATTATATATATCCAATGATTCTACTGAAAATGGCAATAAGATATCTAAGAATAAAATGCCCAAGTTGAGGCAAACGTGTAAAAAGGGTATACTTCTTTCTTATTTGAGCCAAGAACACAGAGATTAGAGTCAATAAAAGATCATTCATTATCCTTCTCTCATTTGATGTCACTTTTGAATGCACAGAATCAGACAAATTGTTTAGCTCAAAGTTCTCGTATACTTTATAAGTATGAATCAATTAAAATAAATGGAGGGCCAATCATAGCAAATCGTAATATATCATAAGACCAAACGAAAAATGTAAGAGACAAAAGTGATAAATTAAGGATAAGGGGGTGGAGATCTTTATTGATTAAGATTGACACGGTATGCCTCCCCATAGAGAGGTTCAGAACCTTACAGTGGTTTTCTCCCCCTCTTTTAGAGGTGGAGGTGAAGAAGAAGAAGCAACCCCCCTTTTAGGGTTCTTTCTCTTAATATTTATAGCTGTGAATCTTGCCAGCTGGCAATGGACGACCGTGGCCGCGTCGAAGGGACGTCCGTGAATAATGAGTTGGCCGTGGTATCGTTAATTAGGTCGAGTAACATCGGAATACATTTGTCAGCGAATGGTTATACTTTTTATTAGCCCGAATGAGCTTAGGAGCCAATTAGATACGCTAATTATCATGAATCGAATTTTGACCCATACAGATAGTCCCTCCGCTTATAGAGGTCGTGCCTTGGTCGAGCTCAGTAAGCAGACTACGCCAGCTGTATCCTGAAAGGCTTGAGGTGAGGGCCGAACATTGCCTTGGCCTTGGTCGTGATTGAAGACGACTGCAGCTATTTAATCTGTGGACACCACATTGTAGAAGTTGACGGCTGTAACCACTCTGCAGGGACAATTCTTAGCTACAATGGAGCTGATGTTAGATGAATTCACATTCGACAACCGTAGTTGCAGTCCTTTGGTTGGTTTTTATACGAGCGATTGGCCATAGCCATTTGTACATCTGAAGTGACCGTGATCGTTTAATTGTATGTGTTCTTCTTTTGGTTGGGGACCGTAACCACCTTATATTTAAGAGATGGAGACAATTGTTCTTTGCTTTGAGAGGGCCGTAGCCGTCCTTATTTGGGGGATGGACATGACCGTTTAGTGTTCAGTAGACGATCGAATCCACTCTTGCCTACGAGATGGCCGCGGCCGTTGTTACTTCAGATATGGATGCAATCAATATTACTTTCAGAGGCGACCGTAGCCAGTATCACTTTGAAGATGGTCGTAGCCACTATTGATTTTGAGATGGCTGTAGCCAATTACATATGTTTGGGGAGGATACGATTATGCTTTCCGCGTATAAGGAAGGCATCGTATACTTAGCGACAGATGGGGCGTGCTTTTGGCATTCTTAAGACCGTTACAACCGTTCCAAGGGTGACGTGCCTGTTGATGGTTGAATGACCGTTCCATGGTATCTGTCATCATGATGCCCGTTACTGTAGGCCTGAATAGTTTTGTGGTTGTTCGGGCAGTTAATGGTGGCCCTAGGGATTCGTGAAAGCCACTTATGCTTTGTCTATAAATGAAGGGTTGTATCATTCAGTTCTTACTTTTCAATATTTGCTTAAGTGAAATTCTGAGAGAGACAACTCTTCTTGTTCTCAGATTACTTCATCTTCTACTCCGTGTTACTTCAATCTTAATCGTTTATTGTTCGATCTTCATCCCCTCTGGCTTTTTCGGTGGACTTTGCTCACTTCCTTTTAATATCTTGACAATGGCAAATAGCTCTCATTCCGATATTGCGCCGGTGGCAGTTCCGGAGGCTGAGGGTCTATCTACGGTGGTGAAAACCACCGATTCGGCGGATATTGACAAGCTACCATCAGTGACCAACATTATCTCTGCCCGGCTGTCCGATGACTGATTTCTCCGACTATGAAGGAGAGGACCAAGTGGACGAAGCCCCATTGATGGGGGAGGTAGGCATCGCCCAACTGAAGGATCAGTGTGACATTCCTCGTTTTGCTGACATCGTCCTCGCTGGGAGAGGGGAGAGGGTACATGTCGACCATCATGGGTATTGCATCTTCTACGCTTACCCTTTCAAGCTGGGATTCAGACTTTCTCTTCCAATGCTAGTGGTGGAATTCTGTCGCCACTATAGGGTATGCCCTCGTTAGCTCGTCCCTTCTTGCTACAAGCTATTGGCGATGCTGATAAAATATGCGGAGTTGGCACGGAGGGAGATTACCCTTGGGCACGTACTAACTCTCTACGCCCCCCAGATGGTACGAGGTACCATGATTCGGTTGGTCCCTAGTGGGGCCAGCGGCTTAACTGTGGAACTCGATGATGAGGTTGATGCTAGTCCTTATGAGCACTTTTCTACATCAGGACCGAGCACCTGCTGGCTTGCGCTACCGACTTCCTAGATGAATGGAACCATGAACGCAAGTTTCTTTTACATTGGTCTCAATTTCTTTTGGTTATATATCCTATTTCATATACGTACATACTGACCTTCCTCTTCTGCCGTAGCTGGAGGTGCACCGCCGGAACCACTTTTTGGCATCCGCGAGTGGGTCGAGACTGTGCTTCACGCTAAATCGGAAATTTGCACGTGGGCATCTTTCTGGGATGCCCATGGCCGTAGGTCAGCTGCTGGTAAGAATCTGACTTGTTGTATATCTCTTATTTTATAGTACTCAGCTTCTTTCCCTTGACCTTTCTTCCTTTGTCGATTAGGGCGCCCACGCCGCAGGAGGGCTCCTCAGCTTGCTTTTCGCAGGCCAGGGGAAACTGATCGATTGGTTGCAATGCTGGCTCCTCGCCCAGTTCCGAGGGCGACTTCGGTTGAATCCTCAGCGGCTCATTCTCCGGCACGGTCCGTGCACCGAGTTGAAGAATCTTCAGGGGCCGTGCGTCCCAGGGTGGAGTTACCACCAGATGAAGATGAGGAAGAGGAGGAGAGGCTGCTGGTTCGACATAGGGTGGCGTTCACCCCAGTCCTTCCGGTGGTGATTACCTTGGATTCTCTGCCATCAGAAACGGAGGGGAATGTGGCGAAGCCTACCCCAGAGGGCGAGCGTTCAGTGGGGGTTGCCCCGGTTGGCTTTGGCCAAGGTGACAAAGTCGCTTCGGAGATTCAAATTTCTTCTCCAGTTGCCGAGAGGGAAGGTAGTTCCTCAACAACTGTTTTGGTGGACGAGAGGGGCGCCAACGTTTTGGCGAATGCGGGTGCTTCAACTTTCCGAGCAGCGAAAGCCTCGACTTCCAGGGCAGCGGAAGGAGGGGGCGCCTCAGGAGAGGGGGTTGATTTCGAGTCTGACTTTGACCCTGAGGACGTTCGCCTATTCCAAGAGGGTTATACCCACCCAACGATACAGGGCGAAGGGGATTATCGATATGTGGAGATTCTTAATGAGCAGAACCTGCTGCTCGAGGAGGAGAATCTGGTGATGCTGTTCGAGATTACATGCTCGTAGGTGGAGAGCACATCCTTGAAGGACATCTCATATGTTGGGTTGATGGGCGAGGTGGCCGCTCTGAATATAAAGGTACGAGTGAAGCCTTGGTTTATTTCTTTTCTTAGTGTAACTTCTTGTTCTAAATGGTGTTATGATTGTTGTAGTCATTCTTATTGGAGGTGGAGAGGATTCGAGGAGCCAACATCCGCTCGACTGTGTTTGTGCAGTTGTTGGAGAAGTACCGCCGCTACCGAAACCAGTGCCGTGAATTGCGTGAACGCTTAAGGAACGACCCGCGGAACTGGGAGGTGGTAGAAGAGCTGGCGAGGAGGGGAACTTCATATGCAGCAGACCCTTAACAGGGTAAATTCTCTCGAGGGGCAGCTCCGTCAAAGGAATGAGGAGATAGACGCTGAAACGAGAACGACCACTGAGAGAGAGCGCCAAAATCAGGTTAAGGCAGCAGAGGCCGCTGAGGCTTTGACTAGGCAGGTGGATGCCTTAGAGATGGAGATTTCGGCCTTGAGAAAGCAGGAAGAGGACGCCCTGGTGAGGGTCGAAGCACTCCAGGCGACTAGATGCACCCAAGAAAGAGGACGTGGGTTGGAGAGGGCTGCGGGTACTTTTCAAGAGAGGACGTTGGAGGGGCGCATTTCTATTTGCGAGCAGGATGCTCATGCTTCGGTGGACCGAATTGCGGCCTTGGAGGCCGGTAACCAATGCCTGAGGGACCATGCCACTTCTTTCGGTCCTTCTCGTGAACTTTGGACTTACGCCGAGGCCCAGCTCGACGTGTATAGGAGGTTGTGGGAAGCCAGAGTTGTGCCTGAGGCCACCTATGAGGAAGCCCGCTAAAAGGCTCGTGATGCTCACCTTGACTACGGTTTCGACCCATCTACGCCCGGGGCTGATGATGTCGCCGAGGGCACTGGCAATGTTGAAAGTGGCGCTGGTGGCGCCAAGTGAACAAAGAAAAAGTTTGTTATATTTGATTAGTTTTCGTTCTCTTTTTCTCTTTTCTTTTTGGTTGCCATTTGGCTATATTTTTTCTTTTTGCCGGCCCTGGGGCAATGTAACTGGGGGTAACCCCTTGTAGATATTGTAAATACATGCAACTTTCTTCCTTTCTGTTTATTTTATGTCAACTTCGTGCGTTTCTTTTTTGCACTTGTTCGAGGGGGCCTTGCCTTAGGGTTTTTCTAGTAAGCATGCTAATGGTATCGACCAGTTAGGTGATTTTGACCATGGTCGAATTGGTCCCTTGCCTTACGAGTGAATTGGTGTAGATGGCTTTGGCCATAGATAGACGCATTTGGTCATCACCTTCCTACCCTTGGTAGGAGCGGGTTGTTGCCATGTTTGGGCGGTGGCGGCATATAGCCTTAGTCCCAGATCGGGCTTCGTTAGACTACTGGTCGTGGTGATGGAAAGCATGGCCTCGTAGTTCGACTTGGGCTGAACTTTATCGTGGGCCAAACTTTAGTTTAAGTTAGTCGTACTTATTTGAATGGCAGGGGCACTGGGCCCAGGCTGGGGTTCAACAGTGGTTGACCATTTGGGAGCGCTCGGCCTCGTATGATCGCGGATCGGCTCGTAGCTGCGGATACGTATACTCTTGGCCTTGATTCGACCTTAGTTGAGTTGTGACTTTTGCGACGGAGGCATGTAGCTTGAGTCCTAGTTCTACTCGTAGTTGAACTTTTGGGCGAGGGCACGTAGCCTTTGTCGTTCAACCGTAGTTGAACCTTTTGCATCTTTTAATGGTGAAGGTACTTGACTTATGTCCCTGTTCAACTCATGGTTGAACATTTTGGGTGAGGGCACGTAGCCTGAGTTGTTATTCAACCGTAGTTGAACCTTTTGTATTTCTTAATAATGAAGGCACTTGGCCTGAGTCCCAGTTCAACTCGTAGTTGAACTTTTGGGTGAGGGCACGTAGCCTGAGTTGTTGTTCAACCGTAGTTGAATCTTTTGTATTTCTTAATGACGAAGGCACTTGGCCTGAGTCCCAGTTCAACTCGTAGTTGAACCTTTAGGCAAAGGCACGTAGCCTGAGTTGTTGTTCACCCGTAGTTGAATCCTTTTGTATTTCTTAATGGCGAAGGAACTTGGCCTGAGTCCCAGTTCAACTCGTAGTTGAAATTTTGGGCGAAGGCACGTAGCTTGAGTTGTTGTTCAACCGTAGTTGAATCCTTTTGTATTTATTAATGGCTAAGGCACTTGGCCTGAGTCCCAGTTCAACTTGTAGTTGAACTTTTGGGCGAAGACACGTAGCCTGAGTTGTTGTTCAACCGTAGTTGATCCTTTTGTATTTCTTAATGACGAAGGCACTTGGCTTGAGTCCCAGTTCGACTCGTAGTTGAACTTTTGGGTGAGGGAATGTAGCCTGAGTTGTTGTTCAACTGTAGTTGAACCTTTTGTATTTCTTAATGACGAAGGCACTTGGCCTGAGTCGCAGTTTAACTTGTAGTTGAACTTTTGGGCGAGGGCATGTATCCTGAGTTGTTGTTCAACCGTAGTTGAATTCTTTTGTATTTTATAATGGCGAAGGCACTTGTCATGAGTCCCAGTTCAACTCGTAGTTGAACTTTTTGTTCTCCTGCATAACCCACTTCGTGTTGGGATTTAGGGTTCGATTCTGGTTTAGGGTCTTGCATGACTCGTGCTTGTAGTCTTCTTGACTGGTTCGCATAGGTTACCTCGTTACAGATATCGGTTCGAGATGCTTTTGTGCTTTACTCCTTTTTGGCAGGATCCCGTGTAAAGAGGGGTGAGGTACCTTATGCGCGTTTTTTCTGTAGGGGTGGGGGATCTACTTCTTCTTCTCCTCCTTGCTCGGAGACGCGGGATGTGGAAGCAAGCTCGTGCCGAGACTTTTGAATTCCTTTTATCCGACGTGCCGCTTTGACTTGTTCGAGCTCGGTTATTTTCTTTCCTTTTTGGTCCAAGGATAAACTACGCGATTCAGCTATGAAATTCCCACAGATGGTGCACGATTGTTTAGCTCAAAGTTCTCATATACTTTATAAGTATGAATCAATTAAAATAATTGGAGGGACAATCATAGCAGATCGTAACAAATCATAAGACCAAACGGAAATATAAGAGACAAAAGTAATAAATTAAGGAGAGGAGGTGGAGATCTTTTATTGATTAAGATTGATATGGCATGCTTCCCCATTGAGAGGTTCAGAACCTTACAGTGGTTTTCTCTCCCTCTTTTAGAGGTAGAGGTGAAGAAGAAGAAGCAACCCCCCTTTTAGGGTTCTTTATCTTAATATTTATAGCTTTGAATCTTGCCAGCTGGCGATGGACGGCCGTGGCCGCGTCAAAGGGACGTCCGTGAACAATGAGTAGGATGTGGTCTCGTTAATTAGGTTGAGTAACCTCGGAATACATTTGTCAGCGAGTGATTATACCTTTTATTAGCCTGAACGAGCTTAGGAGCCAATTAGATACGCTAATTATCATGAATCTAATTTTGACCCATACAACTTTATTTGGTGAGTTAGGGCCAAGGTCCATTTATTCACAACTAGAAACAGTTATTCTACAGTATGATTATAGTGGAATTTTAAATTTATTGTGCATGAGGCATTTTTCTTCGAAGCAATTTTCTGATGAAATTCTATGAGCTCGAAAATGCATGGTTTTCGTGTATGAAGATTTAAATGGAAGACAAAATTATATGCTATATAACACCGTTAAGATGTCAATTCTCTCACGTCTGTTTTAAGATCTCCCTTTCGGTCCAACACAATAGGACTGAGGCTTTAGTGAATGTAACCCAAGATTACCTAAGCTACTGCAACCTAAGCATGAAATCTACTGCATCAGAATATTGATATGTAGGACTTGTGATAGTCCTAATGTTTATTGATCTTTCCACCCTAGGTTTAGTAAGTTACAATCCTCAGCTCTTTCTTACTCTTAAGGAGTCAAAAGGAAGAGTGGAAGAGGAAAAGAAAGTGAACCAATTTCAAAGATACAAACCTCAGCTGAATAATGGAGGCACCTCCTTCTATGGCAGCCTTTACCGCGTCAACTATTGAACGACCCCACCTTTTGTTCATCCTGGAGTCAGTGACAGCATACAGAAAGAGATCACAAGGATCAAAAGGTCGTCGCTGCACGTTACTCTTAAGCTTCAAAAGATGATCCATAGGACCTTGACGCCCACCTCCAACGACGATGCTCTTACTACAAGACAAGGCTGCTTCAATGTAGTGTTTAGCTACCTGGCAAAAAATCAAAAAATATATAACAGAAAAGATGCATCATTTGGCAAACTAGTCAAATCAAATGAAGCAATGAGCAAATTCCATGACCAGCAGAAAATCCAAAAATATATATTTTTGATTCTCACGGACCCACAATTATTGCTTAAAAGAGAGCAAGATGGTTGGAGGGTTGATTACCTGATGTCAAATCCACAGCATCAAGGGAAGCAGGGAGATCACGTCCTTTCACAAGTACTTTACCGTTCAAGAAATTAAGAGATTTTAGCACGTTAGAAGACAAAGTCCTTTGTGGAGACGTATCTGTGACACAAAAAGAAGAAAATCCACAATACACATCTTCCTAATTGCATTAGTTATTATTTTAGAAAAATCTTCCCTAATTGCACTACATTGTAAACTTGTACAAAACCAACAAAAGCTGAAACTAGCTTGTAGGACTTTATTCTATTCCTTTATTGCCGAAGTGCTTAACCACGTTTATGCCTTCAAATCCGTAAAAGAGCATTTTCCTTCTGTTCGAAATGCCAACCATTCTTCTCCCACTCTCGGAGTGTGATCACGCCCACTATACCTTATAAAATAGATACTACAGATATTGCAAATATAATCTGAGTATATGCCCATAATCGAATCCACAGAGAGTTAACCCATCAATCACTATCTTTAGACCTACTAAACTCTTGAGAACCAATTTTCCCAAATGTTTGAATCACAGTTGATGGTGTCTTTAATAACTAAAATTGCAAATAAATAAACAGCTGTAAACTAAGGATGCTAAATTTATAAACAATAATGAGAAAACGCTAAGGTAATGATTTTCCATATTGATGTAATTCCTTCTAGTTATACTTCATACAAATTTATCAACACATCTCTATCAATCATGAACACTCTTCTTACCGTAATATCTCCAGAATAATCACAATAATTTACTAGTTGCATTCTCCAGAGATACACTAGCTTGCTGTACACTTAAGATTACACCCAAGGCTTCGTTATCCCTAATCTCACTTTTAAACCCACAGTTATAGATCCCTCTTATACTTTGGGAGTGGCGTTGTTCAACAATAATCTAAATATGCACTCTTTCCCGAGTTATGCACACTAAATAGGCACAGCTAACTGAAGATCCTATCAATTAACTACAACAAACACATAGTTGAACGAAATAGAGATTGAAACTAGCAATTTGTATTTACATAAACAAGAAGTTCATCCCTCAAAGGTTCCATCAAAACCTTAGACAAAGGATTTAGATACTCATAACTATGGGTAAACAAACTAAAATAATATTCATCATAACTTGCAAGAAAAATCAAAGAAGAAGAAGAAAGATGTTTTGGGTGATCTCTCACAATTGTTTTCCTTGCCAAAATACTCTCCACATAAATAAAAACATGCCTCATTTTGGGTGAAGTGTAGTGTTTAAAATAGGGTTTTGGGCTAAAAATCAAGTATTTTGCACTTTAGTCCCTAACTTTTCCGCCTCTGCCGCGGTTCTGCCGTAGTCGCGGTTAAACTACGACCAAACACCTTCTTTGAATCTCTAGTTGTCCGCGACCACCTTCTACCGCGGTTCTGCCGCGGTCGCGGTCAAACTGCGGCAGTCCCTCTTTAGGCCTAGTTTGAGCTGTTCGTGTGATTCACTTGGCGGAATTTTACGATTGGCCTCTTTTTTTCTATATTTTATCCTTAAAGTGCTCCATAGCCTTCTCTTGTTATATATAACCTGCAGAGTAGAAAAGCGCTAATTAGAGCATTTTGTTATCACTTTTATCATCCAAAATATACAAGAAGGAGATTATATATGGCCTAACTATAGTTAAATTCACTTATTATCAATACCCCACACTTAAACCTTTGTTCGTCCTCGAGCAAGTCAAACCACACTTCTAGGCCTAATCGCTAGATGCATTACCCGTATGTCACACCCGCCACTATGAATGGACAACCTAAACAGTGCAACAGTCATACCTCAGATGAAAACTCTAACGCCATGACACACTCGTGCGCACTCTAGTTACTCTAACAGAGGTAAAATTCACTTTTTCTTCCTGAGTCATATGCCGTCACATCACAAATTTGAGAGAAGTTCCACACACATAAATTCAAGTAACCAGAAACCAGAGATAGACAGAATTCACTCACTCTCAGCAAATAACATTCCCATGCCACACAGACACACCATAAGTTTGCCCCTAGTGTAATACTCTACTAATCGAGCTGTTCAATCAAAGATCAAGAGGTCTTTATTTGGTTGTAATGTAGCTAAGGGATGTGTAAGATATATTTGGATACAGTGATGAACCTCCCTAAGCACTTTTAATACAAACTTCCTTTTATTTCAACTTCCCTGTTCAGCCCATTCATTCTACAACATTTTGATTCATAGGTGACCACCCCCACTTTTCTTTAGGTGCAACTGGCCTTATTCTCTCTCTTTTTTTTTTTCTTTTTTTTTTGTTTGTTTTCTTTATCTCTTTTTTTTCTTTTCTTTTACAAATCCATTGCATCATTCAAGTATTTCTTTTCTGATTCCGCCTTTTTTTTTACTTCCCTACTACCTCACACTTTGACTTTTGTATGTTCTTTAATAGTTCAAGTGCTTCTAGGAGGTTCAAACAATCAAACTATTCAAACACCGGGATATAGTTTATAATAGGGTTATCAAAGAATAGACTTCAGGCTCAAAGGGGTTAACTATGACAATATGTACAGGTGGATTCATAATTATGCAGGTAACACAAAGAAATGCCTCAGTCATCTATAAAACCAAACAACTTCTATTTTACTTTGCAAACACACATGGCAAGTTCTAGGTATCACATGATAGCATAGAATACAAGTAATAACTCACACACACTTGGCATGTAACTCATTTCGAATCAATTTATCAACACACTCATACGAGCGTTCAAGTAAGACAAGATGTGCAAAATTAAGGCATAGATTTACTAATCTACAAACGATCCTAGACGTCGCACCCTCAAGTTCATTTTTTTTATTACTCTCACGTGTGTACATCAAGGGTTACATTCTAGCCTTCACCCATCTTGGTCCTAAAACTACAAAAGAAAAAATATACCTAACCCAGTTCCAGAAAAGAAGAACCATGGTCAAAAGAAAAACCAAGGAAGAATTATACACTACCTAAAAAAATAAAATAAAATAAAATGCAAAATCTAAATGGACTACTTCCCTCAAGATTATTGTCCAAGTGGTCCATCCTCAGGAAGAGTCCTCTTCTAATTTTTTTTAATATGAGTTTTACCCTCAAGAGATCCGTCGACAAGTGTCCATCGTTGGTCCAAGTTAGTTACTTCTAATGTGAGTACAATCAACTATACACAACAACAAAAATCTACTACTAAAACATACTCAAAGTCTATATACACTACAATATACTACCAGAGCAAGTCTCCCACCCCCCACTTAACAATATGGAATGTCCCCATGTCATATCAAAAATAAAAAGCAGAAGGGCAAGAAGACTTCCTTGAGCCTCAATTAGAGTTGGAGAGGGTGCTAGGGTCCACATGACAAGCTCTCCCCAAAGCACAAAACCAGAACATCATCTGGCTCTCAGACCTGGCATGCCACTCATACATGACATCCATATGCATGTGTAGGCCCTCCACTGAGGTGCGAAGATATGCTACCTCTTCCTCCATAGAACACAACATAGGCCCTGCGGATTGAGATCTAGAGAAGCCTGCCCCAGTATCGGGTTGCCGAGAGGGTCCGACACTATCATAGGATTTCCTGGATAGTGCTGGGGCATCATCATCGTCATCGATCTAAATGATGGTGTGTGCACCCCTACCCACTCTGATGCCCAAAACTTTGAAAGCTTCTTTAGGGGGTAACTCTCCATCAATAGGATTGGAGGGGACATTCTTTAGCAGGCACAATGTAATCACCAGGGAGGGGAATTAGAATCCCTTTGACCGTAGTGGGGGCCGCAGTATTATTTCATCACCAATTAGACTTGCCGCATCAAAATCTTTCTTTGTGACGAAGCACCACGTCAAAAGGGCTCTTTGGAAGTTCACGTCAGTCATGTTGCCTGAGGGCAAGAACCGGCTGCAAATGACAGTGAGCCAACACTTAGCCAAATGGGTGAATGAATTAGAGTTCAGGGCAATATGGTCACGTATCCAGTTTGGTTGACTCCTTCGCAGAGTACATCAGCCATAGCCTCTCAAGTGACTCCTGGTGCGTGCTGGTAATAGTCAATGTCACCAGTAAACCGAGGTAGCCGCAATACCTGGCAAATTTTTTTCAACTGAGGCATCTACCACAATGTCCCGAACAATCACCTCCCGCAACATATGTGCTGGGCAGTTCGCGTAGACTTCCCTTACTAGCATCCTGTTCACTGTTGAAGGTTCATCAAATAAGAATTTCATTTCCCTCCATCGGCTTTCATCATACATTTCTTCCTTTTCCACACGGAGGGCAACCCTGTCTATAGGAATCGCAGGGATGAACCTCTTGGAAGCCTTGGCATGAAAGTCATCCTCTACCACTTCGGATTCGAACCTGGAGGCATCATATGTAGGCTTTTGGGATGTGCCTGCCGATCTCTTTTGCTTTTACACACCATAGTACCTTCAAAGAATTCATAAGAACCATCTAATGCATCCTAACTCGTGCCAGTCGAATGGGAACTCATACTTCACCACCCGATGGCACCAAATATTAACCCCCATTTATTTCTTCCTTTCAAACTATCCCAACTAGCAGGGTGTTGACGGTTACAACCTCCACAATGGCCCGCACAACAGTATTAATTCACAATATTTATCAAATAACACCTGCACTTGCTCCCTCAAAATATTAACTCACAGTATTAACAAAATTAGATCACGCCAAATACAATACCACCACAACCTAAGGGGGGCACAAAGGGCTCCATCATATCACAATAAGCCTCCAATTTTAGGAAAAAATCCCCTCTACCAAACTGTGCCAAAAAAATTAGTTCTAGGCCTCCAAATCCTCTAAACAACCCCCACAATTGAAGCACAATGAAGACCTACCCATTTAAGCCTCTCATAAGTCCACAAGAAACAAATACAATAATATAAACAGAAAAGAACCAAAAATTTAGAGAAAATTAACACTATTCCTACCTAGGATTTAGTTAATCTAATTTAGGCTACATTACACTAATTAAGAAGAAGAAATAGAAAAAGAAGAAAAGGAAAAACTTACTTGATGAACAATGGGGGTGGTGGGTAGTGGAGTTGGAGGTTTGGAGGTGATGATAATGGAGTTTGGGTGAGAGAGGGGAGATTTTAGAGAGAAAAAGAGAAAGATAGAGAAAAAGATGGGGGAGGGGCATTTCTATTGGTTTTCTGTTGGGGGAAATGGAGTTGAGGGTGGTTAGGGTTTAGTTTAATTAAAAGGGGGAAAAAGAAAAGTAAAAAATTTCATACCTTGGCCCGTCTTAGTCTGCCGCATTTCTACCGCGGTAGACTAATATTCAGAGGGGGGTCGTGATAGCGGTTTGACTGTGTTTACGGTGGAAATGCGGTGAACGAGGTTCAGAGGGGGTATCTGACCGCGTTTTGACCACAGTCGCGGTAGAACCGCGGTCTGGGCAGTATTTTGATTCTTTATTTTTTTATATAAAGTGTTACACATACAACAATTTCGTGGGTTACCTCCCACGCAGTGCCTAATTTGAAAAAAACGTCGTGGCACGATGCAAGATGAGCGCATTTAAGGCTCGCTCGACCTTTGTGGTTCAGTCAGGTGCAGCTCAGACACTTCCCTTTTCTGGCTCATGCCCACATATGGCTTCAATCTTTGTCCATTGAATTTAAATATACGAGAGTCATTCTCTGTGTCAATCTCAATAGCTCCTGAAGGAAAAACTTCAACTACTCGAAATGGCCTAGACCATCGTGACTTAAGTTTACCTGGGAACAGACGTAGTCTTGAGTTGTAGAGCAATACCATGTCCCCAAGTTTGAAATTTCTCTCAACAATGTTCTGGTCGTGCAGCCTCTTCATTCTCTCCAAGTACAACTTTGTGCTCTTAAAAGCAAGATATCTGAACTCCTCGAGCTCATGCAGATTAGTGATTGTTGTTGTGCCTGAAGCTTCTGTATCCAAGTTCAGCTATTTCAATCCCCACCACGCTTTATGTTCAAGTTCCACTGGCAGGTGGCAGGCCTTCCCAAACAACAACTTGTATGGTGACATACCAATTGGAGTTTTGAAAGTAGTTCTGTAAGCCCAGAGTGCATCATCTAGCTTCCTTGCCCAATCAGTTCTTGTGGCGTTCACAGTTTTGGTTAAACACACTATTGATTTCTCTGTTAGACACTTCAACCTGTCCACTAGTCTGTGGGTGGTAAGGAGTATCCACCTTGTGGTGTACGTCATATTTAGCAAGCAACTTTTCAAAGGCTCTGTTGCAGAAGTGAGTGCATCCTTCATTGATAATTGCTCGTGGTGTCCCAAAACGGGTGAATATGTTCTTCTTTAGAAATTCCACCACCACTTTTGCATCATTGGTGGTAACGCAGCACTTTTCACCCATTTGGACTCATAGTCTACAACAATAAGAACGTACTTATTGCCATAGGAGCTGATGAAGGGATCCATGAAGTCAACCCCCAGACGCCAAATACTTCCACCTCTTGAATTGGGTTCATGGGCATCTCGTGGCATCGAGAAATATTCTCGGTCTGCTGACATCTATTGTAGCCCTTCACCCATAGGTGTGCATCTTTAAACACTGTCAGACAGAAAAATCCAGCCACTAGCACCTTTGCCGACGTCCTAACCCCTCCAAAGTGTCCACCATACGCCAATGCGTGATAAGTCTGCAAAATTTAAAATTGCTCTATCTCGGGGATGCATTTCCGGATCATATTATCAAGGCATATTCTAAACATATAAGGCTCATCCCAGTAATACTGGCGGCTTTCACGAAAAAATATTTTCCTTTGGACCGATGAAAAGACGTGAGGAACTATACCACAAAGTAGATAATTAGCTGCATACCATGGTGCTTTCTGATGAGTGGTGGCGAGAAGTTGCTCGTCTGGAAAAGTTTCCAGGATTTTTCTCAACCTCTACAACATTTTCAGCTCCCACTAGTTGTGATAGATAATCAATGACTTGATTCTCAGTGCTCTTACAATCACGAATCTCAAGATCGAACTCTTGCAATAGAAACACCCAACGAATCAGGCGTGTCTTAGATTTTTTTATTTTTTATTAAGTACCTGAGAGCAGCATGGTCAGTATATACAATTACCTTGAACCCTATCAGGTAGGATCGAAACTTGTCAAACGCGAACACTACAACCAACATCTCATTTTCAGTCATAGTGTAGTTCAATTGGGCTCCACTCAGCGTTTTACTAGCATAGCAGATTGGGTGCATCAATTTGTCTTTCCGCTGGCCCCCACTGCATAGTCACTGGAATTGCACATTAGTTCGAATGGTTGCTCCCAATTAGGGGCAACAATGATGGGTGTTGTGACCAGTCTCTTTTTCAACTCCCTAAATGCTACCCTTGAATCATCAGAAAACAAAAACGGGTGATCTTTTTGTATCAACTTACAGAGAGAGTTGGCGATTTTGGAGAAGTCTTTTATGAACCTCCAATAAAAACTGGCATGTCCAAGGAAGCTTCTAATGGCTTTGACTGAAGATGGGGGAGGCAACTTTGCTATTACATCAACTTTTGCGCAATCCACCTCTATTCCCTTTCTCGACACCCGGTGCCCCAAGACTATGCCTTCTTGTATGGCATTTCTCCCAGTTCAGAACCAAGTTAGTCTCGATGCACCGTTTCAGCACTCGTGCCAGATTTATGAAGCACTCATAAAATGAATTCCCCACCACTGAGAAGTCATCCATAAACACCTCCACTATGTCATCAACCATGTCAGTGAATATGGCCATCATGCACCATTGGAATGAGGCAGGTGAATTGCATAGTCCATAGGGCATCCGTCTAAAGGCATAAATGCCATACAGGCATGTGAAGGAGGTATTCTCTCTGTCCTCCAGTGCAATGGAGATCTGGTTGTACCCTGAGTACCCATCCAGAAAATAGAAGTGTGGCCTTCAAGCCAATCTGTCCAACATCTAATCAATGAAGGAAAGTGGGAATTGGTCTTTCTGAGTGGCTAGATTCAACTTCCGATAGTCCATACAAATTCTCCAGCCTGTGACGGTTCTTGTTGAGATCAATAGATTATTGTCATTTTTCACAACCGTCATTCCACCCTTTTTAGGAACACATTGAACTGGGCTAACCCAGCTGCTATCAGAGATTGGGAAATTAATTCCCGCATCTAACCACTTTGTTACCTCCTTCTTCACTACTGCCTTCATGTTGGGATTCTGCTTCCTCTGGTGTTCCTTGGAAGGTTTGTGCCCTTCTTCCAGCAGAATCTTGTGCATGAAGTAGGCGGGGATGATCCCCTTGATGGCGTCCATGGTCCACCCAATGACATTTTTGCACTCCTTTAGTACATGTAAAGTTGTTGAACCTGTATATCTAACAAACTAAATGAGATAATAATAGGTAGTGTGGAGTCTGGTCCTAGAAATGCATACCTGAGGTGGGCTGGCAATGGCTTTATCTCCACCTTTGGTGGTTCTTCAATGGATGGCTTAATTGGAGGAGTTTCTCCCTTTTCTAAGCGCAAGGGCTCAAACTCTAGATTTCTCCACCAGAACCCTCTACCTTCTAATGCCAACACCCATTCCGCTAGAGCCTCACCATTCACTTCGTCTAAGTTCATCAAAAATGCTGAAAGGTTGTCCTCAATAGTCAACACCTGATTATCAGACTCTACGATTACATCCACGACATCAATAAGAGAGCAACTGGTGAACTCGCTTGGTCGCCTCATAGACTTTTGCACACTGAATGTTATTTCCTCATCATTGAGTCCCATTTTGAGCTCCCTAGTCGCACAATCAATAAGAGCTCTTTCCGCGGCCAAGAATGGTCTTCCTAAGATTATAGGAATCTCTTCATCCACTTTGCAGTCCAAGATCACAGAAGATATAGGGAATACGAATTTCCCATCTGAATAAGCACATTATCAAGGATAGCAAATGGACGCTTCACAGTCCTGTCAGGCAGCTCCAACGACATAGAGGTGGGTCTAGCTCTCCCAGTGCCCAACCTCTCAATTTCGTTATTAACCTGAATATCTGGGAAACCTTGGTAAAAAGGCCATAAAATCCTCATACGATGTCCAAATTCGAAGATCATTTTTTCTACAGGTCCATAATTACGATACGGATCTAATGATTTATTCAAAACAGTAATCGGGGCTCATTTGAATACTATGATATCATTTATGCTTGAAAAAACGACATCGAAGCATAAGAAAAATGAGCACAACGCAGCCCAAGCCTATCCGAAACTCACCCGAGCTCCACGGGATCGCATACGAACATACTAACACATTCATATGATCATTAAAACTTAGTTTCACTCTCAAAACACCAAAATAACATCAAAACACTAAATTTACATCGGATTCAAGTCTAAGTACCTCTAAAACTTCTTAAACACGCATTTGATCAAAAACTCAACCAAATCACCTCCGAATAACCTGAAAGTTTGCACACACATCCCAAATCACCTAACGAAGATACAACAACTCTTGGAAATCTCACCTATCAACCGGAATTCGTCAAAATACTAACTTCGCCAATTCAAGACTAATTCTACACCGGACCTCCAAAATTACTTCCGATCACACTCCTAAGTCTCAAATGATCCCCTGAAGCTAAATGAATTGTCAGAATCCACATCCGAGCCCTCTAACTCATAAGTCAATATTCGATTGACTTTTCCAAAATAAGTCTTCCTTAAAGAGACTAAGTGTCTCATTTCCTTCGAAAAATCAACCCAATTCAACTTGTTCACACAAGAACTGATAATGAAGCATAACGAAGCAGGAAATGGGGGAAACGGAACGGTTCTCATGAGACGACAGGTCGGATCGTCACATCTTCCCCAACTTAAACAAATGCTCGTCCTCGAGCGTAGCCAGAGTTGTCCTAGAAGCCAACCAATAGATGAATGACCTTACCATGCATATATTCGGGGTTGATCCCAAGTCACCCTATCTTGCATAGGTCCGATAACACAACATAGTTGAAATTTCACAGTCCATCTAGTCCATAAACCATATAACCACATTGCACTTTTCGAAATCATACACAAGATCATAACGTCACATCTATACTCAGAGTAAGCCCGAACTAGCTGTAATAACTCATACCTGCAACCTCAGGTGCAATCATATGATATACTATATAACCAAACACTCAAAACGATAACTTCTATTCACAGCAGTTGCCCACAAAATCCGAATATTGGTAGAATACCTCTTATCAACTAAGGTCTTATTCAAACACTTTCATATACTGCCAACGATAAATGAAACATGCAATGAACCGTAACCATTTGTCAGATCAACCATTCATGGAGCCACTTCTCTTTTGACTAATACCACAGTAAATTTCGAGTTGAACCTCGATATTATCCTTTTAACAAGATGAAATCAAATCCGTTCGTATTCATTAGTGACCCCAACGATCACCTCGAATCCAACACACTACTCTGGTGATATGACACCTCAATACAGGCCTAAGCCACAACTTGCATAATACGCGCAGCAATAAGAAATGGTCTGAACATACTCAAATCATGAAAAATGACTCAGACGAAAGAGTTGTACCTCAAGCTCATCAGTACTATCACAACACAAGGCTGAGACCCCATCTCACATCATAGAAATAGAACACTTGAATCTACCCCGAAAGGTCATATCTCCACATGGCCTCGCTACAATGCATGATCCTATCAAAACACAGCTACACATAAAACACCTCGAGTCACTATGCTCAAGATTGACAGCCACGCACAATTTGATGTCTGGAACCAAAGCAATTCATTACACCCAGGGGAAACAAATAACATAAGCCACACAACTCGATAGGTCATAACCAATACTCCATTTACTGAGCAACACCCAATTACTCTTCCCGCTCGACTTTCACTATGAATCCCCAATAGAACCGCACCACATGTGACCATAACCAATAAACCATAAGGTCTCACAACACCGAAAAGCAACTCATAGCTCTCCTCATATCACTAACAAGCTCAATAACGGTAGAATCAACCTATCCCTCAACAATACAATTCGGGGCCAACCAAGCCAACTCAAGCTAAACATGTATCTACATCGGCCTACCAACAAACTCATTACCAAGAAAGCCTGAAACTGCTCCTTCCACTACTATAACTCCTGCCGGAGCGGTATGATACGGTGTCCGGCACCAAATCAATATCGAAATCCACAACCTCACCCGACGACATGCCCGGCCACAAGAAATGCATCTGAAAAGTCCGTTAACAGCGGACGGAAGCAATGGTAGGAACCTTTGCACTGACATCCATCACGATGGCCCAATTAAGAAAAGCAATCCTTCCTAGACGTCCGCTAAGAAAGGACATATCTCCACGATAGATACTTTAAAATTTCCTGTGCCACCAAGCAACCCGAATATCACCAGTTGATCCAACAAGAAATTGCTGCAATACTACCGAAGTATCATTAGTTTAATCATATTACCCTTTTTCTGAGACATATACTCTCGTCAAATCGCTTCCAATTAGCAGCATCATTTCCTTGATTATCTGAGGCTACCTGTTGCCTAAGAGTTTTAGGAACTTTTTAGAACTGAACTGAAACCTCGTACAATGCAAATCTCGATCCTCCACAACATACCGCATATATCATACCAATTGTGTCTACTATCAAGCTATTCCATCTATCTAATTTTCCTTATGATTCATCATCAACTTGATATTCCCCCTCATTGTAGCACCAAATAAACTAACTGTTTTTATTTTTATTTTTAAGAATAGATTTATTGTAATAGTGATACTGAGTAATCAGGATTGGTTTATATTTAAAATGTAAGGAGTACTGATTTGTACCTATTAAATGTTGAATATTTAATATACTAGTAAATATTATGTATTGTATTATTTATAAAAAGTTTAAACATAAGAAGGATTAGAATTTTGGGTCTTTTAAAGTATTGGAGTAACGTTTTTCTTGAATGATACAACTCTACCCTTAATCTTAGGGTGTCCTTTTTGGGAGAAAGAAATAAAGTGGACTGTTCTTTTCTAAAAAAAAAAAAAAGAGCAAGAGGGAAAGCAAAAGTTGAGAAACTTCGATAGCTCCATTTACACTTTCAAGAGCAGTCACATATGATCTATATTTTTTAATTAAAAAGCGATTCCCTTAATAAGATGAGTCATGAATATATAGAAAGTGAAAAATTAGAGTTGCTTTCTTGGACTCTTATTGATTTACTATTGTTCAAAGATTCCACTAGGAGTAGAGGGGCAAAGGCCTAAACCTATCACTATCCATTTTTTAAAATTTTTCTTGTGTTTGGGTGATTGCAGCTTATATCAAACTCAATTGTTGGTTGAAAATGCATGATGACAACATAGAATTCTTTTTGCCCATAAAACGAGAACTGTCTTTTTCTATGATTTGTCGGTTATGGGCATATGTGGTGCGTTTCTAATTGGGTGTCACTTGATGAATGGCGTATCGATTATGTCCTATCGGGTTATTTTTAAAAGCCAGCTTAAAACGTAAGAGGATACAAATTAATTGTTGGTAGGTGAGTCACAAAAATGGAAATCAAACTTTAATCATGTGACATTTGTCTATCCAAACAAAGAAAGGGAGTTCCTTTGCTATACATAACAAGCAAATTGTTCGCGGGGTATGATCAAAAGTCTAGTTTAAAGGCATGAAACAATCATTTTAGAACTATATCAAGTAAATGTGTCTTTTGACCTTTCTTCTGGGTAGGACATGTGCAAGTTGAAAGTAGTGGCGAATTTTTCGCTACCATCAAGAGATTATAATCATCTATACCATATCATTCTTTTCTTTTCTTTTCTTTCTTTACTTTTTCTTGGCGGTTGGGGTGGCAGGGGGTTTATCCAAGTACAATCCTTCATTTTATCACTATTTGCTATTAAACGTCCAACTATTAGAACACAAGGTATATTAAGTTATACTAGGTTTACTTGTAAGTAGTAATGAACATCTCAAACAAAAAAGACAGCCCGATGCACTAAGCTAGCACTATGCGCAGGTCCAAAAAAGGACCGGACCACAAGGGTCTATTATATGCAGTCTTATCCTGTATTTTTGCAAGAGGTTGTTTCCAGGGCATGAGTCCGTGAACATCTCAAATAAAATATTAAATATTTCCTCTATATCTACTACATAAAATTGGAGTTTATTTTCATCACTAAAACAAGAGCAAGGTGGTAAGTTCTGATAGTAAGCAACCCCCACTTCCAACCGAGAGGTTGTGAGTTCGAGTCTCCCCAAGAGCAAGGTGGAAAGTTCTTGGAGGGAAGGATGCCGGGGGTCTATTTGGAAATAGCCTCTCTACCCAAGGGTAGGGGCAAGATCTGCGTACATACTACCCTCCCCAAACCCCACTAAGTGTGATTATACTGGGTTGTTGTTATTGTTGTTTCATCACTAAAACAAGAGATTAACTAGATTTCGCAATTATTATACATAGATACATATCTCCACGACTCCAACTGAAGTATTGAACTAACAAGAGACCCTCCAATACCAACACAAAAATCCATCTGAAATGGCAAGGGATATGACAGACTAAGATCAGATGAATACAACTTGGAAGGCAAAGTAAAACATCAACCTTGGCAAGGAACACGTACTGAACTTCAGAATATGTTTAGTTTCAATCTCCTACTGTACCAGCATCAATGTTATGATATCGAAATCCCAGTGCCTGCATTTACTTCTCTACAAGCAAGTGTTTACTTTCAAAAGTTTAATCAAGAAATCTTTTGGTAAAAAAATTTGAGGTTGCTTTGCCTGGAAGTGTGTGGTGATCTCCAGCATTTCTTCAATTTGCTCATGTGGTCGACTCCTTGAGCACCTCGAGTAACTTTCTGGTCTCTGTCAAAACACATTCCCTATCAAACAGAGCAGATACAACAGCAACGCCTTTCAGGTTTGGGACCCCTAGTCCCATTACAGCCTGAGCATTAGGGATGCCTATGCCGCCAATGGCTACAACTGGTAATTTGGATGACAAACAAACAGCTTTCAGGCCATCCAAACCAATTGTCTTATTGTTCTCTTTGGTATTGGTTGGATATACACCCCCAGAGCCAATGTAATCAGCCCCATCTAACCATGCTTGCTGGGCATGCTCCGGTGTTTTGCATGATACACCAATGATTTTGTCAGGCCCCAGAAGAGCCCGTGCAGCATGAGCAGGCATGTCGGACTGCCCAATATGAACACCATCAGCATCACTAGCAAGAGCTACATCAATCCTGTCATTGATCAGCAGAGGAACACCATGAACTCTGCAGATTTTCAAACAAGCTTTTGCTGCTTCCAGAAAATCACTAGTTTCAACCTCCTTTTCCCTGCAATTGTAAGAGATAAAGTCACGTCATTATATATATCCAATGATTCTACTGAAAATGGCAGTAAGATACCTAAGAATAAAATGCCCAAGTTGAGGCAAACGTGTAAAAAGGGTGTATGTCTTTCTTATTTGAGCCAAGAACACAAAGATCAGAGTCAATAAAAGATCTTTCATTATCCTTCTCTCATTTGATGTCGCTTTTGAATGCATAGAACCGGAAAACTTTATTAGGTGAGTTAGGGCCAAGGTCCATTTCTTAACAACTAGAAACAGTTATTCTGCAGTATGATTATTGTGGAGGCGCGTGTGAGGGAGGCGACAACTATATCTGGGAACCAGTTCGGTTTCATGCCGGGACGCTCCACCACAGAGGCGATTCACTTAGTCAGGCGGATGGCGGAACAATTCAGGGATAAGAAGAAGGACCTTCATATGGTGCTTATCGACTTGGAGAAGGCGTATGACAAGGTCCCGAGGGAGGTGCTATGGAGGTGCTTGGAGGCGAAGAGTGTGCCAGAAGCCTATATCAGAGTAATCAAGGACATGTACAATGGAGCTAAGTCTAGGGTTAGGACGGTGGGGGGCGTATCAGACCATTTTCCTGTGGTAATGGGGCTCCATCAAGGATCGGCGCTGAGCCCCCTGTTGTTCGCCTTAGTGATGGATGCTCTGACCCGACATATCCAAGGGGATGTGCCTTGGTGTATGCTCTTTGCTGATGATATAATATTGATAGACGAGACGAGGGCCGGTGTTAGTGAAAGGTTAGAGATATGGAAACAGACCCTTGAGTCTAAGGGTTTCAAGATTAGCAGATCTAAGACAGAATATCTGGAGTGCAAGTTTGGCGACGAGCCGAGTGGGGTAAGCGGGGAAGTGATGCTTGGTTCTCAGGCCATCGCCAAGAGGGACAGTGTGAGATATCTTGGGTCTGTGATCCAGGGGGACGGAGAGATTGACGGGGACGTCACCCATCGGATAGGAGCGGGGTGGTCAAAGTGGAGGCTTGCTTCAGGGGTCCTGTGTGACAAGAAAATCCCGCACAAACTAAAGGGGAAATTCTACAGAGCCGTGGTTAGACCTGCAATATTGTATGGGGCAGAGTGCTGGCCCGTGAAGAACTCGCATGTTCAGAGAATGAAGGTTGCGGAGATGAGGATGCTTAGGTGGATGTGTGGGCACATCAGGCTGGATAAGATCAAGAATGAAGTTATTCGACAGAAGGTAGGGGTGGCCCAGGTGGACGAAAAGATGCGGGAAGCGAGGCTGAGGTGGTTCGGGCATGTTCGGAGGAGGGGCCCCGATGCCCCGGTGAGGAGCTGCGAGCGGTTGGAGATTGTTGGTGGTCGGCGAGGGAGAGGGAGGCCTAAGAAGCATTGGAGAGAGATGATTAGGCAGGACATGGCCAGAATGCAGGTTACCGAGGACATGACTCTTGATAGGGGAGTCTGGAGGTCTAGAATCAAGATTGTAGGTTAGGGGCTCATAGGTGATTAGTGTTTCGGTATGGTAGTTCCTGCTTGATATTACTGCATGCGACTGTATTTATGTTGCTTATGTTTTCATAACTATTTACGTTACTTTTGTGGGAGTACCTATGCTTTATTATTTGATTTCGTCTTGCTTGTGTTTCTAATTTTATCTCTGTTTCGTAATGCAGCTTTCCCATTTTTACTCTACTCGACGAGGGTCGATTGGAAGCAGCCTCTCTGCCCTTTCGGGCAGGGGTAAGGCTCGTCTACATATTACCCTCCCCAGACCCCACCTGGTGGGAGTATACTGGGTAGTTGTTGTTGTTGTTGTTGTTGTTGTTGATTATTGTGGAAGTTTAAATTTACTGTGCATGAGGCATTTTTGTTCGAAGCAATTTTCTGATGAAATTCTATGAGCTCGAAAATGCATGGTTTTTCCATGTATGAAGATTTAAATGGAAGACAAAATTATATGCTATAAAACACCGTTAAGATGTCAAACACAATAGGCTGAGGCTTTAGTGAATGTAACCCAAGATTACCTAAGCTACTGCAACCTAAGCATGAAATCTACTGCATCAGAATATTGATATGTAGGACTTGTGATAGTCCTAATGTTTATTGATCTTTCCACCCTAGGTTTAGTAAGTTACAATCCTCAGCTCTTTCTTACTCATAAGGAGTCAAAAGGAAGAGTGGAAGAGGAAAAGAAAGTGAACCAATTTCAAAGATACAAACCTCAGCTGAATAATGGAGGCACCTCCTTCTATGGCAGCCTTTACCGCGTCAACTATTGAACGACCCCACCTTTTGTTCATCCTGGAGTCAGTGACAGCATACAGAAAGAGATCACAAGGATCAAAAGGTCGTCGCTGCACGTTACTCTTAAGCTTCAAAAGATGATCCATAGGACCTTGACGCCCACCTCCAAGGACAATGTTCTTACTATAAGACAAGGCTGCTTCAATGTAGTGTTTAGCTACCTGGCAAAAACCGAAAAATATATAACAGAAAAAATGCATCATTTGGCAAACAAGTCAAATCAAATGAAGCAATGAGCAAATTCCATGACCAGCAGAGAATCCAAAAATACAACTTTTGTCACGGACCCACAATTATTGCTTTAAAAAAAGCAAGATGGCTGGAGGGTGAATTGATTACCTGATATCAGAGTTATTTGACATGCTTTGACCCCCTTCTCCCGCTACCTCATTTAAGGTACAAACAGGAGAAGGACAAAAAAGAAGAACAGAATGTTATGTGTAAAGTGTTTGTAACTACACCCCTTAAGGGGTTTTTGAGACAAGAGGGGTTGCTCTGATGGTAAGCAACCCCCACTTCCAACCGTAGGTTGTGAGTTCGAGTCTCCCCAAGAGCAAGGTGGGAAGTTCTTGGAGGGAAGGATGCCGGGGGTCTATTTGGAAACAGCCTCTCTACCCCAGGGTAGGGTAAGGTCTGCGTACATACTACCCTCCCCAGACCCCACTAAGTGGGATTATACTGGGTTGTTGTTGTTGTTGTTGTTGGACTAGTCATGTAGGAAACTACACCCCTTAAGGGGTTATTTGGATCATGGACTAGTCATGTAGGAATTAGTTACAGTGCAAGGATTGCTATGCCGTGAAAAATAATAATGTAGGATCATTACACAACATAGGAATTGTTATGTAAGGATTGCCTAATATTAAGAGTATTTAAGTGTTTAGCTACACATTCTCATTTCCCGTTCTATCATGCATAAATTATACAAGAATCCTGCATACGTTATGCGGGCATTAGCATGCAGAGTTTAATATGCAAATTAGCTGCATCTATCAGGAGAATTTTATACTAAGAGAGAATTGTATTAGCTATGCAGAGGTTATACAGAGTTTTATGCTGAAAAATAAATGTTGTATTAATATGCTTGGATTTTTTTTTTCTTATGAGGTCAACCAGATGACCCTTAAGTGTCTAGTCGATGGCCACCTCATAAGAGAGCTGATAATTGTCAAAGCTCAGCCATTGTTACACTATCCACCACACATCAAGTTCCTTTACACAAAATCCTGACCTTGTGCCAACATACAATCTATTTTGCAGAAATGTATAGATTTTTTGTAGATCCAGCTGCCATACAAAGTCAATTACCTTAACAGCAGAAAGCATTTGAGAACCCTTTGCTAGCTCAGCTGCGATAGAAGAAGCCAAAGTGCAGCCAGTTCCATGAGTATTTGGTGTCATTATGCGAGAGGACCGAAACTCATAGAAATCCTTCCCTATAGGATTATTTGAAAGATCATAATATGGATGAGCATATACAGGCATTCAGGAATCATGCAAGCTTTCAAGTACGAACAAAAACAAGCACACTGATAATTCCCAAAGATCTCAAGAAATTATTAGAAATACAATCAGACCTCTCTCTATAACGGCATCCATATATATCGGTCATTCACTATAAAAGTCAAGTTTTTCTTGGAACCAATTTTTTATGTTATGTTATAATATATGTCCTCTATAACAACATTTCACTATAACATCCAAAAAAATATTGGAACAAACGCAATTATCATAGAGAGGTTTGACTTTACCATCATAAAACACATCCACAGCATCAAGGGAAGCAGGGAGATCACCTCCTTTCACAAGTACATTTCTGTAAAAGAAATTAAGAGATTTTAGCACATTAGAAGACGAAGTCCTTTGTGGAGACGCATCTGTGACACAAAAAGAAGAAACTCCACAATATACATCTTCCTAATTGCATTAGTTTTTATTTTTGATAAATCTTCCCTAATTGCACTACACTGTGAACTTGTACAAAACCAACAAAAGCTGAAACAAGCTTTTACGACTTTATTCTATTTCTTTATTGCCGCAGTACTTAACAATGTTTATGCCTTCAAATCCGTAAAAGAGCATTTTCCTTCTGTTTGAAATGCCAACCATTCTTCTCCCGCTCTCAGAGTCCCAAGTCAAGGAGAAGCCTCGAGAAGGATGGAAGTAACTCTGTTTAGAGCATCCAGAAATGAGCCCCTAAAACTCCTTCTTGAAGTAATCTATAAATTTTATTTTATTCAGCTGTAGTTCACGGTCAAGTTAATTTTCCTCCAAGCAATATGAAGTAGGTGGTGTACATCCATGCACAGAAGATTTCCTGAAGTCTTCTCTTGCTGGAAAAAACAAATACTCCTAGTTTTTCCATTTTCAATGTTAAGCAGATGTCAGATATGAGATGTGCCTAACTACCTGCTACATGAGTGGATTGGATGATAGTTCTAGCAGTTCATAGTTCTTTTGACCGACTCATCAACAACTTGTGCCTCATATTTTGGGAAATCAAGAAGAAGCCTGCTAAGTTGTTAAACCCAGGTCATTGAAGTTAATATCAGAACATGAAGACTAACTGCAAGTGTGGGTGCTAAGCACCATTGCGACCAAGTACTAAGCTCTGTCCTGTGGAAGCCAACTTTAGATTTGGTAGATGTCACCTCTACCTAAATATCACCAATAATTCAAGACGGACCAAGCTTGTTGGGTTTGTGGAGAGGGCATAAGGCTTCACGCTACATCAGATAGCAAATGATGGTCCGAATGATTAAAAAGGTATTTATTTCTCTCTTGTAATTGAGAGCTATGCTCGATAAATTTTTTGGTCATCAAATGGACTTTGGTACAAGTTACAAAGGTCAATCTGTCAATATTCACTAGTTGAAAGAAGAAGAAAAAAACCAAAATCAACCTTGGACCAATGTCATGTATCGCTTTTGCAGCACAACGCATGTCAGCAATTGTTTCCAATGGCACACCACCTAGTAAAGCAGAAGCCTCTTTCAAATTTGGGGTCACTACATCAGCCATGGGAAGAAGCTCCTCCCTGTCATCAGAACATGAATGGCACATGATTAGGCATAATTATCCAAGGAGTTGAAACATAATGAATCAATTTAGAAAATTACGAAAATATTACAGCATATAAAATGTGAAAATTACGTAAGTATTTAAAAAAAAACTACGTAAGTGCGTATATAAAGGAAGTTTCATTTATTATACTCCAGGAATTAACACAAAAATGATGGTACTTAAAAACATAATGATATTCAAGCTTAATCCAAGCCTTACGGTAATATACCATTAGATATCATGTCCATACAGGAAGTTTAGAGCTTGTTGTATATTTCATGAATTTGGCAGCAGAATGTTTAGCAATAAAACATTGTTAGCCAATAAATCCGCATTTGAGATTGCACAGGGAAAATTGAGAGAGGCTACCACTCCCAGATGACATACCTAAAGCTATCCAAAATAGAGGGACCAGCTAACGTATGTCCACTTGTGGATACCATAACAGGGTCAACCACCAAGGCTGTCTTCAAGCATTTGATAGCAGCATAGTTAACGTCGTCAACATTTCAAAAGCAGAAAGAAGTATTTTGTACCTTGTACTGGGAATTCCCTCAGACTCTGACAGAGGGTTTTCACTATGCCAATTGACGGAAGCATGCCTGTTTTCACCTAAGATAATCTTAGTGTTGTAATGCAAATTGAGGCATTAATGGAAAACACAGATTGCTTAGTCCTGATAGTACCGGTATACTCTTTCCATGTATATCTTGAATAGTGGATCAGGTTGTATATTTAGCTAGCGTTTGGCCATTCCCAAATTTGTT
Source organism: Nicotiana benthamiana (assembly GCA_034376525.1). Classification (NCBI taxonomy): domain Eukaryota; kingdom Viridiplantae; phylum Streptophyta; class Magnoliopsida; order Solanales; family Solanaceae; genus Nicotiana; species Nicotiana benthamiana. The sequence goes on from CM067323.1 coordinate 50,485,292, forward strand.
TTGAAAAATCTGATTTGGATGAAGTTTGGTTTAAAGATGAAAATGTGTTTGGACATCAGTTTTCAAAACATATGTCCCAAATTTATTTTAGAAAAACATGAAACATGACTTATACCCACAAGTTCTAAAAACTATCACAAATACCCAACAGTTCACAAACCATAGTCCTGAACATAAATAAATTTGGAACAAAATTATCATTTTTATAATGAACTACATGATACACTATCAGATGACCGAGAAGACGAAGTAACATTGTTACAAAATAATAAATAGTGGGCTCTTTTATAAAATAAAAAAGTTTGGGGCAATTTTTAAAAAATGTAATAGTAATATTTTTGCCCAAAACCATCTATTCAGTTGGTTTTGGGATTTGGGATTTTGCCAAAATATAGGCAAAATTTATGGCCAAACATGTGTTTGCCAAAGAAAACCCAAATTTTAGTTCGGCAAAATCTATCGCCAAACGAGTCCTTCGTTGTGCAACATATACAATCGAGAAGACATCAATGAAGCATTTGAATCAAGTTTAGACGTCGGCTAATGTTGCTCAAATAACCATTTATCCCGCCTCTCACATGGCATAAAATTATCCTATAAAGAGTATTATAATTCCTGCCACAATTTGATCCCCAAAATCTAACCAAACACGGGACTCTCTTTTATCCCCGGAGTATCCAAAGACCCAAATAGCAAATTAATCCTTTTAATTAATTTCACATGTATGGTGACATTTGCACTTCCAAAAAGACAAGGAAACTGAAAAGTAAAAATAGCATATTTGACCAATATGCATGACTGAAGAAAATGGTCCTGATAATTTGGAAAACCAGTAAATTAACCAATGACTTTCTTTATAAGGGATGTTCTATCTATATTACTTTCAGCCATCTAACCTTGTGTCCTAAATTATCTATACCAGTTATTGCTGGGTAGTTCCAAGTTTCCTAATATGTTCGTTGTTTCCTGTAATAATCTCGAGGTTACAAGGCAACACTGGTCTTTGATGTATCTATAGATTACTTACTGCTAAGATTAATATGACTTGGACTAAGAAGACTGATTAATCCAGTTACCAATAAGAACATTAAAAGACACATAAAAGCAAAGAGTTTGAATTAAACAGGAATATTATCCTCTTTTATAAAAGTTAAGCACCAGTGAGCCTGTGCTGGAAAATCTTAACAGCATCAAATTAGCAATATATCATATTCCATTTTGTGCAGCATCACAACTTGACTCCATGTGCATTAATCCCCTGCCCCCGGCTAGAACTATTGATGATCCTATCAATGACCGGGACTTTTACTCTCTTCAATTGCTCAAGTCCATATATATTGTACAGAAATAACATTATCAAATGGATGTGAACATTGTAACATTAACATGATATACTTACCACATCGGGGTGCATATCAGAAAGCACCGACCTCAACTGCTCCGCCACAAAATCCTCTGGCACAATGTTCACACCCTAGAATAAACCACAACAAAATTCACAAATTGAAAACACACTAGCAAAACAAAAACAGTCTAAAGCCTTTTAATACCTGAACCCCTACGGTGTTTTGAGCAGTAACAGCAGTGATCACAGTGGAGCAATAAACTCCCCGAGCAGCACAAGCCTTGAGATCCGCTTGAATTCCCGCTCCGGCGCCGGAATCGGAGCCGGCAACCGTCAGAACATGCGGGACTCTAACAATGCACTCATCGGACGGCGTAGGCGTGTAAACCTTATCTTGCATTGCCTTAATATGCAAAAACCTAAACCGATGAAAGCTTTTGATGCAAGCTACGCCTGGATTCAACAACACTGGAACCTAAAAAATGGAAAATCAGGAATGAGTTTAGCTTTTTCACAGCAGGCGCAGAAACTATGTCTATATCATGTTACTGTATTAAATAAATAACACAATTATTTAAGAAATTAACAAAGTTGACTTAAAATTCTAGTATTTACTAAATCCAACTTTAATATGTGTCATGAGATTATGAAATTATCATGAAGTTTTAATACGGGTATAGGCAGGTGAAGAGATGAGATTTTACCTGAGGTTTGGGAGTGAAGAAGGAAGTGGATAGAACCTGAGAGCAGAAATACGCCATGTGAGAAATGGATGAAGCTTTTGGAAGTGGAGCGTCCACGGGTACGGGTATTTGGACGAATCTCATGCGATTCTATATGTGGCATAAGATGATTTGCTTAAGAATTTCATATTTCGACATGTCGACTTTTTTGGACTAAAACAAATACTGTTGGAATAGTTATTACTCCTTGTTAAGAAAGCAAGAAAGGTCAAAGTAATACCATAAAACAAAAAAATACATAAGACATATAAATAGGAAAGTGTTATAAACTAAAGTAAAGACAAGAACAATAATGCAAGAACAATAGCAATAGAGAGAAGAGTAGAGGGAGTTCTTCTTATTGAGTTGAGAGGGGTCTCAAGGGATGATTTACAATGGTAGGGGGCACCTCTATTTATAGGGGAGAGGAAGATTTAGCTACCACTAATAGAACTCTAAAATCTCTCTAATTAGATACATTAAAGACATTCACCTTAAATAGAAGTGTAAGAATCTTCTATTTCATAACACTCCCCCTTGAATGTCTATTCAATGATGTGCCTCATAAAACCTTAAAACCAAAACCCAATGGGAAAAATTAAAGTAAGGAAAAAGAGTACACATGTTTGAATATGCGCCTATTGGTTGCCTCGTTAAAAACCTTGCAAGGAAAACCCAGTGGGACAAAACCTTGTAAGGGAAAAAGAGTGCAACGCGCATTGACTCCCCCTAATGAGTACATCGATTTATATCCTTGAGCATTTGCATTCCAATCTTGTGCATCATCTTCAAAACGATCTTTGGTAGATGCTTGATGAATAAATCAACCATATTGACTTGAATAAATATTCCGCACCTGGAAATCATCATTCTTGATAGATATGAACATCTTCATATGATGTCGTGGAATAACACTTCAATATCTCCATAGATGCATTCTCAATGCCATCATGCTTATAGTTATGGCAAGATACATATGTACACAAATTGTACTAAGGATGTGGTACTTCAGGACCAAGGATTGCATATGCTTCAAGCAACTTAAATCTTTCAAGTTAAGTCATGTAAGTCACATAATAAACTTTAGCTGCATATCAAGCTTTCATTAGTGATACTGAACAAATAAGATATCGAAAACTGACTATACATACCTTTGCCTTTATACTTTCAAGCATATGAACTATAGGTTCAAAACTACATGTCTTTCATATGGAATCAATTCTTCTTGAATTGTATCTCTTCCATTTAGTTACTTTCTTTGAGTCAGCAAATGCGTATAGCATGCTTTGCAATATGTTGCAATTGCATTTCCTTTTTATGAACTACAGGTTCATATCATGATATTCGGGGATATACATATACAAATGAAAATTCATCCCATGTAACACTTTCTCAAGTGTTTATCATGTCTCCCCCTCATGTTAGTAAAGCTAACATGTTTTCTCAACTTTGGGAAATCATCTTTGTGCATTATGTCAATATACACAGCACCTTAATATAAGATGAAATTATTTGGTTCCTGACCTTGAACCACTTGTGAGGGGAGAATATACTCTCGTATACAACTTATATCAAACTGATATATACAACTTCGTTCTCATAAGGAACAGTTTAGCTATTAAGTGGAAGCACTCAATAATTATCTTGCTAAACCAACTTTAATATAAACCAACTTATCAAGATGAACTGCCTTGAGTAGAGAATCTGGAAACTATGCTCGAAGTTAGATTACTGAGCGATTTACCTCGCAAGCACTGCCAGGCTGCGGGTTAATAACAATGGCGCATGTAACCATATCATAGATGCATCATATGTGGTATACATGGCAGGTGAATGGGCCCATATTCACCTTTGATATTTCCAGAATCAAGGGGCTTCAACCCGAACTCTTTAGTTGGTCAGTTCATTACTGAGAACAAGAACTTCTAGTTCTTTGATATTCACCTATGTGAATTTGCACATCATACTTCAAATGAGATGGCTAACACGAATGTCAACTGAATAAATTATCAATATTGGTAAACTTCAAATTTACACCATGACATGTGCACTTATCAATAAACTTCGGGTTTATTATGACATGGGTTTTATACCAATAGATATCCACTTTATTGTGGCATTCTTTCGTTTGTGTAGTACAAACTGGAGAACAAAGCGGGTAGCTTTTCATATACAAATTACCCCGCTACAAGTTGTAGTAATAGGAGAATCAAAGCCTTCCTTTATTTATAGTCTCAATATCATCAATCGCCTTCGCGTGTACTTTTGGAAACTGAATAAGTTTCTTTGAGACTTACTACAGCACAATAGTAAATTGTGTTTCTCCAACATAGTAATAATTGGCTCTTCGAGAGCTCTCAATTAATTTTGTACTACCACAGACTGAGGTTCGAGATCCTCACATTCTTGCATTCCGTATTTTCAAGAGTCTCAGGCTCAATAGATTCTTCGTGAATCTCGGAATTAATCAAATCATGAGCGTCCTCATGTGATTCTTTCATAGTGTCATTTAGATCGTTCTTTTTCCTCTTTCTAGGATTTCGATCTTTGGAACCTAATGGTCTGCCACGCTTCTGGCGTGCATTTGACTCATTGGATATGACACTAGATATTTGTCCAATAGGAACTTCAATACGGATCGGAACATTTTCCCGCGTGAATGTGTGATTTCGTTATCCTCTTCAAGTTCGTAAATGCGTCAGGCATTTGATTTGCTATTCTTTGCAAATGGATAATCTTTTGTACCTCTTTCTTTCAAATAGAGGTATGTGGATCAAGATGAGATAATGATGCATTTTTCCACAAAATTTCCCGTTTGGTTTCACCAACTTCTCCCCCTAATTTTGGGAAAAGTGTCTCATCAAATTGACAGTCTGCAAATAGTGCAGTGAACAAATCTCCTGTCAATGTTTCGAGGTAGCGAATAATGGAGGACGCGTCAAACTCAACATATATTCCTAACCTCCTTTGCAAACCCATTTTGGTGCGGGATGGCGGTGCTACAGGCACATATACTGCGCATCCAAAGCTTCTTAAATGGGATATATTGGGTTCATGACCCAAAACCAATTGCAATGGGGAATATTTGTGTCAATTCGTCAGTCAGAGACGAACTAGCATTGCTGCATGCAACATGGCGTGACCCCAAACCGAAGTGGGCAGCCGACGAACTAGCATTGCTTCATGCAAAATGGCATGACCCCAAACCGAAGTGGGCAGCCGACAAACTAGTATTGTTGCATGCAAAATGGCATGACCCCAAACCGAAGTGGGCAGCCGACAAACTAGTATTGTTGCATGCAAAATGGCGTGAACCCAAACCAAAATGGGCAGCCTCGTTTTCATGAAGAATTCAAGATTATTCTCATCTATTGTCTCAATATGATATCCATTTTGAATGATATCTTTAAAACTCAACAAGTTCCTTTTAGACTCGGAGGAGAACACTTTGATTGATATCATTAAAACTCAACAAGTCCTTCTTAGACTTGGAGGAGAACATTGCATTCTCTATGATTAACGTCATGCCTTTGGGCAGAGTTACAATTGCTCTTCCGGAGCCTTCAATCAATTTACTACTTCCATAGATTGTAGTAATGTTTGCCTTACACAATTACTCTTCTTTTCTTTGAGTATTGTATGTGTAGTACATGAATCAACTAGGCAAATACTTTTACAATTGGACGTTGGTCCAAGTTCGCTTTGTGAGATATCCATATTTGCTATCCCATAGTTTAACATACAAAAGAAATACACGAACATAAGAATAAATAAGTTCAATTCTTTTGTGTCACATAATATTTTCAAAATCTGCTACTAACAGTTGGCTAACAAAATCAGATATGTTATCCATAATCAATTCCTTTGCAGTTTGAAAATTTTCAGCGTTTTTCATAAGACAATCGATTATTAAACACACACAATCGATTGTTTGAACATAGACAATCTATTGTTAAACACAAACAATCGATTATTTGTTATTTTTGAAAAACTTCAGATCACACTGCCTAACGACAATCGATTGTTAGACATAGACAATCGATTGTGGATGATTTTTGAAAAATTCCAGACCTCACTGTTTCAAGACAATCGATTGTTAGACAAAGACAATCGATTGTTGGCTATTTTTGAAAATTTCCGGACCTCACTGTTTCAAGATAATCGATTGTTAGTTGACGACAATCGATTGTTGATCATCTTTGAAGAATTCCAGGCCACTATTTTTAAAGACAATCGATTGTTGATCATTGACAATCGATTGTTTTGCAGTTTTATGCGAAACGTGAGATAACCGACTAGTTTTTCAGGCTAGTCGATTACCTCTACTGGAAAATAAAGGTTTTATTGATATTTGAGCATATTGAAAACATTCTAATGAACTACTACAAACATCACATCATGAACTAACTAATACGAGCTAATGCTAATGACTATTAATTTATTCATTGACTAATACAAGTAGAATCAAACAGCTCCATCTTCTTTCATCACGGTTCCGTCACCGATTAGGTGGTCTATCTTTCCATCGGGTTGCTCAAAGAAGTCTGCCACATCCAGGTGGGTGATATCCTCATTGTCGTCATAGACAAAATTTGTTTCAGGGCCTTTTCTCTTTCGAGATGCTTGATAAAGGTCAACCAAGTGTCTTGGTATACGGCAAGACTTAGACCAGTGCCCGTTTTCACCGCAACGATAATATATAGTTTATAAACTATTTGCTTTTGGATTCTTATCGTATCGTGCTTGTGGCAGAGTGACCAACTTCAGGTTGTCATCTTCTTTAAGCCTTTCCACAAGATGGGTGAATCCTTGATGTTGAGATATTCAATCTTCAAACTTTCATCAAGGTGATGGCGCAAGAAAATCAAGGCCTTCATACAGTTTCAAACCTTCATCAAGGTGATGGCGCAAGAGAATCAAGGCCTTAGTATAGTTTTGGGTGGATGCACTATTTCTGTTTTTAATGGCGTCTTCGAGACCCATAGCATCAAAGTGGATTTCATCATCCAACACCATAGTTCTTGCCCGAAATTTCGAGGCAACGAACTTTCTTTTCATATGACACAATTACATCAAGAGCGTGTTCATACTTACGGGCCCTATTACAATTATCACATTCACTTCAGGGAATGGATCAAAATCATGTGCTTTACACAAGCTGCTACCACATTCTCTAAAGGGAATGGAGCAAATTCAATTGGACGGAATTCTTTGTCACGTCCACAATCATACATGAATTTAATCATGGCAGGACATAGAGATTTTACCACTTCGTGTGGTTATAATTTCTCACAAACTCCATTAGAGTTATAATCAAACTTTGTATATAAAATTTATAGAATTCCAAGAATTTGAAAAGAAAAAGTAAATTACTTACCTTTAAGGTATACCAAATATATTTTCAATATTTTCTTCCTTTCTTCCTTTCCTTTCTTTCTTTCCTTTCTTTCTTTCCTTTTTCTTTTCAACTTTTCGTTTCTTTCTGCCTCCTCCTTTTTTTTTTTCTTTTTCTTTCTTCATTCTTTCTTTGAAGAAAAACCCTACACAAGTAAAAGTTAAGACAATCGAAAATTAAATTAGGAAGAGGGAAATACCTTGGATTTTCGAGAATGATACTTGAGACGGTAGAGTCTCGTGCTGATAACGTGTTATAAACTAAAGTAAAGACAAGAACAATAATGCAAGAACAATAGCAATAGAGAGAAGAGTAGAGGGAGTTCTTCTTATTGAGTTGAGAGGGGTCTCAAGGGATGATTTACAATGGTAGGGGGCACCTCTATTTATAGGGGAGAGGAAGATTTAGCTACCACTAATAGAACTCTAAAATCTCTCTAATTAGATACATTAAAGACATTCACCTTAAATAGAAGTGTAAGAATCTTCTATTTCATAACAGAAAGATTCTATATATCTTTCAAATATTCAAGTCTGTACAATATCACTCATTCGGAATTTTACCTATGTATTAGCTTTAGGTATTAATAAAATAATATGAATTATGTGTAATAATGATGTCAGTATATAAATATAAAATAATATGACTATGTTAGTGTTTATATATTTTCCCAAACGTAAATTCTCTTTTAACCCAAAGCATTAACCAACATAATCTTTTATCTTAATAAATTGAATTGAATAGTGAAAATAAAAAGACTTAAGCGAAAGATAATTCTTCCAAAATCCTGTAAAAGCATCAAAAACAAAAGTAACAACAAACTAAATCAAGAAAAACTGCCAAATATTACAATAATATTCTGTAAAATGAAAAATTTTAAGGGACTTACATGCTAAAGCATAATTTAAATCTCGTTTGGTGAGGAAAAAAAATAACAAGTTACTTCAATATATTCTGATATATTTGTTGTGTTCGTTAAAGAAATCCAAAAGCTTATGAGATTAGAATCGGCAACCTAAAACTTGAAGGAAGAAAACACAAATATTAGACCATATCAAATAAAGAACATAAAAAAGTCGGTAAATAAAAACAAAAGCATTAATAAGCAATAAAGGAGTTTGAACCACAATCAATCGGTCAAGACTTTAGCAACCCTAATGAAAATATTAAACTTGTCATATGGCAAAATAGAAAAGACATAAAAAAGAATTCAAAGAAAGACTCTTTTCAAGTTAAAAGAGAAATCAACAACAAAAGACAACAAGGTAAAAGACAAAAAAATTGACTCTTTGTTACGATTAGAATTCTAGTCGGAGTGACTGTCTATCTTGTAGAACTTTTACTTTATGGCTAAATTATTTTTCCTTCTATAAATAGAGGGGTCTTACCTCATTGTAAATCACCCCAAAATTCAATAAAAAATTTCTGTCGATCTTTCTCTGCAATATTGCTCTTCTTCTTTTATTATTTCATAACACATTATCAGCACGAGAATCTAACCAAGGGAGTACAAGCTTTGGAACTGAGCATAATGATAGTTAATTGTTCTCTGAACTTCCTTTAAGATTAAATTCTGGATTTAAGGTAAGTATTTTACTTTTCTCTTTCAAATTCTTGTAATTCTATAATTTGATTTTAAATATAAGCAAAGACGGTAAATTTTGGTTGCAACTCTAATGGAGCTTGAAAGATATTATAACCACCCAACGTGGTAAATTTTTCATGTCTTTCCATGATCAAATTCATGTATGATTGTGGGCAAAGAATTAAAAATTCGTCCATTGAATTTGCTCAATTCTCATTCCCTATAGAGAATGTGATAGCAGTATGTGATAAGTTTGAAAGAAGACAAAATTATTATCGTGAAGGTATCAATGGATGTGGACGTGGCAATAGACGAAATTATAATCGCCATTATTGTGGTAATGAGAACAATAAGGATTCTCAAAACAATCATTCAATCTATGAAAGTAATATCTGTCATCGATTTGACATGAGATTTTATATAGCACATACAGATTATTATGGTCCATTCATAGTGTGAATGTAATAACATCTGATTTATGAATACATATTCGTTATTGGAAGAATATGAACATGCTATTGGTATTGAATATACCACACTCACCTCTAGAAGAAGGTTTGAGATGATATAAGAAAATAATGTCATTATTATGACATGAATGGTCATTGATCACGTACCTATTGTACGCCAAAATATTTTAGTAATGTGATTATTAAAGGACAATAATAATGCAAGAAACATATCTTGCATATAATTTTGACCATGAACATTATGGTATAACTTTCTCTTTAAAAGAGATATTCACCATATGGATGTTCATGAATATGTGGTAGCACCAAATTAATTGAGAACTCTGCAAGAGCCAATTATACTATTTTGGAGAAACACAATTGATTACCGATAAGGTATTGTGTTGTAGTAAGTCTCAAGGAAACTTATTCAGTTTCCAAAGTATATGCGAAAGCGGTTGATTATATTGAGACAATAAATAAAGGAAAGATTTGATATCTTCTATTACTGTAACTTGTAGCGTGATAATCTGTATGTGAAAAGCTACCCGCTTTATTCTCCAATTTCTACTACACAAATAAAAGAATGCCACAATAAAGTTGATGTTTATTGATATAAAAACCCATATCATAATAAACATGGAGTTTTATTGATAATTGCACATGTCATGGTGTAAACATGAACTTATCAATATTGATAATTTATTCAGTTGGCATAATCAGTTTAGTCATATCAATTTAAATGTGATGTGCAAAAGTAATAGAGAATTCACATGAGTAAATATTAAAGAACTAGAAAGTTCCTTACGGGTTCTCTTATATTGCTTGTTCTCATTAATTAATTGACCAACTAATGTTGGGATTGAATCCCTTATATTTTGAAAATATCAAAAGTGAATATGGGCCCATTCACCTACCATGTACACCACATAGGATGTATCTATGAGATGGTTACATGTGCGATTATTATTAACCTGCAACATGGGCGGTGCTTGCGAGGTAACTTGCTCAGTAAATTAATTTTGAGCATAATTTCCAGATTTTATATTCAAGAAGTTCATCTTGATAAATTGTTTTACATAATTGGTTTAGCAAAATAATTTATTGAGTGCCTCCACTTAATAGCTAAACTCTTGCTCACGAGAACAAAGTTATATATATCAATTTGATATGTGTTATATACGAAAGTATATTGCATTCTCCCCTCACAAATGGTTCGGGGTCAGGAACCAAATAATTCCATCTTATTATTATTGATGTGCGATGTATATTTTTATTAACACTATAATGCACAAAGATGGATTTCTCAAAATTGAGGAAACAAGTTAGTTTTTCTAACATGAGGGGGAGACATGATAAACAGTTGAGAAAACGTTACGTGGAATGAATTATTATTTGTATATCTAGATCCTCGATTACGAGAATATGAACTTGAAGTTCATAAAAAGATAATTCATTTGCAACGTATTGCAAAGCATGCCATACGCATTTGCTGACCCAAAGAAAGAAACTATATACTCATTGCAAATGCTCATATTAAGTTCTAGAAAGACAAAGTCTATGGTACGCTTAAACCATATAGAAAAATCGGTTTCAAATAGAACTTCTTGATAAAGAAGATGAGCAAATGATCAAAGTGATCATAATAAAGGAGGCAAGTGATCTAGAAGGTCACATGACATAACACTTCATACAATCTCATGAGAGATTCAGGTACCTGAATATATGAATGAAGAGATCTCTATGTTATGTCTTTATGAAAATTTATTGGAACCGATATAGCATGTTCGTCGACGACATCTATGATAGCGCTAAATATCGATGAGGATCTTAAGTTTGTCGAATACAGACAAAAGTATTGGCCAAATGGAATAGATACAATTCAAGTAGAATTGATTCCATACGAAAGACATGTAGTTTTGGACATATAGTTCAAATACTTAAAAGTATAAAGTAAATGGTATGTGCAATCAGGTTTCGATATCTTATTTGTCTAGCATGACATGAAAACTTGATATGCATCCAAAGTCTATAATATGGCTTATATGACTTAACTCATATGACAATCCATGAAGGATTTAAGTTGCTTGAAGCATCTACAATTCTTGATCTTGAGGTACCACTTCCTCGGTGCAATTTATGCACAAATGTATGTTGCTATAACTATAAGCATCATAATATGATAACGAGTATTTTCAAGGTGCAATATATTCATTGGAGTTAATAAGGCTGATTTATTCACAAAAACTCTACCAATGTCAACATTCAAGAAGTTGCTGCACAAGATTGGAATGCAAATACTCAAAGACGTGAATTGATGCTCTCATCAGGGGGAGTTAATGCGCGTTGCACTCTTTTTCCCTTTCAAGGTTTTGTCCCACCGGGTTTTTCTTGCAAGGTTTTTAACGAGGCAACCAAAAGGCGTATTATTAGATATGTGTACTCTTTTTTCTTTTCTAGAATTTTTTTCCCATTGGATTTTATTTTAATTAAGGTTTTAACGAGACACATTACTTATCGAGTAGACATTCAAGGGGGAGTGTTATGAATAGAATTCTATTTGGAGTGAATGTCTATCTTGTAGAGAGTTTTACTTTATGGCTAAGTCATTTTTCCTCCTATAAATAGAGGGGTCATACCTATTGAAAATCACCCCAAAATTCAAAGAATTTTCTCTTTTTCTCTTTGCAATATTGCTTTTCTTCTTTTATTGTTTTATAACACTCTTAAAGTAATAATGAAATCTTTAACGGAGAGAAACTAATTCCTAGTGTCATTAAAAATTGGTAACGTTTCTGATGCTCGTTAATAGAGATATTCATTAATAATAAATCTCCTACTCATTCTCTTAATTTTTTTCTTTTGAACCCACCAAAATTTTGACTTTCTTTAGCAGAGATATTAAATGTTTCCTACTTATCCTCCTTTTATTTCTTCTTTTTTTTAACCTACGAAAATCACCTTTTGTGTAATGGATATTAATTGAAGAAGTCGTATTTCACTTATTCTCTTCTTCTTTCTCCTTTTTTTTTCTGGTCATAAACATTTTCATTTTATCTCCCACAAAAATATTTTATTAATATTTACATTTCATCCAGCTTAAAATGCACTTACAAAGGAAAATAATCGTGAACGATATTTCGCTAAGGACCTTCGTACTTTCAATATTGTATAGATTACGTCCTATAAGATGGTATTCAAGTCTCACTATATGAGATTAGGAAAGCATGTGAGAGGTGATCCATTAATATTATTCTTTATGTTGACATTCACTGCTTCATATGCATATATAAAATATTTGATGTGCCTACAAAATTGTTAGAAGAAAAAGAAATAAGAAAAAAATCTTAACTATTTATTTGCGGAGATCTTTGCTTTAATAAGTGAAGAACAATGATTCATTATCAATTTAGATACATCAGAATAAAATAAAAATAACTACGAATAATATCAACTTGTAAAACAAATTGAACTAAATTATAAAACTAAAGGAGAAATACTAACTTCTTGGGAAGAATAACGTGGATTTTACAAACTGCTTTTCTTTTACCTTTTTTTTTAAAAACAAATCTTTAAGTTTTACTTTATATGGTAGTATTTTATTTCTTTCGTGATAAACATTGATCATGTAATCTGACCACATGATTACTGCTTCGTAGATTTTGTCCTATTCCAGTATGAAGGTCACAGCGTATATTGAGTTAAACATGAAGAAGTTATACATCAATAATGGCTCAATGTGATTGACAAATTTCTGGAAATTAAATTTAACATATTATATTATGATGTTTGTGCAAACAAATCAAAAGAGATGGCAGACGCCATACAACCTATTTCTATGAAGAAGTTATACATCAATAATGGCTCAATGTGATTGACAAATTTCTGGAAATTAAATTTAATATATTATATTATGATGTTTGTGCAAACAAATCAAAAGAGATGGCAGACGCCATACAACCTATTTTATTGGTTGAAAGGAGATATATATATATATATATATATATATATATTAACTGGTTAAAACAATGTTGTTACATCGCACCACGATACAGTCGCAAGGAAGCTTGATTTGCCTTCAGTAGCTCAGAGTGAAGTAGATATGGCTCCACTAGTTTCGATTGAGACGATTTGAGACCTATTGAAGGCAACGACCAGTGGAATAGTAGCCATGCAGCAGTCTATTCAAGGTCAACCAGCTATGGAAGTAAAGGAGAACCCGAAAACCAGCAGAAACAGATTGGAGGAACCCCCCAAAAAGAGTTGGTCTACTCTATTTCAGAAAAATAGGTTTGCGACACATGGAGTGACGTTAGATTATATACCTCCTGTAATGATTGATGGACAACCAGTGGTACAGTTGAACAAATCAGAGATAGAAGCGGAAGAGATGAAATGGAAATGTGCTTTAGTTGTGTACACTATAGGGGATGGGCCTGGTTTCAATGCGATGAAGAGGTTTATCAATCTTCACTGGTCACATGTCCTAGAACCAGAGTTGCATTATCATGAGGAAGGTTATTATATAGTTAAATTCAGAACGATTGAAGATGCTAAGGAGATCCTATGTGCAGGGCCCTACTCAATTGCTAACAGACCTATGATCCTTAAGCAATAGACACCATATTTTGATTTTACAAAGGAATTTCCTATTGACATTCCTCTATGGGTAAAATTTTCGAAGCTCCCAATGTCTTGCTGGGGAATGAGATCATTAAGCAGAATTGCTAGTGTCTTAGGGAGAGCTACTTTTGCAGATGAATGTACAGCTAAACAGACAAGAATTTCATATACCCGAATGCTTATAGAGGTGAATGTCATTAAAGAGTTACCAAGAGAGATATGGGTAATGGATCCAAATGGAAAGAAGTTCTTGCAGGAGGTGGTGTATGATTGGAAACCTTCCTACTGTGAAAAATGTCAAATGGTTGGCCATAGTTGTTCAGCAAAGCAGAACTTAAACCAGCCTAACCAAGTGAGGAAGACCAAGGTAGTTCAGGAATGGAGAACTAAACTTCCTGCCCAAACTGTGCCCATACAAAGAGAGAAAATAGTACAACAGATTGTGCCAAATGAAGTTCCTACAGAGGTTAATGTATCTCAAAATCTGATGACAGAGAAAGAAAAGCAAGAAGACAAGGGGAAGCAACCTCAGAGTCCAATTTTCAACTTCCTTAATTTCCCACCATTGACTCCCATTACTGTTAGTAATATATTTGAGGCAGTTTCTGGTAGTAAGCATGATGATCCACCTGGGGGAAAAGGGGGAACAAGTATTCATCAATGAAGTGGTTATTGTGGAACATAAGAGGTGTAAATAAAAGATACAAGCAAAAAGAAGTTAGGGATTATATTAGGAGAAATAAAATTAGTCTTGTTGGTCTGGTAGAAACTAAGGTTAAACAAATAAATGCTAGTAGAATTGCTAATCTGCTGGCACCTGGTTGGGGTACTCTAACAAACTATGTTTCTGCTCAAAATGGTAGAGTATGGATACTATGGGATCCAAACATATTTGAAGTTGAGGGTATCCAGGAGGAGAGACAATTGATACATAGCAAGGTTAGTAGCAGAACAGGAGACATTACATGCTATCTTACTGTGGTGTATGTGTATAATGGAATGGAACAAAGAAGATCTTTATCGAGTAGTTTATAGGCACTTTCATCAGGGATAACAGGAGCATGGGTAGTTGCTGGGGACTTCAATGCTGTTTTATATGATAAGGATAGACAATCCTGTAATCCTGTCAGATATGCTGAAATTCAAGAATTTAGTCAATGCATTCAACAAGCTGGATTGTCAGAACTATCTTGGAAGGGTGACTACTATACCTGGACAAACAAGCAGACTGGAATAGATAGAGTTTGCAGCAGATTGGATAGAATCTTTGGAAATTTTGAGTGGATGATTAAGTGGAGCCAAATGGAAATCTTATATGATCAACCACTATTTTCTCATCATAATCCCATGATAATGACATTGGCAGCTTCTTCCTGGAAAGGAAAGATTCCTTTCAAGTTTTTCAATATATGGACTGAACATGAGGAGTTTTACCAGATTGTGGCCAATGTCTGGCATTCTGATAACCCAGGAAATATGAAGGCAGTATGGTTCAAACTCAAGGCGTTGAAAGGTCCTTTAAAGACCTTAAATGTTAAGGAGTTCAAGACTATCCCTCAGAGGATAGAACTTTGCAAAAGAGAACTGATAGAAGTACAAGAGCAAATGACAAAGGCATATTCTGATGAGTTGCAGCAGATTGAGAAAGAGATAGTTTTGAAACTGGAAAAGTGGTCACTAATTGAAGAAAGTGTCCTATAGCAGAAGGCTAGAGCAAAATAGATACAACTTGGAGATACTAATACCAAGTACTTTACTGCAATCCTGAAAGAAAGAACTCACAATAAACAAATCACAGAACTTATAAATGTAATTTGAGACAAAGTTACTACAGCAGCAGATATAAAAAAGGAGATCACTAGTTTCTATAAGACCCTTATGGGATCATCAGCTTCTGTCCTTCCAGCAATAAATATAATGTACATGGCAAATGGCCCAGTCCTAACACAGCAGCAAAGAAGGGAATTATGTGTGGATGTCACTGAACTTAAAATTTTGGAGAGCCTAAAAGCAATTGGAGATGATAAAGCCCCAGGAATTGATAGTTATAATGCTGTTTTTTTCAAGAAGTCTTGGAACATCATTAGCAAGCAAGTTATCTGTGCCATCAAAGAGTTTTCCTTAACTTCTAAGATGTACAGACCTATAAATTGTGCCACCATCACTCTAATTCCTAAAGTATCCAAGCCTAGTACAGTTAAAGAGTATAGGTCAATTGCTTGCTGCTCAGTCCTCTACAAAACGATTGCAAAAATCTTGGCCAACAGGCTGCAAAAAGTAATGCCGAGCATCATCAGTGAAGCCCAAGCAGGTTTTATCCCAGGCAGAAAGATAGCTGATAATGTCATCTTGGCACACGAATTAGTCAGAAGCTATACCAAAGCACATGTGACACCTAGATGCATGATTAAGATTGATCTCCAAAAAGCCTATGATTCAGTTGAGTGGATTTTTCTACAACAGATTATGGAGGAGATTGGCTTCCCAAGCAGATTTACTAACTGGATTATGGAATGCATCAAAACATGTTTTCAGTACTGGTCAATGGAGAGGCAACAGAACCCTTTGAAGCTGCTAGAGGACTTATGCAAGGGGACCTAATTTCCCCCTTCTTATTTGCACTTGTCATGGAGTACCTGAGCAGATCATGCAATGAACTAAAGAAATATCCAATTTTCCAGTTCCATCCTAGATGCAAAAAACTAGGAATTACTCACATGTGTTTTGCTGATGACTTGTTACTGTTTGGTAAAGGAGAAATTGCATCTATCAAAGCCATCTTCAAATGTTTCTCACAATTCTCTGAAGCCTCTGGTCTGCAAGCAAACCTGAGCAAGAGCTCAGTATATTTTGGTGGTGTAACACTAGAAATGCAGAAACAGATTATAGACCACCTGGGTTTTGTTCATGGTGAGCTACCTTTCAAATATCTAGGTGTGCCTCTTTCCACCAAAAAGATTGCCTTGATCCAATGGCAACCTCTAGTGGAGAGGATTACTGCTAAGATCACTTCATGGACTGCCAAGAAACTATTTTACACTGGAAGGATTCAACTAGTCCAATCTGTTCTATTTGGCATTCAAGCATACCGGGTACAGATTTTTATTTTTCCTACTAAAGTCCCTAAGATGATTGAAGCAATTTGTAGAAGTTTTGTCTGGTCTGGTCAAAACTCCATTACTAAGAAAGCCTATGTATCTTGGGACAGAATGTGCAGTCCAAAATCAGCAAGATGGATGAACATTATTAATCTTATGCTCTGGAATAAAGCTGCAATTGCAAAGACTTGCTGGGATCTTGCTCACAAAAAGGATAAGTTGTGGATAAGATGGATCACTGCTTATTACATAAAACACAAGCTGATAAAAGACATGCTAATACATACACAGGCCAGCTGGATGGTCAGGAAAATTATAGCCTCTAGAGATATTCTGCAGAATTTCCAACACTGGAGGAGCCAGGACTATTCCATTAGACAACTATATCACTTGCAGTTAGAAGACCTGCCGAGAGTTCCATGGAAGAATCTGATCATCAAAAATTATGCTAGACCAAAAGCAGTCTTCAATCTGTGGCTGACTCTACAAGACATACTACCAACTAAAGACAGATTGGCAAGCTGAGGACTGAGTGTTGATCAGCAGTGCATACTGTGCCAGAGCCACAGAGAGACCAGAGATCACCTTATGCATTCATGCCCTTTCTCATCTGATCTATGAGAGCAAGTTATGCAGTGGCTACATGAGAGCCATCCTCAAACATGTACTTGGGATCAAAACTACAATGGTTCATAAGTAAAGCAAAAGGGAAATCTTGTCAAGCCAATATCTTCAAAATGGTAATTGCTGAAGTCAGATATGCTGTCTGGATGGCGAGGAACACGAGAATTTTTAACAACACTTTTCGTAACTGTGCAGTTTTACTAAGGGAGATAGCATACATTTGTAATGTTAGAGGTACCTCTAGAATTAGAAAAATGTTGCAGCAATTTAAGATTTAGTATCATTAGGAGATAGTTTTGATTCTATGTAGTGAATTTTGACGAATTAGAGATAGTCAGCTGAGTATAAGCTAAACTATGATTTTGTAATACATATACGTTGGTGATTAATAAAACTTTAATTACAAAAAAAATAATGTTGTTACACTATTTTGACACTGCTAGAGAAACTGATTTGTCCAGAAAATCCTTCGTTGCCGACTCTTTCGCCAGCACATTAGCTATCATATTTTGCTCTCGATATGTGTGCCTCACCCACGCTGTCCATCCTTTGGAACAATCTTAATTATTTTGTCTTTCTGTTCTCCCTAATTTCCTAGATAGCTTAGTTGTATCCTATAAGAGGAAGAAAAAAAGAACTCCAAATTAGCGACTTGAAAAGCTGGTCTCACTCTCACCATCATTCTTCTGGGTGCTGTCCACAATTTAGCAGCAAACACAAATAATGGTAATTATATAGAAAAAATTTTACCTGTTTCAATATAAGGAAAAATCACAAAATCAAACAACGTACAAAGAACAAATCACACGAAACAGGTTAAGGACAAAATAAGTAAAATCTTGAAACAATGAACTAAACGTTGATGGTAAACGTATGACTACAATAGGTAATTAAAAGAGATTCAAAAGTGCAAAGAAGATACAAATTAAATAGAAAAGAAAATTACCGATAGATTTTAAGCAAAAAAAAGGTCCTAGAGGTGAATAAATTCATCTACTGGGCACTTGATGTATGACTATATGACTTGAAATTTTAATATCCTCTAAACGATCATATTTGAGTTCCACCACCTGTTTATATATTTGAAATAAAAACTCGTACAATTACTTAGATGTGGGTTGTTTCGGTATTTTCTTAGAATCCTTTTGAATCTTGGCATTAAAGAGTCTGTATTAGTTAAAAATCTTTTTCTGTTTTCAGTATATTTCATACTAATATAGCCTACCTATTTTTGTAAATTACTGGACAGAAAGGTAGAATGCACTAAGTAGCAAGGAATTAATCACTGGTATGTGAATCATTAATTATGGTATCAATTCAATAAGGTATCGGATTGTAACAGAAGACTAAACCAATTGATAGTTTACTTGGTTAATATGCTAAATATAAATGGCAAGTAATAAGTGCCCTATAAATTTAAACTTCAAATACCAAAAAATCGAGGGCTTCTTTCATACTTTAACTAACAAAAAAAGAAACATATTCTTAGTTGATTAGTTTACTTGGTTAACATGCTAAATATAAATGGCAAGTAAATAAGTGCCATATAAACTTAAACTTCAAATACCAAAAATTCGAGAACTTCTTTCATTACTTTAACTAACAAAATAAATAAATAAACATATTTTTGGTTGATTCTAAGGCCTTAAAAATTATGAAAATAATTAAATGATTATTTTGTCCAATGTAACTCTATTTTGAAAGGGTAAAAAAGGCGAACAACATTTCGCTAAGCGCCTTCATGCTTTTAATATAATAATATAGATACCATATAACAAACTTTATTACCTACCATGTTTAAGGTTTGTGTTTATTACATTTAAGCATACAAAAATTCAATTTATATACCATAATTCAAATTAAGGCTTTAATTATAGGCTCATTTATTGTAGGCGTGCATTTAGGGACCGTATATTTCAAATTTTTACATTACCCGCTTCTCTCTCCTCCCCCACGATTTACCTACAGTTAATTCCCCCCCCCCCCCCCCCTTTTTTCTTCAGTTTTTTTCCCTCATTCTCGTACAGCTCTTATCCATACTTCCCATCACGTCTGTTGACTCTCCCACCATTTTCATTCACTTCCAACTTTGTATTCAACTCTTAAATCATGACCCATTATTATTTATTCTTTTTTCTATTTTCTTTGCTAATATAAATTAACTCTACTTTGTAATGTGAATTCAAATTATAGTGGCATACACTCTCGTTATCATCTGTATTTTATACTGTTAATACAAAATAGTTTTTTTCAATTTAATGAAAGTTAATTAAAGTTAGGTTGTGCAATTGTAAAGGAAATGATCTTTTCATGGAAGACAATATTGACAGTGTGGGTGCAATTGTAGTTTATTTGCAGTTTTATGTAGAAATTTTGTAGATAAAGAGCAAATTTTCTTCTCAATATTTTTTTTGACACAAGATTGTAGTTTAATTGTAGTATAAATGTAGTAATTTTGTAGATACTCTTAAAAACAATATAACTTTTAACGTTATAAACAATATAACTTTTAACTTTATACAATACTTAAATTGATTTGTAGTTTATTTGTAGAAATTTTATCTACAAGATATCTACAAACTGAATACATTGAATTTTAATATCTCAATTCTCATTTCAATTGTAGCATAATTGGCATTTTCGACATAACTGTAGAAGACTTGTAGAAGTTTTAGTCTTTCCAATCTACAATTTATCTACAATCCTATACTTTATCTACAATTTAACTACAATTCTGGAAATATGTCTTCTTCTTCTTCTTCGACGAGTTTCAATCTGAAATTCAGTCAAAACCAAATCTAATCTTCACCAAAACCCCTCAAAATTTAGATATAAACTCCTAAACATATTCCGAATTATTTACAACACCCAATCCAAACAAATAATGATTTTTGAAAATCCAAATTTAAATTCAAAGCTTTCAAGCTTTTTCATGGCTATCAATGGTGGAAAATATATGGAGAAGGAGAGAATTACGCAACAATGGGACTTCCTTCCATTTTAAATTTCAAATTTAATGATGATAGGATACACGCAGATCTGATTCCTACAAATTTGGCACGTTTTTAGGGGAGAATCTACCTATTATTGGTTTGGTACAAATTTTGTAGTGAAACTGTGGACTAGGCGGGTAAATACCAAATTATAAAAAATTTTGGTAATAAAGTTTGATATATGGAATAGATAGGAAAAAATCCCTTCTTTATTTATAGTATTACATAGATGTATAGACATTAAATATTTTAGATCATGGAAAAAGATCATGGGAAAGTTATGTAGGTTATGGAGGTATGGTAGTTACAACCATAACTCCATAAGTATTGGAGTAGTGGGAATTATGGAGATA
The DNA here is from genome assembly GCA_034376525.1 of Nicotiana benthamiana. Taxonomy (NCBI): domain Eukaryota; kingdom Viridiplantae; phylum Streptophyta; class Magnoliopsida; order Solanales; family Solanaceae; genus Nicotiana; species Nicotiana benthamiana. The sequence goes on from CM067323.1 coordinate 50,506,479, forward strand.
ATGGCAGAGGCAGAGCTAGGATATTAAGTGTATGGGTTCTAAATTACAAATACAAGATCTCGAAAAAAAATACTGAATTTTCTTCAACTGTAGCTTTACTGTAGACATATGAAAGTTTTCTTCTTAATAAGGTAAGTATAGAAGTAAGTGAAACATGACTCTATTACAACACAGAGGCGGAGCAACTAAACTGACAAAAATAATTATCAAAAGAAATAATCTAGAAAGGGCTCATTTCAACATTAAAACTACATTACTCTACTGACTAATTTTTGAAGATCATGACGATCTGAAGGTACTGAGTGACAGTGATGAAGCAATAAGGCAAATGAAAGAGAATATCGGAGTTGTACTTACACGAACGGAAACGAAAGTCGGCAGAGAAAAAGATACGCCGGGGACGTCAAGGAGAATCGCCGGAGACATCAAGATTCGCCGGAGAATTCACACCATTTCAGTTTGAAATATTACTGACAGAGAGAAAGGGGAAAGTGAAAAGTAAAAAGAAGAGTAGTATTGAATATAGCTACTATGCTTTCTATTGTTTAATGTGATAGTGCAAAACCTTTTTCATAGCACAAGGCACAATAACGTGCTTTCTACTATTTTAAAAAATGAGACTCCCTCTTTTTTCACAGCACAACACTGTATTTTTTCAGTTGTTTTGTGAAAAAACTATTTTTAAAAAACAAAATAACATACTGCTGTAAAGGGGAATTGAACCCCCATATTTTCCCACGAACCCACAACCCTTACCGTTGAACCTAAAACTCATTTGTTACTGGTTTGCATAATATATTTATATAGGATGTGGTAAAGATTTCAATACAAATACAGTATTTCAGAAAAAGTCACTGGGTTCGCTCGAACCCACACCCACTACTGTACCTCCGCCCCTGGATAATAGAGAAGAATAGTGGGTATTACTCTTTTATGAGTTATGAACATCCACAAATATATAATTATTTATAACACTCCACATTGGATGTCCATGGATAATGTTCCTCGTTAAAACCTAACTAAGAGAAAACCTTGTAGGAAAAAATCTTAGTGAAGGAAAATGAGTACACTTATATTGTAATATACATTACTTGTTGTCTCATTAAAAAACCTTGCAAGGAAAACTCAATGGAATAAAACCTTAGCCAAGGGAAAAAAGAGTACAACGCATATTTGTCTCCCCTGATAGCCAAGGGGAAAAAGAGTACAACACATATTTGTCTCCCCTGATGAAAACATTACTTTATTTTCCGAATACGACGAATTCCAAGCTTGACTACATCTATAATTTTGAGACAGTCAATGCTTTAGTGAATTATCCCGCCAAATTATCACTTCAACGAATTTGTTGAACGTCTATTTTATCATTCTATTGAAGATTGTGTCTGATGATACTTTGATGAAATATATGATTTATTATGTCTCCTTCAATATGTCCTTCTTTAATTAATATAAACAAATATCATTGCCTTCGCTATTATTGGAATCTTCTCTTCAAGAAAAAGTCACACATATGTTGTGTGTTGAGTCACTTGCTGTATCAGTTGATGCAAATAGATTGTTTGAAGGACGAACTTTAGAAAATACATGCATTAGCATAACCATCAAAATCTTGACAGTATTTGTTAGAATAAACAAATCTATATCAATGATTCCTTTGCAATATAATACTAATATTATTCCAATATCTTCATATAGGAGTAAAACTATATTTCGCTAGTGTATTGTTATACTCATGGTTCTAGCAGGATATATAGTGCACCAATTGCAATAGACACAAAAATAAATCATGTATCCATGATTGCTCCAATACACATAAAGATTTGTTAAAGCTATATTTAATGAATTTCTTTGGAACCTTGATATGCTTCGTAACTATTTAAATTCTTCAATGATTTTTATATACGCATATCATATTTATCAAGTAATATCAGACTAAAATCTGAAAGCAATAGTATCCACCACAAGGAAACGTATTTCCATATAATCAATGCCAAGACATTTACGTAAAATCTTGTGTCACCCTATTGGCTTTATACTTTTAGGTCTTGGGACTATTAGCCCAAAACTTCACATTTTTCAAGTGAAGTCAATCTTGATTGCTTATTTTTAATTGACCAATCATTTATCTGTCCAAATCTATGATAGATATGAGCTCAAGATCCTCGTCAATATTAAAAATATTGAGCGCTACATTATATTAACAATATCGTCGACGATCATTTTACATTGGTTCCATCGGTACCAACTAAAGACATAACTTGTTGAGATCTCTTTATCTTATTATTTTCAGATACCTGAACCTCTCCCATGAGGTCTTATAAAGTGGTATTTTATGGTGCTCTTATCAGCACTTGCCTCCTTATTGTGACCATCTTGAATATTTGTTCCTATCCTTCTTCAAGGAGTTTTATCTTTGGAACCGATTAGTGTATTACGCCTCATGCGTGTCATAAACTTTGTCCATTATGGACTTTATTCTATTTGGAGTATTAACAGATGAAATATGACATTTAGCTTTGGGTCAGCAAATGCTGCTGGCAATATTTTTGAAATGAATTATTATTTGAACTTCAAGTTTACATTTTCTTATATGAGAATCTAAATGTATTCATAATAATTTATTCCATTTCTCACTGTTTCAGCTGCCCATTTTCTCCCCATAATGTTAGGATCACCAACATATTTCCCAACCTTCTTTGGGAACCCACCTTTGTGCATGGAGGTGTCACAATTAAATCATATAGCACATTCAATTTCAAGATGAAAATTATTTGGTTCCTGACCCTGAACTAAATGTGATAGGGAGAATTTATCATAACTTGGGAAGATGCGTACAAGTGCTACTTTATATTAAATAATACATCTCATATCAAAAAAAAATTTGGTAATTTTATTCTCATAACCAACGGTTTAGCTATAATTGGAGGCATACAATTTCTGCTAAACGAACTTGGATTTAAACCAGCATTATCAAGATAAATTTATATTCTGGACTATGCTCTAATAATTTGAGCTATCAATCTTAAAAAATTCAAACTGCAAGTTGATAACAAATGCTATGTGACCATACAATACATGCATCTATTAAAATCATATAATAGTAAACGGTCCACATGGTAGGTGACTGGGCCCATATATATATCACACTCTATTCGCTTCAGAAATCAAGGGATTCAATCCCAACCTTAACTGGTATATCATGAGAATAAGAAGTACAAGAGAATTCTTGAAGAACCTTCTATATCTTCAATATATGCCAATATGAATTCTCAACCAAATTTTTGCATCACAATTGAACCGAAATGGCCAACCGGTCATGCCAACTAATATTTATTTCAGTAAATATTTAATTTACTATGGCATATAATTTCATCATCATGCTTATACATATGTAGTATAAATAGAAGAAAAGGCGGGTAATCTTTTATATTTACCCGATATGATCATAGTAATATGAAGATATTCAATCTTCCTTTCGTTTATAGTCTCAAATGCCAATCATATTGGCTAATATGTTGAAACTCAAAAATTTTCTATTGAGATTTACTATAATTTCATGAACAATTTTATTTATCCGGATAGTAACAAATTAGCTCTTCCGAAGCTCTTAATTTATTTTGTACTACAAGACGTTTTTCTCACCATCCATATGGTGAATGTCTCCTTCATAGAAAAAATCATATCATAATAATTGTCACAATCAAAATCATTTCTTTCTTGAGTTTGTCTTTAATAACTTTTTATAAAGCATGACAATATATTTTTGGCGTACCACGTGTACATAACCATTGACATATTCATGTAACCACATTGTAATATTCATTATCTTTATTCCTCTCAAACCTCCTTTAGAGGTGAGTTGTGGTATTTATACAACCATGCATAAGCACATTCTTAGGCATAATTTCTATCACATGTATATTTACACATTCACTTTTAGGAATGAGTCTGCATTTGTAATGCTTGTCACAAGTCGCATGCTTTCAAAAATGTACTATATAGTCTGAGCGTGCCTCATATTTACAGACTATATTGATACACAATTCCTTCACCTTTGAAGGATTATTTTGAGAACCTTTATATTGTTTTTTATTACATATTTACCATAATGACGACTATATTATTTTGGTATTTGGTACACTCACGTTCATTGGTCATCCACTTGTCTTATTTAGACTTGTTATACGTTGTTACCACATTCACTTCAAGAATGGTGCAAATTAAGTGGGATAAGTTTCATGCTTTTCCATGAAAATATATATTATTTTTCTTTAGTCATCATTATGTCATCTATATGGTGCATTGGAGCTCAAACCCAATTCATATAAAGACATGTTAGGCCATAATGAGTTGGGACTCGAACCCAACTTTTACAATAATGGATCATCAGAACTCAAAATCGGATGGCTTACCCTCATGGTGCGTTGGAACTTGAACTCATCGTCTTATTCTTATATAATATTTATCAAAAATGATTAGATTCACATCAGGTAATGGAATATAATTTTATGTAGCCATATAGTAAAATCTATCATAAAAAATATAAGTAAATAAAAATGATAAAAACTATTATCAATAAAAATATGAAGGAGTACAAACTCGTGTACTAATATCGTACATATAAACATGTCAATAAGAGAGTCACCATGTAGCATCATTACTATGTGATGTATTACTGCAAACTAATGCATGATGGTTAAATAAAATGCACGCAATAATTGAAACACATAGCTAAATATACTTAACTTCAAAAAAGCAAATAATCTTAAGTAATAACTATTGCTAGCATATTCTTTTTTAATACAGATGATGTCTAAATATACTAGTAAAATATTATGATATCACTTTATCAATTATTAGCATAAAAATGCTACATCTAATTAGATGAGGGCATCGATCTTAAAAGTCCTTGTTAAAACTCAACATGACCAGAATGCCTTTTAATGTTTTACAAATATCTTTTAATATCATGGAAAATCAATGATAGCATGATGTTATAATTGTATAAGATCAATCTTAGAACTAGGGACAAAGTTAGTGGTATATACATCCATACGGGCATGAAAACTTAAAATCAAAGCTTTGTATTTTCTAAACAAAGCAACTGCAAATCTTAAATGTTAACATAAGTTTAATACATAATTTATGGTATAATTGAAAAATAATACTCCCTGGACAGTAGAAGCGAACTAAATATTAATACGGCATACGTAATAATGACCATATTTCTATTGATTCAACCAAATTGACTCAAGGTTGTCGACCATTCATATCTTCTATGTTGATTAAAGCTTCATGCTGATAACATATTAAGAAACTAAACTCAAAGTTATAACATAAAATAAGAAAATAGATAAGATATTGAGAGAGAAAGAGAGGAGAGATTCTATTTCTTTCAAGTATTTAAGTCTGTACAATATCACTTCATTCTTTTGCATAGAGGTATACAAAAGAATATCATGAACATGACATTAACATTTTAGATCATAGAGAAAAATCATGGGTAGGTTATGGAGGTATGGAAGTTACAACCATAACTTCAAAAGTATTGGAGTATTGTGAGTTATGGAGATAATGGAAAAAAGTAGTGGGTATTACTCTTCTATGAATTATGGACATCTACGAATATATAATTATAAATAACACTCCTTTATACTGCAACTATTTTAATATTTTTTTTTAAAATAATCTAAACAGTTATTAAAATCAGATTATCAAAAATGACGATTAAACTTATTGAAGGACAATCTAAAAAATGACTTTATCAATCTTATGGGTGATCAAGAGAAAAACATGTGCTTAACTCATGGATGTGTGTTTACCTGTAAGATGGTATAGTTGAATTTATACGTAATTTTTAGAAAAGTGAACTAATTTTGATCCTGAAAATAATAAAATAAGAAAAGAATTAAGCAATACTTAGCCTTGAAATGTAGACGAAAAGCATAGATGAAAATTCTAGGAATAAAATTTCCGGGCACAACAATGATGAAATCAAAAATCAAGTATGTAAAATTGTGTTAAGCTTTGTATGGAATGTAATGTAAGGTTGCTAGAAAATTTATTTCCCCTACAATGATCACTATGCTCCCTATTTATAACTGTGTCTAGGGAATGGGGTCTTAGGTTCGTGCCCTCCTTTAATGTCGATTATGAGGGTCATTGATAAAGAAGTAACGGTGGAAATAAATACCAAATTTTCTATAATGGGTCATTGCTCTCAATGCTGCAGAATATTCCTGTAGGAAAGCCTAGCATACTCAATATCTCTTGGTGTGTAGTTGGAGCTAATACTAAACTTTTACTAATTTACCTCCAGACGAGAAGCTTGAGAGATATTAGTAAACGATCATATAACAACTTTACTAAGGCCTCATTTATTTTTATTTTTTTTAAATTAATATGTCTGAACTAAATATACATCTAAATATCAAGATGTTTATTAAGATTAATACATCTGAATCTGAATACACAACTAAATATATTAAGATGTGTATTGAGGCCTGAACACTAAAAATTAAGACTGTTTGATTTTTAGCATTTGAATGTATAAAAATTATTTTTATTTGAAAATTAAGAAACATATAATTCAAATGAAATAATAACTAATCTAATATTCTATCAATAAAATATATAGTTCTTTAAAATATGATAGTTGTTGTTGGTGATGGCTACAGGGTGAATGCTGACTAGAGGCGATGGTTGGTAGTAGTTTTGGTTGATGATGGCGGTTCATGCTAGTAGCTAGTAATGATTGGTAGCAACGACAATTATGATTAATGATGGTGGTGGTGGGTGGTGGGTGGTGATAGTTAATGATGGCAGGTGGTGGTAATAATTGTGATTGAGGAAGGTGGTTGGTGAGTGGTGGTAGGTTGTTGTGATGGGCAGTGCCGGATGTAATTATTGATGGTGATGGGGTGGTTAGTTGTGGTAGTTGAGGTGGATGAGTGTTGATTGTGGGTTAGAATGATGGTATTCGGAGTGGTGGGATGGTGGGTGGTGATGGTCGATTAATGGTGGAGGCTATGATTGAGGATGGTGGTGATCTTGTGGTGAGTATGGTAGTGGTGATGACATGGTGGTAATTGATAATAGTAGGTGGTGGCGGGAGTTAATAATAAATATGTGGTAGCATCTTATTGAAATTAAGTCTCTATTGTAGATCTTGATCATACAGACCTATTCAAACCCATTAAGTGGTTGTGAAGTAAAACAAAAAAGAAACACACTTAATGATTAAGGTCTGAATAATTAAGACTCAAACTTTAAAAACAAACGCACTTAATGTATGAGATCTGAATGATTAAGATTAGACATCCATTAAGTGCAAACAAATGAGACCTAAGATGGTGTCGCCCTTGCAAGAGATAATAACTAGTCATCAGTGCATCCTAGCTGCACTGCTTGCAATTTTTCACATTTGAGATGATAGTTAAAATTAGGGACAAATCAATCCAGTTAAATATTTAATAGCCAACACAAATACGAAATGGGACAAGGGTCCATTTGTCTTAGTCCTCTTATAGCCTCAAATTGTTCTATTGGGTTGCTATTCAGAAAGATTGAATATGATACATTATGGACACAATTCACGATCCATCTAACAAATTTATCGAGGAAACCCATGATAATAGGAACTTGCTCCAATTAACTCAATTCAAGAAAATCATAAGCCTTTTTCATGTCTAGCTTAATCATACACTTTGTGATATCCCATTTCTCCCATATCACTTTACTATTCTTGACTAAGTATAATATTATTAGTGATTATCCTAGTGCAAATGCATATTGCAATTGTCCTCCAATCCATCACAACTACATTAAACCTCCTTATTTAAATTTTAGAGATAAACTTATATATCGTAGTACAGTAAAAGTTAGGTCTATAATCTTTAATATAAGTTGGGTTCCTAAACTTTAGAATACGTGTAACTGATGTGGTGTAGATGGGCTTAAACTAGGTCCGGACATAATTTGGTAAATAATGAATTACCGTACCGAAATTAAAAATTTGGGTATTTGGTATACAGTACTTTGGTATTTTGGTATGGTATTTAGTTTAATTTTTTTAAGAAATTGTTGTTAGGTATGATATTTGGTATTTTAAAATAAAATACCGAAATACCGATACTGTACCGAACTATATATTATATTACACAAAACACATATTATTAATTATAACATAAATATAAAAATCCAAATTTTTACTTTCCTTTATTCTCAAAGTTCGTCAATTAACTCTAAAGAAGTAACAAGATATTTCTAATAATCAAATATTCTTTTACGTATAATTTTCTCTCTTTGGGTCGATTATTGCTACTTTGGAAAAAAATTCTTTCAACAAACATTTTCAGTTTTTATTTTTGAGTACTTTAATTAAGAATATTAGAATGATATGGCTCTATGCACTAGTTAGTGTGATGACCCGGCCGGTCGTCTTTGGAATTTATGCCCCGTTTCTCTATTAATTGCTTCCCCTAAGTTCTTTTCTGCTATTTTGGTTTGCCGGAATGTTCGGTAATAGAAATCGGAGTGTTTTGTGATACTTAGTCCCTAAATGAGAGCTCAAGTGTTGAAAAAGGGCCCATAATAAGAACAGTGTGAAGACGGCCTCGGAATAGAAATCTGATGGTTCCGTTAGCTCCGTTAGGTGATTTCGGGGTTGGGAGCGTGTTCGGAATGTATTTTGGATGTCCGTAGCTCATTTAGGCTAGAAATGCCAAAAGTTACAATTTTGAAGTTTCCGGTCCGATAGTAAATTTTTTATCCGAGGGTCGGAACGGATTTCCAAAATTTGTTGTAGCCCCTCATGTCATTTGGTACGTACATGTAAAATTTCAGGTTAATACGATGTGTTTTGGTTGGGTTTTGAGTCAAATGAGAGTTTGGTTAAGTTTTGGAAATTTTAGGTTCAAATCTTTGATTAAATGGTGTTTCCCGCATTGCTTTAGGTGATTTAAGGATTGGTGCAGGTCGGAATGATGTTGAGGGATAGGTTTGTGGGTTTTGTTGAGGTCCCGCGGCCTCGGGTTTATTTTGGATGCTCGACGGGTTGATTTTGGGATTTTGGATGAAGTTTTGATGTTGCTTCTGTTTTTTCCGCATCTGCAGAAGGGGAGCCACGTAAGCGGTTACCGCAGACGTGGCGTTGCAGTCGCAGAAGCGGTGTTAGGGGGGATAGGTCTGGGATCGCAGAAATGGAAAAGGAACCGCATAAGCGACGACCGCGGACGTATCCATTTTTCCACAGAAGCGGAAATTGGGATCTTTAGTGAGACCGCTGAAGCGGCTATTTGACCGTGAAAGTGGGACCGCAGCAGTGTTCCTTGGTCCGTGAAAGCGGAAATCGCTGTGTGTTAAGAGATATATCCGAGGGTTTAATTTCATAAGTTGAAAACCCAACTGAGGGCTCGGACCAAGGCAATTTAGAGTGAGTTTTGAAGAAGAGATTATTTGAGTAGAAGTTCTTTGACTAAACAATTGGGATTTGAGGGAGCATTTGACCTCCGATTTGGGAGATTTTTGTATGGTTAGACTCGTGAGAGTACGAGGTTTCTGAAAATGTGAAAATTATTCGATTCTGAGACGCTGGCCTAAGGGAAATTTTGGTCATTTTACCTATTTTTGTGCCTTAGTTTTAATTTTTAACAGGGTAATCAGTTACTTGTGATGTTATTTACAATATGTAATTGGTTTGAATAGATTTGGGCCGCTCGGAGTCGGATACTCATGGCAAGGGCGTTGTTTCTTAGCGGTTTTGTACCAATTCGAGGTAAGTGGCTGGTCTAACTTTGTGTGGGGGACCTCTCCCCTTAGGACATCCCTGCCATTGTTTAAATGCCTTATGCACGAGGTGCGTGTACATGTGCTAGTGTTGAAAATTCACCTTACTTGACTTGCTTAGACTGTGTTTCTTCACATATTTAATTGCTAAAAAATGAAGCTTCACATGTTTTGACTTAGGAAAAGCATGTTAGTAACTTATTTGTTCTAATTGACTAAATTGCAATATCTGTCTTCTCTTTTGAAAGCATGTTAGTAACTCATTTGCTCTATTTGACTAAAGTGCAATAATTGTCATTCTTGTGAAGCACGTTAGATTTCTCGATTTTACTTGCTGCTCACATTTCGCCTTCTTTTCGTTAAATATTGATTTGTTGTAGTATATTTTATATTGGGACTACGGGATGGAATCTCGGGAGCTTCCCCTGTTCGTATTATGTTCCGAGGTTTGGAAGTGCGGGATACCAAGAGATCCCCGGCACTGGATTATATAACTGGCGGATACTAAGAGATCCCCAGTGCAGGACTGATTAATTTGAAGGATACCAAGAGATCCTCGGGATACATGGAGATCCTTTGCTTATATGATGAGGATATTGGGAGATCCTCGGGATACTTGGAGATCCCTTGTGCGTGTCATGAGGATACCGGGAGATATTCGGGATGCCAAGAGATCCCCGATGACAAATAGAATGTAACGATTATTCTTGTATTGTAGAATTGTAATATAACATGTTCCGTTTCTTCTTATTACTTGTTAGATATTCGAGGTTTATGTATTTCTTACTGTTATTTCATTTCATATTTTTTCTTGTATTTATCTTAGTAGGGGCATCGACCTTCCTCGTCACTACTCCACCGAGGTTAGGCTTGGCACTTACTGAGTACCATTGTGGTGTACTCATGCTACTCTTATGCATACTTTTGTTGTGCAGATCCAGGTACATCTGGTTAGGTGCACTATTATGGATTTCGGAGCTGCATTTGGAGGCTTGAGGTATGCATCTGCCGCGTCCGCAGAGCCGAAGAGCCTTATTCTATTCTAGCTTTAGTTAATAGTTTCTCTCATATACTCTGTTGTTATAGACACGTCGGGATGTTAGAGCATTGTGATATATTTACTCTTAGCATGTGTTGCCCGTGGGTTTCCGAGTCTTGGGGGTTTTCTTGCATTATTTGAGTCGACATGTATGTGCCAGACGGCATTTTATACATTTTCTTATGCTATTCAGTATTATTTATCGTATTCATAAGGTCTGTTGGATTTCCGCAATGTATCGGGCTTACCTAGTTGCGAAGACTGGGTGCCGTCATGACAAATTCACAATTGGTGAACTAGGGTCGTGAGAAGTTGGTATCAAAGCTCTAGGTTCATAGGAGTCACGGGACACAGGCTGGTTATTTAGAGTCTCGTTGATCGGTACGGAGACGTTTGTACTTATCTACGGGGGCCTATGTAACTGTTTGGGAAAAATCTTCACCTCATTTGAATTCTTGTCGTGCTATGTTTTTTACCTCGATTCTAAACTAGTGTCTTCTATTCTCTCACAAATGGTGAGGACACGCACAACCCGGGATGATTAGGCACCCGTACCCCCTCCTGTAGCGGCTAGTGGCCGGGGCCGGGGCCGGGGCAGAGGTCGTGGACGTGCACCGGGTGCAGCCAGAGCACCTATGCGAGCAGCCGCCGAGGTTCCACCAACAGACCCAGTCAGGACTCAGGCACTAGAGATGCCCACAGCCACTACTACTCCAGTTGTTTAGGAGGCATTGGCGCAGTTTATGAGTATGTATACCACGTTGTCGCATGCAGGGTTACTTCTATTTCCTACAGCTATGTCCCAAGACAGGGGAGGAGCCCAGACTTCTGCAGCCCGTACCCCAGAGCAGAGGGTGCATATGGGACCAATTCCAGATATTATTCCTGCCCAGCCTGCAGTACCAGTTCAGCCCGAGGATGGGGCACCTATTTCGGAGGATGAGCAGCGTAGATTTAGCGGTTCAAGAAGTATGACCCTCCTATTTTCAGCGGACTGGCTATAGATGATGCTTTAGGGTTTTTGGAGGCCTGTCACTGCATCTTCCACACCATGGATATTACCGTTTCGAGTGGGGTTTCATTTGCAGCTTTCCAGCTTCGGGGAGCTGCCTATGAGTGGTGACGCACTTTTAAGTTGGACAGTCCGGACGAGGCTGCCTCCCTGACTTGGACTCAGTTTTCATATATGTTCCAGGGGGAGTTTGTTCCCCAGAGCCTCTGAGATGCATGGCGTGTAGAGTTTGAGCACTTGTTCCAGGTCCTTACGACTGTCTTTGAGTATGCCATCTGTTATACTAGGTTGGCCAGGCATGCGCCTGCATTGGTGGCTACTGTTCGTGAGAGGGTTCACATGTTTATCTAGGGTATCATTGCTTCCATCGGGTCTTACATGGCGCGAGAGTTGGAGATGGATATACCCTATCATCATGAAGTGAGTATTGCTAGGAGGATAGAGGGTATGCATGCTAAGGAGCGAGAGGAGAGAGAGGCCAAGAGGTCTCGAGAGTCTGGTCATTTTTCTGGTACCCATACTTCAGGAGCAGGACGTCATGGTAGGGGCTATACGGGTCACCCAGTTCACTCAACTCTTCCTTCACCCAATAGTACTCCAACTCCTCCCAGATCTCAGGAGCCTTATTATGCACCCCCGATTTCTAGTGCGCCTCCTACGTAGGGTACCTCCAGAGGACAGTCTAGCAGGGGTGGGTCCAGTCATTCACAGCCACCGCGCCCTCCCATAGCTTGTTATGAGTGCGGGGATACTTTCCATGTAGTGAGGGATTTCCCTAGGCTCGGGAAGAGTGCACCTCCACAACAGCCTCAGTAGTAGCGTACCCAACGGGATTCTCAAGCCATTGTTCTAGCTCCAGCTGCCACCCCACCTACCCAGCCAGCCAGGGGCGGGGATCGGGGATATTGAGGTCGCCCTCGAGGTAGGGGCCGGGCCAGATTTTATGTCGTTCCTGATCACGCCGAGGCTGTCTCCTCTGATTCTGTTATCACAGGTATTATTTTGGTTAGTCACAGAGAGGCATCGGTTCTATTCGATCCAGGCTCTACTTATTCTTACGTGTCATCTTATTTTGCTCCACATTTGGGTATAGCCCTAGAGACATTGAGCTCTCCTATCTATGTTTCTACTCCCGTATGAGATTCTCTTGTTGTGGACCGTGTGTATCGATCATGTTTGGTTACTATTCGTGGTTTTGAGACCAGGGCAGATCTTTTATTACTTGATATGGTAGATTTTGATAGTATCGTGGGCATGGACTGGATGTCGTCCCATTATGCTATTCTTGATTGTCACGCTAAGACCGTGACGCTGGCTATGCCAGGTATTCCGCGTATTGAGTGGAGTGGTACTTTTGACCACACTCCCAGCAGAGTTATATCTTTTCCTAAAGCTCAGTGTATGGTTGAGAAGGGGTGTCCCACGTATTTAGCCTATGTGAGAGATGTCAGTGCTGATACCCCTTATGTTGACTCGGTACCAGTAGTGCGGGAGTTCCCCGATGTGTTTCCAGCTGATCTTCCAGGCATGCCGCCCTATCAGGACATTGATTTTGGTATTGATTTGTTGCCAGGTACCCAACCCATATCTATTCCTCCTTACCGTATGGCACCTCCTGAGTTGAAGGAGTTGAAGGATCAGTTACAGGAATTTCTTGATAAGGGTTTTGTTCAACCAAGTATTTCACCGCGGGGTTCTCCTGTCTTGTTTGTGAAGAAAAAGGATGGTTCTATGCGCATGTGTATCGATTATCATCAGTTGAACAAAGTTACAGTGAAGAACCGATATCCTTTGCCTCGTATTGATGATCTATTTGACCAGCTTCATGGCGAACAAGTGTTTTATAAGATTTATTTGCGCTCAACTTATAACCAGCTAAAGATTCTGGATCCAGATATCCTGAAGACTGCTTTCAGGACTCGGTATGGTAATTATAAGTTCCTTGTCATGTCATTTGGGTTTACCAATGCCCCCGCAGCTTTTATGCATTCGATGCACAGTGTATTCAGGCCCTATCTCGACTCGTTTGTCATTGTTTTCATAGATGATATTCTTGTATACTCTCGGAGCCGGGAAGATCATGAGCAACACCTGAGGACAGTGGTTCAGACTCTGAAGGAAAAGAAATTATATGCAAAGTTTCCAAAATGTGAGTTTTGGTTGAGTTCTATGGCATTCCTAGGCCACATGGTATCAGTGAGGGCATTCGGGTGGATCCAAAGAAGGTGGAGGCCATGCAGAGTTGGCCTAGGCCCTCCTCAGCTACATAGATCCATAGTTTCCTTGGCCTGGCGGGGTATTACCGTCATTTTGTGGAGGGGTTCTCGTCGATTGCATCCCCTATGACTAGATTGACCCAGAAGGGTCCTCCTTTTTAGTGGTCAGACGAGTGTGAGGCGAGCTTCCAAAAGCTCAAGACGGCTTTGACTTCAGCCCCTATTCTGATTTTGCCTACTGGTTTGGAGTCTTGTACAGTATACTGTGATGCCTCACGAGTTGGACTTGGAGCGGTATTGATGTAAGACGGTAGGGTGATTGTCTATGCGTCCAGACAGTTGAAGGTGCATGAAAATAACTATCCTGTCCATGACCTTGAGTTAGCTGCTATTGTTCACATCTTGAAGATCTTGCATCATTATTTGTATGGTATGCTTTGTGAGATTTATACGGATCATCGGAGTTTACAGCACTTGTTCAAGCAGAAGGATCTGAACTTGCGCCAGAGGAGATGGTTGGAGCTACTGAAGGATTATGGTATCACTATTCTTTATCACCCGGGCAAGGCCAATGTGGTAATCGATGCCTTGAATCATCGGGCAGAGAGTTTGGGGAGTTTGGCATATTTACCAGCTTCAGAGAGACCTATGGCAATGGATGTCCAGGCTTTAGCCAGTCAGTTCGTGAAATTGGACCTTTCGGAGCCCAGTCGGGTTCTAGCTTGTGTGGTTTCTCTGTCCTCTTTGTTTGATTGTATCAGGGAGCGACACTATGATGACCCTAATTTGTTTGTCCTTAGGGACATAGTTTAGCATAGCGATGCTAAGGATGTGACTATTGGAGATGACAGGGTGTTGAGGATGCAGGGGCGGATTTGTGTGCCCGATGTTGATGATATTCGGGAGTTGATATTGACCGAGGCCCATAGCTCGCGGTACTCCATCCATTCGGGGGTCGCGAAGATGTATCAGGATCTGAGGCAGCATTACTGGCGGAGGCGGATGAAGAAGGACATAGTAGAGTTTGTGGCTAGATGCCTCAACTGTCAGCAGATAAAGGCTGAGCATTAGAGACCGGGAGGGTTACTCTAGCAGATGGAGATTCCGGAGTGGAAATGGGAGAATATCACCATAGATTTTGTGACTGGTCTCCCTCTAACATCGAGGAAGTTTGATTCTATTTGGGTTGTCGTGGATCGGCTAACCAAGGCAGCTCATTTCATTCCAGTTTGCACTTCTTACTCAGCGGAGCGGTTAGCAGGGATTTATATCGGGGAGATTGTCTGTCTACATGGCATTCTGGTTTCTATCATCTCAGACGGGGTTCAGTGTTTACATCACGGTTTTGGACAGACGTCCAGCATGAGTTGGGTACCCGGGTGAACATGAATATAGCTTTTCACCCTTAGACAGTCGGACAACCGAGCGCACAATTCAGATTCTTGAGGATATGCTCCGTGCATGCGCGCTTGAGTTTAGAGGGTCTTGGGATCAGTTCTTGCCATTGGCTGAGTTTGCATACAACAACAATTATCAGTCCAGTATTCAGATGGCGCCTTATGAGGCTTTATTGGTAGGAGATGCAGATTCCCGATGGGTTGGTTTGAGACGGGTGAGGCCAGGCTATTGGGCACTAATTTTGTCCAGGATGCGGTTGAGAAAGTTAAGGTTATTCAAGATAGACTATGTGCGGCCCAGTCCAGACAGAAGAGTTATGTGGACCGGAAGGTTCGTGATGTTTCCTTTATGGTTGGTGAGCAAGTTTTGCTTCGGGTCTCGCCTATGAAGGGCGTCATGAGGTTTTGAAAGAAAGGGAAGTTGAGCCCGAGGTTCATTGGCCCATTTGAGAATTTGAGGTAGATTGGGAAGGTTGCTTATGGGCTTGCTTTACCCCCCAGTTTGGCCGGGGTTCATCCCGTATTTCATGTTTCGATGCTTCGGAGGTATCATGGTGACCCGTCTCACGTGTTGGAGTTCACTTCAATCCAGCTGAACAATGACTTGTCCTATGTTGAGGAGCCAATGGCAATATTAGACAGGCAGGTCCGAAGGCTTAGGTCAAAGGATATAGCTTCAGTAAAGGTTCACTGGCGGGGTCAGTCGGCCAAGGAGGCGACTTGGGAGACCGAGCAGGATATGCGCAACCGATACCCTCATCTTTTTGCTACTTCAAGTATATTCAGCATGCTCGTTCTAGGACGGACAAATGTTTAAGTGTGGGAGGATGTGACGACCCGGCCGGTCGTCTTTGGAACTTATGCCCCGTTTCCCCATTAACTGCTTCCCTTAAGTTCTTTTATGCTATTTTGGTTTGTCGGGATGTTTGGTAATAGAACTCGAAGTGTTTTGGGACACTTAGTCCCTAAGTGAGAGCTTAAGTATTAAAAAAGGGTCCGTAATCAGAACAGAGTAAAGACGGCCTCAGAAAGGAAATCCAATGGTTTCGTTAGCTCCATTAGGTGACTTTGGGGTTGGAAGCGTGTTCCGAATGTATTTTGGATGTCCGTAGCTCATTTAGGCTAGAAATGCCAAAAGTTAGAATTTTTAAGTTTCCAGTCTGATAGTGAATTTTTGATTCAAGGGTCGGAACGAATTTCCGGAAGTTGTTGTAGCACCGTCATGTCATTTGGGACGTGCGTGCAAAAGTTCAGGTTAATCGGTCGTGTTTTGGTTGGGTGTTGAGTAGAATGAGAGTTTGGTTATGTTTTGGAAATTTTAGGTTCAAATTTTGATCAAATGGTGTTTCCGGGTTGCTTTAGGTGATTTAAGGATTATTGTAGGTCCGAATGATGTATAGGGATAGGTTTGTGGGTTTGGTTGAGGTCCTGGGGGCCTCGTGCTTGTTTCAGATGCTCGACGGGTTGATTTTGGGATATTGGATGAAGTTTTCCTGCTGCTTCTGTTGTTTTTGCGTCTGCGGAAGGGGAGCCGTGTAAGCGGTTACCGTAGATGGGGCGTTGGAGTCGCGGACGCGGTCTAAGGGGGGATAGATCTGAGATCGCAGAAGCGGAAAAAGAACCGCATAAGCGGCAACCGCAGATGCGTCCATGTGTACGCAGAAGCGGAAATTGGGATCTTTAGTGAGACCGCTGAAGCGGCTATTTGACCGCGAAAGCGAGACCGCAGCAGCGGTCCCTCATCCGCGAAAGCGGAAATCGCTGTGTGTTATGAGATTTATCTGAGGGTTTAATTTCATAATTTTGAAAACCAATTGAGGGCTTGGACCAAGGTGATTTCGAGTGAGTTTTAAAGAAGAGATTAACGTTTTTATGATCCTTTCTAGATTTAATCCATCATTTAAATTCATCTTTTAAATTCAAATTGAAGTCCAAAAAATGGGGGAATTTCAATAAAAGTTCTTTGACTAAACAATTGGGATTTGAGGGAGCATTTGACCTCCGATTTGGAAGATTTTTGTATGGTTAGACTCGTGAGAGTCAGAGGTTTTTGAAAATGTGAAAATTATTCGATTCCGAGATGTTGACCTGAGGGGCATTTTGTTTTCGCACCTTAGCTTTAATTTTTAACAGTGTAATCAGTTGATTGCGATTTTATTTGCAATATGTAATGGCTTTGAATAGATTTTGGGCCACCCAGAGTCGTATACTCGTGGCAAGGGCGTTGTTTCTTTGTGGTTTTGTACCAATTCGAGGTAAGTGGCTTGTCTAACTTTGTGGGGGGGACCTCTCCCCTTAGGACATCCTTGCCATTGTTGAAATGCCTTGTGTATGAGGTGACGGGCGTGTACATATGCTAGTTGTTTAAAATATACCTTACTTGACTTGCTTAGACTGTGTTTCTTCACATATTTAATTGCTAAAAAATGAAGCTTCACTTTTTTTGACTTAGGAAAAGCATGTTAGTAACTTATTTGCTCTAGTTGACTAAATTGCAATATCTGTCTTCTCTTTGGAAAGCATCTTAGTAACTCATTTGCCCTATTTGACTAAAGTGTAATAATTGTCATTCTTGTGAAGCACGTTAGATTTCTCGATTTTACTTGCTTCTCACATTGCACCTTCTTTTCGTTTAATATTAATTTGTTGTGGTGTATTTTCTGTTGGGACTATGAAATGGCATCCCGGGAGCTTCCCTTGTTTGTATTTTGTTTCGAGGTTTGGAAGTGCGGAATACCAAGAGATCCCAGGCACTGAATTATATAACTGGCAGATACTAAGAGATCCCTAGTGCAGGACTGATTAATTTGGAGGATACTAAGAGATCTTCGGGATACTTGGAGATCCCTTGCTAATATGATGTGGATACTGAGAGATCCTCGGGATACTTGGAGATCCCTTGTGCGTGTGATGAGTATACCGGGAGATCCTCGGGATACCAAGAGATCCCCGATGACAAATAGCATGCAACGATTGTTCTTGTATTGTAGAATTGTACTATAATCTGTTCTGTTTCTTCTTATTACTTGTTCGAGATTAGGCTTGGCACTTACTGAGTACCGTTGTGGTATACTCATGCTACTCTTCTGCACACTTTTGTTGTGTAGATCCAGGTACATCTAGTCAGGCGCGCTATTAGGGATTCTGAAGCTACATTTGGAGGCTTAAGGTATGCATCTACCGTGTCCACAGAGCCGAAGAGTCTTCTTCTATTCTACCTTTAGTTAATAGTTTTTTTCATATACTCTGTTGTTATAGACACATCGGGATGTTAGAGCATTGTGATATGTTTACTCTTAGCATGTGTTGCATGTGGGTTTTCGGGCCTTGGAGGTTTTCTTGCATTATTTGAGTCGACATGTATGTGCCAGGCGCCATTTTATACATTTTCTTATGCTATTCAGTATTATTTATGATATTCATAAGGTTTGTTGGATTTCCGCAATGTATCGGGCTTACCTAGTCGCGAAGACTGGGTGCCTTCATGACAAGTTCACGATTGGTGAACCAGGGTCATGACAGTTAATGTATTGGGAAAAAACTAAAATTACATATTGAAGGTGACATGTCATGACATGTGTATCAGTCAAATGGTCAAGACATTATAATTAGCCACGAGAAACGAGTAACAACAGATATGGGAGAAGATACTTAAAGACGCACGGGTAGTTATTCCAATAACACAAAGCTCATACCTATTTACGTCATTTAAAGCTCGAGGAGCAAGAAGAATTAAGGAAATGAATCTGGCAACACAGAAGAGGCCAAATTTATTATTAAATTCCAAATACGTTAGAGAATTTATATTTAATATAAATGATTTAGTAACGTTTCTTTTAATGTCATTTATTACTCATAATTACCTTATTAAGATAAAGGCAATACACATTTCCCTAGAATATACTATAAATGGGGGGTGTTAGAACATTTGCGTGGACATGAAATACTGTTGAGACACCATTGGAATACAATCTGATTTCTTTGCTTTGCTTTATATTTACTCTCAAAGTCTTTCATTATTTCTCTCTTGATTATCAATAACTCGTATTCTTAGCTTTGACCAAAGTTCCATTTTTTTGGTTTAACATATTGGTTCCGTTACCGGAAATATGATAATCAATTTCCATCCATTATGGCAAACAACAATGACAACGCTCTAGGAAGCTAGGTAGATCCAACCCAGCAAGATCAGAGAAATTTACAAAATATTCACCAGTTCCCCTCTCCACATGGTTCACCACGGTAATCTCGTGAAGGACCCCTGAGTTTCGTGATGATGAATAGGAGCAATCTGAATATTTTGAAGGGGAAAATGAAGCTTTACAAAAGGTAATTGATGCACGGGTTAGAAAAGCTCCTCAGGCTTTAGTTAGTCGATTACGTGTTGCGCCGCCCACACCTACTCCCAATAACAATACGTTGGAGAATCTCCATTCTGGGCTTGTTAATTTTGGAAATGGAGGAACCCCCTAATAAATCACAGGAGGGAGAACCAGGTAATTCAACTAATTCTTATTTGCAAAATTTAGTACTAACCTTGCAGAAACAGCTCAAGGAATAAAATGACCACATAGCGAAAATTCCCAGAGTTCCACCTATAATCAAAGGAGTGAATATGGATAAATATTCAAAAAAACCATGGAAGCCAAGTGATGCCCCTCTTCTAATTCCAAAGAACTTCAAAATGCCTGATGTCCCAAAATACGATGGAACATGTGATGATCCGACTCGTCGTCTCATGTGTTGTTGCTCCATTTCCTCCATTTCATGCTTTTTCATGTTTATTTATCGGTATGTGGTGTGTTAGAGTTGATTTGGATTGATTTTGATGAGAAATGAGACACTTAGGCTCTTTAAGGAAAAGCTTAAGCGGGAAAAGTCAACCAAATATTGACTATTGAGTTTGAGGGCTCGGATGTGATTTCCGGTGATCCCGTTAGCTTCCGGAGATGATCTGTGACTTAAGAGTGCAATCAGAATTGATTTTGGAGGTCTGGTGTAGAATTAGGCTTGAATTGGCGAAGTTAGTATTTTGGCGTATTCCGGTGGATAGGTGAGATTTTGATTTGAGGGTCGGAATGGAATTCGGAGAGTTGCAGTAGCTCCGTTAGGTGATTTTGAATATGTGTGCAAAGTCTTAGGTCATTTAGAGGTGTTTAGATCAGGTTTTTGTATCGAATGTGCAATTCGGAAGTTTTTTAGGAAACTTAGGCTTTGATTTGAGGAAATTTGAAGATTTTGATGTTAATGATAGTATTTTGATGGTTCGAGCAAGTTTGAATACATCAACAGAACATGTTTGTATTGTTGGTTGAGGTTCTGGGGGCCTCGGGGTGAGATCGGGTGTTTTAACGAGAGTTTTGTAGTTTGCTTTAGGTGTGTTGTTTTCTACCATCTAGTATTTCCGCTTTTGTGAAAATGGACCACAGAAGCGGTTCCGCAGGAGAAGGTAAGGGAGTATAGAAGAGATTTGGGGTGGATTTGTGAAGTTCCGCAGAAGCGGAACTTGGTCCGCATTAGCGGTTCCACAGAAGCGGACATTTAGTCGCAGAAGCGGATGTGGGAGGTCCACAGAAGCGAGACCCAGTCGCAGAAGCGGTCGTGGAGGGTTTAAGTTAGAACCATAGAAGCAGTGGTTTGGACACTGAAGCGGGAACCACTGAAGTGGTATCAGACCACAAAAGTTAATTCTGGCTAGGTTAAGAGATCACTGCTTCACGATTTTTGAAAAGAGAAGAAACATTTTAGACTTCAAACTAAGGAGATTTTTGGGCGATTTTTGAAGAGGGTTTCGAGGGTTTTCATCAAGTATGGATTCTTGGACTTAGATTATGACATTGTGGTGTATAAACATGGATTAACAGTGAAAACCCAAGGAATTAAAGGTTAAAAATGGAGGTTAGGGCTTGTAACTTAAGAGAGTTTAAACCTATGATTTGAGAGGTCAAATGGACTGCGATTCTTGTGAACTTGATATGCATAGACTCGTGGCGAGATAAGGATCATATTGATGTAAAAAAATTTTATTTCAAGAAGTGGGACCGGGGCTCGGGTATTGCCAATTTCATTATTTTCAATATTTTTTGAATCTTTTCGATTGGGTTATATTCCCTTAGCCTATTGTGATGTATTCGCTCTGATTTTGGTTAGATTCGATGCACGTGGAGGCCGATTTTAGGGGCAATGGCATCGCGGGCTAGATTTTTCGCCGGTTTGAGGTGAGTAATATTTGTAAATGATATCCTGAGGGTTTGAACCCCCAGATTTGCACAACATAGTGTTGTATTGAGGTGACATACACGCCGGATATGGGCGTGGGTAGAGTATTGTTGGGGATTGAGACTCGGTCCGTCCCGATTGATGAAATTACTACATATTTGACTGAAACTACTTCATATTATCATGATTTGGGCTGATTGTCATGTGTTGGATTCATGCCGATTATTTGAATCCTTCAGGGATTAATATCACTGTTTTGCATTACTCTACATATTATTTGATCTCGGTCCAAGGTTTCAAATTCTGTTTTGCAAACGCAACCATCTTTCTAATATTTGAAAACCTAAATAATATTTTACTGACATTTTGAGCTGAGAATTGTTATGTGCATTTTTAGATTGTGCATGGATCGGACTGCACACCGCAACGGTGTGATATTGATATTGCACTTGGTCAGTAGGAGCCCCTTCGGAGTGTGAACCCCATAGTGAGTGCGGGTACCCAAATGCATCGGGCTGCACGTTGCCGCAGTCACGTGCATTGCATTGCATTCACGCATTGGTTCTTGTTTATACTACGTGGCATGACATTCAACACTCCCATATCATTGACATCCATGTTATATCTTGCACTGTTACCAGATACCCTGGTGTTATTTGTTAATGGAGTGCTGTGCCCGAGAGGCCGACTTATGTGCGGACCAGCACTACCTGAATTTTCGTTCATTTGCTTTAGTGTTGGAAAAAGGATATTTTCAAAAGGAATTTTTAAAATGAGTCAGATATTTTCTAATGGATTTTCCCGGGCTTACTATTTTTCTCAAAGGGTTGTGCTGTCTCATATTGCATGATGGCGTGCTCTTACGTGATTTTTTGCCACTTAGTTATTATTTACTCTTGTTACTCACTGAGTTGGAGTACTCACTTTACTCTCTGTACCTCGCGTGCAGTTGCAAGTATTGCTCGCCCGAAAGTGGACTATTAGCGGATTGAAGGTATTACTATTGTAGCGGAGCAAGGTGATCGCTACCGTTCGCGGCATCGAACTTCATCTTTTGAACTCCAGTTTTATTTTATATAATATTATTGGCCCTGTAGTGGTGTTCAGCCTTCTTTAGATGCTCGTGACTTGTGACACCCTGGTCGAATTGTGTTGGGTTGTAATCAATAGTTTTTAATGCCATTAAGTTGTATTTCCTATTTATTTATGTTTAAATATTTGCTAAATAGGGGATTTGGGTTAGTTGGTTGCCTTTATCTTTACGAGAGGTGCCATCACGACAGGGTACGAAAATTGGGTCGTCACAAGTTGAAATCAGAGCCTAGGTTACTAGCTCTCACGAGTCATGAGCATGTTTAGTAGAGTCTCGCGTTTCGGTGTAGAGACGTCTGTTTTTATCCTCGAGAGGCTGCAGAACATTTAGGAAAACTTCACTTTCTTGGAATTCTTATCGTGCATACTTAATTCAGTTTGAGACGCAATTCTTGAAATTTCTTCCACAAGTCTGTGGGTGCACTTGAGCGCTCAGTATTATATGTGCCATGATGATTTGTGATACCCCGATCGAGGGGCGATATGTGACCTTCGTGAGTATATTGGGTCAGTCTGGAGGACTTGAGGAGGGATCTTTGCCTATGGCTTGAGAACCGAGGTGCTGATTGTGTGAGCAAGTGTTTTGAACCTATATGTTCGGTATTTTTCTTATTAATTGGAATGGCGGTTTGGTATTCATGTGATGAGTATGTTAGTACTGCGAGATGTACGTATATGACTTGGTGGTGACTAACAAGTCTGCAGGATAACAGATGACTTGTTAAGTGATTCAATTTATATTGTGGTTTGAAGGGTAGTATGAGTTCAGACTCAAGAGGACTAAATTGACTGTGTAACATATATAATGGTGGAAGGTGTGCTGAAATACTAGGTTGAGGCGAAGCAGGTGGGTTATCTCCTGCGGAGTGTTCTCGAGTGGTATGCTCCTTATATGTACGTTAGAAGATCTCATGTTCAATTGAAAGGTACGTGTTGTAATTTGAAATTTTGGTTCACTTAAGAGAATGGACCCAACTGATGTGGGGACGAATGCATGGTTTGCTGAGGATTTCAATACTAGATGATCTGTGTTTTCATAAACTAGTAAATAATTTGAGTTTAATCTCACTATGATATTGTGGCATCATTAGAGTAAAAGTATTATGGGTTATTGGGTGTGTCCTAAGGTATGGCTTTGAGCCAAGTTGGGGAGGTTGCTGTTGATTAGCTGATTGTAAGGTTAGGTTTTATGTTGGTTCCTTTTTTAGGTATGATGGCCGATCAGTTCTGGTTGAGGAAATTGAGCCGAGGATGGCACAAGTGAAGAAAAAATTTGACAAGGTTATATGGTGCTTCGTAGATGTATGGAAATAATCGGATGTATTGAGCTGTTAATGATAAAGAAAGCTTAGTGTATAAAGGAGGAAGATGTTTGTTTGTATTGGAATGAGATCATATCATATTGTGTTAAGGCACGAGTGGTTCTGTTCATTGAGTTAGGTAATTTGTAGTTTATAGGAGTGAATGACTTTCGAGAATGATTCTAATGTGTTTAAGACTTTACATGTAATGATCAGGTGTTCTAAGGTTGTGTATGTGGTTAGAGACTGCATTTTCATTGGAAAGGGTCAAGAGTTGTGGTAGTTTTACGCGAATATGATATCCTATATATCTGTATCTGTAAAGTAATGGTAACAAATTCGTATACACTGAAAGTTCTTCAAGGTAAAGTATTCTAAAATGGGGTATTTTGGGAACATTAGAGAAAATATTAAGTGGCCTATGGGTCTTAGACAATATGGTCTTATGTTCGAGTCTCATGTGGTAGGCCTGGGTTGAGCCATTGTGATGCTACAACAAGAGGGGATATCAAGTCGATGATGAATCGGAAAGGAAATTAAATAGATGGAATAGATAGATAGTAGACCGAATCGGTATGGTATGGGTATGATTAATTCTTCGTATGTGTTCGAGGTAATGAGCCTTACATGCATTTTGCAGCAATGCCCTTGAGTTTTGGATGCTTGATTAACTTGGTTTGAGTAGAAGGACTCAGTACTGGCAGCTTAGCCTGTGCAAATGGAATTCAGAGAGAATTCTTGTTGGGTTTCATCGTGGTTTGGAGATGTATGTTTTTATGGATATGCGAAACATGGAGTGTGTAATGATTTTCCCTCTAAATGGGATCAATGGAAGTTTTTGACTAGTTGAGTGTATCGATGTATGCGGTGTGTAAGGGAGATAAAAGTTCTCATGTTATCCTAGCGTGGTATGGTATATGCGATATGTTGTGGGAGGATTGGGATTTGCGTGTGTAACGTTTCGGTTCAGTACATAATGGAAAGTCATTAAATTCTTAAGCAGCACGGACAACTGCAGGTGATTAAGAATCAACCTTCAGACGATTAAGGAGAATGGTATTACTATTCTCTTGATTTGAGGGGGGTATATGTTCAGTAAAATGGGAAGGTGATGTAAACTGGTAATACTTTGGTGGGATTGCGGCATTTTCTTGTTGGATTGACTATTGATGTTTAAAGTTTGTTGATGGCGTAGGGAAACTTTAAAATATTTTTTCTTGGATGAATGGATACCAGATGTATGATAGGTATTCATATGGAAAGATGTGGGATCAGGTATAGTGATTTGTGTGTTATATGGAGTTGGAGACTGGGAGTTCTCCGATACAGCTATGTCGTGGTTGTGGATCGCGTGTGTTGGTACCGTTAGAGGCTACTGGGATTTGGAGGTTTGAGTGGATCATTCTTTGATTGGTATATTAGATTTTGTACATGGTATTTGGGTGTGTACTGGTTGCAGTGCAGAGGTTTCTACCATTGATTCAATTATGGTATTGAGGGACTTTTCCGGATGCGTTTCTTGTGGCCGGGCATGTCACCGGGCGAGATTATGGATTTCGGTATTTATTGATGTGGGGAACTGTATCGTACGGCTCCGGCAAGAGTTATAGTAGTGGGAGGAGCAACTTCA
The DNA here is from genome assembly GCA_034376525.1 of Nicotiana benthamiana. Classification (NCBI taxonomy): domain Eukaryota; kingdom Viridiplantae; phylum Streptophyta; class Magnoliopsida; order Solanales; family Solanaceae; genus Nicotiana; species Nicotiana benthamiana. The sequence goes on from CM067323.1 coordinate 50,532,174, forward strand.
GTCTTCTTGGTATTGAGTTCATTGGCAGGCCAATGTGGCTACGTATTTAGCTTGAGTTAGCTGGGTTAGTCCCGAGTTGTATTGTTGAGGGATAGGCTGGTCCGATCGTATTAAGCTTGTTAGTGATCTAAAGAGATCTGTGAGTTTCTTTTCTATGATGTGAGACGTTATGATTTGTTGGATATAGGCACATATGGTGCGGTTCTATTCAGGATTCAGAAAGGAAGTCGAGCAGGAAGAGTAATTGAGTGTTACTCGATGTATAAAGTACTGGTTATGGCCTATCAGGTTGCGTGTCTCGTGTTATTGGTTTTGTTACGGATGTAATGCATTGTTTTGGTCTTAGACATCAAGAATTATGCGTGGCTATTGATTTTGAGCATGGCGATCTGAGGTACTTCATATGTAACAGTGATTGGATAGGATCGCGCATTGTAGCGAGGCTACATGGAGTTATGACCCTTCGGGGTAGAAGTAGATATTCTATTTCTATGATGTGGGATGGGGTCTCATCCTTGTGTTGTGATGGTATGGAGGAGTTTGAGTTACAACTCTTTGTTTGAGTCATTTGTCATGATTTGATTATGTTCCGACCATTTCTCGTCGGTGCATGTATTATGCAAGTTGTGGCTTAGGCCTGTGTTGATGTGTCATATAACCAGAGTGGTGTGTTGGATTCGAGGTGATCGTTGGAGTCATTAATGAATACGAACATATTTGATCTCAGCTTGTTAGAAGGACAATATCGAGGTCTGGCCCAAAAATATTTTGTGATATTAGTCAGAGGGAAGTGACTTCATGAATGGTTGATCTAAGGAATGGTTACTATTTATCGCGTGTTTTAATTATCGTTGGCAGTATATGAAAATGTTGGAATAAGACTTTAGCTAATAAGATGTTCCTATCGATAATTGAGTATTGTGGGCAACTGCTGTGAATAGAGACTATCGTTTGGAGTGTTGGATTGTGTGGTATGTTGTACGATTTCACTTAAGGTTGCAGGCATGGGTTATTATTGCTGGTTTGGGTTTATTCTGGGTATGATTTTAGAAAGTGCGATATGGTCCTACGGGTTATAGGTTAGATGGACTGTGAAATTTCAGCTATATTGTAAAATCATACCTATGCGAGATATGATGATAAGGCATCACCCCGGGTATATGCTTGGTAAGGTCATTTAGCTATTGGGTTGCTTCTAGTACAACTCTGGGTACGCTCGAGGATAAGCATTTGTTTAAGTTGGGGGAGGATGTGATGACCCGGCCCATCGTCTCATGTGTTGTTGCTCCGTTTCCCCATTTCATTTCATTATCAGTATGTGGTGTATTAGAGTTGATTTGGATTGATTTTGATGAGAAATGAGACAATTAGGCTCTTTAAGGAAAAGCTTAAGTTGGAAAAGTCAACCGAATGTTGACTATTGAGTTTGAGGGCTCGGATGTAATTTCCGGTGATTCGGTTAGCTTCGGGGGATGATTTGTGACTTAGGAGTGCGACCGAAATTGATTTTGGAGGTCCGATGTAGAATTAGGCTTGAATTGGCGAAGTTAGTATTTTGGCAAATTCCGGTGGATAGGTGAGATATTGTTCCAAGGGTCGAAATGGAATTTTGAGAGTTGCAGTAGCTCCGTTAGGTGATTTTGGATATGTGTAATAAGTTTCAGGTCATTCGGAGGTGTTTAGGTCGGGTTTTTGATCGAATGTGCTATTCGGAAGTTTTTAGGAAACTTAAACTTTGATTTGAATAAACTTGAGGATTTTGATGTTAACGATAGTGTTTTGGTGGTTCGAGAAAGTTTGAATAAGGTAATAGAACATGTCTGTGTTGTTGATTGAGATCCCGGGGGCCTTGGGGTGAGATCGGGTGTTTTAACGAGAGTTTTGTAGTTTGCTTCAGGTGTGTTGTTTCCTGTCATCTCGTACGTCCGCTTCAGCAGAAATGGATCGCAGATGCGGTTCTGCAAGAGAGGTTAAGGGAGCATAGAAGCGATTTGGGGTGGAGTTGTGAAGTTCCGCAGAAGCGGAACTTGGTCCGCAGAAGCGGATGTGGACGGTCAGCAGAAGCGAGACCCAGTCGCATATGCGGTCGTGGAGGATTTAAGTTAGAACCGTAGAAGTGGTGGTTTGGACGCTGAAGCGGGAACCACTGAAGCGCTATTAGACCCGCAGAAGCGAAATCTGGCTAGGTTAAGTGATCGGTGCTTCACGACTTTTGAAAAGAGAAGAAACATGTTGGACTTCGAACTAAGGAGATTTTTGGGCAATTTTTGAAGAGGGTTTCGAGGATTTTCATCAGGTATGGATTCTTGGACTTAGATTATGATATTATGGTGTATAAACATGGATTAACACTGAAAACCCAAGGAATTAAATGTTAAAAATGGAGGTTAGGGTTTGAAACTTAAAGAGTTTAAACTTGTGATTTGAGGGGTCAAATGGAATCCGATTCGTGTGATAATGATATGTATAGACTCGTGGCAAGATAAGAATCGTATTGATGTGAAAAAATTTGGATTTTGAGAAGTGGTCCCGGGGCTCGAGTTTTGCCAATTTCATGATTTTTTTGAGTCTTTCGTTTGGGTTATATTCCCTTAGACTATTGTGATGTATTCAATCTAATTTTGGTTAGATTCGACGCGCGTGGAGGCTGATTTTATGGGCAAAGGCGTCGCGGGCTAGAGTTTTTTGCCGTTTCGAGGTGAGTAATACTTGTAAACGATATCCTAATGGTTTGAAATCCCAGATTTGCACATCATAGTGTTGTATTGAGGTGACATGCACGCCGGATATGGGCGTGGGGTAGAGCACCGTTGGGGATTGAGACTCGGTCCATCCCGATTGATAAAATTGCGACGCATCTGAGTGAAACTACTTGATATTATCATGATTTGGGCTGATTGCTATTTGTTGGGCTTCATGCCGATTATTTGAATCCTTCAGGGATTGATAAGTGTTTTTGCATTACTCTACATATTATTTGATCTCGGTCCAAGTTTTTAAATTTTATTTTGCAAACGCAACCATATTTCTAAGATTTGAAAACTTAAATGATATTTTACTGACGTTTTGAGCTGAAAACTGTTATTTTGGTATTTGCCCAAGTGGCTTATGTGCATTTCTGGACTGTGCATGGATCGGGATGCATACTGCAGTGGTGTGATATTGATATTGTTCTTGGCTGTAAGAGCCCCTCCGGAGTCTGAACCCCCACAGTGAGCGCGGGTAGCCAAATGGATCGGGCTGCACGCTGCAGCGGTCGTGTGCATTGCATTGCATTCACGCATTGGTTCCTGTTTGTACTACGTGGCATGACATTCAACACTCTCATATCATTGACATCATTTTTTTCTTGCATTGTTACCAGATATCTTGGTGTTATTTGTTAATGGAGTGATGTGCCTGAAAGGCTGACTTATGTGCGCACCTGCACTACCTGATTTTGCGTTAATTTGATTGACTATTGGAATAATGATATTTTCAAGAGGAGTTTTTAAACTGAGTCAGATATTTTCTAAAGGATTTTCCCGGCTTACTGTTTTTTTCAAAAGGTTGTTATGCTCCATATTGCATGATGGAGTGCTCTTACGTGATTTTTTGCCGCTCAGTTATTATTTACTCTTGTTAGTCACTAAGTTGGAGTACTCACTTTACTCCCTGCACCTCGCGTGCAGTTGCAGGTTACTCGCTGGAAGCAGGCTATTAGCGGATTGAAGGTATTACTATTGTAGTGGAGTAAGGTGATCGCCAGCATTTGCAGCATCGGACTTCATCTTTTGAACTCCACTTTTTATTTTAAATAATATTATTAGCGCCATTGTGGTGTTCAGCCTTCTTTAGATGCTCGTGACTTGTGACACCCTGGTCGGGTTGTGTTGGGTTATAATCAATAGTTTTTAATGCCATTAAGTTGTATTTTCTATTATTTTTGTATAAGTATTTGTTAAAGAGAGGATTTGGGTTAGTTGGCTGGCCTTGTCTTTACAAGAGGCGTCATCACGACCGTGTATGTAAATTAGGTCGTGACAGAACGAGAGACCCACGAGACCATGTGACAGCATTCACAACTGGCGTGAAGGGCAATGATTTGACGAAACAGGAGATTGAATCAGTCTTGGTCAAAAAAATTGGTGAAATACTCACCAAAGGGGCGTTAACTTGGTATTTTCTCTTCCCCAAAAATTCTATAAACTCTTTTGTTGAGCTTGCAGATTCTTTTATCAAAGCACATTCGGGAGCTCAAAAGGTAGAGAAATGAATGAAGTATATCTTCAGAAAAAACAAGGGGATTCATAACTACTTCGAGATTTCGTTGATAGATTTCAACGTGAAAGAATGACTTTACCGCGTGTACCTGATAGCTGGACGGCTATAACATTCACGAGTAATTTGAATGAAAGAAGATTGGGGCCATGAGAAGACTCAAGTAAAGTCTTCGAGAATTTTTTTTTTTTAATCTAAACTGTCATCTTTATATTAATATCAACGAAAGGGATATACAATATGATCCTAAAGTAGTAGTATGGACTTTTACTACTCACTATTCCTCATCTAGTTACAGTATGCGTCTAAACTTTAACATAGAAATTAACTGTGCATAGTCTATACAATTTCTAAAATGCATCTATGGAAAACTATTTAATTGTTGTAACCCCTTTGTCCATTTACTACTGTGTTTGCCTCGAATGTGGATCAACATGGCAACTTCTCTGGCAGCTCGATCCTCATCATATACTGTATTTTGAAACCTCATTGTGTTCCTTGCCTTCCAAATCACAGCAATTACATTTATAAATGCAGCAGCTGTAATTGAGTTCCTCCATGCAGCACTTCTAGCACTTCTGCAGATCATTGTTAGCTCCTCCTCCCAGGAGAGAATTTGTCTAGGACATCCCAGCCAATAACATATACGAGACCACAACTTTCTAGTAACAAAACAATCAAAGAAAAGATGATGGAATGTTTCCTCTAACTGTTTGCAGAACACACACAGTAGAGGAATTTGGATTCCAACTTTGGCCAACCTATCCACAGTGGGAAGTCTTTGATGTGCAGCCAACCAAGCAGTGAATTTGTGTCTAGGGATCACATTTTTAACTAGTAACAAATTCCTCCAATTGACTCTGTCAAAACTAGGCAGCATAGCAATGTAACATTTGTGAATTAGGAACTTGCCCATACAACAGACTGATTGTAGTCTGTCATACAGGTTGCCTGCCATCTGCATATTCTCCATGACATTTTCTCTACACTGCATGATTTTTCTAATTACCCATGCAGCTTGTTTAGGAACATTGGATGTTCCAACATCTCCTCTCTTTATGTAGTAGCAGTGTATCCACTTTACCCACAAACAATCCTTCTTCCTTGCCAAATCCCATAGCAATTTGGTCACTGCTGCCTTGTTCCAAGTTGTCAGATTCATTATGTTCAGCCCACCTGCATTTAAAGGGGAGCAAATTTTGTCCCAAGCCACTAATGCCCTCCTAGAGTAGTTGGCAGAACCAGTCCAGAGGAATGTGCGACATATTGAATCAATAGCTTTGATAACTCCCTTTGGCAAGATGAATATTTGTGACCAATAGGACTGAATTCCAAATATAACAGATTTAATAAGTTGACACCTACCTGCATATGATAACAGCTTTGCAGACCAACATCTAATTCTAGCTGTAATCTTCTCAATGAGAGGAAGATAATGTTGGATAGATAGTTTCTTTGAATCCAGTGGAATACCCAAATATCTGAAAGGAAGAACCCCTTCACTGAATCCCAGACTGCTAATAATAGCTGCTTTGAACTCTTGAGAGACTCCAGCTAGATAGATTGAACTTTTGCTAGGATTTGCTTCCAGTCCTGATGCCTTGGAGAACTTTGAGAATGCTTGATAAAGTATCTGAATAGAAATAGTATCAGCTCGACAAAACAAAAGTAGATCATCAGCAAAACAAACATATGAGCAATTCAACTTTCTGCATTTAGGATGGAAATTAAAATTCCCATTCATGTGCAATTGTCCCAATATTCTACTCAAATATTCCATAGCCATCACAAATAGGTAAGGGGACATTGGATCCCCTTGCCTTAGTCCTCTCTTTGCTTTGAATAGTTTAGTAAAACCACCATTCATCATAAGGGAGAAAGATACAGTAGTAGTGCAGGCCATGATCCATTCTATAAACTTTGCTGGAAAACCATAAGCCACCAAGAGTTGTTTAAGAAAAGACCATTCCAAGGAATCATAAGCTTTCCTCATATCCATCTTCAATACACATCTAGGAGAAACACCTTTCCTAGAATAGCCCTTGAAAATCTCATGACTTAGTAATATATTATCCACAATACTCCTCCCTTCTATGAAAGCAGACTGAGCCATTCCCACAATATCAGTAACAACCTCCTTTAGTCTTCTTGTGATTATCTTGGATATAAGCTTATACAGAGTAGTGCAACAAGCTATTGGCCTATAATCCTTGACAGTAGAAGGGGAGCTGATTTTAGGAACCAAGGCAATAGCTGTAGTATTAATGTACTGAGGCATGCTGCTGGTCCTGAAGAATTCCTTTGTGGCTGCTAGAACATCATTCTCAATAATCTCCCAGTTCTTGGTGAAGAATTCCACAGGATACCCATCTACACCAGGTGCCTTGTCCCTTGGCATATCTTTCAAAGCTTCAATAACCTCTTCCATACTAATATCTCTGATAAGTCTCCTTTGTTGATCTAAACTAAGGCATTTCCCTTCCTTCACAGTAGCAATATCTACACTAGTCAATTCTTCAGCTTTTCCTCCCAGCAACTCTTGAAATACAGACATGAATTCATTCTCCACTGCAACAGGATCAGAAATATGATCTCCAGTATTAGTATATATTGAAGTTATAGTATTCTGACAATTTCTAATCTTCCATTGTGCATGAAAGTATTTGGTATTTGCATCTCCATATTCAATCCAAGTGGCCTTAGATTTTTGCCTCATGACTTGTTCCTCAATGTTGCTCCACCTTTCAATATCTGCCAGAGCTTGCCTTTCCTTATTGAATAAATCCTGTGATTGAGGATTATCCTTCAATTGGGACTGGACAATATTAAGCTGCTCTCTTGCCTGTATAATCTTCCGTTCATAGGTTGCCATATACTTGTTTGTCTCCTTTAACTTCAGTTTCAACATCTTCAGTTTTGACCATATCTGCTGCATATAATCACCAATGAAATCCTGCTGCCATACATCCTCTAATATAGCATGGAACTGTGGGAATTCCATTACACCAGTATAGAATCTAAATGGTTTAGGATGAAGTGCCAAACTTAATACAAATTGGAGTATGGTCAGATACAGAGGGATTAAGGAACTCAGCTTCAATATGCCCATATTGCTGCACCCATTGAAAATTTCCCAAAGCCCAATCAATCTTACTATATACATGTTTGTTTGTCCAAGTATAGTTCCACCCTATCCTTCTTAGAGGTGTTAGTTGCAAATCATAAATGAGTTGTTTAAAACCCCTAACCTCAGCATCAGTCACTATAGAACCAATTCTATCCTCAGTTGATAGAACATTATTAAAATCACCACTAAGTAACCATGTGTCTTGGCTGGGAATAGAGACAGCTTTGAGATCAGCCCACAACCTTTCTCTTTGAACTCCAGTGTTATGAGCATACACTATACAAAGATGAGTCTTCACATGACTATAAGGATCCTCTATGTGACATTGAATCATTTGATCAGTTACACTAGAAATAGTGACCTGAATATGAGGCTTCCACATCACCCAAATCCTGCCATTTACAGCTTCAGAGTAGTTGCAGAACACCTTCCAACCCTTAGCTATTTTTCCTTGAATTTTCTGTGCTTTATGTGCTTTTACTCTAGTTTCAAGACACCCCAACACATCTACTTTATTTACATTTAAGAAACTTTTCAGTTCCTTTTGTTTATGGGCTAAATTCAGCCCTCTTATGTTCCAAGTAACAATTCTCATATATATGATGGTCCTGGATCATGCTGGCCTTTCCTACCAGCTCCTTCCTCATCCATTTTGGCTTTCCCCCTGTTGCATTTGTCCACACGGTCTGCATCTACTTCATTTGCCATTACTGCCTCTGGGTTGACATCAACAATAGAATTATCTGTTTGCTGCATAGTAATTTGATTCATGCTTTCCCTATCATCTGAGTTAACACCAACAGTTATCAATTGTGTGGTCTAATCCATAGTCTTCCCTGCTACTATATGAGTTTCCTCACCTTCAGGCTCAACATCCTTAGGAGCATGGACTTTTTTCACAGTCCACCTTTGCCTATTAACTTTAGGCTTTTCAGGTCTCCTAGTTGTTACAAGTTGTTTTTCATATAAAGAGGGCCCTGGATGCTAAAAGTTCTCTCGGCGCACGATAGGCACTGTTCCATTGCCATTGCAGGCGCATTTTAGCAAGGAGCTAAACTCGCAGGAAATGGCTCGCCGTCGCCGCCTTCATCCACCCAATGCCTCACAGACCATCACTCCAGCACCTATGCAGACTACATCTCCAGCACCACTCACGTTTGGAAGTTTCCTACCACCAATTTTACAATCTGGTGTAAAATTGGGGAAAGTCACAGATGCTTGCATGCAAGTAGAGGAGAAGCCATTAAGTCTTCGAGAATTCCCAGCTACAATATGGAATGATGTTTATAATAGGTATAGTACGAAGCTGTGAATTGAAGAGGATACAGTTCCAAGATTTCAATAAGAGGAAAAAGTAAGTTCGAAGCGTGTTGAAAATGAAAGGAGGTCAAGTAAGAACAGGTACAAGCCATACATGGGACCTTCGCGAAAAGACTCAAGGTCAAGATTGGATAATCAAAGGTACGATCATAAATCTAGAAACAATGATTCAAGTTCCTCATCTAGATTTAGGAACGATTGAAACAAACAAGATTCACAAGATGATGACACAAGTTTAAAGGCGAGATTAGGTGGCTATAATTTCAATTTCACTACCTCCGAGCTCGTAGCTATTTTGAGAATCATGTGGATAAGGTCCGATGGCCAAAAGAGATAAGGTCAAATCCAAATCGGCGTAACCCTGACCATTGGTGCGAGTTTCATAATGATCATGGCCATAAAACATCTGAGTGCAGATTTTTAAAAAGTGAGGTTGATCATTTGTTGAAGCAAGGGTATCTAACTGAGTTGTTCAGTGAAAAAGTCAAGGAGGCTTACATGAAAAACAGGCAGGTGCCCTCGAAAACCACCATCACCCAAAAGAACCGTCAATTTCATAAGCGAGGGAGAAGATATCAATGGTGTAACGTATACAACATCTAATAAAATTTCTAAAGTCACTATCACCCATGGGAAATGGGTACGGCAAGTCTTGTAAGAAAGTATACGTTCGATGATGCAGATGCATATGGTGTATTATCTCCACATATGACGCACTAGTAATATCTCTACTTGTATATGATACTAATGTGAAATGAGTTTTGATCGATCCAGGGAGTTCTGTAAATATTATCCTACTAAGGGTATTTCGTGAAATGCAAGCTGAGGAAAAAATGATTCCAAAGGCGCATACCTTATCTGGATTAGACAATTCGAGCGTGGTAACAAAAGGAGAGATAATACTAACAACTTTTGCAGAAGGTGTTATTAAAGAACTAAATTTCAAGTAGTACATATGGAAATAGCTTATAACATGATCCCGAGGAGACCATGGATCCCTGAAATGGATGTTGTCTCATCAACTATATACCAAGTTATTTAATTCCCATCACCTTGGGGAATTTGCCAAATTTGTGGAGATCAACATGCAGTCTGGAGTATTAATGTTGTGACAGATGCGAGAACCGTAAATTAAGAGAAATAGCAATCATAGAGAACAGTTGAGGACATTATAGTTCAAACCTCAACTGAACAGGAATGAACAGACATAGATTCGAGACCTGACATAATTCAAGAGCCAGAAGTGAATGAAAACATTAAAACAACAGTTAAAGAATTGGAAGGTGTTGTATTGTTTGAACAAATGCCCGATCAGAAGGTTTACGTTGGAGCAAATCTGAACCCAGACATGAGAGATATGATAGTTAAATTTTTAAAAGCTAACATTGATTATTTTGCTTGATCCCCGTGACGACCTGACCCATCGTCTCATGTGTTTCTGTCCATTTTTCCCCATTTTATGCTTATACATGTTTCATTATATGTGTTTGGTGAGTTTGAAGTAATTCGAATAGAATTTGGTAAGGAATGAGACAATTAGTCTTTTTAAGGAGAGTTTGGTTTGGAATAGTCAACCAGATGTTGACTTGTGAGTTAGAGGACTCGGAATGGATTTCCAAA